>OU342674.1:7225000-8425000 GCA_910589285.2 Mythimna ferrago | reverse complement strand
AAACTTTGCACATCCATCAAAGACTGATGACAATACAATAATCTTTTTTTTTTAGTGAAAAATAAAAATATACTTAGTTTAAAAAAATTAAAAAAACACGCTTTAATAGCATATCAAACTAAAAAGTGTAAAATAACGAAAAATTATAATATCATTGCGAAAAAATCGTAAGTATATTTTTTAGGAGGTAATCTCTCAAATTAGTGGTCCGATTACTAAAATTTTTCACCGATAGAAAGCTGTTTCCTGAGTGACATAGGCTATAATCTAATGTCTTTGTCTGCTTTGGTCTGCTTCAATTTACGTATGACATAAACTGAAAATAGAAATGGCTTTACGCTTACCATAAAGCAAACAGAATCCCTACTGTCACTAATAGTTTCTCTCATATGAACTAACTTCGAGAAAGAGGTCAATCGTCGAATCCGACTCGGCTGGGCAGCGTTTGAGAAGCTGCGCGGTGTCTTCTCGTCCAATATGCCACAGTGTCTCAAGACGAAAGTCTATGACCAGTGATGACTTATGGCTTCGAAACATGGTCGCTTACATTGGGCCTCATATAAGAAGACTCAAAGTCACCCAAAGGGCGATGGAAAGAGCTCGGAATTTCCTTGCGTAATCACATCAGAAATGAAGATTCGATATCCGCAGGAGAACCAAGGTTACCGAGATAGCTCGAAGAATCGCCAAACTTAAATGGAAATGGGCAGGGCATATTACACGCAGAACAGATGGTTGATGGGGACGAAAGGTTCTAGAGTGGCGGCAACGTACCGGAAGACGCAGCGTTGGAAGGACTCTAACAAGGTGGATCAATGACCTGGACAGGGTCGCGGGAATCCGATGGATGCGTGACGCACAGGACCGGTCGTTGTGGTGACGCTTGAGGGAGGCATATATCCAACAGTGGACGTCTTTCGGCTGATATGACGATGATGATGATGATGAAATGAACAAAATAAATCTTAAAAGAGAAGACTCGCATAGGATAGTTGATACCTACAATAGGTGGTTGCCTACGTGCTTAAGCTAGCTTAGCCTAGTATGGATTTTAAATAGAATGCGAGGCCTGCTCACAGGGGTTTTGTCCATTTAGCCTACTGTAAAAAACAAACTCACGTCAGACCTACAAATATCACCCTTACGGCTACGAAACAAAGGCGCTGTCAACATGTAGCTGCCATGAAACGTTCGGTTGACTGTACTATCGCCAACTAGGCTGTGCATTCAGGCACGCGAGGTAAGCCGAAGGATGCAGTCGGACTTTATTAGTCAATCCGACTCGTGAACGGTACGTGATGGCTGCAGGACTGGCTTTATAGGTCAAGCTGGATAATAGGATGTTACAGAGATAGAGAGTTTCAGGAACTATAGCATAGTGAAGCTTTGGTAATTCTGAAAGCATATTAAGGTTTGTAGCATTGGTGAAATATGAGTACGTAGCTTACATTATATAACTGCAAAACAACAAACTAACAAAATGTCATATCATCTATTCGTTCACCGTTTCATTTATGAACCATTGTTATGAACACCTTTCTTACAAACAGAAAAAAAAACGATATAATTTACAATTTCAAAGCTTATAAATCACGCATGCATGTGGTGTATTGAGCCAGAAAAACAAAGACAATGGTAAATAACAGAATTGATGGCTTGATTGACGCAAAGGGAGAGAAACAATCAACAAAACGAACAGTTTGCTATGTTATCAATAATAATAATTAATTTATTTAAAGCTTTATGCACAAAAAACTGTACAAAGGCAGACTTAATGCCTTAGGCATTATCTACCACTCGACCTTAGTGATAAATCGTCCAAAAAAATGTCCTTCTAGAAGCTCTTCTGGAAGGACTTTTAAAGTCCTGCTAGCAGGACTTTAATTTGTATGAAATTTGACGCTCGTCCTTCTGGCAGCACGCCGACTGCTGGCAGGACGACTCAGACAAATGACTAAATCAGGGGAAACAAACATTTTGAACTACCCACTTTTAATTATTTATTTATTTGAAATAAACGATAAGGTAGGTAACATAAAATTATTGTTCTCATACATTGATATGTTTATATTCTTTTGGTAGGTACTCAATGTTGTAATTACAATTGTAAAATTTATTTTTTATTTTATAAAGTATTATACCATTCAATACTTTTCACGCGGTTTCGTCTACGTGGACGCGGGAAAAAGTTATTGTGTTTCTTTCTATAGAATTATAATTCTTCTGTAATTGTGTTTGTCTCCTCCTAAACAATTTGATCGTTTTGGACGAAATTGTTATTGATATTGATAGCTGCAATCGGGTTCTAATTGCTTTTGCGTTAGATAAGTTGGCTAATAAAAATTAAACTCGTGATTGATCATTTTACAGTTTTTAATCAACAGAAAAATAATAAAGAAAAAAAATCATTAAGCTGCAATTCCGTTTGTTACATGGTATGCGAAACAATTGCGCTCTGTTTGAGGAGCACAGAAGACGCATCGCTTTCCGCATAATAATTTTTACAGTAGTAGCTGGCTTTCTGTTGTCTTTTGTGGTTGCGAATTTTGAAAGTGCTTCTTACATGTGATCTTCTACAAAACGAATTTGATAATAAAATGTCAGCCACAACAACAAGATGTTGCAAATGCATCACCAAATTGTTGACGACCCCACGCGTTATTCGTTCCCGGCGCATCGCAGTGAGATTCTAGCGAGCGCACGCGATCTCCACGGCTAAATATCGTGGCCATCTCGATCACAATGATGCTAGAATGATGCAACAAACACTCCTACAATCAGAAAGAAACCGACTATCAACTTGTATTTTTACAAATCCTACCAGCAGGACCGATCACGTAATATTCATTAAAAAAGGTGCGTCCTACCGGAAGGACTGAAAGTCCTGCTAGCAGGACGCTGGACGATTTATCATTAGGGAATAATAATGATAAAACGAGAAAAACATTTTAGGTATTGAACGTTTTTTACTTATCCTACTAATATTATATATGCGAAAGTTTGTATGTATGGATGTTTGTTACTCTTTCACGCAAAAACTACTGAAAGGATTTCGATGAAACTTGGTACACAGGTTGACCATGTCCTAGAATAGCACTATAAAATACTTTTTATCCTGGGATAATTTTCCACTATCACGCGGGTGAAACCGCTGGCAGCAGCTAGTAAAAAATATTTTAAAATGGTAAAATATGTACAGAAAATGTATAGTGAATTTATTTTAATATAACTGATTAAAAAATAAATAAATATATTAATCAGTTGTCAAACAATAAACAAATATAAAACATTTTTAGAATCGAATCAATAAAACTGTCTGCTTAACGAAACCCCAGCTGTTCGTAAAGTAACAAAATACGATAGACATTAAGAGAGAGAGACTCAAGATAGCCACTAAGTATCCACCAATGAGCGGCGACAACCTGTTGACGGTACACAATGATACTTATAACAACGTTGGCGGACATCCAACCGTGAGATAAGAATCGAGATGGTTTGTATCCGAAGCTTGTCTAAATGTTGCAGCTGGATTGGAACGAGATCCCCTTAAGGCTTATAGTCCCGAAATTAAATGAACACAACTCCCGTAGCCGCCTAGGCGGCACTACGCGTATCTGTGAATTTATTTGCTGATAGCTGCGCCCGGATAGTGCGCGGCTGACCTTTAAATCTATTTTCTTTGCAAAATATTGATTGAGTTACGTATGCTATATTCACTTTGAAGAATATTTAACCACCAATTTTTATGTGTAAAAATGTTTCTAAAGATCCAAGCCGTTTCGAAGGAGTAGGGAAAAGTTGCAAAATTGCTAAATACTTTTTTAGACAAAATTATTAATCGCACGAAAAAATCAAATGTTGTTCGTGAATCTATATATATATATATACTATATATATATATATATACTATATATATATATATACTATATATATATATATATATATACTATATATATATATATTTAACATATATTTTTTTTAAAACCTGTTAACCTGGCCGTTACTGAGGCTAGGCTTCAGAAAGTCACTGTTTTATGGCACTTTTCAGGCGCTTGGGCCTTAATACAGCGGGTGGTAGGGGCAGCGGATAAGTTAGAAGAAAATCTATTGCGAAATACAGACACAAAGCTTGATAACCTTAGATTTGATTGGGATTTGAAGTACACACCCAGATATTTTTGCAAAAAGGACAACGCGTTTTTCTTCAATTATTATTATTAAAAATATTAATGATTTTCATGAATGTTATATTTGTACACCTATAACAAGTTATTTGGTACAATATTGCAAACAAAAATTACAGACTGTATACAATGTTTTTACCAAAATGGATTTTTCTAAAAATTGTAATTGTGTTGGTTGATTCTGTTTTGCATAAATAGGTTTTTGCTCCATTTAAATGGTCTTGACAGACAGACAGACGGACGGACGGACAACAAAGTGATCCTATAAGGGTTCCGTTTTTTTCCTTTTGAGGTAAGGTACCCTTCAAGGCCTATGTCCAACAGTGGACGTGTATCGGCTGAAATGATGATGATGATGACCCTTCAAGGAGATGTCAGCAACAGCAGGGGCCCAGCCAGGTCGAAGCCTACTGGGGCCAGGGTTATCCGAAAGGGCGCTCGAGCCCCGGTATGAAGGTTTGAAGGAACGGGATGAGTTTTTTAGTCAGTAAGAGTCTGACACTATCTCCCGCTCCGCCCAAGAGCGGGGGTTGTCATTGGATGATTTTTCCCATCGGAAAAAAAAGGTGAGGTACCCTAAAAATCGTATTACCCTCGTATTGAACCCGCTTGATGGATATGGTCCATTCCCTCTCACAGAGATAAGGAAAGTATCACTCTAGTAGGAACTATATAGGCTGATTGAGCTTATCGTACTGACCGGGGTAAATGATAGGCTTTTTTGTAAAAAACTCAGTTACAAAGAGCTTCGAAGGTTGCAGGATTTGCCCTGCTTGGGCGGAGCACCGCTGTGTCCTCGGGCCCATCAAGTTTATTTTTAATTAGCCCGGCCGACTTCGTACCGCCTAGCGGTCAATGAACGTATAGTCATTATATTTTTCGATATAGTCAACCGATTGCGATGAAACAAAGCCTAATTATTAGGTATATTTTTTTAATATTATGATTATTTTTTTATTGTGCTTTTGAGTACAATATAAACCAGTCTACACTGTTCTTACATAATATCTATCAATACTGTATTATGGAAATATTGTAACAACCACTTTAAAAAAAAAATTACCATGGAGTTTCTTACCGGTTCTTCTCCACAGGAAACGACCAATTTGGAATCGTGCACTAGCTTCTGACGTTTTACAAGTGCCCATGGAGACCCATGTGAAATAAAAACTTTAGTTTTTTTTTTTAATTTTATGAAGTTTTAATATATAAAAGTTATCTACAATTGCCGAAACGGATCTAGAGCGATCGGCGTCATAGTGGGGATCGCTTTGCGCATTCCATACATTGGCGAGCCAATCGTCTTCGTTGTTAGATACATGCAGCAACGCAGGCAACGAATCACGAATGACGTCTATGACACGATGGCGCGGCGAGCCAGTCACTGACACTCCCCGCCCCCGCGTCTCACTTCGCACCACTAAAGAGACCGAATATTTGACTTCTGCGCAACTTGAAGCCAGCGGCCCAGCGCTCAAGATCCGTGACGGTAATTGTACATCGATTACGTACATTTTACGTGATACGCGCACAACTAAAATCTTCTACAGATTTATTATAATATGCATAGATTACGGACTCAAAACCGTAGTTATGAGTTCAACAAAGGTAGTAGAAGATTTCCTATTGGAGGGGTTGCTAATTCGGCTATTTTTTTTTTTATAATTCTGGCTTTTGTTCGCTAATTCAAAAACCCGAAAGGTTTTGCTATTGTCCATGGCGATTCCTTTCAACGTCTTCAGTTATGTTGTATTCAAGCATTTATTTTTATATTCTAAAATACCTTTTGTACGATTTCTTGTAGGTAAGTGATGCTTGTATGTGTTCCTATTATCTTCTTATAGAGTGGTTTTGCTGTCCATTTTAGGTGGATATTTTTCTTCCTCAAAGTTAGTCTTGATATTAATTATTTTTTTTGTATGTACGTTAATCATTCTTCCAAGCTATTTGAATCGTTATTCGTGTTACATTTTATTATTGATACGTTTCATTCCATAGAAAAATCCAGGTTATATATTTATTACTAGCTCTTGCCCCCGACTTCGCCCGCATATTTATTCCATGTCACTCAGGAATAAAGCCGCTTTCTATCGGTGAAAAAATTTTAGCAATCGGACCGTTACTTACAGAGAATACCTCCTCCAAAAAAACACAAACTTTACTCTTTATAATATTAATATAAGATTGATAGGCTTGCGTTTGTCTACAAGGGCGGATTTAAGGGGAGGGGGCATGTCGTGCCCCGTGCGTTTATGACTACTGGTCTAATGATGGAACGGACTTGGCGGAATTTAATTATGTAATTCCGACAAACACTCCTCGAAAGGTAATCGTTAGACAATTTGTAGAAAACAGATAGACTACCAACCAATATAGATTACCTATGCCTGTTATAAGAAGCGATATTTTACTCAAAACTATACGTACCAAAATACATACATACATATATTATAGTCGCTCAGATGATTTGCTCTCCTATTTAAGCCGCCTCAGCCGAGAACGCTTCACCGCAATAGTTTGACGAAGTTTGCATCACTACCCACAGTTTTGAAGGAGAATTTCAATCTACGATTTCGTTACCCTTAATTTATTTAACACATCTTTGAAATTTAAATTAAAGACGTCTTTAAGATAGCTTGCGTCTAATTTTATGCCTTGCGTTTTTGGTGTGAGAGACAAAATGGAAAATTTAAATATGGTGAAAATTATCAGCCTTTCTTAATGTTCCAACTGTTGGGACTCAGGCCTCTCTAGGAGAGGGAATGGGCCGTAATCCACCACGCGAGTCTAGTGCGTACTTTACAAGTTGTAGGTCACAGGTTCAAACCCAGCCAGGCGCATTACTTTGTGTAATTTATTTCATCACCACTGCTCTCAAAACGGTAAAGAAAAACATCGTGAGGAAAGCGGCATGTCCTGGAACCGAAAATTTGAAAACATGTGACTTCCACCAACCCGCACTGGGTCCGCGTAGTGGATTACGGCCCATTCCCTTTCCTAAAAACGAGGCCTGAGTTCCAGCAGTCGAAACATTATAAGGCCGACTATGCTATGCTATTGGACATAGGCCTCCCCTAAGAGTCGCCACAATGAACGATCCTGTGCATCTCGCATCCATCGGCCTCTCGCAACCCTCACTAGGTCTACCTTGTAGGAGACCTTCTAATGTCTGCGTCTTCCGGTACACGGTCGCCACTCCAAAACCTTTCGGCCCCAATGGCCATCTGTTCTGCGAGCGATGTGCCACTTAAGTTTAATATACCACTTATAGGTATTGATAATGTTGTTAAATTGTGAAAAATATAATTATAAAGCTGACCAAAACATACAAAAGAGTGAACCACATCATAAACACTACTTTAGATAATAGAAAAGGTTGATAACACGTGATAATAGCAGTACTACGTATCATGGTCGCTCATGCAAACAAATTTCGTCACGCTCACGAGGGTTTAAGACGAAATTCCACTTGATCCCAGCATGACGAACTATGCAAACTTAGGCGTTGTAGACTTGGTAAACACAGCTATGACCTTGAACAATGAGTGTAAAGAACTCGTTAATATTCAGTTTCATACGAATTGTGGTAAGGAATTAGCATTATGCATAATGTGATGTGTTCTTAAAACTATTAGAAGTAATAGACGGCTTGTTTTTGAAGAACATTCGTTTCTATAAGCGACAACCAGATTGGCACCTGTCAATTTACTGACCTGCTGTTACAATTACATTGGAAGTGTCTTCTCTTTCGGCTTGTCTTCATCTATCTACACTACATCTACACTAATATAATAAAGATGAAAAGTATGTCTTTTTGTTTGTAGAAGGTAATCTCTGAAAGTACTGGTCCGATTGCTAAAAGTTTTTCACCGATAGAAAGCTGCTTTATTCCTGAGTGACATTGGCTATATTTTATGTACGGCTGCGAAGCCGCAGGCAAAAGCTAGTATTATAAAAAAGAAGATACTGACTGACATATCAACGTACAGCCGAAACTGCAGGGACTAGGAGCAGTAATCGAGCACTCATAGATGATTTCCCAAAATTCACCCCCTAAAATTAAAAACCTTGAATGGGGAGCGCTTGTCGTGGAGCGATTTCCGGCCAACGAAGAGCAATAGGTAGATCACCGTCCGGTCATCCAATAAGCCGATGATGCGTGATATTCTACGCGCACCTCGAAGAGATATCAGCAAAATTGAAAGGGCTCAGTAGGGCCGATGCCTGCTAGACCTAGAGGAACGTTTTAAGAATTTTCATATAGAACGCAAGGCAAAATGAATGAAAACAGGTGGGTTTTCATCAGAAAAAGTCTTGGGCGGAGCATCGCCTTGCCCTCGTGGGGGCGATCGGCGGCGGAGACCTCTCGCGCTGGGCTTTGGTTGAGGCCATGGTCCGGAGCGAGGAGGAGTAGCAGGCGGTCGCTGACTTCTGCAAAGCAGTAATGCTCGCAAAGGAGGAGGCCGACCGCATTAGGCAACGGCGTTCTCGTCGCCGCCGTCGGGATTCCGATCCCGATTTCCGGCCACCGTAGGCTCGGGCTTGCGGACAGTAATCAATGGGTAACTCGCTGTCCAGCCGTCCGGTAATTGTCTGAACCAAGCCCAAGTCGTCGACGGCACGCGCTCAAGGAGTTGTCAGCAACAGCAGGGACCCAAACCGGGTCGAAGCCTACTGGGGCCAGGGTCATCCGAAAGGGAACTCAAGCCCCGGTATGAAGGCTAGAAGGAACGGGTGGGCTTTTAGTCAGTAATAGTCTGACACTATCTCCCGCTCCGCCCAAGAACGGGGGTTGTCATTGGATGATTTTTCCCAACATAAAAAAAAAACTAAACGTTTGACTCGCCCTCTTATTCCATCCTAGAGTGGAAAAGTCATTTAATGGTATCCTAATACAAAAAAAAAAACAATAATACCATAAAATTAATGAGCGAAGTTATAATTTTGATAAGTATATTATTATGTATATCTTATTTTATTAAAGTAAATCTACCAAAACCAAATATAGCTGAATAAAGAAGGGACTCTATTATTGTTTGTGATTCCTAAATGCGGTTAGAAAAGTCGCTAAGCCTTTGCTACGTCCCTTTCGTTCCGGGAACAAAATGGTACCGGAGGTAAATGTCAGTTCTAAATATAGATTAGGTACGTACAGTATTATTTTGGTGTACGTAATTTAAGAGGCTGCTTTTCCACTCGCCTATTGTAAACATCGAGCATGGTTTAAAAGCTTGTTGCTTCATCTAACACAATCCAACGTGATGTTTGTCGAAAAGACAACGTGAAAAAAGAAACCCTTATAAGTTTTTGAAAAACATTGTCATTATTTAGAATCTTGATAAAATTTGCTAGGCTTGTATGTTGTATTTTTTTTTTTACTTTTTTCATTTTTGAGTAAATTATGAAGTCTCAAATTTCATGCAAAATAGCAGATTTTCAGAGGTCTTAACTGGATTAGTTTTACACAAATTTACAAATTGATTTTCATAGAAGCCTAGATAATATCCACAAGATATTGTGTTTCCAAAATATCTAATGAAAAATGTGTAATGACGTCATAATCGCGTAAGAGCGGTTGTATGAAATACAGTGAAAATGTATGTCGAGATGCATCCCCTTAAATGTGTTGTTATAATTCCGAAGAGACTGTTAAGACAGAAAATGTTAAGGATGTTCGATTCCGATTTCAGTTCCGATATTTTTTTATCGGAAGTAATATCGGAAATCGATGTACATCGACTGCGGCAGACACAGAAATGATGAAAGAAGTTAGAAAGGAAATACTTTTCAATTTATAATACAACGAGTGTCTCCGCTTGTCTCACACCCTTTAACTCCACTACATGCAATAAACCAATACGAAAGCGCATTACGCAACTAACAGACCACGCACACTTAGATCGCAAGCTTGCTATTGGTTGGGTCAATTATGATCATGATCATATTTTGTGACACGCCTGCCCAAACCATAAGGCCATTCTTACTTCTTTCATCTTTTCTGTGGTGACAGCCGCAAGAAGCCTATACAGACAAGTTTACATCAGACCCATGAAGAGCCCGATAAAAGCTTTTTGGCTTCCTTTAACGCCTGACAGTCATCAGTAGTAAGTAATACAGGTTTCTGCCAGTTCTCTTTAGCTATGGATAACATTCGAAGTCATGATGATTCACCAAACCGCACTGGGCTCGCATGGTGGATTACTCTCCTAGAGAGGAGGCCTGAGGCCCAGCAGTGGGAACATTTAAAGGCTGATTATGCTATGCTATATTTTTTATATATATAATCACAAGTGTCTACATGTTGTTACTACATTGTGTGTGTCTTCGAGTGTGTATGCCAAAAAAAATAGTTTTGCTTTCTTTCTTTCTTTTTATGATATGAACAACAGGCTGATTCCCTTTTCCACTCCGAAATGTGATTCGGTGCACACATCGCGAGCCTGTAGAGTCTTCGCTTTTTAAAAGCCCACACTTCTGGTGGATGTACGACTATCTTCTATCTTATGACTAATGATCGTTGGTGATGTAACCAGTTTTCCGTCAGCAGTGTATGAAACCTCCTATCCAGGGCGTCAAGTTTAGTCCAAATTCATTTGAGTATTCGGAAGAGTATTATCATCAATGATAACCCAACCGTTGAAGGTGCTTATTGCCGCCGGACAGAAAGTTATTTATTTTAATACTTTCTTCAGGTAGCCAAAGAAACGCTCTATCAACTTACATAGATAGTTTCATGTCAGGAGCGTTAATGGCTTACGATACTCCTAAATACCTACTCGTAAGTCTTGGTCGAGGTGAGCGATTTAATGTGTATAGATTTCGAGGATTGGATCCCATCGGATTCCATTATCTCCCCTCGCCCTACATGCATGACAGCATATTTGCCCACATCGAATTCCATCTTGATGGCATTACTGAAAATTTAATTTATTTTCTATTAATAGGTAAAATTGTTTGTTTGGAAATAGAAATCCGATTAAGAAAACTGTTCCTCTGATGGAAAACTACAGGATTGCTGTTTTCCACACACTACTTTTTATACGAGTTTCCTGCGGGATCAGTCACGACAGTGAAGTTTTTAACCAACTTCAAAAGAGGTTCTCAATTCGGGTGGTTTGGTATTTTTCTTCTAAAATACTATTGGCACTTAAAGCGATTATTATTTTCTTCAAAAACAAGACTTCTTGTCGTCTTCTTTCAGAAAAGAGCTCACTCATCTAGGTATTCACACGAAGTAAAACTAATGAAGAAAACTAACAGATGGCCAACGGGACTTTCGATTAAAATAACGTGACTATAACGACACACTATGATGGTAAAAATGGTTACATCAAACTGATCAGATGATGAAGCCGGAACTCTTAAATAAGACAATGTAGGTATCCTAACCGTATTTTGGGCTTATTAGAATTGTTATCACATGCAGCCTGGGCCTCAAGTCTGCTATTTTTATAAATTCGTCATTCCAACACGATCCCGTTGTCATTTTGCTAAAAGTTTGTAATCTGCTAAGTCATAATGATCGATCATTGATCGGTCAGTGGTATCGTAATAGAATTGTGGTAGAATGATAATTTCGAGCATATTAAAACCAATAACTGCACAATAACGTTTTAATGGTAAAACACTGATGAAATAAACTGTCAAAGTTTTAGCAGATTACCGCAAACGTCAAATATTCATTTGTTAATATGTACAAGATTACTATTCTATGCCACTTCTTTCAATGGAGTGTCAGTGGTTGACCATCGGAAAGTCATAATGACGCCATTATATTAGTAGATTACCAAACTTGTCAAAATCGACAATTATGACATCAATGATAGACCATTCTGACAATATTGTAATAGCAGACTTGGGGCCCTGGGTATTTTAATAAAAAAAATATATTATATTTTATAGGCTCTAAAATACATGAACATAAGTTCAATATTTACTGTCAAAATGAAAACAAGGTTCGTTCCAGCCTCATGTTTAATTTGAGTACGCTCTATTAACTGATTTTAGGCTAACACGATGTTAGCAAACATTACTATAATTGTTGAACAGCTGTTTCAATTTCAGTGTTTGAACTGACCGGGCCAGTTCAGATTTCAGTTGGTATACGTACAATAGGCAAGTGTATATAGTACATATAGGTAAAGATAGGTAAATGCTAATTGATTTTGAATATCTAATGTAATGCAAATGATCATAGTTAACAGTATTTATTAGTCTAATATTATTACATGCAAATTTAGTTTTCTAGAAGGAACTTATTGACATAAATATTGTTCGGGCGTCGTCGGCTACCATCGTCACCCATCGGGTTACTGCGTGGGCGACGCTGTGCGATAGTCAACGATCTATAAAGACAGTCGGAACAAACGGCTTAAGAGGATTCTTGAATTCTTGATATCATCTTGGCCACCCATTCTGTTTTTTTTTTTTTGAGGTGTAAAATAATCCGACATCAAGATTTCTGCCGCTCTAGGATGAAGCGGAAAGGCATGTAAGACTTTTACCGACTAAAATCACACCTGTGTCCTACAGTTGCCCTTTGCGTTCTAGGATCACAGGTTTCCTTTGGCATCAGCCCTGCTAAACCCTTACGGTTTTACTGACATCGCTTTGAGACACGCATGGTACACTAAACATTGTTGACGACTCGAGCTCGGTCCGGACGGTTACCGGCAGGCGAGTTACCCTTTGCTCACCGTCCGAAAATGGACTCATACTACTTATTATTTTAGCCACGAGCTCTAAATAATATGCTGTCATTAACGAAGAATATAATACCATTAGGCTTCAAGTACTAACTTCTAAGCAGGTACACCTTTATTGCTTGAACCTAACAGCACCATTACCCCACGTCTGAGCGGTCGCCTCCTCTCTTCTCTCTTGTTAAATAGTTGTAGCTTGAAAAATAGTCGGCCGCTCAGCGTACGAATACGGTGTGAACGTATACAAGCCGACTGTTTTGTTCACACCATTGGCGTATTGTAAGCTATAGCGTATTGTCAGCATACTGTGAACGAAAAATACCGTTTATTTTCACGTTTACTCTGGGGCTCACAGTGAGCCTGCTCACATTCGGCGGCTGACAGTCAGTTTGGTTTGAACACGGCCTAATGCTAGCAAAGGAGGGGGCCGACCACATCAGGCAACGGCGCTCACGCCGCAGCCGCCTCCAGGATTCCGCGGGTAACCGTCCGGACAGAGCCCAAGTCGTCGACGGCGCGCACTATTCCCGCGCGCCTCAAAGAGTTGTCAGCAACCGTAGGGGCCCAGCAGGGTCGAAGCCTACTGGGGCCAAGGGTCTGTTTCCGAAAGGGGGGCTCCGTCCCGGTATTAAAGGCAACTAGGGGACGGGGTGGGTTTTTTTTGTCAGTAAAAGTCTGACCCTATTTGCACAAGGGCGAGGAATGGCATCTGGCTCATTTTTACCCACCTAACAAAAAACACCTACTACTCGTTCCAAATGAGAATAGGACCGATTCCTATGTTTTGACGTCTCGTCGTACTATCAAATCGAAGAAATTTTGGCAAAATTGAAGAACTTAGAGATGAGTAAAATTGAAGAACTGGATACTGATTAAACTTTTTTTGTTCACAGTTCATAAATAAATAAATTTTTTCGTAACTTAATTAATGTTTAAAAATTTATTTCCTCGATTTGACAGTAAATCGTGACGTCACTACATGGCCGGCGATCCTATTCTCATTTGGAACGCATTGTACACTGCTCATCGACTAATTTATTATTTTAGGCATGTGCTCCTAATAATATGTTGTCATTAACGCAGAATATTATACCATTAGGTTTCAAGTACTTCAGCAGGTACACCTTTGTTGCTTGAACCTAACAGCACCATTACCCCACGTCTGAAATTCTCCTTAGAATTCTAAATACCTGTTTAGCTGAGTATTACCTGTGACAAAGACATTACGTGTGCGTAATGTAGATGATCTAGATATTACGTGACGGTTCCGTTTTGCTGACATATGAATAATACAATATTACTTTCAGAGTCTTAGCGACTGCGACGCCTAATACATTACTTCATCTAATTATAGCTATTTTTTTTGCGAAGACCACGATAACTTTTTCGAACGATTCCGTGGTGTTGGCAACATCGACCCTGATTTGCTGCGTCAATCTTGCTGACATGCCTTTGAACCGAATCTTCCTGGACAGCGAGCTACCAATTGCTCTCCATCCGTAAGCCCACACCTAAGATGCCTGAGAATCACTCTGCGATGTCTGCACCTGTGTGGAGAAGACAATCCTCACAAAACAGCTATCCGTTTTGTGAGGATTGTCTTCTCCTCATGCTTTACACCACATCCTTTGCTTGTTTTACTACTTCACAAAAGGAATTGACTACTGCCCATTCTCTTTCACTGCATAAAATGGCCAATGGTCAATCGTCTCAACGTGGACACCCATCAGGGTGGACCTCCATCGTATGCTCTACTGTGGCCTACGGACCATCTGCAGAATGGTGACACCCAAGAGTTTCTTCCACTTAAATTAAGAGTAAGAACCTCCCGAACTTACTGTGTGCGGTGAAGACCTGCGTCATGCGAAATGTGAGAATGCCGTGACGCATCTCCAGCCACCCCGCTCTGAGTGGAGCGAGCGAGAGTGGAGCGAAGGGAATCGTTTGTCTTGGTATGGTTATGTAAAGAAAAGGGATGAAATGCATGTTGCTAAAAGAGTCATGAGTTTACATGTGGATGGATGGAGACGAAGAGGGAGGCCAAAGAAAAGATGGATGGATTGTGTGAAAAGTGATATGAAAGAAAAGAGAGTTAATGATAGCGTGTCGAGTGACAGGACAGAAAAGACAGGGAAGAAGACAACGTGTTGCGCCGACCCCAAATAAAACAGAACTAGGACAGGAAAATGATGAGATGATGCTCTGAGTGGAGCGAGAAGGAGTGCCAGACTTTTACCGGCTTAAACCCACCCGTGTTCTTCCAGTTGTCCGTTCCGCTTTTTCGGTTAATCCTGCAGTGTGGAAAAGCACTCTCAAGTTAGATGAACGCAATGAGATCAGACTAGCAAATTATCTAAAACCTTATGTATTTAATAAGAGATATAATCCTTACTGCCTTACTAATATTATAAAAGCGAAAGTGAGTTTGTTTGTTTATTTGTTTGTTTGTTTGTTTGTTTGTTACGTCTTCACGCCTAAATGGCAAAACCGATTTTGATGAATTTTGGTACAGAGATAGTTGGGACTCTGAAGACGGACATAAGCTTTTTTTTTTTTAAGTGAGAAAAAGTTGAGAAACAGGGAAGAAAAGGGGAGACGCGGGCGAAGCCGCGGGTAAAAGCTAGTGCTACATAAAATGCTATAATTCAAGTATCACTAAAAGCAGTGTGTACTGAAATAAACTGAATATATTCAGCCATAACCGTATTTATAAAATACGCTAGGTAGAAGAAATCGTTCATCTGTGTCAAAGCCATTCAAGAAAGTGTTTTGAGCTTTATTTCACACAGCGTTCCGTATTGAATCGTGTATAAAACTGACTGTTCGCAACACTATTGATTAGTATGGTGTTGTTCGCAATACCACTGATTCTCGAGAACCGTTTTTTTTATTATTATTATCTTCACTAATATTATAAAGCGGTAAAGTTGTTTTTTTTTATTTTATTTTGTAAGAGGCTTACCTCCTACAGAAAAAATAAAACGACTTCACAGCTCTTTACCGCTCTGTATATACAGGTTCGATTGATAAAATGTTTTCACCGATAGAAAGTTACTTTATTCCTGAGTGACATAGGTTATATAATTTTAAGGGCGCGGACGAAGCCGCGGGCAAAAGTTAGTTATTATCATCATCATCATCATTTATTTGAGCAAGTAACTAAGACTCATAATTACATGACACACAAACATAACACAAAACGTGACACCAACATACAATCAAATTAATTTATACATCACACACGACTACAGGTAACATGCAAGTCACTGCAGCGCCTTATATAAGGACAGTCGAGCCTGTCGGCTATCATCATCAGCACACTGTTGGGGCTGCCGCGAACCCTACGCACCAGAGATGCACTCCGCTTACGCATAGTCGCATAAAAGCAGTCGACGCTAGCGGCGGCAAACATGCCCGAGGCACTACAGTGTCGCGACAGCCCCATCAGCGCCCTGAATACGTTATTATATTGGACACGGAGGGCTTCGTATGCTTTTCGGGTGTGATTCACCCACAGGCTGCACGTATACATGGAAGTACAATAAGCCCTAAAAAGGGTCTGCTTAACTGACCTGGAACAGCGTGCAAACCTGCGAGCTATCATGTTACCTCTAACAGCCAAAGCCCTCCGCTCCCTCTCGATGTCATATTGTATTACATGTATGTGTATATGTCTGTGATTTCCACTATTGAAAGGTTAATAGGCATGCGTTTGACCAGTATTTCATTTGCGCCAATCGTCCGCGTTGATGAAATACTCGCATGATGGGATTTTTTTCTTCAAAGTTCAACAAAAAAAAAATATATTTGTTTTGGTGGGATAAATCGTCCAATGACAACCCCGCTCTTGGGCAGAGCGGGAGATAGTGTCAGACTCTTACTGACTAAAAGCCCACCCCGTTCCTTCGTGCCTTTCGTACCGGGGAACGAAAGGACATAGAGTGCCTAGTGCGAGTTTGTTTTAGGTTAAAGCGATCGACACGTTTATGATGTTCAGCTCTCCGATTGGCCCGCTCCAAACTCTTAACCAATCAGTGAGCTCACGTGGCAAACGTTTCGATCGGATTAACATTAAAACAACTCACACTCAGCACACTGATCAGTGCGAGCGCTCGCACTGGGATTTTAGAACAACTTACATACTAAGCACTAAGAACATGTAAAAGGCTACCATGAAAGGTAAATATAACTTTGGAATGATCACAAACGCGTATGATTTGCGAATACCGATCTACGACCTAAACACTGAGGACTGATTATTTTAGTATCCTATTTCTTCTAAGGTATGTATTTCGGTTTAGAGATCGTTATGCTTGTTTTGGTTATCGGCGCCAGCAGATCACGTCAATTATGCTGACATCTCTTTGAGACGGGCGCGGAATACAATCGGGATGTTTCGGCAGAGGTTCCTTCTTAGGTACTGCACTCACATCAAGATCTTAAATAAAAAAGACGTGTGGCACTCGGGGACTGCCGCGGTAAAGCTATTGCATAGCATTTTTATCAACTTATGCAATTATAATTATTTATTTATTTTATTCATGCAGTATTTTTTTTCCTTTGTTTTTTTTTCTTTGATATTAATTGAAGTTACACTTTCACACATTGAATTGAATTTTGATTGATTGTTCATTCATTTGTTTTCTTATCGGTCACCACGCTCAAAAAACAAATGAGTGGGGGGTGTTAGGTTATTTTCGTTACCGAATTTCTGGATTCGGTCTCCACGCTCAAGGCCCGCGATAGAAGCTATGTAATAGCTTAAAAATAACTCATTGATTCAGTTACTGACAGATAATGCGCAGTCTAAAATAAAAGCAAGCAAAGCATAGCCATTCTTTATGTAACGAAAATCACAACAAAAACCTCTCAAAGGGATTTTTTTAAGATGAGAAATCGTTAAATGACATCTCCCTCCCTTGAGCGAGGTAGGAGAGCGTGTCAGACTTTTAATCGACTAAAACTCACTCCTGTTCCTTCTTTGTCTTCGTTCTAGAGCTCCGGGGTTCTCTTTCACATGATCCCAGTAGGCTTTGATCCTGCTGGGCCCCTACGGTAACCCTTCAAAGGGATGCGGGCTTGCAGACGACAAGCAAATAGCTCTCTGACTGAGCCCGAGTTGTCGAAGGCGAAGACATCGAAGAGATTTCAGTATATCGTAGGGGCCAATGTACGCTAGGCTAATCTTGGTCTTAGAACCCAAATGGAAGCTGAAGGACACAGGAAGGTTTTAGGCAATAAACGTCTGACACGCCCTCCCGCATCTTAGAGCGTTATTGGATAATTTCCATCTTCGAAAAAGAATTACCTACTGGTAAGTGATGATGTTACCGACGTAGGAACACGCTTGTCTAGAAGTAATTTATTCACTTTTAATTTAAATACCTTCAGGTTTTAGCTATCAAGTAACGCACTCTTTGGCAGAGAATTCCACTCCCTAGCTGAACTCACAAGGAAAATCAACTGATATAGCTATCAGTATTTTTCCTTGTGAGTTAAATATACAAAAATAAAGAATTAATTCCTATCTTCCCAGCTCGCCGTGTTATACAGGTTCTGCCGCTGCAGCTGCGAAGAACTTCAAGCGGCTGAAATATAATAACCTTGTCGAAAGTAATATTTTCCAACCTCAAAGGGTTCAAACTCTTGGATCGTGGAGACCAAGTGCTCGCAGTTTGTTTAAAGATCTGTCGAAAAGTCTAGTTGACAATTCACGTGACCCAAAAGTTGGCTTTTTACAGAAGATAAGCATTGCCATACAGCGTGGCAATACCGCCAGTCTTTTGGGCACATTACCAGTCGACAACGATGTGATTTCAGGGTTATCCGAAAGGGAGCTCGAGCCCCGGTATGAAGGCTAGAAGAAACGGGGTGGGTCTTTTAGTCAGTAAGAGTCTGACACTATCTCCCGGTCCGCCCAAGAGCGGGGGTTGTCATTGGATGATTTTTTCCAACCATAGAAAAAATGTGGAAGAGTAGTTTGACGCCATATTATAGTTTGATTTTAATTAGTGCAGTGTTTTTTTTTTTTGGTGTAATTATATTATAAGTATTTCATATATGAAAATTATTCGTGTAAACATAAATAATAATGGGTTTATCTCTAAGAAATCTTCCTTAATCTAAAGCTACAGTACTAGGGCACCAGTCGCCTGTAAGTAGTAACGATATCAGTTTGAAACATCATCCCTAACCCCTTCATTATCGCGGTCTCTAGAGAAACACTCCACTAAACCTAAGCTGTACTTTAAGAAACACTAGCTATTGCTCGCGAGTTTATCCTTGTATTTAGTGGAACTCTATATTTTATTAAGTTTAATTTCGAATGAGTTTCTAGCTTTGTAGATAAGGAGTGTCCGTTTGTGATGGTACGAAACAGTATGACTACGTGATATCTACTCATGTTTTGAACTTTTCTTTCTTTTTCTAGTACAGTAAGTATTTCAGTGTGTTGGCGATCGCTGTGCTGTGTAAGGATGATGTCACCAGATTGGCATCACATCAGCGACGACGTTGAAGTGCTGGGTGACGACACGGGATCAGCATGGTGGTCGCCGCGGTGACGGTGTTGATGTATGCGTGCTGCGCCACCCCGAGCCCAGACGTAAACATCCGATAACCTACGGGCTCAAGTTCCATGGGAATGTTAGCATTCCCCACAAATATAAAGACATTCGTGCAGTATTTAAACAACCTTTGCGTAAGATAGTCGTTGTAATTTCTAATAATATAGCTTTATTTTTGACCAAGTCGTTTTAATTGATTAAAGTCATACGGGACTTGTTAAAAAGTACTAGAAACAGGAATTATGATAGTAACTTAATTTTCAAATGAGGGTGTATAAGTATATCTTTTATTCCAGTTACATATTGTATATCTAAATAGCAGGATTTATAGTAAGCCTCAATACCAAGAATAGGCAAATACAGCATATTGAACAAATATAACGACTGAATATTTAAAAAGTCTATATACACGTCAAAATATAACATAACAGTAGAAAAGATCATATGACCTCAACAGCTGTGTAAACATCATTCATGCAATGCAAATTTAGTACATTGCCCCTTAAAATTGAATAAAAATGAGCTCTTTACGCATAGTGACTTCATTGCGTCCAAGGTCTTTCAGACTGGTCGTTGATAAGGCTACAGTTGTAATCCAACTTTATTTTAAGAGAGCCCTTTCCTTCCCAAGCTATCTATCGTAAACGTGAGTATGGTTTAAAAGCTAGTTGTTTCGTCCACTGCAATCCAACGCAATTTTTGATACAGAGGCAAAGCAAAAAAAAAGAGATAAAGCCTGAACACATTGTTGACATTAGGTATTTTCATCACTCAGAATCTCGATTCAATGTGCAAGATTTCTACAGCTATAAAGTGATATTTTAAATTATGTGTAGGTACTTTATGAAAGGCCAAAGTCCACAGAAAAAAAGTAGATTTTCAAAGGAAACACCTTTGAAATCTACTTTTTTCTGTAGATCAGTTTTACAAAAATTTATGATTTGATTTCTATAGAAATCTAAATAATAACCTCAACATAATCTGTGTTTCCAATATATTTAGAGAAAGATTTGTAATAATGTCATAATCAGACAGAGAGGGAGAGAGCCAACCCGAGATACACTCCCATACCTTCTGTATGTACCTTGCGTTGGTCCCTCTTAAGACATCAAAGGACTTTATTCAAGGATTTTTATCTCGTGATTGTGACGATTTGTTTATAAAATTAATGGTAACCACGCGTTTATTAATGCAGTTAAACTTGTATCTGAGGAAAATACTAAATCTTTTAAAGGTTATCAGGTGCTTAGGTAATGTATGAAAACCTGATTTGAAAGGGAAAAGAGTACTTAGTTAAATCAGCAAAGGCTAGTGCAGATAGACAGTCTAATTGCCCATTTAATTGAGTAAAGTAAAACCTTCATGTCAAATGCGATAACGGATACAGCAATTACAATATTATAAAGTATATCTACTACCTTTTTACTGTGACTTTGTCCATGTAAATGTCGGTTATTGCGAACGCGAAGTCGAAGTGGAAACTAGATAAAAAGTAGCATAATGTCCTATCTTCGGGCTTAAGCTTACTCCGAACCTAATCAAAATCGATTCATTAATTTAATCGTGAAAGCATAACAGACAGAAAGAGATACTTTCACATTTTTATAATTCTAGTATGGATGTAAAGATTTTTTTTTGTGTTGTGCCTACCTAATGTCACTAACGGGTTGTTTCTAGAAATCTTAGAGTACAATTATATACCTATACAAGGTGTAAGGGACAGCCCTCCACAAACTTTAAGGGCTTGCTCAGTAGACGAAACTGAACCACCTTCCACAAGATTTTTTTTCAGGAAGCGAAAAAAAAAATCGGCCTCGCCATACAAATTGTCCATCAAGTTTATCATTTTGTATGCTGAGGCTGATTTGTTTTTCGTTTCCTGAAAAAAAAACTGTACTGGTGGTTCAGTTTCGTCTACTGAGCAAGCCCTTAAAGTTTGTGGAAAGCTGTCCCTTACACCTTGTATATATTTTTTTTTATCTCTTCTGACGTAAAAATCAATGCTTACAAATCTAGTGTACAAACTAAACAAATAGATAAATGTGATTTAAGTACTTCAAAAATTCATAAAACTGAGAGTACGCACGTCATCGCTACATTACAACCACTTGTACTACCTACAGTTTCATCGTATACCATAAAACATGAAATTCTTTTATGAATTTATTTATGTTTTCTTTTTTTTATTTCAATAGTTGGGCAGGGCGCATTGCTCGCAGAACAGATGGCCGTTGGGGCCGAAAGGTTCTGGAGTGGCGACCGCGTACCGGAAAACGCAGCGTTGGAAGACGACAAGGTGGACTGACGACCTGGTGAAGGTAGCGGGAATCCGATGGATGCGGGACGCACATGATCGTTCGTTGTGGCGACGCTTGGGGGAGGCCTATGTCCAACAGTGGACGTCTATCGGCTGAAATGATGATGATGGTTGACGACTATCTAACACCACCTGATGGTAAGCGATTATTTATTGTACAAACATTTTTTTTTTCTTTTATATATTTTGGCGCACGTCAGGAATTCACAAACTTATAAACTCAAAAACCCAGGCTTGGAAGAACTACCTGTGCACTAGTTTCTGATATTATATACATACATAAATGCCCATAATTCGAACAAACTATTTGAATAATCTTGGAATCATTTAAAATAGGTTTGAAACTAGTGGTTTGCAGTTCTATTGCAGTCGTGTTTGCAGTTCTATTGCAGTCGTGTCAAATAAAATCATTTAGAACTTTAGTTTATAGGCCTAACATTTTTTTATATTTCTTGACAAGCTCGCGCTTGAGCACGATATATTCCGTGCAGAAACAGAACTCGCGTCACGCAGTGCGACAGCCAATCACTCGACCACTGTACCAACCGTGCCGTCAAAATGAATAATGATGTTGGTACTTCAAATCATAAAACTCTCAGTTCGCACGTCATCGCTATATTACAAACACTTGTAAACCTACGCACTGTCAGTGTATACCATAAAACATGACATTATATGATTGCTTTTAAGGCGCGGGCCCACCGCAGCGCACGGAGAGGCTTCGCACGTGTATCAAGCTTCGTTTTGTAAGAAAATGTATGTGGTTGTGTCCACAGCAACCCTCGGGGAGGCTATGCATGAGTTGACGTCATTGATACATACGTGACTTGCTCGAATAGGCGGTTACATAGCTCAACGCTGTCAACGTGGGTCTACGTTGCCACTGGAGTACACGAATATGACCCACGACTATGTACAGCTCGTTTATCGCATCATAGTTTTCAGTCATAAACTTCCCGCAGTGAAGCCCGTGTCCTTGAATTGCAGTGGCTCGTGCGTAGCCTCTCCGTGCGCCGTGCCACGCTATACATAGTCGTGGGTCTCGTGCACCTACTCCAGTGGAAACGTAGACCCACGTTGTTAAACAAATTAATACACGCAGCTAAAATGCGCCGCGTGCCCGTGCACAGCATGCGCCGCGGTGGGGCCGCGCCTTTATAATAAAGTACGAGGTCTACAAATTTTAAATTCAATTTCGACAGAGGATAAGTATTGCCATATGGCATGGCAATATCGCTAATCTTTTGAGCACCACCAGGCGACAGCGAATGTGTAAGAATAATTTGATACTTACCAAATTTTTATATTGGCTTGAGTTAGTTTTAGTGGTCTGTTTTTATTTTGTGGTATAATTATGCAAATTGTACCAATGTTGTTAAATTTCGATTAATCTACAAGTCAATGAACCTAGTGCAAGATATTCAGCAATATAAATTTCATGCATATCATGAATCTATTGTATCAAAGGAACGTTTAAGCAGGGCAATGTCTACTAATACTGTCATATAGAAATATTGTTAGAACAATATTTTTTTATATTTTATTACTGATTGACAGCAACCTCTCTTGGCGAGCGCAGGTTAATGAGGTTAGCCGTAAGGAACACTTTTCTTTTCACAGCCTAAAATCCCTTCAAAGGTAAACCAAAATATGTCTAGCTTAAACACTAATCCAGCCGATCATCGATTATGCTGATGCCTGCTACCTGGATGCCACTGAGGAGCTCTTAAACAAGCTTGAGCGCTTGCAAAATTTGTGCATACGTTTTGTTTTTGGCCTTAAAAAATACGACCATGTTTCTCAATTCCGCAAGGATCTCAAGTGGCTCCCTATCCGTCTTCGTAGGAACACTCGGGTATTATGTCTCTTGTACAATATTCTTTTCTTTTCCCACCTTAAACACCATCTCAATTTCCCTCCCCATAAAACCCATTTCTATTCCAACTCCTTCTCTTTTCATGCAGTACGACTGTGGAACTTACTCCCAGCAAAATTCGTGACGCTAAAAACATATCTGTCTTCAAAAAGCTAGTCAAAGAACATTACCACTCTACTATCTCGTAAAGTTATATATTTTATATGTATTATTTTAATTTATGTATGTTTTGTATCTATTTAAGTGTATAGTTATATAACATATACTGTTATTGATATATATTATGTATTTATGATTTTAATTTTAATCCATTTTAACTCTTATGAATTATTCGTTCATTATACACACTGTGTCTAAATTTTTTATCCTACTCTCCTGTCGCAGGTCTGCTGGAAGAAATTTCGTTTAGAAATAAGCAGCACCTTTGTACTCTCTTATCTGTATTTGTTCTTTTCTTTTAAGCATTTGTGTGTACATAAATAAATAAATACTATACTAAACAATATACAACATATTATTATTATTATATTAAATAAAGATAGAAATTACTGCCCCAGAGATGGCAAAGAGATGGCATTATATAAAGAGTAACCATGTACTTTTTTTCCGGTTCTTCTCCATACGAAACGACCAATTTGAAACCATGTTCTAGCTTCTGACGTTTTATAAGTGCCCATGTAGGCAAGTTTTATTGTTAAACTCCATGTAGCTCATTTTTAATTTTCTGCCCTCTGATAAAACAGTCCTGCAGTTCAAGTCGCTAACGAAAGTGAAGTACTGGGCCAACAAAATCAAACTGTAGATACCAGTGCCAAATTAACAGCACTAAGGTGGAATGAGAGGGCTTGTCAGATTTCTAATGAATAAAACCCAACGGTGTCTTTCAGTTGCCCATAGATATAGATATAGATTCATGAACAACATCAATTAATACTTTTGTCTAAAAAAAATATTACACACAACATCATCAAATTCGCAACTTTTCCCTACTCCTTCGAAACGGCCTGGATCGTTAGAAACGTTTTTACACATAAAAAATGGTAGTAAAATATTCTTTAATGTGAACATAGCGTATGTAAATCCACAGAACAGAGGAATGTAGAATGATTCCTATGCGGTGGCGCAGCTGGCCGCAAACAAATGCACAGATAGTCGTGCTGTCGCCTAGACGGGTACGAAAGTTGTGACCATTTAATTTCGGCCAGATGGTTCAAGGGACTATAAGCTTTAAGAGGCTGCTTTTCTACTCGCCTATCGTCAACATCGGGCATGGTTGAAAAGCTTGTTACTTCATCTAACGTATCTAAAGTTTCTTCATCTAACGTTTGACAAAAAGGCAACGCGAAAAAAGAGAGGTAACGTCTGAAAATTCGTTCCGTGATTTACTCGAATATTTTACAAAGCTTGTTCCTGGAAATACGTTTCTTTTTGAAGTTTAAAAAAAAAAATTGTCGTTTTTTAGAATCTTGATAAAATTTGTAAGGCTTCTATTGAAATACTTTTTAATTTTTGAGTAGATTATGAAGTGTCCAAGTTCATGCAAAAATAGCAGATTTTCAGAGGTCTGGATTAGTTTGACAGTTTATAAATTGATGTCAATAGAAGCCTAGAAAATATCCACAAGATACTTGTTTCCAAAATATTTTAATAAAAAAATTGTAAATAACGTCATAATCGCGTAAGAGCGATTGTTTAAGGAACAGTGAAAATGTATCTTGAGTTGCATAAATTAATGGACAATGGACAGCTCCATTGCTCCTCATCCGTGAGTCCACGCATACGGTAGCCAAAACACCAAACACATTGTTATAATCTAGATCACTAATATTATACATTCAAAAGTTTGTATGTGTGTATATATGCTACACCTTTACGCTCAAACAGATGAAAGAATTAAAATAAAATTCGACACACAGGTAAACCAAACCCTGATATAGAGCATAGGATGTTTTTTATTCCGAGAGTATGTCCCCTTGAGATAATTTTCTACTTTCATACGACCAAAGCCGCAGGCAGAAGCTAGTTATAATCTAGATCATTTTTGCGGTCAACCTAGGTGTGAATAGGTTAAAACAAACGCGTCTGGTTACAATAGCCCGGCCCCGACATGCTTGTGGAAATAGTCTTGTATCAGCTTATACACAGTCGAGTAGTTCTCTGGTAGAAATGGGCCAAGGTCCGTCCTTCTCCCGTTCATGTCGTCATCTAGAACTTGCGGGGCTTCGAGTGCGGAAAAATGTCGTTAAGTTAGGACAGATCGAGAAAAATGTACAGATTTTTTATAAGTGCCGTTCGTATGCGTGTCCCACGCGCGTCTCAAAAAGATTTCAGCAAAATGGACGGACATTTTGCTACAAATATAAAACTGTAAAATCACTGATAGTGGTGACGAAATTCCCTTCAAATAGAAAAACTACTGAGTAAATTCTTTTATTCAAAATAAACTCGTCTAAACAGACAGAAATATTTGTATTTGTATTAGTTCATGATACAGGAATCGTTTCTAGTGTAGGGCAACACTTAATAAAAAAAAAAAAAATACTAACAGAAGTTTTCATCTTTTATGTTTAAAATGTCAACGCGAGTAAGTAGTATATATACTTTTTGAAATTTTCTGTGGAGATTTCTTAACTTTTCTCTCAGTAAGAACTTTCATAGTAGACGATTAACATATTAAATTTAATAAAAAAAGTAATTCTCAAGTTATGGCGTGACCAAGGGTACTAAGGCTTTTTCATACATACTAGTGACACTGGCATACTGTCATTTTGTAAGAAAAAAATAAGTCAGAACACGATTGCAGCGTTACCTACCGGGTACAAATAATAGTATAACAATAATTATATTGTTCCTATATAACTTTGTTACATTAGTTCAGCTAGTCAAAACCACAGAATTGATAACGATATCAGAACTGTTATTCCCATTGACGCATAAAAATCATAATCACGATGACTAATACGTAATAATAAAGATGTATTATGTTGCTATAGGGCTTTGAACTTTATAAATAAATAAGAATCAAGGTTTCAGAGTAAACAATGGACTTGCATTGTTGTTGTTATCTTTTGTTTGCGTTTATATGTGGAAGCATATAAACGTATTGTCCTCATAACACCTGTTCGTTCCCTGAAAAATCCTAACTGATATAATATTATTCATATACACGTGAAAGTAAGTTTGTTTGATTGTTTTCTTTTCATGTCTAAATCACAGCGATTATTATGAAATTTTGCGTATAGCTATGTAGGTTAGTACAATGTCAAGGTTACGGAGGTAGCGGTACGGCAGTCTCTTGAGCCACTCTTCAAAGTGGCCAGAGAGTGGCACACCGCCACAGCATCATTACTTTCCGCTTAACGCAGGTCCTCACCGGACACGGGTGTTTCGGGAGGTTCCTGTTTCTGAGTTTGTTTCGGTGATTCTTCTCAGGGTAGTCAGCTAGGAAACACCGGTCTCATCTAATATAAACTGACTGGAAAAAATTGATGTATAAAAGTATTTTTTTCTAAACCTGTTTCCAAAATAAACGTCATTTATCATGTATTTATCAAATTCAACGAGAAGAAACGCCTGGGTTTCACGATGGTGTGGATCGCTTGGACATGGTGAAGCATACGGTGGAAGCCTACCCCTCTTAGGTGGAGATGTCAGTAAAATAGAGGGGGGGCCACCTTGACTGCGATCCCACCTGATAGTAAGCAGTGATGCAATCGTTGATGGTGAAGTGCACTAGTTTATTATGAGCTTACGCACTTTAGCCTTGGAGACACGTAAATTATAAATCGGATGGGAAGACCGCAGCAGGCAAATTGCTCCTTCGATGTACGCGGTATAAACGATAAGTGCGTACTTAGTTAGATTATTAGTATTTAGTAAGTTAGATTCTTTGAAGTAATATTTCAGAAGGACATGTAAAAAGTTATTTAGTGTTTAGGAGGAAGAAGATCTTCGCAAACCATATGCCCAGCAGGAACGAAACCTACTGAGGTCATGTGTTCTCTTTTGAAAGGCCCTGGAATGAAAGGCAACGAAGAAACTAGGAGTGGGTTAGTTAGTAAAAATTTGGCACACCCTTTTTTATGATGGGGAAAATCATCCAATGACAACCCCCGCTCTTGGGCGGAGCGGGAGATAGTGTCAGACTCTTACTGACTAAAAGACCCACCCCGTTCCTTCTAGCCTTCATACCGGGGCTCGAGCGCCCTTTCGGATAACCCTGGCCCCAGTCTGTTGCCGTCGACGACTTGGGCTTGGTCCGGACAGTTACTGGATGGCCGACAGCGAGCTACACATTGCTCATTGTCCGCAAGCACGCGCCTACGGAGGCTGGAAATCGGGATCGGAATCCCGGCGGCGGCGAGAGCGCCGTTGCCTGATGCGGTCGGTCTCTTCCTTTACGAGCATTACTGCTTCGCAGAAGTCGGCGACCGCCTACCACTCCTCCTCGCTCCGGACCATGACCTCAACCAAGGCCCGGCGCGAGAGGTCTCCGCCGCCGATTCCCCCACGAGGGCACGGCGATGATCCGCCCAAACAGGGCACACCTCAACTGTGTGCTCCACCGTGTTCTCCGGGCGTTCCGCACAAATTTGGCACACCCTCAAGCTCCGCCCAAGGACGGATAATGTCATTGGAAGATTCCTCACCTAAAAAAAAAATTTCATTTACTCTATATATTTTTGCCCTCGAATTAAATACGTTAGTTGCTCCTCTCTAGAAATAATCTCTCAATATTTTAATTGTAATATTATTTTAACAAAGAAGCTTTCTTTAGAATAGCCTGTTAACCGCTTGCTTGCCCGCGCTCCGCCGCAAACCTTATCTAAATTGCCCGCCACTTGAGACGTTTTTTATGGCCTCCCGCCGCGCGGGTTCGAATTTCAAATAAACAAACCATTGAGCGTCAAGATGTTATTATAACTCGTAAGTGTTATGTTTTTTGTTTATAATATGAATGAGTCGACCTATTGAAGTGCTTTGTTGATGTTTCGTCGAGTACGGAGTCGAAATATGATACTGTAAACACAGAGATAAACGCTTTTTAAACACGACTTGTTTTAAAAAAATCATATCTCGAAATCTAAAGCGATGACATAGTGTTTTTTTTTTTTAATTACGATATTTAGGGTATATAGATTAAGAAAAAAAATAATACCATACACCCGTCCATACAAAATAATTAGTTTTTAAGCCTTTTCATTTTGCATAAACATCTGGCGGCGCGCGCCGTAAAACCGTTAAATTTTGCGTGTTGATTTACCGTTAAACTTCACTTTAGGCCTAGAATAAAAGTATTACAATAATGTAGGTAGTCTAATATACTTACAAAATAAACAAAAGTCATAGCGATAGCGTTTACCTTTGCTGACAAATACGACAATTACTGACAACAGTAAATTCAAATTTTTCGCGAAACCGTATCGCCAAGTTTCGGGTTTTGACGAGTAAATTTCGTGTTTCATACTAAAAACTTTACTTCTACGTATTAGTTGTTAACTTACCTTGAAAATAAAACAAACACCAAGCAAATCGAGCCACTTTAACTATTTAAACACACTTTGTTTACACAAACGTAACACGACACTGACAATTACGCAACATTTATTTTTTTTGTCAACTTCAACTTTTTTTTTAAATTTTATTTTATGGTTTGGATACACGGTTTTTTTAGTTTTTGGTTGAAAATGTTATGGGGAAGCGAAATAAATTTATACACATAGACAATAGACGTAAAAACCAAAAAAAATCTTCTCTTATCTAGCTTGCCCCAAGTCGCTTGCCCCGAATGACGTCATGTAGACTACTAGTCTACATGGGCAATTTGGCGTTGTTTCAAATGTAGACTAGTAGTCTACATGGGCAATTTAGCGGTTAAGGAATTAGGTCGACTGTACCACAAAATAGATAGGTACAGAAGACAATCTCATTTATGTACTTTACTTTTTATACCTACGCTCGATGGACGCACACTAATGAGCGTTTGTGCCGGAACTGTTCGACGAGTGATCCGAGACGCGACCGCGATATCGTGTCCGTGAGCGGTGTCTATGTGTGCGTTGCTCGAGCGCGCTTTGTGTGTAGATTAACTTCTGTACCTATCTATTTTGTGACTGTACACTACAAAAGACTAGGTAGTTCCCGCTCCAAAGGAGAAAAAATCCTATAAGCCCTTTTATAAAGATTAGTAATACCTATATATTTTGTGGTAATACCGTCTTTCTTCTTTTATAACGTATCTAGCTGTTTGTTCGGGAAATTTTTATTTTGTTGTGTTTGCTAATGTTATTTTTGGTACAAACCATTATCTAGTTGATCTGGAGTAGAAATAATATTATCATCATCATCATCATCATTTCATCCGAAAGACGTTCACTGTTGGACATAGGCCTCCCCCAAGTATCATCATAATGACCAGTCCTGTGCGTCTCACATCCATCGGATTCCCGCGACCTTCACCAGGTTTACGGTCCACCTTATTGGAGGCCTTCCAAGGCTGCGTCTTCCGGTACGTGATCGGCACTCTGGAACCTTTCGTCCCCATTGGCCATCTGTTCTGCGAGTAATGTGCCCTGCTCACTGCCACTTAAGAGCACGGCGACAGTTGAATTTTTCATACAAACGTAATACCACGCTCATTTGCAATTGGAGTATATTTCCAACATATTATGATGTTATTCGGTTATAGACGATACTTATCTAGGTTCCTACATCTTTCTTTTTAAAAAAAACTTGCCTAAAACGAAATTAAAGCGAATTATAATTCGCACTTTTTTACAACGTAAATGGCATGTTTTCATTTGGCTTTTCCTGTATTAAAAATAACAAAATGTCCAATATTCTCAATGTAGGAACACAGATTATATTATCAATTTACAAATGATAGAAAACAAATTGGAAAAACATTAAGTTTTCATTAATCTTTTTTGGTATTACGAAACACGTCCAATTTATCGCAAATTTCCAAGAGTTACTAGTGCTATCGCGGCAAGCGGGATGTCAGTGTCATTGTGTGCGTGCTGTCATTACTGCAGTTGCGTTCATAGGTCGAGTTATAAATTTTATTGTAATATTTTTGACACTATTGACTTAAATAAAATAGTACGTAAGCATTTAAAGTTTAATAAAAGGAATACAGAACTCCTGAGGACATGTCAGACTTTAGCTGACTAAAAGAGCCGTCAAAAACCCCTTAAAAAAAAGAGTAAAAACAAAAGCGCCGTTGACGATTTGGGTTCGGTCCAGATGGTTACCGGATGGCTGGACGGCGATTCCAAGCCCAGGGTGGCTAGAAATCTGGGTCGAGATCCTGGCTGCTGGGGCGTCAGGGTATTCCCTCGTCCATGCGGCCGCCTTCTTCGCTAGCATTACTGTTTCGCAAAAGAGGGCTCGGCGCGAGAGGTCGTTGCCACCGATGGCCCCCACGAGAACGCGGCGGTGTTCCGCCTAAACGGGGCACATATGTACATCTCCACCGTACGCTCCACCGTATCCTTCAGACCGTCCACACAATGGTGATAACCAGGCGTTTCTTCCGCCTAAATCCGACGCAGGAGCCTCCCGTACTTGCCATGTCCGGTGAGTATTTGCGTTATGACAGTCGCTGAGATCCTGCCGGAACTGTCTGCCTTACAGCGACTTGTCGTGGCAGCGGAATTTCGCCCCAGGGTTGCATCTCCACGTGTAAATCATGCTTATGCGTGCAAAGGACTGTTGCCTCCACATTCCATGGTAGCAAGCCTGCAGGAAACCATGCAGGTATATTGCAGGAAACCGTGCTTTGTCTTTGTACCATTAGGATGGCTATAACTCCCTGGCATGCGTTCTGGACACCCCAGGTTGGACAGGAGCCGCTTGAGTGCTTCAGTCTAATCCAGTTTGAAAGAAAGAAAGAAAGAAAAATAATTTATTTGGTACAGCACAAGGCGCAACACAAAATAAACAATAAGTAACACGTTTGGGAACCAGACGTCGGAAGTGCTCCTCAAAATACTATCGACTGTCGAGGACGAGTCCCAGATACTTGTAAACTTTTATTGTAATTTGGGAAACCGGCGGTGGCTCGTTCCGAGGACCATGAAAACACATGCTCTCGGACTTGTGCAGTGCCACCTCGAGTCCCAACTGCTGGATCCTCTTCACGACTGTTGCAACTCTGCGTTGCGGTTCAGGACAGGGAGCAGGGTTCTTGCAAGTGAGCCTGTGGCTAATTGGCAGGGGAGATGGGAGCAGGAAGAGAAGGCGATGGAACTTCATCGATTCCTCCCTGACGTGGCGGTTAGGCTCAAGGCAACTTGGGTCGAGCCGGACTACAAAGTCTTGCAGATCCTGACTGGACATGGATATTTCTGGAAGAAACTGTATGATATGCGGTTATGTGAGGTTAGCGTGTGCTATTGCGGTGATGAGGACGAAAATTTTGATCACGTTCTGTGGCGATGCCCCCCTTATGACGAACAGCGACGAAATGTGATGGACGGGATCACTCGCTTGGATGAGAGACCGGCTTACTACTGCAATCTTATGGCCTCAAAAGAGTTCGAACACAAATGGCACAGACTAAGGAGTAAGCAAGCAGCGAACCCGTACTGTGTGTTTGTCTTACCCACATGAGGGGGGACCGTTAGTACGCCGCCCCAGGATGGGGAGAAAGGCAACATGGGGACAAGACGAAGAAATTTGTAAAGGAGTCAAGAAGCGGCTGCGGTGATAGCGCGCTCATATTTATATGGGTGGGCTGTGTCCGCAGCCGTCTCATTTCGATTCGGCCCATATGACATGATGTCGGTGGGGCCAAGGCTGGTTGGAGGTTGTTGCAACCCTGCGTTCCGCTAGTTCGACCGCCGCCTGTTACGACTCTCCCTTCGTTAGGATCAGCGTGTCGTCTGTATAATAGACCACGCTGACCCCGTTGGGGAGGTCACATAGCACATAGTATGCAAATATGGCTACAAAAAACGGTGACATAAAAATATAAACTACACTACAACTAGTGGCGGAGCCATGAGCGGATGAGAATGCTCCCCTTTTGACGGGAATAGAGCGTTCATCACACCCTTCATAAATAGGGGCCGGTACTCTGTGTCAGCGGGGGAGCCCAGGTACGGAGCTTGTTACGCACCATTTCGTAGGGTCGTCCCCACGGGTCTCTGTCCAGAGTCCCCAGCTACACGTCGCGGGCCTCCAGTTTGGCCAGCCGTATCTCCGCTCTGAGGGTGCGCTTCGCTGTTCTTTATTCCTCGTACGCACCTGGTACGGGTGGAGCCGGATCTTGCGGATGGCCAGTTTGGCTTTTGCAGGGAGCGCTCTATTTGGACCCCGGTATCACCACGTGCCGGTCTACCTCATTCGTGTGATCGAGGCCTACCTGAAGGACAGGTTCATTATCTGCCCTGCTCACCGTGGAGAATGGAAACGCCGAGAGATGTCGTGCGGTGTTCCCCAAGGATCGGTACCAAGATATAGGTCGGACTGTTTTTGGTACTTGTCCTCGACAGCCGTTGGAATTTCGAAGAACACTTCGGACGTCTGGCTCCGAAACTGGACCGGACTGGGGCTGCCCTGAAGCGGCTCCTACCCAACATAGAGGTCCTTAGCCCTTTGCCGGAGGCTCCACGCAGCATTGTTTGGTCCATGGCTCATTACGGAGCGCCGGTGTTGGCCCCATTGCTGTGAAAGCGACCGGGGGCAAAGCTGAACGCATCCCAGAGGATCATGGCCATCCAAATGGTGCGGGGATACCGCATGTTCTCCAGCGAAGCGACGAGCCTCCTTCCTGGTCTGCCACCATGGGATCTAGAGGCAACAGTCCTTGCACGCATGCACAATTTGCGCATGGAGTTGCAACGCCGGGGTAAAAAACCACTGACGAAGGCGGTCAGAGTACCGGCGGGATCTCGGGGCAAGCCATAATTATGGCGATAAATCCAATCTTTGAGGAGTGGGTGAATAGACGTGGAAACATCCTCACCTTCCGCATGACGACACCTCACCTCGTGGTAAGTTCGGAAGAAACGCCTGGCTGTCATCATTGTGTAGACCGCCCGGAGGACAGGGTGGAGCATACGGCGATGGTATGCTCCACTCAGGCGGAGCACTGCCGCCGCGCTGTGTACTCGTGGGAGTGACCCTGGTACAAGCCATGGACCGGAATGTGTAGGAATGGCAGGTGGTCGGCTCCTTCTACGAAGCAGTTATGCTAGCAAAGGAGACAGTCGTACACGTGAGGGAACATCATTCCTCACGCCCCAGCCACCGGTATCCTGATCCCTTTTTCCAGTCACCGTAGGCGCAGGGTTGCGGACGGCGAGCAATTTGTATCTCTCCGTCCGGCCGTCCGGTAAGCGTCCGTACCGAGCTCGAGACGTCGATGTTGCATAGTGTTCCACTCGCATCTCGAGGACATGTCAGCAAAACCGTAGGGGCCCAGCAGGTTCGAAGTCTACTGAGGCCAAGGGTTGAGCGAAAGAGAACATCGGGGCCTTGAAACGAAAGAACAGTTTTCATTTCCCTAAAAGTCTGACACTAAAAGAGCGGCAGAAGTCATTGAATAATTTCCCACAATGAAAAAAAAAAGCTCTCGCCTCCATAACATTTTCTGATTTGACCACAAGAAGACCACCTTGGGCACGCCACAATTATGGCAGTAAGTCCCCTCTTGGAGGCATGGCTGGAAAGACCTCACGGCGCGGGCGTCCTCACCTTCCGCATGACGCAGGTTCTCACCGGACACGTAAGTTCGGTAGGTTCGGGCTGTACCGGATTCGTACGGAAGCGACGCCCGAGTGTCGCCACTGTGCGGAACGCCCGGAGGACACGGTGGAGCACGCAGTGGAGGTGTGCCGCTTAGGCAGAGCATCGCCTTGCCCTCGTGGAGGTGATCGGCGGCGGCGATCTCTCGTGCCAGACTGGTACAGGCCATGGTTCGGAGCGAGGAGGATCAGTGGCAGGCAGTCGCCTCCTTCTGCAAAGCAGTAATGCTAGCAAAGGAGGAGGCCGACCGTATCAGGCAACGGCGCTCACAGCCGCTGCCGGGATTCCGATCCCAATTTCCGGCCACCGTAGGCGCGGGCTTGCGGACGGCGAGCAATCGGTAGCTCGCTGTCCGACCGTCCGGTAACTGTCCGGATCGAGCCCAAGTCATCGACTGCGCGAACTGTTCCCGTGCGCCTCAAGGAGTTGTCAGCAACAGAAGGGGTCCAACCGGGTCGAAGCCTACTGGGGCCAGGGTTAGCTCCGAAAGGTAGCTCAGCCCCGGTACGAAAGACAACGAAGGAACAGGAGTGGGTTTTTAGTCAGTAAAAGTCGGACACTATCTCCCGCTCCACCCAAGAGCGGGGAATATCATTAGATGATTTTCCCACCGTAAAAAAAGACCACCTTTGTATGACATATCTGCTATTGTTATCATAATATGTTGAGATATTGGCGCGGTAATAAAATTTCCAAAAAACGCATTACTAGTTCGTACATTCACAAACAATTCCCGAAGTATTCGGCAAAAATAAAGCAAATAATGAATATACCTCATTTTACTAACAATAAATTGTAAGACGCTCACATACACACACACAGCTGCACTCCGTCACTTGTTTTTGTCAAACAGAGATAGCTATATTCCACGAACGAATTTTGAATACGCGTCAACTTGCAGTTGCGAGTGACATTCGCCGGCCTCTTAAGTTTGACGATTCTTGAAATAATATAGTTGAATTTTAATTCTAACTTTTATTAAATATTGTGAGTTTTTTTTTTTAGCCATGTTTATGCTAGTTAAATACCAGTGTCAAGTTGAGAAAATCTCTCGTTATGCTCTAATTTATTGATATCATGCCTGTTTTTAGGGTTCCGTACCCAAATGGTAAAAAACGGAACCCTTATAGATTCGTCATGTCTGTCTGTCTGTCTGTCTGTCCGTCCGTATGTCACAGCCACTTTTTTCCGAAACTATAAGAGCTATACTGTTGAAACTTTGTTAGTAGATGTATTCTGTGAACCGCTTTAAGATTTTCACACAAAAATAGAAAAAAAGCAATAAATTTTGGGGGTCCCCATACTTAGAACTGAAACTCAAAAATTTTTTTTTCATCAAACCCATACGTGTGGGGTATCTATGGACAGGTCTTTAAAAATGATATTGAGGTTTCTAATATCATTTTTTTCTAAATTGAATAGTGTACGCGAGAGACACTTCCAAAGTGGTAAAATGTGTGTCCCCCCCCCCTGTAACTTCTAAAATAAGAGAATGATAAAACTAAAAAAAATATATGATGCACATTACCATGTAAACTACCAACGAAAATTGGTTTGAACAAGATCTAGTAAGTAGTTTTTTTTAATAAATCATAAATCTAAAAAAAATACACTGTTATTAAAACATCGATCAAAGTTACAACGAACTACAAGAACTTTTATATTATGTTACTTGCTGCTACGGAACCCTCCATGGGCGAGTCCGACTCGCACTTGGCCGGTTTTTTTGATGCAAGTATTGTCCTATTGCTTAGACACTTGCAATACAAAACTACAACACAAAATCCACTAGGTATTTTTTTTTTCGAATAATCAAAACAGCTACTGAACTTTTGGGGATCCTCGGATTTTTACAAAATCAAGGATCTACTTTTATTTTAATTTCAATATTTTCATTTATTTTATTTTATTTACAGATAAATGCTTGCACTGACTGGGAAGATCCTCAAAACACCATCTTGGACACTAATTTGTACGATTTTCATGAATTCTTGATTGAATGATTTGACTCTTCTTAATTTGACCATTACATTTTTACTGCATGAACTTTAAGAAAGACTTTTCTACTAAAAGATTTATTTCAATGTCTGCTCATAGCTTCACCTAAGAGACAGCAACCTCATCTAGTATAAATTCATTTTTTTATATTTCGAAACTGAATTTATTAAAATTAATTGCTAGGAAATAATAAACAAATTAAACAATATCTTAAATAATTAAAAATAATATATACACTAAATGCCTAGTTAAATATGACGTCATAAAACTCCTCCGCATCGCTGTCGACTGGAAGTGTGCCCAAAAGGCTGGCGGCATTGCCACGTTGTATGGCAATGCTTATTCTCTGACCGAGGTAGAAGCCAGCCCTTGGGTCACGCGAAGCGTCAATTAAGCGTTTCGCCAATTCTTTAAAAAGCATATGAGCACTCGGACCCCACGGCCCGAGAGTTTCAACCCCAAACGGCTCAAAAATATAACTGCCGACGAGGCTGTTATATTTCCGCCGCTTGAGGTTCTCTGCAGCCGTCGCGGCAGCACCAGCACAGCACGAAGAGCTAGGAAGATGGGATGGCGCAAGAGTATCGACACAGGTAGCGTCCCACACTAAAGGCCTACCCATCTTCCAAGGAAATAAAGACATACCGTCTGGTCTCTTACCATCGTCGCGTGCCAGGCCATGAGGTTCCAAAACAGCCGGAACGCCGACGGTGACAAGGGCTCGTCGGATGATGTCGTTAAAGTTCGCGTGCCGCGCTATGCGTCCCGCACTTCGACCGCATGACAGGCCGTGGTGACCGAGGCTGTTGACAACTTCGCCACAGTGGCAGCGATGAGGAGAACAACAGGGAGCACCTAGACGTAGGGCAACAGCTAAGCGGAAAGTAGTATCGTCGAACAAGGTGCCAATATTCGACGACGGCAGTGCGTGAAGCCAAAGACCTGACTCCCAATTTCCCACAGCCAGCAGGCGCGCACGCTCCGCAGCAGTAGCAGATGTTACGATTAGGTTTTCCTGAACTACTTTGCAGAGCGGCTCATCCCACCGTCTCTGGGAAGCCAGGTTGTTAGGTGGATTTGTATTCGGGCAAGCGATTCTCCAGGCATCCAAAGCCTCGGCGAAACACGGCACTTCTAAAGGAATCAGTGTGGAAGTTAGGATGTTCCTGATTAATTTATCAGTGCCGTAGACCGAAGATATGAATGCCGGTAAACTAATACTGGTAATTTTGCGGACGCCGAGGCCTCCCATACGGATGGGAAGAGTAACTTGAGCCCAAGCTCGATCGTCCAAGGTCATATTTAAAATTAAAGTTAGGGTGTGCCGGATAATTTGGTCCATTTTTTCCAAAAGGTGAGGGTGCTTCCATAAGTGGGAAGCACGAAGGAAATATATTAATTTAGGACCGAAACAACAATAACGGATTAGGGTAATGGCCGAATGCATATTAATTTCGAGCAATCTTTCTGAAACATCATTGAAATTTTTCATTTTTTCCTCCACAAAACTGGGAAAGGAATCCTCAAAAATTGGAGACCCAAGGAGGCGAAGAGAACTTTTGTCGATAATTTTGATTGCAGGAGCTATTGCATTGAATTTTGAATAAGTCAGATTTTTGTCAATACTTTCAGATAGGAATAACTCACACTTAGAAAAGTTGAGTTCTAGTCCAATAGAAGAAAGTTGGTTTTTTAAGAATTGTAGATCGTTGAAAACGGTGTCTACATCGCCTCCTAAGGTCCCATCATCGAGGTACCACACATTAAATTTGGAATTTAGTTTTCGAATTATTGGGTGTATAGCTAAGCTAAAGATCACTGGCCCGAGGGGGTCACCTTGTTGACAGCCAACAGCGGATTCCAAAACTTTGTCACGAAACAGTAATTTCGATGGTTGTCTATAACATTGCCAGAGAAAACTAAAAATTTGAGGTATTTCTTTTTTAGCTTCTGACAACAAGGTGTCCCTATTAACAGAATTAAACGCATTTTTTATGTCAACCTTAAGAATAGCCTCTCCTTTGCCTGAATTTAGATAGGTCGACAACGCGTGTACGGCAGCCTCACAGCCCCCTTTGGAGCCGTAGCCAAGCTGCAGGGGCTGAAATTTTTCCGAAACCACCTCACCATAGAATTTGCAACAAATCTTGGCTGCCATACGACGGTAGGTGGTACCCACGGCAATGGGACGAACTCCGCCATCTTTCTTGCGCAGGGCACATAAGTTAGCCCCGTATAAGACGTCGATGACGGTTTCGCTCACATTGCCAGAGAGCATTAGGTTAATCAGGGCCGTAAGCTCCCTCAAGAGCAACTCACCAGCTTTCCCGGCGCCTGAACTGATAAGGTCCTTAAGGTGCTGAGGACTGAGGCCATCGAGGCCGCCAGCAGAGCCACTCCGGAAAGAGAAAACGGCTGTGACCACCTCTCGACCTGTAATGGTGAGGGTGTGAATGTCCGGAACAGGGGGGTCGGGAAATGAAAGGCCATCCGCTGGGGCAGGGTGTTTTCTCTCCAGATCTGCGAGAGTATCTGAAGAACACGCTGCCACCACGTCACTACTGAATAGGATCCTGGCTGCTCCGCTAATGTCACCTTCCCCCAGTTTTGTTTCTACCAGATGAGATATCCCTTTTGAAGAGATAATTCTCTGAAACGGTAATTTTGAATCTAAATCACAGGCCGAAACATTACAGTTTTCTTTGATTTGTGCAGTTAAAGTCTTTTTTGTCGCCAAATTTTTTTGAACGTGTAAAACTCTGTAGGGGAAGGTGAGCAGATGTTCCCAAGCACTTTGCGAGTTCTCCCGTACGGCTAGGCGAATGCAACCTGCTAGGTGTTGGGCCACAAGAGCTCTAGCGCCGCGGGGAACTCGCTTTAGAACTGGGCAAGAATTTTTGAATTTTGAAAGAGTTTTCCAAAGCGGATCTAAAGATGAAGTAGTAGGTGAGGGAGATGGTGTAACTACAGGGTCTGAAGTGAGTGCATGTTGGGGTTTATGTGCCTTCCCAATATGCACACTCAGACCCCGCTTACCTTTAAAAAATCGTGCCTCAGTACACAGAGGGCACCTCTCCAGGACGTTTAAAGGTTGAAAGTCTAGTATAAATTGAATTAAAAAATGACTTGTAAAATAGTAGAGCAACATGATTTTGAAAATCTAATGAAAAATCATGCGTGTTTATTTCTTGCAGCAATTGTGTCACGTCATGTGGCATTCTGTTTACCATGATACAAATAAGAGGCAGCAAGTATAATGCAAAATCTTTTATTTTAGTTTATTCTAAAACTACATGGGCAGAATTGTAGTCGCAAAAAAACTACAATTATATAATATAAAGCTGTTCATAACCGGTCTGGAACCAGTTTTGGAATTATTTTATTCGGACAATGAGAAGGGATACTTTAGGGGAGCGCGCTAGTCATGGCCAAAGGTCATGACGCAAACGCGTCATTATGAATAGTGTGGCGTAATCTCGTGTGATTCTAAAGGCCCATACATTGTGCCACACGCACCACGGTGGCAAAACTGTTGCCAAGCGCATAAATGCTCGTAAATACATGTCACAGAGGTTGAAACGACATTCCAATGTCATCACTGCTGTAAAAGAGGGACAGTGCTACTTGTCCTAAGTAAATCCGTCTCTCTCCCACATTGTTACTGTCATGTTCTAAACACATCATAGAACAGAGTAACGATGATATTCACAACGGTCAACACACCCAATCACTCGCAAGCAGCTTGTCAATCAGCTATCACATAGATGGCGGATTACGGTCCATTCCCTTTCCTAGAGAGGAGGCCTGAGTCCCAGCAGTGGGAACATTAAAAAAGCTGATGTTGGTGATGATGATGATCACATATAGCCATCAGATCAAGAGCGTTACCCAGTACCAGAAAACGGTAGCTCGCCGTCCGCTCGCCTTATAAGAACCGAACCTAAGTCGTTGACGGCGTGTACTGTTTTACGCGCGCCTCAAAGAGATGTCAGTAAACCGTAAGAACCTAGTAAGGCCGACGCCTACAAGGGAAATGAGGAAAACGCTCCTGATAGAAGTGTCGGACAATTCTACAAATATATTTATAAGACATGACCACTTTCAAAGGGTGTACCTGAAAGGTTTGCCTGCACAGTTATACCTGCCAGGTAAGCTTGGGTGGAAACTAGCACAGTTGTGCAACATACACGCTCCATGCAGTTTATCCGTAAAACTCAACTGTACAGGAAAACCTGTCAGGTATACCCTAGCGTGTGTAAATAATTTATAAAACAGATTTGACAAGTTTTTCACAACAAATTGTCTCCTGTCATCTATCGGTCAAAAAGTTCTAATGTCGGATTATCGCGACAATCCGACATATTTGTGAATTTTCCAACATGACAACTTTGTCTCCTGCAAGTTTTATTAAACAGTAAAATTGACGATTTGTCACTTTTGGACAGATATCATATTAAACAGGGACCTGGCTACTATGATGTAATTCATCTAAACATACCCTTACTGCTAGTAATATTTTTGTACACCTTTGAAAACATTTACTTTGTTAAAATGAAAGGTTTTAAGTTGTCTGCGCGACGGAGCGTTGGTCTTAAGCTGGGTGTAACCATTTGAAAAGGTTTTTGTTCAAATGTTGGGTTGTTTTACGAAAGTTTCGGTAGATTTTGTTGTAATGAATTAGGGCGAGGAACGGACCGGAATATGTAAACTGTCGTGATCCGGGGGTAGGCAACAGCTTGTCTCAACCTTACTTAGGCTTAGAGATAATGCTAGAATAATACCTTATTAAAAATACAATTTTTTGGTATATTTTTTTTATTTATTTAACAATAAATGTACCTACTTTTACACACACATATAATAACCAGACAAGAAGAAATCGGCCATCAAGTCTTAACAAACGCGGGTGGGCGGACTACTAGCAATGGGTAGATCGCCGTCCAATAGGGACCAAGCCCGAGTTGTCGACGGCCCGCAACATTCCACGCGCGCATCAAAGAGATGTCGTACCGTGGTTCTGGAACGCAAAAGGCAAGTGAAGGAACACAGGTGGGTTTTAGTCAGTAAAAGTCTGACACGGGCATTAGCACAAACTTTTCTTTTGCCTTTTTTCCATAATATCCAATTTTGCAAGGTGGAGGCGATCAATAAATGATCAGAGAGCAATGTAGCTCTCATCATGGGCGCTTGCTTAGAAAGAAAATAACTCGTTTAAAAATGTTTTTTAAAGCCAAAAACAGAATTCCCATCTGGGCTAGAGTGCTGGAACACTTTCTAACGCTCGAAAACACGGCAAATATGACGTAGTTACGATCTTTTATAAATAGATTGGCCTAATATGGTCATCAAGCGGGTATAACGGACGAAATAATTTATATTAAAACATTCCTAAAGGGTTCACGATAAATTACAAATTAAAGTTCATACTTACAGTTCAAAACCTAAGCTACGAGCCACGCTCAATCAAATAAATGAAATCTGCAAAGGGTCTCTAGACGATCTAATTTTGAGTCATGGGGCTCTTTGTACCGGCACCGTGGTCCCAATTTCCATCAATAAAAAGAACCACCGTAGGCGCAGGCTTGCGGACGACGAGCAATGTGTAGCTCACAGTCCGACCGTAAAATAACTGTCCGGGCCGAGCCCAAGTCGTCGACGGTGCGCACTGTTTCCGCGCGCCTCAAGGAGTTGTCAGCAATCGTAGGGGCCCAGCTGGATCGAGGCTTACTGGGGCTAGAGTCTGTTTCCGAAAGGGAGGCTCGGCCCCTGTATGAAAGGCAAGAAAGGACGGGGTGGATTATTCAGTAAGAGTCTGACACTATCTCTCGCTCCGCCCAAGGGCGGGGGACGTCATCTGGATGATTTTCATCCACCGAAAAAAATAATCTCTTCACTTTCGCCTTGGTCTGCCGCGATATCGCCTTGCGTTTAATGGGAATAGGTTAAGTGCACAGCTATTCATAATTTTATATAGTTAAACACCAAAAACTGCAGCTACAGTTCTCACAGTATTCAGCTGGATCTGGTTAAATAGAAAGCTTACTCTAACAGTTAAAAAAAAAAGTAGTGGAATCATTGATCTTTGGTCTAATGATGAGCATAAACATCCCTGTCAGGATTGTAGAATTGTTCAAAAGGATCACCGTGGCCCTGCAACGCAAAGGGTAATTGAAGGAACACATGTAGGTTTAGTCACTAAGAGTCTGATCCTTCTCGCTCCACCCAGATCATGAGGACTTATTTGATACTTTAAAGTACAAATATTAAATAGAATGATCTAGCAAACATTATTTCAATCGCTAATACAAGACAATTTAGTTTTCCAGCGATATTTCCTTTACACCTTTTTTATTATTCAACTTGTCCATTATTATACAAAAATTAAACGTCATTTAAGCATAAGTATAGCATAATCAGCCTTTTTAATGCGCCCACTACTGGGACTCAGGCCTCCTCTTTAAGAAAGGGGAATGGGCCGTAATCCACCACGCGGGCTCAGTGCGGGTTGGTGAATGTCACTTTTTTTTTCCAGTTTCCTCGTCATTTCCCTGTTTTTAAAACGAAATTGCTTCACCTAGTGTAGTCGGTGAATTATAGAAACACACACATGTCATGGTCATGTTTGGATATTCGAGATACGGGCTTCAAAAGCAGTTACAGTTTTCAACGCTTTGTAAATATTAAACATGAAAAATTTACGGTAAAATAGTCAAAGGGAATAATTTGGAATGCATGTTGATGCAGTATTTTTTGCAACCTTCAGGTATGATATTCGTTCGGTTTGGTTTCCCAGGTGTATGTCCTTTGGGACAATTTTCAACTTTCAAGCGAGTGAAGACGCTGACAGGAGCTAGTTCGCAAATAAATATGTACGTATATAAATCAACAAACCAGCATGCATCTGTTGCTAAACATATTCGGCCATAAATATCACCAAAACAATGATAAAACAGCCACAATTAACTGACACACAGACATGTATAGATAAGCTATCAGACACATGACTGATTGCTTATCAGGACATGTCATGACCCGCCGCAGAAGTGCTAACCCCTAAACAGACTTTCCTTCAATTCACGATTGATAACGACATTGATAGCAGGACAATGAATAATGATCCGTTGTTTTGATGCGAATGGGGAGATAGACATTGATTAGGATTATTACTTTATGTACATTTCATTGAACGGAATGTTTTATTGACCTATTTAACGCTAAGAGTAACGTTATGGGAGTGAAAGGAACATTAAGAGAGGTAAAGCTAAGGTTATGAAAAGAAGGAAAGTGAGAAAGAGGAAGAGGACTTGGTCGCTAAAGGCTGCAGACCGCAAACGCATTGACGCCTTTGAGATGTGGTGTTGGAGAAGGATACTCCGTATTCCTTGGACAGCATTTCGGACCAACGTATCCATTTTGCAAGAACTCAAAATCTCCTCACGGCTGTCGTCCAAGTGTCTTCGCAAGGTTCTGCAATACTTCGGTCACATTGCAAGGAAAGACGGTGGCAACCTCGAAAGGCTAATTGTGACCGGTAAGGTGGACGGGAAAAGGCCTCGCGGGCGCAGCCCAATACGTTGGTCCGACCAGATCCGCACCGCCCTTGACTCCACGATGTACAATGCCCTTCACACCGCCAGAGACAGGAACAGATGGAGGAATATCATAAGGGATAGGTGATGAAACAGGGCGGTCACGACCCTCAGCATTGAGGAATACGACGCAAGGAGGAGGAGAAAGAGGTAAAAGAAGCGATAAGAAAGTTCCCTAAACAGACTTTCCGTCAATTCACGATTGATAACGACATTGATAGCAGAACAATGAATAATGATCCGTTGTTTTTATGCGAATGGGGAGATAGACATTGATTAGGATTATCACTTTATGCCCATTTTCATTGAGCGGAATGTTGTGATGACCCCTTCATGTGGTTCGGAATTAAAATCCTGGCTATTACGTTTTTTTTTACATAATATAAACTAGTTGACTGCGATTCCACAAAGTGGTAAGCAGTAATACAATTGTTGATGGTGAGGTGCACTAGTTTATATATCTTATTCACTACCCTTGAAGACACCTAAATTATAATTGGACGGGAAGACCGCAGCAGCTCAATTGTGCAGTATTTTTTTTTATATGGTTGTTCGTACAGTGACCGTTAAGTGGAGCGAGAGGGCGTGTCAGCTTTTTACTGACTAAAACTCATCTGTGTTCCTCCAGTTGCACTTTGTGTTCAGGACCACGGCAATACTTTCGCTTCAGCCAGAACAGGTGAAGTTATTTATGATTTCCTACGTCAAAAAAAAACCTACTAAGTAAAAATCATTAATTTTTTGGTAAGATTTTTTAAATTACTTTATTGTTTATCGTCTCGATATTGCTCAAGTTTCGGTAGCTAATTTAACTTGACGCTGTTTAACACGCAAACGAATGTCAATTTCAAGGTCTGATACTTTCCTATACTTACACGTATATAAATACCCAACTGAGTACGTACCAAAGCAAATACCAAAAATAAACAACATGTATTTGCATGAAACCTCTCACAAATCTAAGCAGCGCCGCGGTATTAATAGCACTCACAGCTTATTGCACTTGAACCACAAATATCGGTATATAAGCCAGCGAGGTATACCGCAATGCCGACTTCTAGCCATTATGTTTATTTCTAGAATTATCGTCGACATAGGACATTGTTCTGTGACAACATAAAAAAAAAATCAGAAGTTTTATCATTATACAAGTACTCGCCCACAAAGAAACCCTTTACCGTACCATTATCTAAACAACATTATACACTTTGTTATAACTTATTAATATCAAGCAAAAAAACGACAAAAAAAATCACGTTTGTTGTATGGAAGCCCCACTTAAATATTTATTTTATTCTGTTTTTATAATTAATAGTTGTTATAGGAAATAAAAATACATCATCTGTGAAAATTTCAGCTATCTAGTTAATTTATAAGATACAGCCTGGTGCCAAACAGACGGACAGTGGAGGTAAGTAAATAATAAGTATAATAAATCCTAAAAACGGGACCTTATTACTTAGGTACTCACCTCACTGTCCATCTCTGTGGGTAAAGGTGGCATTCCGTTCTTAGCGACCGCGACGCGCGACCGCGACACGAGTCTGCGACTGGGTCGCGCGACCTACTGCTTAGTATGAATTTATATATGGAGCAGTAAACTAATGTCGCGACCCGCGTCGCGCGAACGGTGGGCGTGGCCAGCGACCCGCGTGGCGGAGCGACCCGGTCGCGTCGGGAGCAGTGCCGTCACGCGACGCCAAGCGATGAACACATCAAAATGGGGTCGTTTTCATCATATGAAGACGAAATTTTGATAGAGTTAGTGAATAAAAATCCTCCTTTATTTGATGTAAGACTCCAATCTAATAAAGACAACATTGTGAGGGACAATATTTGGGAAGGATATTATCTTCTTCTTCATTCTCCAATAGCTGCTGAATAACTCTCTTTCTAGCTGCGGTTAAATTGTCCGACATAACGTATACTGCAATAAAACACAACCATCACCTATAAAAACAGCGAGAAGACTGACGGCAGACGTCGCGGTCGCTGACATCGGAAAGCTAGTGGTCGCCCGGCGACAGGTGACCATGGTCGCGTATTTGTCTAGTCGCTGTCGCCTGTCGCGGTCGAAATAATGCCACCTTAAGAGACCCTAAAAATAATACCATCCATTTCTGGATGAGGACCTTGCGTCAAGCGGAAAGTGAAGACGCTGTAGTGCCTGTAGGCACTCCTCAAAGAGGAGATTTATCACCGCGATTTATGCGTAATACAGTTCCGTTTTTACTCTATGGATACGAAACCCTAAAAGTAATACGTCCCGAAACACCGATGTCTGGTGAGAAACTTGCGTCAAGCGAAAAGTGAAGACGCCATAGCCTCTATCCACTCCTCAAAAAGGGAACTTACCGTCGCGATTGTTGCGTGCCCACTGGTTACTCTGCAGCACGCTAATCACATTTTTGCCATGATGGAATCTATACAAAACCTATCCAATGAGCCGCACGCACTGAAACTTCTGAATCTCTTATTTATAGTTCAGCCATCATTTACATAAATTAGCATAATTTGAGTATTAATCAAGTTTTATCCAGAACTCCAAGCAGGTAAAAGTGACAGAGATACTTAAAAGATGAGCGTAGTTTGTCACGACTCCTCGCGACGATAAATGGGAATGTAAGTTTTGACAAGAACATACGTATGATGTAGGTATATAATAAATATAACATATGTAACACCGTAAATTTCTCCCAAGGGAAAAGAAATATTACGAACTATTTTCTCTACAAAACCCAAAGGTAGAAAATGCCTAAGGCATTAAGTCCGCCTCTATTCTTTTGTGTATGTAAATTATTTGATAAATAAATAACTACGAAAAGGTTCCCATTCATCATCACTACTCTCAAAACAGTGATGAAAACGTGAGAAAACCAGCATATCCTTTTAGTTCTTCCAACACTTAAGAGTTATGAAAAGATTTGTGACATTCACCAATCTGCACTGGGCTTGCGTTGTGGATTAAAGGCGGCTAGATAGGCGTAAGGATATAATGTGCCCTCACGCGTGTGGTCGTCTTCTTCGTTAGTATTACTACTTCGCAGAAGGACCCGACCGTCACCTATTCTTTTTCGCTCCGAACCATGACCTGAAACAGGGCCAGACGCGAGAAGTCACCGCCGTCGATCGCCTCCTCGAGGACACAATTATTGTGTCCTCGAGGAGGCGATCGACGGCATAGTGCTCCGCCTAAACTAACTTTGTAAACTTACCAATACTGCTTCAAAAACCAACTTTATTGATTCAAATCCTACTGTGTTCCTTCTGGTGCCCTGGCAGGACCAGCCAAAATATTTATAATTCCGGTGTGAGAGAGAGAAGCTATACAAGCCGTATAGCAATATCTCTTTCTCACTCTCCGGCATCCACGAGATCCAAATTCGACGAAACATCTTTCACTCATGGAAATTACACAATTACACTATTGCTGATAGCCATAAATCTATGGCTAAAAAAAAGCAATCGCTTCAATTTTATCTGAGAAAAGTTGTTGCCGGCCGGCATACCTACCATAGCATACACACACATCTCCCACCGCTCTTCAGAGCGCAGTTAAAGATGTCTTCAAATAAAACCACCCGCTTATAATTTAACAATCTATTTTCGTCTAATTCTACAAGTTTTAGCCAGTCAAACATTGCCATATTTAATATGTAAATACACCGACAAAGCCATCATAGCACCAAATATTTTTACTTAGATTAAATAAAGCGCCGTATATATTGGCGCGACACGCAAATTAAGCAGTTCATAGCTAAAACAAGGTCAAGAACAAACTGGTATGATTCATATCCATATTTTAGTACGACCGAGGTATTTGAACGATCTGTTGCGTAATAAATATTCCGTACTATGGGTGAGTATGGTGAGTTAAGAATATCAATTTTACATACAAAGTACCTGACTTAGTTCTGTCATCTCATTTCTAGCATCGGACAGCGAGTATCCACCATTACGTTGTTGAAACCTCTAAGGTCCAAACTAAGCGTTTCGAGTCGTCGTTTATACCGCTTACTTTTTTATTATTATTTTCTTTATTTTCCATTTTAATATACCTATTAAATTCATTATTTCTTAAAAAAATAATTTAAAAAGCATTTAATAATATTAAAAAATAGTGTCCCACCGGTATCGGGAATAGGATCCGCTACCGGCGGTTTTTTTTTTTCGATTGAAAAAATCATCCAAAGACAACCCCCGCTCTTGGGCGGAGCGGGAGATAGTGTCAGACTCTTACTGACTAAAAAAAACCCATCCCGTTCCTTCAAGCCTTCGGTCAGGGCTCCAGAGAAAGGAACTTCCTGACTATACGGGCCGTGTGCAGGAGTACTGCTCTCTGAATCAAGTCCTTGATCCAGTCGCCTAACGTTTATATTAGTGTATACATGTTGTTACTACATTGTGTGTATCTACGAGTGTGTATGCCAAATAAAATAGTTTTTTTCTTTCTTTTTTCTTTCTTTCCTAACGAGAGCCTCCTAAGGTGTTGGTCGAGGCTCTTGGCTATTAAGCCATTGGCTGAAACGACTATCGGTACAATAATCGCTGAATCCACTTTCCAATGTCGACAACCTCGCGAGCCTAGTCAATATACTTGATTTGTGTATCTTTCTCGGCTTTCACGAGGTTCTCGTCATGCGGAACGGATATTATTTTATTGATAGGCTCGCGTTTGACTGTACTTCGGAGGACTGGAACCACTTGCCTAGAAACTCAGCTGGGTCGATGCCTGCTGGGCTTTGGGGAGTTTCTGATAAGGAAACACGCAGTTTCAGAACGTAAGGGCAAATGAAGGACACAGATGTGGATTTAGTCAGTACAAGTTGAACACTCTCTCTTACTCGGTCCAGTGCGGGACGGAGCCCAAGCATTTGTTGCTGTAAGGGCTTACACGTACCACAATCACCACGTCGCAACGACAGAATGCTGTCAAGCAGTGGTTACGTGTGAAAGTGTCGCTGCAGCTTTTTGTAGTTGCGTTGTGGTACCGACAAAATGTAGATGTGGTTGCGTTGTCGTCGGCCACTAGTTCGCAGTGTCGCTGGTGGTTGCGATGTGGTCGGTATCACACACACAGTCGATAACGACTGCAAAATGTGGTACGTGTGAATAGTCCTAATTAGTGCTGTGCAGTTGCCGGCAATATTGCCGTGAAGTGGGAATATTGCCCGAAGTATGAATATTGGTGACAATATTGCCAGCAATATTGTTATATTGCCGGCAACGGCACATCTCTAGTCCTAATTATGTTCAATACGAAATATACGTCCGGGCACGTGGTGTGGTTATGGCGTGGTTGTGGTCGAGTCCGGAACGTGGATCGACGCGAGACACAATAACTTTTTAATTGTGTCTCACATACATGCATACGAAAGGTTAAAGCCAGCTATAGAGTTGCGACCGTAGATTTACAAGGTCACGGCAACTCTTTCGAATAATCCTGTAGCCTAACTTGACAATTTCATATCCATAGGTTTTTATTCCTGGAATTATAAGTGTGTGTGTTTGTTACTTCTTCAATCTCGATCGGCTGATCGGATTTGGATGAAACTTGGCACACGGTTAGACCATATCCTGAAATAACATATAGGATCCTTTTTATCCCGGGAATAAGTTCCCCTGGGGCAATTTTATGCTTACATAGAAATGAAGCAGCTACTTTACTGTTTAATTGGTTGATTTTCGCAGCTCAATATAAGTCTGATCGTACCTACCAGCGTCGCGTGTCAACCACCTCTATCTACATTAGTGAGAACTGGCTGTAATATAATTATAATGGTAAATTATATAATGGCAGCAGTCTAGCCATCATTATGGGAGATTACCTTTTTTTTGGAACTAGGGTTATCGAAATATCCGATTAACCTACTTGTTTTTTTTTTCAATAATACTTTTATATTTTACTGGCCTGTGTTTAAAGAATATCAGAACTGTTAGAAAAGCTAGTTTAGAACTCATAATAACGAGTTCAGACTGGGAGGAGGGGGGCAATTCCCGATGTTTTGAAGAATTTTTGCATTAGTATCACAGGCGCAATCATATTCAAAACATCTCTAATTAGGGATGTTAGAACTGCAATAAAGTATCGATATGTATCGATATTTTACGTAAAAATATCGATATATCGGTACGATACGAAAAAAATGGTCTAATCTACTTCAGTCATCTTAGGTAGGTACATTACTTGATAAATACTAATCAATAGACATCATTTTTAATAAATCAAGAACAACGATAAAAAATATTAATTATTTATTAACTGAACCAATATTTATCTGATACAGACATAAGAAAAACTCTTTGATTGATGTGCTCGGTTGTAAGCCGACTTCTGTTATTGGGTACTGCGAGACAGCCAGCAGCCGTTGCAGCCAACTTAAAAACCAACATAAGTACCAAATTAAAAAGAAGTTAAGCAGCTATTTTTTTTTTTTTTTTTTATTAATAATAAATTTATTGTCTCCAAAAAAATACAACACATAAAACTATTATAAATCTTGTTGACATTTTACATTTACATTTTACTATAAGAGCTAAACTGTTGAAACTTTGTAAGTATTCTGTGAACCGCATTAAGATTTTTACACAAAAATAGAAAAAAAGCAATAAATTTAGGAGAACTGAAACTCAACAATTTTTTTTTCATCATATCCATATGTGTGGAGTATTTATGGATAGGTCTTCAAAAATGATTTTGAGGTTTCTAATATCATTTTTTTCCTAACTCACGCGCGCGAAAGACAGTTCCAAAGTGGTAAAATGTGTGTAACCTCCCCTCTAACTTCTAAATTAAGAGAATGATAAAACTAATAAAAATATATGATGTACATTACCATAGAAACTGCCAACGAAAATTGGTTTGAACGAGATCTAGTAAGTAATTTTTTTTTAATACGTCATAAATCTAAAAAAATACACTATTGTTAAAACATCAATCAAAGTTACAACGAACTACAAGAACTTTTATATGTTATTTGCTGCTACGGAACCCTTCATGGGCGAGTCCGACTCGCACTTGGCCGGTTTTTATATTATAGACAAACCATTACTAAAGGCGCTATTGAATTATTAATGTTGATCTATCACAAGAAAGATGAACATTATTTCGAAGCGTAAATCTCTATGTCAACCCAGAATGTAGCTGTATTTTTTGTTATTTTTATTTAAGAAAAAAAACTTTTTAAATAAGAAAAAAAAACGAAGGAGAAGAACGTGCAAGACCCTCTAAGGATCCCTTTTTAAATTAATAAATAGTAAAAATGGCTTATATTGTAAATCGTATTATTAATTATAAAATTAACAACTTAAGCCTTTTTAGTATGCCTGTACAAGGGTTTCAGCCGTTCTTAAAAGTAAATGAATCCTCCAATAAGCATCCGCAAATAAGGAAGGAAGCTGTCAAACGCGAAACCAAGGAACTCTCAAAGTATTACAGCGTCGAACAAAATTGCACAGAATCCTTCCCACAAATAAATGACGGTCATAAAGGCGCTAACTAACGAAATACACCACTAGCATTTCTCATGGAACATGGCAACAAGTCGAAAAGCCACAGCACTGCTGAAACCGGGAAAGTTGGTATTACCAACTACTGGCATGTAATCAACACATTTAGGGATAACTGGGTTTGTAATGATGTTATATTAAAGCTAGAACTACATTAAACCGATGCACACGTGGACCACGCCTGATTTATACGTAGAGGGACGTCGCGTGGCGTGGAGCTAGTGTAGCTCTACAAGTCTAGTTTCCATAATAAATGAATGGAGACCGTCGCGCCCAGATCGGCGCACCTAGCACAAGTGTGCGCGGTGTAGTTCTACCTTAATTTGCGTTATTTTATAATAATAACTATCTACATCTCATTGTTTTAGTAAGTTTAGTAGATTGTGTCTTATTTATTTGCTTGCGGACGACAAGCAATAGGTAGCTCGCCGTCGGGACCGAGCCCAAGTCATCGACGGCGCGTAGTGTACGCCTCATAGAGATGCATTGTAGGGGGCCCATCAGGATTGCAAAAGCCACTGCGATTTTCTGCAAAGGAAACCCGTAGCTTTAGAACGTAAAAGGCAATTGAAGAACACAGATGTGGTTTTAGTCAGTAGAAGTCTGCCCCAGTCCTGCCCACTCAAAGTCATTGTATGATCTCCGAACTCTAAAATAAAAGCCTACTTAATTCTATTACCGGGCACAAATATATAGTCAACGGATCTTTAGTAAGATGACTGGATTCCTTGGTCATCAGGTGACTTCAAAAGCAACAGAGCAGTTTTTAATAATTTTTTTTGTACTGTTCATTGGCTCGAGTTTGACCACTATATTACCTGATGGGAAGCACCATATTGTTTTTACGACTACACTCTCACACTCGACTTATACACTCTTCGATTTTTTTTTTTGTTAGTGGGAAAATCATCCAATGTGCGGAGCGAGAGATAACGTCAATCCAGTTCCTTCGTTGTCTTTCGTACCGAGGCCAAATCTTCTTTTCAGAAGCCGATCCTTGACCCCAGTAGGCTTCGACCCTGCTGGGCCCCTACAGTTTGCTGACAACTAGTTGGGGCGCGCGTAGAACAATACGCGCCGTCGATCGTTACCGGACGGTCAGACGGCGAGCAACACAGTCCGCAAATTCGCACCTCTGGTGGCCGGAATACACTCTTTACTTAAAGATTTTCAGAAAATAGTTTGAATAGCCTGTATACTCATCTTGTTATTCCACTGTACACAATTTAAACGCACCAGTACAAATTGAAACCACTAAACTAAACACTTGAAACGTTGTAAACTGTAAATTTCAAACCAGCGTAACGATCTTCAAACTGAAATACATACTTTAAAAGTAATTGGATACTAAAATAACCCGTCGCCAGTTTTATATACGATGCAATATGGAACGTCGAACGAAATACAGTTCAAAACACTTTCATGAACAGCGTTGACGCAGATGAACGATTTCTATTACCTAGCGTACTTTATAAATATGTTTATGATGTTCTGTACTTCTGTTTATTTTAGTGTGTACTACTTTTAGTGATGCTTGATTTATTCCATCGCCGTGTAACATTGTATCTTAGTAAAGTAATATTTTAGGTAGGTAAGTAATTTGTAACTTTGACTTGTAATGAACATGGACAAAACCAAAGTTATGGTTAACATCCATGTAGCACCCACTCCTATTAAGATCGGAGACTCTACACTCGAAGTTGTGGACGATTACGTTTACCTGGGACAGACGGTCCAGTTCGGTAGGTCTAACTTCGAAACAGAGGTCAATCGTCAAATCCGATTCGGCTGGGCGGCGTTCGGGAAGCTGCGCGGTGTCTTCTCGTCCAATATACGACAGTGTCTCAAGACGAAAGTCTATGACCAGTGCGTGTTGCCAGTGATGACTTATGGCTCCGAAACTTTGTCACTTACAATGGACCTCATAAGAAGACTCAAAGTCACCCAAAGGGCGATGGAAAGGGCTATGCTCGGAGTTTCCTTGCGTGATTACATCAGATGTACAATAAAATATTAAACAATGAAAAAAAACAAGATTTTCACAAAGAATGAAGTGCGAGGTAGAGCGGTAAGGAAGTCTTTCTACTAAAGTGGAACTAAGTGAAGTGGAGCGAAGAAGAGCAGTGAAAAGTGGCAAGTGTTTCTATTGAAGCTGATCGGGAGAATTGGAATTGAGCGGAGGGTACACGTTTCTTACCCTCCGCTCGGCACTACAGCTTACTTGACTCTGTCCTGTCCGGCTCGAGATCACTGTTCCCGCAGATATGGAGGGAGATTTCGAACCCTGTGATTTGCCAATTCATGGTCCGCTCCTCTCCATTTCACCCAGCTCCGCGTAAGTGGGAACGCACGCTAATTGCCCACCAATGAGATCACTGTACTAATCAGGCTTAGCGCAGTTCCGCCAAAAAGTCTAGTTGAGCTAAGATTTTCTATAAGCAAAAATGTAATAGATGTATGCGAGGGATGCGAGCGACAAATGAGTGTGGTCGCGCATATCTCTAGTAAAAAAGTACGAGTAGCTTGGTTTGCCATAGCGTTTGCATTGCGTCGTTTTGTGGGAATAAACATATTTGTTCGACTGAAAAATCAATCAACTATGAACGATAAAGCCTTAGATTATATCGAGCCTTTCAGAAAGAACATCGTAATCGAATATGTGTTTTTTGCAGGAATATGATTTCTACAAGCCAATATGACAAAATATAGGCCTAACTGGTGGTGTTCTTCAAAAAAAACCAGCCATGCATAGTAGTTTCTACCGGCGTTTATGTAAGATCAGATGAATGAATGAAAGTAAATGAAGCAAAAGGATTGTTTAAGGATTCGCCATCATTTAATTACGAGGATATCGCATATTGTCCGACAATGTACAGTGTCACGGTCACATGGTCGAACGGTGGAAAAGCGTCCAAGGGCTAACGCTGCGCAGAGCAACCGTCGTCGCGCTTGTGTCGTGTGTGGCCGTCCCCGTATCGGAAACCGGATTATTACCTGCTTAGTGTTACTAGTTCAACTTTAACGGTGTGCATGTAGTCGTATCGGTATTATTACGTAGCGAAACGGGTGTGGGGCGCGGCTGCCCACGACGGGTGTCCACGCGACGAGCCGCGACGGAGCACTTTTGTACGGGACCGCGAGGGCGCCCGCGTAACGTAGCGTCGGCCCTAATATCGCATAATCTCCTTGCCTCGGAAGATATGTAGCAAGCCTTGGTGGGCTGTGGGATAGTTTGAAAGAGTTACCACAAAGGGCAACTGAAGGAATACAGATCAGTTTCAAGCAGTAAAAACCTGACACTTTCTATCGCTCCACAAAGCGAGGTTGTAAATTGACGATTTTGCACCATAAAAAAACCGGCTAAGAGCGTGTCGGGCCACGCTCAGTGTAGGGTTCCGTAGTTTACAAATACAAATACAAATAAAAATACAAATCATTTATTTGTTTGAGTATGGGTAAAACATGAGGTGGTATAAAATTAAAGAGTTGTTCTTTGGACCATACGTAGGGTATTGTATTTATATTGTAGTATTAATATTTGTACATTAGAGGTGTACAAATATTAATACTACATTAAAAAAAAAAAAAATACATTTTATAAAATATACAAATTTACATGCATTTCCTTATTACAATTAATATTATGAACAATTTAAACACACAGAATTTTGATTAAACCATTATTGAATTACATATTTAATTACATTTTTCATTCAAATAATCTTTAATTGAATAATAAGCTTTACTTATGAGATACACTCTTAATTTGTTTTTAAATGTGATTAGATTATTTGCTTCTTTAATACAAAATGCACTCTTGTCAAACATAATTGTTTTGTGGCTCATTGCATTGATTTCCCGTCCGTCACAATAAGTGTACCCGCTTATGAGCTTAAAAAAATGCTTGCATATACGATTATACTACAAACTTAGTCCAGAAATTATTTTGTAGAACCTTTTTGTCTTTTTGTACAAAAACTGTTCTTTCCATCAAGTTCAAAATAATTTTCCTAGAAAGTCCTTATAAAGTTCTACTTTTCAGATTTTTTTCATATTTTCTAAACTTATGGTTCAAAAGTTAGAGGGGGGGGGGACACATTGTTTTTTACTTTTGGAGCGATTATTTTCGAAATTATTGACATTATCAAAAAATGATTTTAGTAAACCCCTATTCATTTTTAAATACCTATCCAACGATATATCACACGTTAGGGTTGAAATTAAAAAAAAAATCACTTCCCACTTTACATATAGGGGGGCTACCCTAATAAAACATTTTTTTCCAATTTTTATTTTACCACTTTGTCGGCGTGATTGATATATATATATTGGTACCAAATTTCAGCTTTCTAGTGCTAACGGTCACAGAGATTAAGCGAGGACGGACAGACGGACAGACGGACATGGCGAAACTATAAGGGTTCCTAGTTCCTAGTTGACTACGGAACCCTAAAAAAGGAATTTTTCGTTCGCAGTGGCGTTAGTTTCTGCCTACGCTCGCCTTTTTTTTATCTATAAGAGTGTTTTTGATATCGTGCGGATTCCATTGCGCATGCGAATTTGCTCAGCATACAGAAAATTTTCATTACAATAAAAACTTGTATGAAATGGACATTCGCAGGGGTTATTTATTTATATTAGTTAAAGACTATATTAAAAAACAAAAAAAAAGTTATGTTTGCGGGGCAATCCCACATGCGTGGTCTAAACCGCACGATATTAAAAACACCCTAAGTCGTCCACAAATAACCTTAAGTCAGCATCCCAAACCCAATAATACTCAGAAAACTTGATCAAAATGTTACTAAAACCAAACAGAAAGTAGGTAGTTCTGAACCCGCGCCAGTGGACAGATAATTAAATAGAAGTAGCTACCCGTACCTAAACCAACTTCTCTGAACATTCCGTATCGCAACGATGAACTGAAATTCAACATAAAACTAAAATCATAATGGCATGGCGGTCGCAATCAAGTCACCCTAGGGCTGCTACCGTTACATAAGTTTTAGAGAAATAAATATTATTATTATTAAGTCATTTATTTTCTATTTATTATACATATTAATTATATTGCTTAAAAAAGAGCATATTAAAAAAAAAAACATTTATTATTAATATTATTATCATCTATAATATAAAAATGAATCGCAAAATGTGTATCATCTATAATAGGGTAGTGTAGGGTAGAGTAGGGTAGTGTAGGGTAGAGTAAGGTAGAGGAGGGTAGAGTAGCGTAGGGTAGGGTAGAGTAGGGTAGAGTAGGGTAGAGTAGGGTACTAGGGTAGAGTAGGGTAGAGTAGGGTATTGTAGGCTGAAGTAGGGAAGAGCGGGAGCGAAGCCGCGCGGGTACAGCTAGTTTAAAATAAAATTATGGGTACTGTTTGTGAAAGGCAACGAAGGAACTGAAATGGGTTTTTAGTCAGTAAAAGTCTGACACACCCTCTCGCTTCGCCCAAGAATGGGAGATGCCATTAGATGATTTTCCCATCTGAAAAAAATGGGTACTATTACACTGTTCCTTAATTTCATTTAACTATTCCTCAATTTATTCCTGTTATGTACTACAATATATGCTTTATTATTTAGGGTTCAGTACCTAAAGAGTAACAACGGGACCCTTTTACTCTATGTAATACTCGTAGCTAGACAGTTGAAATTATCGCAGATGATATATTTCAATTCCCGCTATAACAACAAATACTAAAAACGCAATAAAATAAATATTTAAGTGGGGCTTCTTTAGAGCAAACGTATTTTTTCCCCGTTTTTGTCTACGAACGGTACAGAACCTTTCGTGCGCGAGTAAGACTCGCACTTAGCCGGTTCTTTAATCTACGTATTATAATTTATGTATATAATTTATCAGTCTCTAAATTTTATCTGTACGCGAGTGAAACTGTATGGCTAAAACTAGTGGGTAATTTTATAAAAATGCCATCAAAAAGTTTTAATAATAGTTGCGTTATTACGTATTCAAGCTTTAAAATAGAATTCAGGGTTTTGATTAGAATCAATCAATTTGTAACCACAACAAATACTAACAACCTTGTGATAACTGATCTCTGAGCCAATCAAAGCAGTTGAAATCAATCATGATCTGTTTTTTTTTTTTATTGAAATAGAAAACTTAGAGTTGAGAAAAACGGTAAAGGGAAGTCGATATCTTTTCAGAAAATACTTTTTTTAAAAAACAATTGTAATAACATCCAATACTGATTTACTAAGCTCTCTCCGATCGTGTCGGATTGCCAACCCTTATTAGGTCTGGCATTTTTTTTAGGTGGCAAATAATTTGACTGGCCTGTTGATCTAGTGGTTAGTGGAGGTCGTGGGTTCGATTCCTACCCAGGACAAATGTTTGTGCGATGAGCATGATCATTTCTTCTGTGTCTGGGTGTAATTTATCTATATATATGTATGTATTTAGAAAAAATGTATTTAAAAAAAACCAATGACTTTTCCTGCTCTAGGGTAGAGGACCTGTCAGACTTTTACCAACTAAAACCACACATGTCCTTTAATTGCCCTTTGCGTGCTAGGACCTGATCGGGTTTCCTATTCAGAAATACCCCGTCACTCATACTAAGCCTGGGTGTCTTTTGTTTGTTAGTTTACATGTTTGTGAACACACCACGATAAAGGGAAAAAAAATGAAGCGCTCTTAATATTAACGACTTCATCCGCGTAAGACTCTTAAAACACACAAGATTCTTCTATTTGAGTGTTCTGTCAAAATCAATCCAGCTATTTGTGAGATTAAGCAGAACAGAGACTGAGAGACAAAAATTTATATACTTACATTGTAAAAAAAAATCATATTCAAACAGATACTCCGATTTATTGTTTTATATGTATAGAGATATAGATGTATAGAATATGTATGTATAGATATTTTATAAATTAAAAGCAGACAATAATTTAATTTATAGATAATACTCTTAGGAGAGATTATAACATACACAAATCAACATTTCAACAGCCCTGAGTTCATCTAACTTGTCGGTATTCCTCGAGTTTCGTGTCACTGCATAATTCCGCTCTGGCCGCGGCGTTCCTTATTTTCCATTTCAGTATTTCCACATAGGTGAAACTCCACTTTTTACGTTGAAAAGCGCAAAACCTTTCACTGAAGCATTGCACTGAAAGCCATGCAAAGAGTCCGACTTACAGGAATTGCGTCATACATTTAGTTGGAGGAGTTATTCAGTTAGGGGTCGGCGGCCATTTTTTTTTTTACCTATCTGCATTTATTTTTTGTAAACCGAGTTTACAAGTTAAATGGTGAGGGATGAAACGTAGCAATTTAAAACGCATTTTATGCATCAATTCAATGGATGGAGCATGAACAGTATCGTTGTTGTAGCGACATTTGGGGGACCCTATGTCCAACAGTGGACGTCTTTTGACAGAAATAATGATAGAATTGAATAGAATAAACTGAGAATGAATGAATGCAGATGAATGATTGATGATAATGATAATATCGATTTCGTAGATTATGAAATAAATAGAATATTGCCAAAAGGAGTTTCAGAAGAGAATTGGGTTTCAGAGGGAGAGAGAGAAAAATACTTTGAGAGAAAAGAGAACTTTTTTTGACTAATATCAATTTTTGTACTTTAAATTCCTTCAATCTATACTCTAATAAATAGAGCTGAAGACTTTGTTTTTTTTTTCCTCAGAAACTACTAGTTCAAATTGAAATTGTTTTCTTTTGTCAAAAAATACTCTGTAACATCACGCTTCTGGTCGTAGCGTATAAGGGCGGAACAGTAACGCAGGTTAACCGCGTGAGACAGTTAGTCTATTATAATAACAAAATATTAGATAATTACGAAAAAAAGCTTCAAAGATCTTTCACTTTTCATCCAATATTCTAAAAATCCATTACAATATTATTGCGTGATCAAATAAATAAGGAAGATATCCGCAGGAGAACCAAGGTTGCCGACATAGCACGAAGAATTGCCAAACTTAAGTGGTAATGGGCAGGGCACATTACTCGCAGAACAGATGGCCGTTGGGGCCGAAAGGTTCTGGGCTTGCGGACAGTGAGCAATGGGTAGCTCGCTGTCCGGCCGTCCGGTAACTGTCTGGACCAAGGCCAAGTCGCCGACGGCGCGCACTGTTCCCGCGCGCCTCAAGGAGTTGTCAGCAACAGCAGGGACCCAGCCGGGTCGAAGCCTACTGGGGCCAGGGTTATCCGAAAGGGCGCTCGAGCCGGTATGAAGGCTAGAAGGAATGGGTGGGTCTTTTAGTCAGTAAGAGTCTGACACTATCTCCCGCTCCGCCCAAGAGCAGGGGATGTCATTGCATGATTTTTTCCCACCATAAAAAAAAGGGCCGAAAGGTTCTGGAGTGGCAACCGCGTAACGGAAGACGCAGCGTTGGAAGGCCTCCTACAAGGTGGGCCAATGACCTGGTGAAGGTTGCAGGAAACCGATGGATGCGAGACGCACAAGAACGTTCGTTGTGGCGACGCTTGGGGGAGGCCTATGTCCAAAAGTGGACGTGTATCGGCTGAAATGATGATGATGATAATTATTTAATTGATAAATATTCTATTTATGTAGGTATTATAGGCACTTCCCCATAGGTCAATGACTGCATAACGTAAGTAAGTATTCAGTAAATAAATATAATTTTGTTTGCATAATAAATGTAACATTTGAAGGACATTTAGTGGTCGACGTCCTTTATCCTAATTTGTCTGAATTAGGTCTAATAATAACATTGTCAGCATCATCCTAGGGTTGTCAACTACCTGGAATTAGATTACCAAAATAACTGATTACATTATGTCTGGCCTGTGTTGGTCTATTGGTACACCTTGACTGCTGTGGAGGTCGTGGGTTCATTTCCCACCCAAGACAAATGTTTATGTGATGAGCACGATCATTTGTTCTGTGTCTGAGTGTGTGAGATAAATTACTATTTATAAGTAATTTTATCAGTTGTCTAGTACTCATAACTCAAGTTGTGCCTAGCTTGGAACTTGGGACATCATGACGTCAAAATAATGGCTTGCTCATTCACCGATATTATTGGCCGTATCAGAATACCAGTACTGCCTTATTTTTATTTATATAGCATAATGTGCTTCGCACAGGTATTTTTTACGTTGCTTTTTTAATTTTGTTCCTTATTACGGTTAGACAATAATTTATTTTATTTTGATGTTTCTAATGTACGAGTCACAAAAAAACTTATTTCTTTCTTCTTTTACAAAAAAGCCAAGTTCCGCAGCCACTAAGTAAACTATTGTCCTTCGATAAAACTGATTGCCAGAGTTTCGTGATTCTTACTGAATTACAAACACCTAGGCTTTTTTTTGGACGAATGGAAAGCATACAAAAACTTCATCATCATCATCATCATTTCAACCGATAGACGTCCACTGTTGGACATAGGCCTCCCCAAGTGTCGCCACAATGATCGATTCTGTGCGTCCCGCATCCATCGGATTCCCGCAACCTTCACCAGGTCATCGGTCCATCAAAAATTTACTTTAATAATTTTAAATTGTACCTCGTCGATCAAGCACCTATGAATGAAACATGGTCTATGGTACGTAACCCTTCGTATGTGAGTTCGGTTTGCACAAACTGGTTTTTATTTGACAATGAGCCCATGACCTCGATCCTGCTCAGATGGATGAGGTCTACGATGGAATATGTTTTTGTATGCGGATTGTAGAATGATTAGTGAGTACGTCAAAATAATGCAGAATCATGTGTGTAACTAGATTATTAAGTGCAAGAAACAGTTTAAAATTATTGTGACTTTTAAGTTAAGTAAACTATACTCCATCGGTTTAGATAGGTAACTAAATACAAGGTGCAGTTTTAAAGGTGCAAAAAAATTCAGGAGGTAATTATGTTAGTGATTCTCGACCCGAATCAATAATAAAATGAGTAGGTATTTTTTTTCTTATATATGGAAATCGGTATGTGTGAACTACCTTTTTTATAAACTCTGCTAGTCTGATACCTCCCTTATAACCGCGCTTTCACACACACAAACGCACCATTATTTAAACCGCGCTTTCACACACATACACGCAACGTAAAGCACCAATAATCTCCCGCACGACACACCCTAGCCACGCCCCCGCGCCATCGATCAATCGATCATGTTTAGTGTAACTGACGCCGCCGACGTGTGCATACACGCGCTTGCAATATTCGCCCACAGCGCCTTCGGTTAACGGTTGCGGTATCTAGTGATGAAAGATGACAGACCAATACTCCAATGTAGAGTTGGTGGAGATAGTCCGCTTGTATGCTATCAGTGGAAACATCGTAACGTCCATCTCAAAGGGTAATACTGGCTGCTACGCAAAGACTCCGCGAGTTTCGACGATTCGGCGTTCCCCGGCTTGCTGACGGTCGCGGCAACGAAGGCCTGCTTGTCGCCTTGCAGGAAAATATCTTGGAATACTTCAAGCGAGAGCCACGGGCCAGCACGCGGGATGCTGGTCTACGGTTTGGTTTCCTCACTACGGTCGGCAAGTACGTTACTTGAAAAGGTGATCACTAGTGATTAGTGCTTTCGACACTTTAAAACGAATGTGTTTGTGCTACGAAATTAAAAGAAAATCAGCAACGTCGTGCTAGACTGCTGTCTGTTTGAACAACACCTCCAGGTAACATAAGTACCTGCTTAGGTATTTATTTTATTTTATTAGTAAGTACATAAAAAGTCATTTGTAAATACGTTGTTAGCCGAATCAATTTGATTATTGTAAATAAATTGATTTAAAAATTTTAACTACGGTAAAAATACCTACCTAACAGGCAAGATAAATCACTTAAAAACCTACCTATCTACGTAACTAGCACAATTTATCTTGAAGTGTTTTTTGTCGGTCCTCAGCCCATTAAAAAGTACGAAGGGAAATTTCACATCCACCAATTTAATCTACAAATAAAAACGAAATTATTACGGAAAACTGACCTTGAGAATGACATTACCGACAGACTGCGTCTGGTAGATACGTTCATGTACCACTGCGTATCTAAATCTCGAGCGCGCGCGCTCGATGATACCTACGGACGGAGGCACGGACGCCTCATAAGGTTTATTGATCTCGGCCTAACATTTTATTCATCAGCTGATACGTAAGTACCTATCGACGCGACGTCAACGTGACTTTTAAAAGATTTTCACATTGTGATGATGCTTAAAAGCGAGTAATTAAATAGCGAAATTTAAGACATTAATGTACATTATGATCATCGAATTCGATCTACATCTAAGGTTAAATTATTCATTTCGTAAAATAAGTGGGCGGAGCCTCGTACAGGTTGATGCACTCACACACACAGTGACACGGCGTGCGATAAATCGCAACGGGTGATTCTGTATTTTTTTAAGAAGTTTATTTAGAGAGTTATTCTGAAAAACGGTTAAAATTAAAAAAAAAAAATAACAAGTTTTACTGATTATTGACCAGGTATCGTATTTTTATATGATTATTTATGAGTTTTATTACAACCTCCTGAAATATTGTGCAGTTTTAAAACTGCACCTTGTATAAACAATCATAGCATGTCCGTTATAAAAAAAAAATGTCTAAAAAATGTATCTAAAAATGTTTACAATTAGGTTTTTACCTGAACCGATGTTAGGTAATTAACTGAATTTAAATAATCTTTTTATGTCTTTCACACGACTTATTTTAAATAAAAAGATATATCGAGATTTTTTTACCTAGTTGACTACCTAAACCGATGAAGTATAGGTAAATAATATGGTAAATAATTTATTTATTTTCCAATATTTCGAGACTTTGAATGTTAAATATTGTTATTAATTTTATTGAACTACAAAAACCATAGTGTAAGAACTTCTACCGCCTGTGATTCAGGTTTACCCTAGTACAGACACGTAACATAGCCATACGTTTGTAACTATTCCTAAGATTTTATGTAACTATTTTACCAAATTTTAACTCTGCTTAAATATATGTTATCATTATATTATATGGGTTATTATATCTCAGAACCCTGGGGTCCTGGACTTTTATATTGTATTATTATTATATTATTAATGGTGGCTGAAGTACATAGATGAGCATCTCTACAAGGTGAACCGATGACCTGGTGAAGGTCGCCGTAATTCGCTGTATGCGATCCACGGAGGTCGTTCTCCCCGTCTGTGGAGCATTATGAATTGAAGTAGGCCTACGCCCGATGGTAAAATTATTACAATTTTTTTTAAGAACATTTTTGATGATTTCCCTCATCAAATACCTTTTTCCGCTCTGGGAAGAGCGAGAGCAAGTATCAGATTTTTACTGACTAATACCACCCTTTTTTTATGGTGGGAAAAATCATCCAATGACAACCCCCGCTCTTGGGCGGAGCGGGAGATAGTGTCAGACTCTTACTGACTAAAAGCCCACCCCGTTCCTTCTAGCCTTCAAACCGGGGCTCGAGTTCCCTTTCGGATAACCCTGGCCCCAGTAGGCTTCGACCCGGCTGGGTCCCTGCTGTTGCTGACAACTCCTTGAGGCGCGCGGGAACAGTGCGCGCCGTCGACGATTTGGGCTTGGTCCGGACAGTTACCGGACGGCCGGACAGGACTAATACCATCCTTGATCCTCGAGCTTTCTTCTGCGTGCCAGGACCACAGTAACTCTTATGACTACCGTCCACAGACGCGTAGCTTCAAAGACGCGTATTCGTCCTTATACGATTGATGTACGTCTGCGTGAAGCTTACATACAAATCTATGAAACTTTTTTTTAATTTTTTGCCTAAGAATAAAACCTTTGTGACAGCTGGAGTCTGAACTTGGTTCGAGACCTGTAGGACAGATCTCCAGGCCCACACCCTTTTAAACATAATCGCATTGCAGCACATAAACATGATTCTTATGTTTGTTCTTACAAACATAAGAATCGCAGAATCAATCGCGCAATTATGATCGGAGAGATTTGTAAAATGACAAGTGTAAGGAAAAGTGATATTTTTAAAGAAATGTGTATCTAGTATAAAATGTATATGTGAGTCTAGTGTTAACCCTGTCAACGAAGCGGCAACATCGTACTTTAGTGTCTTTGCCGCTTCGTCGATCCTACAGGTTCCTTCGGGTTTTACGTGTCTTACAAGACTAGGAGATGATGTGGTGATATATATTAGACGCTTTTCCCAGCGCGGCCACGGTAAACCAAGGTGGGACTCCGAGATCACGGGCTCTCAGAGTGGGGACTCTGTCCACCCATCAAGTGACTTCAAGAAAGACGGTGGCACAGTGATCACGTGCTGCCATGCACAACGAGGCTCAGGGAAGACCCTTCACAGTCTCCTCAGGGATGTACCATAACAGGCGTTGTACAGAGAGGGTTCCGCGGTGGTCTTTTAAGAGGTTACGGAGCCCTCTTCCATGTACTGATCAATCAATAAATCAAATCAAAAAATGTTTATTAATCTCCACAAATTACACTTCAAACATCGACATGTTATTTGACAGTAAAACATAAGCACTCAACAGATGAAAATTGCAATTTGTGGGAGATCTGGAGTCTAAACTAGGCCTACTGGTAATTCTTCAATTCAACTGATGGTAATCACCGGGGTGGTTTTAGACTTAGTAAGTCCCATACTCCCTGGTCTTTCCCCCAAAGTCCATTTGACTACTCATGTGGTCCAGTCGCCTTTTGAGGTATGTTAACTAGGTTGCTACGTACATAGATAGTCGATGTTTCGTAGGTACATTGACGGATAATATGTGGTATCCTCGTAATTAAATGATGCCCAGTTCCTGTTCCAGTTGCGGTTATTGATGAATTAGATGGACATTAAATGTGTTTGGTTGAATTGATAATTTTGGTGTCACTATGGACAGTTTCTGATTTTTGAACTATGGGGCACGCTTATTGACCAATCAAAGCAGACGGTTGTTATTAATACTGGATATACATACATATATGTATGTTTATTATCTATGCTATGATATGTATTCATCATCGGACCAACAGATGTACGGCTATGCACCACCGGTACCTAGCCAGTAAAAATCTAACACTCCCTCTCACTCTAGCTGGAGCGTGAGAAGTTAATTGCCTCGAAGAAGCCTAGATTATTCCAAAAAAAGGGACTCTTAGTGTTTTCTTTTTCATGTTTGTTTGCCCAGCTTAAGTAATAAATGTATTTTTATTTTTTCAACGACCAATAGCTAAACTGAAATGTCACTGACTATTATACTTACTTAAACATATTGTACAAAAAATATAAATACCGACTCCTACTTAAAGGAATCCCTGAATAGAATACTCGTACATACCTTTGAAGTACTCTTATTAATGAATAACTTCTATCATACGACGAACCCTAGAAATGCGAAACACAGTCAAGTGGCACTTTTTTTTCAGCGGGAAATCTTCAAGTGACACGCTGTCGCTCCCCATAGGTTGTGCCAAAGTGAACAGGAGTGGGTTTTAGTAAGTAGAGAAGTTATTGGATGATTTCCCATCTAAATGAAAAAAAAATTGGTTCACATCAGAAAAGGCCACTACTGTCGTCCATACTCCAGTGGACCAAAATGGATCGATCACCATTGATCGCTGTGTAACTGGAGTTTATTTGCACATAACAACACGTTCTGCATATATTTGAACTAAATAGTCCAATCCGTCACAGTTTTAAGGGTTAGCTGGCTGGATACATCGCTTGTCGATTGAATGGTGAACGGGTTTTCCCCACCTAAAAAAAACGCTTTCGATCAAGGGGAAGCGAGAGAAGGTGTCTTTTACTGACTAAAACCCATCCGTGCTCCTTCAGTTGCTCTTTGTGTTCCAGGGTCGTGGTAACTCTTTCGAACTATCCTACAGTCCTGGAAGGCATCGGTTCTAATGGGCCAAGTGATCCTTACATTTATTTAATTCGCCCGCGTACATAAAATATAGCCATTGCCACTCAGGAATAAAGCAGCTTTCTATCGATGAAAAATTTTTAGCAATCGGACCAGTTAAGTACTTCCAGAGATTACCTCCTACAAACAAAAAAACCTCTTTATTATAAATTAGTGTAGATTAATACAAGTTGTTCGGCATACTTCATACCGCCTAACAGTCAATGAATGTTGCATAATAGGTATAACTTTCGATATAGTCAACCGATTGCGATGAAACAAATCCTAAATACGAGTAATATATCAAGTTACACACAATTTTGATGTATAAAAGTTTTAGTTACATCAATTTCGTACATTTTACGTGATGCGCGCACAACTAAAAAATTCAACAGATTTATTTTATGTATAGATTTTATGCACACAAAAGTACAGACGTGAACTTAATGGCTTTAACATTTTCTAACACTCAGCCTTTGTGCCATTCAAAGATAAATTATGGTAGATGCAGTAATTTATATGACGCACTTTATTTAAATACAGAGATGCGCCGTCTCATCTTCTGAGTACGGTGAGCTGTGTTATGGTGGCTGCTGCAGGTGCAGAAAACCTCAAACGGTGTAAATATAATAACTTTATCCGGAATTATATATTTGAGCTGTTTGGGGTTGAAACACTAGGGCCATGGTAATTAAGAGATCTTGATCATTGTTTACTAATAGAAGGACCTTATAAAAAGTATTGAATATAAGTAATTTTTAAATGATTAAATATTATACAAAATTCCTAAGTCGTTTGACTTTTTAGACAGACTATAAATCGAGTCTTCATATGTCCAAAAGAATACATGTCTTTGGCCAAAAAAACAGCATTGACATTCAACGAGTCAATGCTATCTCCCGTTAACAATGTCGTGGATACATTTTTTGATGCCAAATGATTTTTTTGTATCCACGTTTGTCCATATTTGTATTATTATTTTTTTAATGATATTAATAAGTGCTTGACTGCTATCCCATCTAAAGTAAGCAGTAACGCAACAGTTGATGATGAAGCACTGAGCCATTCAATTAAGTCTTGAAGATGTGAAGTTTTTTTATAGTAAGTTTTTTTATATTTTGTTATAATTAGCTAAGTATTTTCAAATGTGTAACTAATTTCACTTCAATATTAGAGATATATATTTTTAAATATATTTAGTCAAAATGTACAAACATAAATATAGTGACCAGCATTTTTTTTCATTGTTCAGAATGATAAACACGATACAGAAACTATTGCAGAAATTTCACACAGCCTTCTGAATGTAATAATAATACCTTGCCGAGATGAATTTATCGGTAGCAAGCCGCTGTGGCTCTCATATTACATTCTCATAACGTCATATTTGCATTTGTGGGAACAATAATGTTTGTAATGCCTAGTTCATATGGGGAACAGGATTATATTCGGAATAGCTCAGTTTATTATATCACGAGAAGGCTAGGAAAATACTAAAATTGTCGTGAATACCAATATTGTCGTGAGTTGTAGTCACGGGTTTAAACCCAGCCAGGCGCATTACTTTGTGTAATTTATTTCATCACCACTGCTCTCAAAACGGTGAAGGAAAACATCATGAGGAAACCGGCATGTCCTAGAATCAGGACGCCCACCAGTCAGTATGCATTTAAGCGGAAGTTACGGCTTTATTTTCTTCACAAATAGCGGAGTAGTCTCAAAAATCCTTTCATTTTCCGTATATAAATAAAATATATTATATATAAATAATATATATTTATATATATGTAGGTTTATATTATATTGAACATATATGTATGTTTATTAAATAAATATATTTTTTCTCCCTTCTTTTCTTATTAATCTATTCTTTTTTTTTATGCACCTGCCATGTTTTCTCTTCATCACCCATGGTTGACTAGTAGAGAATGCCTAAGGCGTCGTCCTAATAGAACGCGAATGCGGGATCATCGTAGGTTCGCGCGAATTTTACTCGTACGAACGCGCGATCAAACATATTGAACTCGAATAGGTGTCCTAATTGACAATCGCATGACGCTGTCGCGCGACTAAAATGTTTGGAAATCTATTCGTGCGAACTTAGTTCGTACGAACGCGCGATCAAACATATTGAATTCAAATAAGTGTCCTAATTGAAATTCGCGCGATAATTGTAAAATAAAATTGTCTATTGTGACGTCATCCAAACATTTCCCGACAGCAAAAATTGAGCGTGACTGACATCCATGGTTGTTAGTATCAACCGTGCCACTGCCCCAGACCACGGTAGCTCGCTTAGCGAGCGAACGTGGTCTAGGGCAGGCGAGCAAGCCTCGCTCGCGTCGTCAATTCGCGCGATGATCAATAGGACACCCAGTTTTTGCCATCGCACGAACACGCGATGGTCGCATCGCTTACTCGCGCGATGATCGCGTATTCGCGTTCTATTAGGACGATGCCTTAGGCATTAAGTCCGCCTTTGTACCTTTGTGTTGCATGAAGTTTAATAAATAAATAAATCATATGGAACACCGGGCCCATGTGGTGGATTACGGGCCATCCCCCCTCCTAGAAAGGAGGCCTGAGTCCCAGCAGTGGGAACATTCTAAGGCTGATTATGTATGATGTAACCATTAACAAATGGATCGGAAATTATTTATTCGTTGTTTTTAACCGAAAATATATGAACATACACCGAAACCAACGGGGATCGATCCATTTTGATCCACTGGCGTACGGGCGACAGTTGTGGCCACATTTTTCTAGGTGAGAAATCACCCAATTACCTTTCTCGCTCTAGGGTAAAGCGGGGCGTGTCAGACTGTTACTGACTGAAACTCATTACGGTTTTCATGTTTTATACTGTGTTACGGAGTTCCTTGTTTGCCTTGGGTTCCAGGACCCAGGGTTTTCTTTTCAGAAGCAAATACCCATAGCCCCAGTAAGCTTCGAACCTGCTAGACACCTACGGTTTTGATGACATCTTGAGACGCGCGTTTCAACACTATTGTTCACTTCGACAATTGTATTACTTCCAAGCCGTGTAACTTGGTTCAGAAAACAGAAATTATATACCTAAACCATGTAAATTAAAAAAAAATAAAGTCGCTTTAATAACCACACAAACAATATGGAATGCAAAGCATTACAATTGTCTATTTAATAGGCTAAAGGACGGTTTTATACGGTGCTACAGAAAGTTTTTCCTCAGAGAAAACTCGTAAGTCAATTTTACCTCCGGTCTCTGAAGGTCTCTACTCATTGGTTAGACGGTACGCTTCCTTTTTGTGTAGATAAATACGTCATGGCTCCCAAAGGGTAGTCGAGAAAGAACTGAAAATAAGATTTACTCACTCAATAGTTAAAAGGTAGTCTATTATCGCGGTTTCCCTCCAGTGGCCTCCCATAGAAATCATGAATTTCTCCAGGATATGAATAATGGCATACAGCCGTCAGTGTAAGAATTTTTGCAATAGGATCAGTACCTTGAAAGGTATATCCTACACAGAAATCAAAAAACTAAGAATCTCGTCTTTAAAATATTTTATGTTTTTATTTTAGGATTAGGTGTGACTTATCCATAAAACAAGGATAATATAAGTAATAAAACAAATCTTGACCCTTCACCAATCCGCACTAGACTTTCGTCACAGACTTTCGTCTTGGGCCACTGTGGTAAGTTAGAAACCACACAGCTTTCCGAACGCTGTACAGCGGAATCTGATTGGCAACGAATTATGCTCGAAGTTTCCTTGCGTGATCACATCTGGAATGAAGATACTTATCCGCAAGAGAACCAAGGTCGCCGACATAGCCGACTTATGGAAGAATCGCCAAACTTAAGTGACAGTGAGCACATTGCTCGTAGAACGGCCACGCACCGGAAGACGCAGCGTTGGAAAGCCCCACACAAAGTGGACCGATGACCTAGTGAAAGACGCAGGAATGCGATGTTGTGCGCCTATGACATCTTTCGGCTGAAGTGTTGATGGTGATGATGATGATGAAATTGTAAGAGTGCCTTATTAATGAAAAAAATAAATTACAGCACGAATTATTGACCTAAATAAGTGTCCTATCTTCACACCAGCTGCGCAACATAAGCACATGTTCAACAGTAGGCATATGAACAAACATGGCAGCTTTATTGTAGACAAACAAACGTGTTGACTCACGATACGTTATTAGTTGGCTTCGGGAAAAGCCGAGGGTTACCGAACGCTGAGCACGTTAGCTTTTTGTGGAGGCATCAGAAAACGATAACGAGTTAGGTAGCCATTAAAACTATTATAATAAAACTTGCCATACGTTTGTATTTCTCAAAATACTGAGTAAAAGAGCTTTTTTTATCAAATACGTTCACCCACTCTAGATGCCTACAAATTAGGGGTCTTCAAGTCAAAAGTGAATAGGTTACTTCTAAGCAAGCGTGCTCCATCGTCGGCCACATCATCGCTTACCATCAGGTGAGATAGTGGTTAAACGCAAGCCTATCAAAAAAAGTAAAGGTGTATCGAGACTTTGCATTCTAGGACCACGATGAGTATTTCGAACATTCCCGCTGAAGTGATAAGCAGGGCCGTAACTAGCTTTTGATACGCCCGGTGCGAGCTTCTATAACTGCACCCCTAAAAAAATACAATAGAAACAAAAAGAACTAGATATAAAAAATTGCGCCCCCTAGGGTCTGCGACTAGTGCCTGGGCACCACTGGCTAGTTACGGCACTGGTAATTAGAGCCAAGTAATGGTATAGCTAAACTCCGAAGAGTATTCATCAATCGATTACGCCAAAAATATTGTAGTGTACAAACACGATTTTACTCTTTCTTCCCACAATCTCATAGCCCTATAGATAGGTTTCGTCAAAATCGGTCCAACCGTTACGGAGACTAGCTGGCACAAATAGACAGGCAAACAAATGTTTTCTTGTTATTGGCATCAAATGTACTTTCATATGCATTAAGTAAACTCATGTATTTTTTTGATAATACCAACAGACACTTCGATTTTACCATAAGAGCCTACTAGGGGTGAAGCCTACTGGGGCCGTGGTCCTGGAACACAACGTGTAAGTGAAGGAACATAAGTGTGGTTTTAGTTATTAAAAGTCTAACACAATAGATCCGGAGAAGTCTTCAGATAAGTTCCCACCTCAAAAAAATACACTTTAATTTTATTATTATTACCTATTATATTACTACATACAATTGCCGAAACGTATCTTGAGCGCTCGGCGTCAGAGTGGAGATCGCTTTGCGTATTCCATACATTAGCGAGCCAATCGTCTTCGTTGTTAGATACATGCAGCAACGCAGGGAACGATGAATCAGGAGTGACGTCTATGACATGATGGCGCGGCGAGCCAATCACTGACACTCCCCGCCCCCGCGTCTCACTTCGTACCACTAAAGAGACCGAATATTTGACTTCGGCGCAACTTGAAGCCAGCGCTCAAGATCCGTGACGGTAATTGTACACATGTATGTATGTAGTATGTTTGTATAGATGAAGCTAATAATATCCTACGTAGATAAACATATAAAAGGCGAAAAACTACTCGACGTTGAAGACCTAGTGTTTGTTTGTTTGCCAGACCATTAACGAAATTGGTTCCTCTCAAATTTTAGTGTGAGGGTACTTTGTTTTGTGACACGGTCTATAGAACCATTTTCTTTTAATGAAAGGCTGTTTGAGATTTTTACTTAATCAGTCTATAATGTTCCCATTGCTGGGAGCTTTCATTTAAGACTTTTTGACTGGCCTGTTGGTCTAGTGGTTAGTGACCCTGACTGCTATACCGGAGGTCGTGGGTTCGACTCCCACCCAGGACAAATGTTTTTGTGATGAGAATGATCATTTGTTCTGTGTCTGGGTGTAATTTATCTATATATGTATGTATTTAGAAATATATAAGTATGTTTATCAGTTGTCTAGTAGGTACTCATAACACAAGCTCTGCTTAGCTTGGGACTAGACGGCGTAGTGTGATAGTTGTGGAATATTATATTATATTATTATATTATATTATATTATTTAAGGTGGGAAATCATGTAATCGCTTCTCCTGCTCTAGGGTGGAGTAGGCGTGTCAGACTTTTACTGACTAAAACCGCAATTAGTATATTCCTTCTATTTCACTATTATTCAGTTGCCTTTTGCATTCTAGAACCACGAGTATTCTACAGGTGATTGAATTAAAAGAAATCGGTCTGGTAGTTTTCGAGTTTCTTCTTCACCGTAAAACGGGGTGAATAGAGACTTAGGGGTGAATAGAGACAAAACTTTGGTTTGGTTTTTCACTTTGATACCATAATATCGGCCTCTAATAAAGCATCGATTTTTTTAAATAACAATTCATTAAAAATTGATATAGTTAAATGCTGCAAAAAATATTCAAATATCGAGAAAATAGCCTTTGAAGTTTTGTCTCTATTCACCCCATTTTACTGTACCAACAAAAATACAAATATAAAATCTTTTCTTTTTAAAATATTATATAGATTTTAGCTTAGATTGCGGTTAGTACAATCACGCAATATCTAGTCATATTTGTTTTAACATCCACGGTTGGTAGTTTTCTGCAATGCTTTTTATAATGAAGTTAAGAAAATATCCAGGTAAGTAAACTGACCTAGTTTCATCCTTTATCACATTTAAGCGACATCGTTCCGCTCGTCGATAGGAAGTAAGTAAGTAAAGGAAATGCTCCGTTCCGTTTGTATGCCATTTCCGACTTCCTCTAGTTTTGAACTCATATTTATTTATATGCAATCGTCTTAACATGTTTCTATTGGAAGCTGTTTATCCGTTCGATTTGCTTTTAATGTTTGTTTGAATTCGGTTTATGTAGCGTCTGAAATAATATCAGCAATATACGGATGTTTCTTAAGTAAATAATTATTTAAATATTGAGGTAAAATGTGGAGTAATTCATTAAACCCCAAGCAAACGCCGCCGTTCGCGCATCTATTGTCTTACTATTGTGTCTCTAATTGACGGTATTTATCGATTTGTTTCTTTGAAATCACCAGATGGACCTTAATAATTGCTCCTACAACTAAAGGTAGGTATATCAATATGGTTTTTTTTTTCTATATACTACCTTTATAAGATATAAAACAAAATTGTTCAAAATAATAGGTACCGAAATAAATGAAATATTACCGAACTATTATTATGTTAATAACGTAACTACGTAATAAGCAACAAAATATGTACACTAAGGTGTCGAAATACTCCTCCATAGTCTTGTCATCTGGGTAGGCTGGAAACATGTCCAGAAGGCTGACAGCATTACCACGATGAATAGCAACGAACAACTCTTTAGACAATGAACCAGCCAGCTCTCAAATCACTCAATGTGTCGTTCAGATGGCGAAAACAGTCTTTAAAAAACTGACGAGCACTTGGTCTCCTGCCTCAAGTGGTTCGGCAGCAAACGGGTTAAAATTGTAATTACCAATAAGGTTACAGTATACTTTTTAATTCCTGAACATTTCGACCTTATCGACCATCTACTTTAAGAGCCATGTACCCAGCCCAATACCACTTAAGTTTGGCAATTCTTCGGGTTTTATCGGTAAGATAAGTAAGGCTCTGGATTGGCTATAGCGTACCGGAAGATGCTGCCTGGAAGGTATCCCATAAGGTGGACCGATGACCTCGCAAGAGTCACACGAATCTGACTGCTCCCACTCCAGGTCGGAACAGGAGGTCCTTTCAGTCTTTTACTAGGAATCCAATGGATGCGAGACGCACAGGAACATTAGTTGTGGGGACACTAGAAGTGTACCTACATCCAACAGTGGACGTATTTTGGCTGTTACTTAAAAAAATGTACAAACCGTCTATCAGTCCACGGAATTTCGTTCGCAACGTTAATTTTTCATTTCTTTTTACATAGGACAGAGAAGAACTCCTATGTGAATTTACCACATTTTTACCAGAAACAGCTAATCATAAATCTTTAGAAGAAGTAAGTAGGTAAGGTAAGTAATAGTATGGTGTAGTGGTGATAGATATTTTTTTTTTTAAGATGAAGACTTGCTAGGCGTTCAACGCCTCGTCGACATCGGGTGGCGCTGATAATAATCAGCGCTGCGGCTCTGTTCATTACGTGAGCCCCAGCATTTTGCTGAGCGCTGGCCGTTTTGCGCGGATGTGTCGCATAACTCATTCTATTGGATACAGCGTGTTTCTGACATCGACGCAAAAACGAATACCATGGATCCAGTACATGATTCTGGACCACCCAGTAGTGGAATTTTTCGTCGGTTTTAAGACACCCCGTATATTTGTTATTCTTTTATTTTTTAAGTTATGTGCCATTTTTTTCTTAACCTTTCAATCGTGGAAATTACAGACACAATAGAAAGACAATAGGTAAGAACGCCGGCGTTCGCTTGGGGTTTAATGAATTAATTAACTTTATTTCTTTCTTTCTTTTATCTGGAATTCCAAATTCATATCGTACAGAGTGGTTTATAATACCCTTGAACGAACTTTAACGAACTTGTAACCTCTCCAAGGGTATCCTGTCGTTTAACCATTTACTTTAGACATTTGGCTATGTAATCTTGACCTAACGAAGTTAACCGACATTGACCTACGTTTAAGTAAACATCTTATCGGTTTAACAAGTCAACATAGAGCCTATTTTGGAATCTATTGGGTTGACTGGTTGACGATTCTCCAAATAAATTAGTAGGTTCGTCTTGACATTTTGGAACTTTATGACACGATAATTTTGTTTGAACGTATACGAAAGAATTTAAAAAGTCAACCACATGAAATATCTGAAACCTTGGCCGTCACGGGACATCTGGCAGATGTGAAACATTTATGATAGTACACGCAAGCGTACACAGAAAGAAGTTGAGAGCAGAGGCGTAGTGACGACATCACTACGCTACATCTGACAAAATGGTATGACAGCATCACGCCGTTTGCCATCACGGCATTTGAGTCGGTATAACCGCCAATGTGCGCCACTAAATCTTTGACGTCAAAAGATATAAGTAATTCACTCAATATAGCAACGAAGAACATGTTCTTCGTTGCATCTACACTGCACTAAATAACTATATTTAATTTTAAATCCCAAGTTATTTCTCAGGGAATCGAACCCACGACCTCCGGTATAGCAGTCAGGGTCACTAACCATTAGACCAACAGGCCAGTCAAATCATCAAATAACTTCTTCCGTTCTGGGTGGAGTCAGATGAAGTGTTAGACTTCTATTAATGAAAACCCATCCTTGTCCCTGCAGTTATCCTTTGCTTTATAGGGCCGCAGTAACTCATTAAAAAAATCCTGCAACCCTTTTTTTATGGTGGGAAAAATCATCCAATGACAACCCCCTCTCTTGGGCGGAGCGGGAGATAGTGTCAGACTCTTACTGACTAAAAGACCCACCCCGTTCCTTCTAGCCTTCATACCGGGGCTCGAGTTCCCTTTCGGATAACCCTGGCCCCAGTAGGCTTCGACCCGGCTGGGTCCCCGCTGTTGCTGACAACTCCTTGAGGCGCGCGGGATCCTGCAACCCTGACGTATGGTCAATCTATTATATCTTTTTACGTAAAGCCTCTCAGAAAAATATCTTTTTACGTAAAGCTTGAAATGACTGTTTCAAAAAGTGTCTCTTACGAACATCATGGAAGCACAGTGGAAACAATTTTTATATATAGAACATAAAAAAGAGGCCTTACACACATGTCATACGAAATCTCACCAATAAAACTTCCTTTTACCCACTTATTTTATTACTTACCATATATCAGTGGTGGCATTAGGGGCTGGCACCCGGGGCCTCATTTAGTATGGGCCTCACACAACAACACGATTAGAAAAATACATTGTTAACACCTCTACGGTCCGAACTAAGCGTTTCGCCCCGTCGTTTATACCGCGTACAATGAAGGACTGGAACAATTTGCTTGCTGCACCGTCCGGGCCGAACCCAAGCCGTCGACGGTACGTATTGCTCCACGCGCGTCTCAAGAAGTTGTCAGCAAACCGTAGGGGCCCAGCAGAGTCGACGCTTACTGGGGCCAAAGATCCGCCCAAGAGCGGGGCATGTCATTGGGTGATTTTGCCAAATAAGAAACAAGTCTTCTCGTCTGATTACAATTTAGATGCCTACAAGGCTAGAATGAATAGGCTCTTATAAACTAGTACTTTATTATCAACGATTGCATCACTGCTTACCATCAGGTGGGATCGTAGTAAACCATTAAATTTTTTTCCCCCTAATCCAAGAATACCTACATCCAAAGGATGGAACCTAATTTTTATTTCAGTCTAGTCCTGTACTTATAGACTATTAAGTTATTTAGTTATATATTAACTTTAGTTATGTACTACGCGTTCCAAATGAGAATAGGACCGATTAATATGTTTTGACATCTCGTCGTACTGTCAAATCGAAGAAATTTTGTCAAAATTGAAGAACTTAGAGATGAGTAAAATTGAAGAACTGGATTCTGGTTAAACTTTTTTCGTTCACAGTTCATAAATAAATTAAATTTTTCGTAAATTAATTAATGTTTAAAAATTTCTTTCCTCGATTTGACAGTAAATCGTGACGTCACAACATGGCGGGTGATACTATTTTCATTTGGAACGCATTGTAGGTTTATATTGTGCACCGAATCGTGCCCTTGAATATGTTCTCTTTCTATAACTCAATGGTTTGCTGGAAGAGAACTCATTGCTGAGTTAAGCTCGCCTTTGTACATGAACTGTCTGTGTCTCCATATATTATGTTGTGTTTTGTCTACAAGAATTTTGTTATGACCTAAATTAGTAAATTTTCTTTATTAAGGACTAGCTTTTGCCCGCAATTTCACGCGCGTACATAAAACAGCCTATGTCACTCAGAAATAAAGCAGTTTTCTATCGGTGAAAAAATTTTAGCAATCAGACCAATACTTTCAGAGATTACTTAACAAACAAAAAAGCAAACTTTACCTCTTTATAATATTAGAATAGACAATAGCACTTTCTTACTGTCTCTATTAAAGCGAATACACTTCTTTCTTATGTTTATTGGGTAGCAGTTATACTACCTAATACAACTCCCTATGATACACTAACTCGAGCAATTTTGTTCTTTTTAGTTTCCTCACTATATTTGTGTGGTCGAGAAGATTGCTTTGATGTTCACAAACAGTCGCGTTTTGTGAGCTTTTGCAGATTTTTTTATCTTTATCGATGACAAGCTTTTATCCCTTTGTCCTGCTTCTACCTTTTAGAATAGAATAGAATAGAATAGACTTTATTGTACACCAAAAAGTAATACAGCTTATACAAAAACTTCAATTTGTGGGTACAATTATGGCGGTCTTATCGCTGAAAGCGATATCTTCCAGACAACCTTAGGATGGATAAGAGCTTAAAATAATACACGGGGTAGTCTGTGGTGTACTGCTAACTATATAAAACACAATACTCAATTATAAATACTTATATACATACATATTATAATAAGTTACACAATTTAATTAGTAAAAAGGGTAGAAAAAAAGAGTAAAGTAGGGTTGGTGGAAGAAATTAAATTACGTAGAATCAGTATAGTATTAGAGAGAAAGGAAATGGTTTTTAAGTAGATTTTTAAAAGAAACTAGTGACTGGGCTTGCCTAATTGGTAATGGCAGCGCGTTCCACAAACGCACCGCTTGGATCGCAAACGACTTATCGCAGAATTTTGTAGAATGCGAAGGCATTAAGAGGGTCAAATTCTCCGATGATCTCAAGTGTCTAGAATGTGTGTCATGAATGAACTTAAAACGTTCTTTGAGATAAGAGGGGGTTGTAGGGATAAACAGGACACTGTAAAGCAACGATAAAATATGAGTATTCCGACGAAGGCGGATTGGCAGCCACTTGAGCTTAATACGAAATTCAGAAATATGATCATATTTGCGCAATCCAAATATGAATCTAATACAAAAGTTTTGAAGCCGCTCAAGCTTATTTAGCTGCACTTCGGTTAGATCAAGATAACTGACATTGGCATAATCAAGGATTGGGAGAAGGAGGGATTGGGCGAGTGCAGTTTTGGTAGCAGTTGGAAGAAAATTGCGCAGCCTTCGTAAAGACCCCGCAGACGCAAACAACTTGCGGCTAACTTCCTGCACCTGAGGACCCCACGAAAAGTCTTTATCAATGATAACACCAAGGTCCTTCACTGAGTCGCTGTACGAAATCGTTGAGCCATCAAAAACAATTGGTGGGAGCCGCGTCCAGTCTATTTTTGACCGCAACCTAGGGCTGCCGACAACAATGACTTGGGTCTTCAGAGGATTGACCTTCAGACCATGGGCCACACTCCACTCAGATATACGAGCTAAATCTTTGTTGACCATGTTAACTGCCTCGGATAGTTCATGTGGCGGAGCTTGCGAATATATTTGGAGATCGTCAGCATAAAGGTGGTAGGATGAGAGAAGTTCATCAGAAATAGAGTTTATAAATATAGCGAAAAGAAGAGGAGAGAGAACGCCCCCCTGCGGTACGCCAGCAGAGGTATTGCACCACGATGAAGACGAACCTTCAATGCAAGTACGTTGCCGACGGCCACACAGGTAACTACGAAACCAATCAATTGCCGTTGGAGATATGTTAAGAGAGCTTAATATGCCAAGTAAGATATCAAAATCGACGGTATTAAAGGCGTTGCTGAAGTCCAACAAGGCAAGGACCGTCAGATTTCCGTTTTCCATACCAAGTCTAATGTCGTCAGGAATACTAACGAGAGCTGTAGTAGTGCTATGTCCTGGACGAAACCCGGATTGGAAAGGATTAAGGAGGCGGTTTTTGCAAAGGAAAGTACTAAGTTGGCTATGGATAAGACGCTCTAAGACTTTGGAGAGAAACGGTAGTATGGAGATAGGACGGAATTCAGAAGGGGAAACAGGATTACACTTTTTCGGAAGAGGGGTAATTTGTGCTTCTTTCCAAGAAGACGGAAAAACACCACAGGATATGGAATAATTAAGGATATGGGTGATGACAGGCAGAATTTCGTCAAGAACAGGGAGTATCATCTTGCGACTGATACTGTCAGTACCAATAGCATTAGAGGTGATAGATTCTATACTCTTCTTAACATCACAATCCGAAAATTGATTAAAGACAAATGGTGAATATTCGGGAGCAGGAAGAGATGAAAGATCATTTAAGGTTTTTGCTTTGACAGTACTATTGAAGTTGGAAGAAGTGGAAAAGTGTTGATTGAGTAATTCAAGATCTATATCCTTAGGAATAGAATCTTGGCGTGACTTCCCGACTCCCATAGATCTGAGAAATTTCCAGACTTTAGCTGGGTCACCGTTTTCAACGGACTTATGAATGTGGCGGCGTTGAGCATCCCTACACACCAAATTGCTGCGATTGCGGATTGCAACATATTTTTCTAGATTTACAACATTTGGTTTGCTTCTGTACCTAGATTTCGCCGCTGCTTTCCTCTTTAACATATCCTTTATGTCGTCTGTTAGCCAAGGAGCCGGCAGGTGCTTAATTTTCACAGGCCGAACAGGTGCATGGGCATCGTACAGTTGGAGAAGTTTGGAATTGAGTAAATCAACTTTTACGTCCATCGACTCAGCGGCAATAAGATCCGACCAGTCAATGCTGCTCGCATCCTCACGGAGATTCTCAAGGTTCATACTACCAAAACTTCGCTGGAGGAGGATCTTATGTTTCGCCTTAGGAGGGCGAATTTTATAGGAAAGAAAGATAAGGTCATGAGATGAGGTCTTTTGTAGTAAAGTTTATATTAAGAGTAGTATAAGTATCTAATTTCTAAAATTCAATGACACGAGATTGGTTTTCAGTTCTTGCTTTTCTTCATATGAAAATGACGTAGGAAACCTATTTACAAGAAAGCACCATACATCATTTTAAAATCCGTAAAGACAATCATTTAATCTTATTTCACAATCTTAATCAGACATCAATATTGGTCCATTAATTGCAAGAAAATTGTTAGTATGATCTTAAAAACCGTATCTAGTAGCAATAGTATCTAGGTTTGTCATAGTAGTCATATTTACGATTTTTCATTTTTATAAAATGTCTAAAATAAGATTTTTAAAATCGAAATTCATGTTGAACCTTTTTATTAATTAAATGCATTTCACACCTATTATACAAAAATAAATATCCAGTTTTGATAAATTATTATTTTGCAAAAAGGACTAGAAGGCTATTTTTTTTTTTCGATGGGAAAAATCATCCTATGACAACCCCCGCTCTTGGGCGGAGCGGGAGATAGTGTCAGACTCTTACTGACTAACGAGCGCCCTTTCGGATAACCCTGGCCCCAGAAGGCTTATCAAGACGTGTTTAAAAATCAGTCTTGCGAGCGACAAAGACCCTTTCATACAACCGCTCTTACGTGATTTTGATGTTATTGCACATCTTTCTCCAGATATTCTGGATACACCGATATTTTATGCTTGTTACTAGATAATATCCACAAAATAGACAGCTTCTATAGAAACCAAAACATAAATTGTAAAACTAATCCAGTAAAGACCTCCGAAAATCTGCTATTTTACGTGATATTTGCCCAACATAATCTACACATATATTAAAAATGTAAAAAAAGTAAATCTATAGATACCTTGCACATTTAATCGAGATTCTGAATGACGACAGTTTTTCCCAAAAACTTTTAAGGGTTATAAAAAAGCACGTATTTCCTGGAACCAGTTTTGTGAAGTATACTAGTAAATCACGGAATTACCGAATCCTAACAGAGTTTTCAGGCGTTCTCTTTCTTCTTTCGCGTTGCCTCTTCATCAAACATCGCGTTGGATTGCGTTAGATGAAGCAACAATTAAACCAAATTCGATGTCGATGTTAGGCGTGTGGAAAAGGATCCTCTTAACAGGTTAGGTCGTAAAATGGATCGCGTTAGCACTAAAGGGCCTCGCAAAGATCTGCCGCCCAGGGCCTCGTGACGGTTGAGGCCACCCCTACCTTATATTACTAAACGATTCGCGTAAATATATTTTCGCCGTAAAGCTATACATGGAATGTAGTTCAGTCTGCTTCGGGTAATAATCCTGTGACACGCCAGTCGTGGGAAATGCCGGTAATGTTGACAACACGTTAATGATAAACTGCAAAGGAAACTATAGGGTTGCAGTGCTATGATTACATAGTAGTCAATTCTATAATTTAAAAAAAAAAACCGCCCCAGTGTGAGACGACCTCGCTCACGAAAGGTTCCGTACCGATCATGACAAGAAATACGGCAAGAAAAAAAATATTGTTGTATGGGGTTGTATGGGAGCACTTTATACAACATTATTTTTAGTTAATGCGAAATCTGAATATAGTTATATGTTCAGAATCAGTAACTGAATGGATTCCAATAGTTTTATACCATGTTATATTTTTTCCTAAAAAATATTTCAAAACTTTACAAATTAGACACCACCGACACTAAGTTCAACACGGGTCACGGCAGGTCATAGCGCGTATTAGACGCCAGCAAAAATGCTGGGTGCAAGTGCAAAACAACCCCTCAGTGGCCTGGATGGCGCTGTGACATATATGTATTTTACTGACATAACAAAGCCTATAACTTTGTGATTTTTTATGATGCAGAACTATGAAATTTTGTACATAGATTCTTTACATAAAAATACTAGATACGTGTTTTGGGTTTCACATATATACCTACCAAAATTAATGTTGTATACATACAAGGTGTAAGGGACAGCCCTCCACAAACTTTAAGGGCTTGCTCAGTAGACGGTACTGAACAACATTCCACAAAAAATTTTTTCAGGAAACGAAAAAAAAATCCGCCTCACCATACAAAATGATAAACTTGATTGGACAGTTTGTATGGAGAGGCCGAATTTTTTTTTCGTTTCCTGAAAAAAATTGATGTGGAATGTTGTTCAGTATCGTCTACTGAGCAAGCCCTTAAAGTTTGTGGAGGGCTGTTCCTTACACCTTGTATATCTAATTCTGTTATTAGTATTTGTAGTTATAGCGGCAACATAGATTGCCACCACGATACATGAGATACAGCCTAGTGACAGACAGACGGACGGTGATTGCAATAGGGTCCCGTTTTTACTCTTTGGGCAAGGAACCCTAAAAAAGGATTACATTCTTCTCAAAATGAAATGGGATTTTAGAGTCCTTTTAGAGAGTTTTAGGGTAATAAATAACTTCTCCCGCTAAAAGTGGAGCGAGACTAAGACCTAGACCATGACGTTTAAAGTAAGATTGTTTTAATCTTGTTTCAGTGTGGGTAAGAGACAGAACTATACAGGTTGTCTAGCGCCATCTCTTACCCACACCGAAACAAGATTAAAACAATCTTACTTTGAACGTCATGGTAACTCCGTAAGTATCTGATTAAAACCCATCTGTGTTTCATTTAGTTTTAAGTCACTAACATGTACTGTGAATGTTGTGTTTGGTGAATACTTATTTTACTTATTATCTCTTAAAAATGATTTTTAATTCATTTTTATAATATATTTTTTTATGAATAGGATCCCAAAATGAATGAAGCCGTCCAATAACTTCAAGATGATGTATTTTCCTGTCGCTATTGTTCCTTCTATAAATATACCTCTTACGGCAAACATTTCCCGCGGGCATCATTAGAGGCGACCTAATAGATTAAACACCCACCCACCTGAAGAAAATTGTTGTAACTCAAAACCTTTGTTGTTTTTACTGCTAACTAGCTTCTGCCCGCGGCTTCGCGCGCATGAAAATAGGTTTTCTTCATACAAACTTTGGACTCATGTTTCATCCCTTTTTTTAGATGGAAAAATCATCCAAATGACATCTCCATCACACCTCATCCTCTCTCCTAACTTTACTGTGCCCGACAGGGTCCATATTGATCTTCAAAATATGTTATACCACCTATGTACACAATATGGAATGTAATAAAGTATTGAGTATTGAGTATCTCCCGCGGAGCGGAGGGCGGGAGGGCGTGTCAGACTTCTACTGACTAAAAACCCCCTTCTGTTCCTTCTCTGCCATTGTGCCAGGGCCCCGGGGGTCTCTTTCGCATCAACCTTGGCCCCAGTAGGCTTCGACCCTGTTGGGCCCCTACGGTTGCTGACAACTCCTTGAGGCGCGCGTGGAACACTAAGCGCCGTCGACGACTAGGGCTCGGACCGGACGGTCGGACGGCGAGCCACCCATTGCTCACTGCTCGCCAGCCCGCGCCTTCGGTGGCTGGAAATCAGGATCGGAATCATCTGAGGATGGGGCGCGAGGGCCACTGCCTCGCGCGTGCTGCCGCTTCCTTTTCTAGCATTACTGCCTCTCAGAAGAAGGCGACCAGCGGGCCTATTACGACCTCTTAATTCCAGTCAATTTACGCCGTAAAATGAACTGACTTGCTTATCCGTATTATGACATCTTATTGCCAGCCAGTCAGTAGTCACGTGACACTTGACCGTCTTCTGCATGGATATTGGCTGGGAATTCCGTATTATGAGCGTCCAACTGACATTATGTAGCTTGCTAAAGTGTCAAAAATTGTGACAAACAAGCCAGTCAGTTTAAGCCAGTTTCTAGTAACTTAAAGTGAATTGTTTTGACTTTTTATTATATTTGAATCTATTTGATAGTTAAATAAAACATTAAATATGTGTGATGAGTTGATAATCTTCGAATTTCTCGAAAGTGATGCGTTTATAGTTTTAGAAATGATCGAAGTCTGTAATGTTCGCGATCCCGATTTCGTAATTGTAAACTGATGTTTACCTTTTTTGTTTTGTGTTCAATTCTCACCATTACTGTATTTTTAGTTAAAAATTACCTAAAAAATGATAATATAGCAGTTAGATTGACAATTCGTATAATATTGGGTGAGAAATTGAAAGAGTTGTGTTTCAGAATATGACCGAAATTGTCTTTTGCAGTTTTTGTTCTAGAAACTTTTTTATGTGTTAAGTTATGCAAAAGATTATTGTTATCTATGAAAGAAGACATCATAACGAGTATTTTGATGTGCATATTGTATATGTTATGTGAAAGAATAAATAAATATGACATCCGAAAAGGCAGAAGCTTATAGCCCCTAGGAACCTTTTCGTCGAAAACGTGTTTTATTGATCCTCTTCGATACCCGCTGTGAGGTGCTGCTAGGTACGTTCCCCCTTAGTCGAAAACGTACGCATTCAAGGGTGCGTGGTGGCGTACGAGACCAGCGCAACAAGCAACGTACGCCAAAAATCGGGTTGAACTGTCCCGAGGGTACTGCCTGCTACCGTCACCGCCTCCTAACAGGGGCCAGTCCATCACACCGTAGGTTATCGGATGTTTACGTCTGGGCTCAGGGTGGCGCAGCACTTCAACACCGTCACCGCGGCGACCACCATGCCGCAGCACAGCGATCGCCAAGCTAACATTATACGAAAAAGAACAAGGCAGTTTACGGCCGTAAACTGACTTGCCTGGTAACTGACTGGATTTTAAAACGGTCGTAATAGGCCCGCAGATGTTTCAACCCTTTTGAGGTTGAATTAAAGGAGGATACATAAAACGAGGATGAATTAAAGGAGGATGGATAGAACGAGGATGAATAAAACTCTCAGTGTTTTATGTTCCTAGTCCCAGTACTATCGGCTGCGCGTTGATATGTTAGTCAGTCAGTTTCTCCTTTTATATATATGTTACTAGCTGTGCCCGCGACTTCGTTCGCGTGGACTACAGGATTTTGAATTTATTTTTTCTAAAATAAAAGTAGCAAAGTTACTTCTTATTACATCAGCTACCTGCCAAAAAAAGTCCCGTTGAAATCGGTCCAGCCATTTCAGAGATTAGCCGGAACAAACCGACAGACAGACAGACAAAAAATGTAAAAAAAAATATTGTTGTTTATGTACCGTATATAATTCATATGCATGCAGTAAAGAGCGGTTATTTCAATATTACAAACAGACACTCCAATTTTATTTATATGTATAGATTATTTATATGTATAGATATAGATAATATGTATTTAATGTAGAGTTGAAGTTGAGTCTTTTTTTAAAGTATCAAGTCTTTATTAAAACTTAAGAAACGTCCAGCACTCACTTCAAACTCAACCACAAAATAGGGTTGTCACATTTTATTTTTTGTTACGCCACATCACTCAACGCCTCAAAAACTGGATCCGCTTCCCGGTTCCCCTTCAAAGTTAACAAAGGAATGTGAAGCGAGCTGGGGGTTTTAGCAACCCTAGCATCTTACAATGTTTTGTATGTAGTGCGAGTTGCATACGAAAATGAGGGCCGTGTTAAGACTCCCACAGACAAACTCGACGCGACGATCATGTCTTTTTTTAGGCGGGAAATCATCTAATGACTTCTCCCGCTTTTGGGCTGAGCGAGAGTGCGCGTCAGACTTTCACTGGCTAAAATCCACTTTTATATTCATTCTTTACCTTTGTTCCAGGGCACAGGGGATCTTTTTCTCATGATCCATGGCCCCAGTAGGCTTTGACCCTGCTAAGCTCGTACTGTTGCTGGCTACTTCTCGCGCGTGGAACACTACGTGCCGTCGACGACTTGAGCTCAGTCCGCATGGTTACCGGACGGACGGACGGCGAGCTACATATTGCTCGCCGTCCGCAAGTCCGCGCCTATGTTGGCTGGAAATCGGGATCAGAATCCCTGCGGCTGGAGCGTGAGAGCCGTTCACTCGCGCGTGCGGCCGATTCTTTTGCTAGCACTACTACTTCATAGAAGGACCGCCACTCCTTCCCATAGTTCTCTTTCGCACAACTCATGGCCCCAGTAGCCTTCGACCCTAGTAAGCCCCTACGATAGCCATACATAACCTGTGAAACAGTTGCTTAAACACACGTATGGCACTTCTTGTGCTACGTTATCGCATCACGCTTTTCTCTGTTTTACGAGAACGAAAATTAGATTTTGTTTGGTTTCATGTTTTAATTTTTTAATATAAAATAAATTGATTTTCAGAAACCGAATACCTATTGGTGGTTTTCACAGATCAAATATCTGCGATTGTTTAAATGGTTTCCTAAGAAAGAGTTCTGAGTCAACATTGTAAAAAACTTAGCTAAAATTACTTCTGGGTCTTAGACATATAGTATTTCAATATTTTTAATGCTCCGCCTTCTTTTTCTTCAAATATTTTTTATCCTTAAATCTGAATCAGTTTCATTTTATCATAAAAAAACTACACTGGAAGAAGCTCTGTATTACCTACTAACTCCAAATTCAGTAGAAATATTTAAGCTAGAACTACATTAGACCGACGCACACTGATTTGTATGTAGAATGCGACGTAGCGTGGCGTGGAAGTGTAGCTCATCAAGTCTAGTTTCCATATAAAATGTATGAAGACCGATGCACTCAGATCAGCGTGTGTCACACGTGTGCGCAGTGTGGTTCTACCTTTAGTCTAAATTAAGTAATTAAACTAGCATGCCAAAAATAATTCCTAGCTGTACAAAATGCAAATAAATGCAGTGGTGTTAAGAAACCTAACGACATGCAAATGTTTGTAACAGTATAATGATGCTTGACTTGACTTGCATACCTTGGTACATGAGCACTTGATTCGCCAATTTAACGCTCGGCGCGTTCAGATTCTACGCTCGAAGGAACCTTGACTGACTGAATCAGTCCGTGTGTCTTTGTCAAGTCATGCGAAATGTTGATGAGAGTTATATTAAACGCATTGGTGCTTAGGTAATGGACCATTTTAACAGATTGATTGCCGAATGTTTCAAGGAGGCAAACTTCACTATACATCGACAGGCTTTACGAGAAATCTCGTAGCTGGTGTCTTTATTTTCAAGTTAACAGAGACCATATACGAGATATATCGTAGTATCTCTTAATCCTAAAACCACCGCTTATCTTAAAGAGCGTTTCTTTCTTCAGGACACATATACTAGATATCTTAGGTCATCGGAAAACTTGAGGCTAGAGATGCCAAGCTACTCCACCAATTTTTATGACTAATTGTTTGCCATTCAGGCAGTGCGGCTGTGGAATGCTTTGCCTGTGTCAGCAAAGTTAAAGATCACTACCTTATAATATATACGTAAAAAGTACACCACAAACCATCTGCATATCTTTTTCTCCTTCTCTGTCAAATCCAACCAAAGGTTGTCTGTAAAGAATCACTTTTAGCGATAAGACCTCCCATTATGACACCCTATTCATTTTAAATACCTAATGTAATTTTTATTTTTGGTGTACAATAAAGAATATATCTATCTATCTCTATGCCTCTATACGAAATATAATGTTGCTCTACCGAACATACCAGTGAATATAGTATTAAAAATTTCTAAAAATACACCGCACTGAATTACACAAAAAAACACATCATTGATTGGCTGGATTTATTGTTCACAATAACATTGCTTATTTATATGTATATACATACTTATTTATTTTCTGTTTGTCTATTTATTAAGATGCACTTACTATGTGGTGTTTCTGCACCATCCTAATGCCGAGTAGTGGAAAATGCCTATGCATTAAGTCGGCTTTTGTACAGTGTAATTTTTTACTGTATAAAGTTTTATTTAAAGTTTTATTATTAAATAAATTTGATAATTGTTAGCAACTAAAAATTGCCATTGACTGAACTAGAAATCATGTCGGATAGAGTTTTCTTCAATCATAGGAAACTACGACTAACATAATTTAATATACGGTAAACAGAACTCTTTTATTATAATAACTTTATTCTTACATTTTACAGGTTTTCAGCCATTAACACAATTTACAACTAACCCCTTTAATTATGCAGAGCCATTAAAAATAATAGATTCCTAACAACTTACAATCAAACCATTTAACTCTTTAGAAGTTCTTTCTTGACCATTTTCACGTTTTAATCGTTCTCATGAAAAGAATGATTATAAAATTCTTAATTGAATTTTATATTGATGATTGAAAAGTTAACTCAGTAAACTTTCTATATTTGAAGTTTACTGAGCACTAGCTTCTGCCAGCGGCTTCGCCCGCGTGAAAGTCAGTTTCTCCATACAAACTTTGGACCCGCTCTTAGCAGATGTCTACACCTAAGGAACCTCCATAAGGAACCTACCTGCCAAATTTTAAGTTTGTTAAGTGTTATAGTTTCTGAGATTTCGTAATTAATCAGCGAGTGGTATTTCGCTTTTATACATATAGATTAGCAGAAATCATGCTCTAACAGGTGGGTCGAAGAAATAAACCCTCGTAGTAATTTTTTTTATTTTCAAAATAATTACATTTGAAACTTAAAATCACTTCACTTCTAAAATAAAAAACAATTCTATCATCTATCAATTTCAAAACTTATTCTAATTCTTTAAAAAGTGCGTTTATCTAGCCTGTACGCCAGCTCATAAGAAAAATAACCCATGTGATTTCCTTTCATATCACCGTATTATCACAACAGTTTGTTTTTCGAAACTTAATCGTACTATCGCATCCAATTTTTTGTTTATTTACTAACTGCTACCAACAGCTTTGTACAAGTAAAAGTACGAAATTAACCCAAGAAAAAAATACTACCAGGATCATAAGTAAAAAGTTCTATATGCTATCCAGCGGGGCTATTACATAACTCTGTTGACAGTTCAAGTAAAGATCACTTGCTAAAAGTGTACATCAACTAACTGTCACTAGTGTTGGGATTTTATCCGATTAAATACTCAAAATGATTAAATACTCAATAAATACTCGTTTTTATTGGATAAATACTCGATTAAAAACGAGTATTTATTGAATATTTATTCATTTTGAGTATTTAATCGGATAAAATCCCAACACTAACTGTCACACATCTAAAAAGAAAGAAAGAAAGAAAGAAAACATGTTTATTTGGCACACAATGAACAAAACAAGTATTGAAACATTAATAAAATATAAAACTTAAAACAAAATAAAATAAAATAAAAACATACAGCAACATTGTGTCTCACGGTTACATCTAGTTTCGTATTGCCTATCTTCAGTGACCAACTGCCGTGACGTCCTTAGGACACAATCGCAAAATAGATAGGTAAAGAAGACAATCTTATGTATGTACTTCACTTTTTTTACCTACGCTAGGTGATCACGCTAGGGTCAGTGCGTTGCGCCGAACTGTACGAGTGCGACCGGGCGATTGAGCCGAGATATCGTGTCGATGAGCGGTGTCTATGTGTGCGTTGCTCGAGCGCGCTTTGTATGTAGATTGTCTTCTGTGCCTATCTATTTTGTGACACAGTTCACCCGGGTGCCAAATTTTATTCAAATTTATTTAGCCTTTCAAGCGTGAAGAAGTGACAAATATGCAAGTTTGAGTAAATATACACAAACCTTTACCTTTATTTGTGTGATGTACGAGTATCTTTGTTTTGAGGATATTTCAAGCGTATAGCAGTTTTTAAGGAAACGTGTTGTCGTATTGTCGCGTTGCATCTGTCAAATCAAATCAATCAAATCAAAATCATTTATTTCAAATAGACCATTTGCAGGCACTTTTGAATAGTCAAATGTCGGTCAGTCCAAGAAAAGTGAAGCTAAATTGTCTGCGTGAGACTCTCCGAGCTCTGGTTTAAAGAAACAATATAGCTAAGAAAAATGAAGGTCGAACTACACGTGTGACTCACCCGCCGATCTGGACGCGTCGGTCTCCGAACATTTTATATGGAAACTAAACTTGTAGAGCTACACTAGATCCACGCCACACGACGTCGTTCTAAGTACAAATTAGACGTGTTACACGTGTGCGTCGGTCAAACGTACATTCTAGCCTAACCGTTGCCTACTAAGTAGTCACGGTATGAAAATTGTTTAAATATATCTCTTTATTTCATTATTTATCATTATTTCTTCGCAAATGTAAATTGAAAGATAAACATTTTTCATCCACCTTGTTAATTTATTGCTCACGGTCCACCGACTTCACCCAATTTGATTCTTAAATTAAAATGCGAACTCATTTGAATACGAATATTTACCTCTTATTTATATTAGGTACATTAATTTTGAAACTTCAATTAGATTGTGTAAAGAACATTGTATTTATTAATTTTATATTATACTTTTTGATACCAGTAGAGAAAGTTTGTCATTTCAACCGAGGCGAAATTCGCCCGAGCCGTAGGCGAGGTTGTTATGGAGCTGAGTGCTCACGTATATGAAACGACGTTTTTCAATTCACTTTCGAAAATAACGCGAGACTCGTAGGGGTCGCTAAGCACCCACCCTGATACAATAAATGTAATAGGTTGTGACAGGGGCGAGTTCGTGCATTTTTTCGCACTAGAAGGAAAAAGAATAAATTGTGCGCCTTAAAGCGGTAGGGATATGAGTAAAAGGTTCTCCAGTACCTAAATATGTAATTAAAATATATTTTAAATCAAAAACTTATGCGGCTATAAAATTAACTTATCTGAATAGATGTACTCGTATTTAATTAAAGATACATCAACATTTTTTTCATAAACAACAAGATAAAGGAAGTATTCTATGAGAGAGATACTTGAAAACTGTTTGTCGTACAATTTATAAAAGAATATTTAAAAAAATAGAAACAAATAACCCGACTTAAAAAAAAAAAAAAACTATTAAAAAGTTCCAGACAAAGCACTTTTCAAGCTAGACGCTGGGAACTTTGAAGAGCTCAATCTGTCAAAAAGAGTAATGACGCGACTGAATAGATAAACCGGACCACAAAATAGATAGGTACAGAAGACAATCGCATGTATGTACTTAATTTTTTTTATACCTACGCTCGGTGGACGCACACTAATGAGTGTTTGAGCCGGAACTGTTCGACGAGCGGGCCGAGGCGCTCCGAGATATCGTGTCCGTGAGCGGAGTCTATGTGTGCGTTGCTCGAGCGCGCTTTGAATGTAGATTGTCTTCTGTATCTATCTATTTTATGACCGGACACAAGGTTAGTGTTACCCGTCAAATCCTTTGCTGTGAGTTGGCGATAAAAGATTGGTTGATGGGTATATACAGAATCGGCTACTGAATCGATTTCATCTATTTTTAAAATAGGTATTGTTATACTAAAATAATCAGGAATTATAAATTATTTTAGGATAATAAAATTACCTATTTTGACAAAATCTTGATGAATTTTGATTGCGTCACTAGCTTGTTTATGTGCGTGGGTATCAATACCGATGCACTCGAATGTAGTGCATAGGGGGGAGTGGGGTATAGTATTACAGTAGGCACAACGGATCTTGGGCGCTCGGTGTCAGAGTGTGGATCGCTTTGCGCATTCCATACATTGGCGAGCCAATCGACTTCGTTGTTAGATACATGCAGCAACGCAGGGAACGAATGAGGAGTGATGTCTGTGACGCGATGTCGCGGCGAGCCAATCACTGACACTCCTCGCTCTCTCGCACTTCATAGTACACCTTATTTTCGATATACACAGACTACTTTATGAAGAACTACTTCCCTACAAATAAAACACTCAATCTACACTAATATAATAAAGAGGTAAAGTTTGTTTTTAGGAGGTAATCTCTGGAAGTACTGGTCGGATTGCTAAAATTTTTTCACTGATAGAAAGCTGCTTTATTCTTGAGTGATATAGGCTATTTTAAGAACGCGGGCGAAGTCGCGGGCAAAAGCCAGTATTTTATAATCTAAGCGGAATTAGCGGATGCCGGGCGTCCGCTTGATATTTGACAGAAGGGCGCGATTTAGATTTAGAAGATAAGGGGCTATGCTGTAACTTAATTTTCTAACTGCGGTGTATGAGTGTGTATTATTCCAGTTACATGTTATATCATTAAGAGTATGTTTAATCTGAAAGGGCCATAAAGCCCATTGTTAAGGACTCCGGTCAAGCCGCAAACAATTCGGGTTTGGCCGAACTTAGGATAGGTTTGACCGCAACCTCGGCTTAGTTAGGTAAGTATATCAACCTTACATACTCACTACTTGGCACGATTTCGTCCGTTTCGTATTGTTCATACAGGGTGTGTTACTTTGGTAGTTTGCCAGTCACAGCAAGCTGATACACATCGCCTGATTCTTACTGCGACTATTTCATATTTAATAGGAAACTACAAATAAATAAATAAAAATGTGGTACTATAATGCACGTAATCGGTACAGCTCTTGATCACTGAGTGCCTAATCGTAAACTCATCATAAAGAATTTCACTGACAGACATAATAAGACAGTGTAACAATGATCACATATTGATTTACAGAGACCAACTGTTCTATCCGTAAAATAGTCTATAAATAAAGAAATAAAATTAATTTATTTGGCAGAACACAAGGCACGTAAACAACAGCTAGGTTAAAAAGATAATACTAATATGCCTGATGACTGCGTCAAAATAGGTCTTGTGCGCTAAGTAAATCGAAACGTTTAGCGTGTTTGGCTATCCGATTGGTTAAGAGCTCGAAGCGGGCCAATCGGAGCGCCGAACGTTATAAACGTGTTGATCGCGTTAACGTTAAACTAACTCGCACTAGGCACTCAGTTCAGCATAAATGACGGGCAACTATTGCCTGACGCTCATTTTCAACCAAATTTTCAACTAAACCTGAGATTATGTCAAATGACGTTGTCATGTTGTCATATAAGGGCCCTTTTCCTGTCACGCGTTTTTTAGCCCGCACGCGGTTCTCGTCCGCATGCAGACTGCTCGCTATCATTTGATACATGTTTTTCCTAACATGCGACTAGCACGCGCGCGGAACGCGGATTGGCTGCGGGCGCGCAGCCCGCGTGCGCGCTATCCGGAAGCGGGCGGTGATCTTCTGCCTTCAGTGTTGTTTTTACTGTGAAGCGGGTTGCACGCATGCTCATAGTCCGCATATATCGCAAACAAATTTACCCACTGGCGACACGCACAACATTGCAGCAGCAAACGAAATCTTTGTCTTGCGTGTGGCCCGGAGCGTGCTATCACCCGCATACAGACGAGACCCGCGTGCGTGACAAAATTCAACACTTGTCTAAATTTTAGACTTTATGACGCACAATGTATCAATAGTGCATAAAATAACTAAAATAAGTACTCTTGGCGAAATATAAAGTCTAAAATTTCGCCAAGAGTATCAAACACGTTGTCAAACGTTATCAAACGTGTTTAACAAAATGGTCAAAAATTTGATGATGCTCACAATCACACAATTTCTATAGGACGTTAAATATCTGAAACTGAGACACCTAAACATGCGGAAAGGAACATGTCTTATGAAATTGAAGTTCCAAGTATCTGTACACTTACTTAGCTACAAAATGTCAATATTTTTCACACAAACCTGAGTCGGGAAGCAGTTTCCCCTTCAGCTCCACGTCGCTCTCCGCCGACGTCGCTCCATAGTTTTTATACGTTTTTCCCGAAGGCTCCTCAAACTTCGTCACTTTAAATCTCTCCGACATTTTCACACAATATTAACACTTATTTTTAAGATTATAACACTGATTTTACACTAACACTTGATATGGATATACACTGTTTTGTTAACACTGATATGTTTACTGATACGTATTGTTTTGGTCACTTACACATTGTTATTTTTCACTGTTTTGTCTTGGTGCTGGTTACTATAAACAACGATTTCTTTTAGGTTTAATGAAACTTTATTCTCAATAAAAACATAACATGTCGCTTACTTAAGAACAATAAATTTAGGCGTCCTATTCTCAGACCTACTGAATTTTGACACAAAATTTCATAAGAATCGATCAAGTCGATTCGGAGAAGTTTTGTTACAAACACTGTGACATGAGAATTTTATATATTAGAGATAAACGACTTGAGTTTTCTAAAGACAGGCGCGCCGCGCGATGCGGAAAACGATTTCATAGAAATTATTTTTTGGAGGTCAACCTACATATAATATTTTTTGGTCGACCAGTTGTACCACAAGATTAGAGATGTTACAACACTGAGTTTTTTAGCCCGCACACTATTCTCGTCCGCATGCAGACTGCCCGCTATCATTTGATACATGTTTTTCCTAACATGCGACTAGCAAGCGCGCGTAACGCGAATTGGCTGCGGGCGCGCAGCCCGCGTGCGCGCTATCCGGATGCGGGCGGTGATCTTCTGCCTTCAGTGTTGTTTTTACTTTATTTATCTTTATTTATATGCACAGCATGAAACTGGAATAATGCACAGCACCAATATGACACCAATTATAAAATTTAAAAAAATAATATTAAAAATATAAAGTTACTTTCGTAATTCAAGCACTAACATTTTACTTAAATGCACTTTGAGATAGTGCTTATGCTATATAACAGAATCTATCCATCGTCATACAGAATCTATCCATCGTCATACAGAATCTATTCATCGTCATACAGAATCTATTCATCGTCATACCCTACTCTTATACTGAGTGTTTTAAAATTATTATCGTAAAAATTTCAAGGGCTAAGCTTACCCCGCTTAACAAGTGCTTAGTAACAGGAATTATTCTGGTATTGTTTACGGGTACATAGAATTAAACCAAGTTAAGTAATTACTGCTCATTAGTACTCATTTATTACCTAGCTCGCAGGTAAACCTCTGGCCGCTTTGTGAAGGTAGGGCGAACGTGGAGTTTCTATGAAAGCGAAGAAAAATGTTTTGCTTAGGATTGGAGAGACTTTCATTTTTTTATTTTACTCACGTAAAAGTTTTTTGCATGCGTAAATGAAAATGGCTGGCGCGGTGGTGGATTATAGATTTTATTAATTATTCGCCAAAAGCGACTGTTTCGTGATAAATACTTTTGTGGATTTGGTTCTTTTATTAAAATGGAGACGTAGAAATTACGCTAGGTGTTAAATTTATTTCATATTTCGTTTTGTAATTTATTTTAATCCCTTGAGATATTTATGGTAACTTAATAAAAGTGATTTTAAAATTTAGATTCTAGAATTTATAAATCCTAGTTTTAATCAGTCTGTGACGCATGTTATCGAACTTAAATTAGAATTTAAGTAATTATTTTTCACCCTCCTACCATCACCGTCCATTTTTTTCTTTGATTATTTATATAACAGAATAACGTTTACCGAGTCAACTAGTATATCTGTACTAATCTACACTATTATTATAATCTACACGAGATAAAGTTTGATTTTATATTTTTTTGTTTGTAGGAGGTAATCTCTGGAAGTATTGGTCCGATTGCTATTTTTTTTTTCACCGATAGAAAGCTGCTTTATTCCTGAGTGGCATAAGTTATATTTTATTTACGTGGGCGAAGTCGCAGGCAAAAGCTAGTAGTGCATAAATATTAACCCTACATCTATGCACAAGCAACAATATCCGCTAGTGCACCCGATAAGATTGAATAACGAGCGTCTTCCGAGAGTGTGGATTAGAAAACCGATCAAAGGATGTGCATAGTTTTAAAATAACAAAATCGTCGAACTAAAAATAATTAGATTACAATCCACGATGACATTTTGTCAGTCATGTTCCATGAAATAAGGGGTAAAATTGGCACAAGACCGGCCTTTTTGGCGACACTTGGGGGAAGCCTTTATCCATCAGTGGAAAGGGCTATGCTCGGAGTTTCGTTGCCTGATCGAATCAGAAATGAAGATATATGCAAGAAAACTAAAGTTATGTTTGGCGATTCTTCGTGCAATGTCGGCAGCATGAAGTAGTACTTAATGGGTTTAGCACTTTGCACGCAGAACAGATGGTCGTAGGGGCCGAAAGGTTCTGGTGCCACGAACACGTACCGGAAAACGCAGCGTTGGAAGGCTTCCCACAAGGTGGACCGATGACCTGATTATGGTCACTGGAATCCGATGCACAGGATCGGACGTTGTGGCGACGCTTGAGGGAGGCCAATATCCTTCAGTACATTAGAATAGTCTTTCGGTTGAAACGGTGATTATATTGATGAACTAAATTCGTTTGGTACAAAAATATAACTTAATGCGCTTATTTCAATCCATTTCTTTAAACACGTAAATGTGTGTGCTAATGAACGAATGCCGTGGTTCAGCAATACTCGTACAACGCCGCGTAACCCTACTGCAGTGAGTAAATTATGCCGATTTATATACAGCCCTTGATTATACGTTGAACCTAGAGTTATTCAATATTATTAGAGCTTGTTGAAAATACATATTTTCAAAGTCTATGTTTTTTTAAGCAACAATATTCTAGTTACTAACTTTGTATAGGATCCCAACTAGGGATTGCAAATATTCAATAGTTTTGATTTTCGAATATTTTTTTAAAGCTATTCCAATATTATTCGAATGTTCGAATATTCGAAAATCAAAACTATCGAATATTTGCAATCCCTAATCCCAACCGATAACCTAAATACTAAATCAATAGGAACCATTACAAATGAGTGATTCTATAGAATTCTAGCTCCTTTATTAACTTTCCCAACTTTATCAGATCTATAAAGCTCTCACAGACTGTCGGTATGAGACAAAGATGAAACAGTTCAAGCAATAACTGTTTAAAACGTCGGCTGCTTGTTGTGGTAGTATCGCATAGCATCTGTCTGTGGTAACCTTTAGCCATAAGTACTTTAAATGCTAAAATGTTTAAATGAACATATCTATCTACTGGAAAAGAAAAGGGTTTAATATCTTATGAGCTGCAACGAGCAACTGATTTCACACTAATATTGAAAGGCAATTTGTAAACATGTTTGTTATTCTTTCACGTTCGAACGGCTGAACGGATTTAGGCGGAATTTGGCACACGGGTAGATTAAATATAGATTATTAGATACTTTTTATCCAGAAATTATATAATTTATATATATTATATAATTTATGTGTGTGTGTTTTTTTAATAGATAATTGTTCCAAAATAATATTATTTTGGGGCAATTAAAAGCAGCTAGTGCCACATAAAAATAATTATTGCTTTATCAGTTATCTGTTTGCATATAGCTTCCTAATAATTAAATACCTCATGAAATATCACGTTGGCAGTTCGGAATGGTTCGGGAAATTCCGGTAAAAGCGGGACTGCGATCGTAAATCGAATTAAAAAGATTTCTCTTGTATCTGCCGCGGGCTCGGAGTGCTAAAATGCAAATGCAGCACATTTTTTGTCAAAGTCAAAATGTTACTTTGAATAAGTGTAGAAGATTGTGGATGGACTTGTTCATTACAGTGTACACTAGACCAATTTTCGTAACGAACATTTTTGGTTTTAGAATGTTCAAAGCCAAAAGTCACATGGGCACTTATAAAACGTCAGAAATTGTTGGTGTTGGTGGTCAATGAACTAAGAAGATGGCCTAAAGAGTCAGCAGGCTGTCTGAGCAGGTCAGAACTGGCTGCCTTGATCTGGTTAATGGTAAGCTTGCCCCATGTTTTATGGGATTAAAAAAAAACTCGCCCACATACACCACTACCTTATCCTAAAGATATAAGCTTGATTTAATGTTGTACTAGCTCCAACCAGCGGTTTCGTCCATGTGAAAATCGAGAATTATCCTAAAATGTTCCCGAGATAAATCTCGGAAATATTTCTCTTAGGACAAGATACTCTTAGGATAGGATACGCTAAAACGTTATGATACAATGCGTCCTATGTCGTATTCCAGGATATTGGCTGTCCATCTGCCTTTCATCTAATTCCTTTTTTTTTATTGATATATACTAGTGCTTGACTGCAATTCCACCTGATGGTAAGTAGCGATGCAATCTTTGATGGTGAGGCGCAATAGTTTATTAAGAGCCTATTCACTCTAGCCTTGAAGACACCCAAATTATAATCGGACGGGAAGACCGCAGCAGGCAAACTGTTCCAGTCCTTCGACGTACGCGGTATAAACGACGAAGCGTAACGCTTAGTCCGGACCGTAGAGGTTTCAACAACGTAAGGGTGAATATTCGCCGTACGTCCTTACACATTTGTAAGTCCACCAAGCTGAAATAGCGTAGTGGAGTAACGACTAACAAATGTGTGTGTTTGGTATTTCATTACGCACATATACATACATACTAACATTAACTTCTACAAAATTATTGTGCTCCTACACTTGATCGTGGTACAATACTGTTAAAATTGAAAAGTTACCTAGCGTGTTATAATAGCCGGTATTACCGCCACATGCGATAATGTAATACGTATTATTACGATAGTAACCACTATAGATATCAAATTATAATAATAGCTTAATACAATATAGTTTTTCGTCAAAACTGCTATAATCATGACAACTTTTGGCGCTATTTCTATTTAAACAAAAGTAAAAAAGACGTGTGGCACTCGGGGACTGCCGCGGTAAAGCTATTGCATAGCATTTTTATCAACTTATGCAATTATAATTATTTATTTATTTCATTTATGCAGTATTTTTTTTCTTTGTTTTTTTTTTCTTTGATAATTGAAGTTACACTTTCACACATTGAATTGAATTTTGATTGATTGTTCACTCATTTGTTTTCTTATCGGTCACCACGCTCAAAAAACAAATGAGTGGGGGGTGTTTGGTTATTTTCGTTACGGAATTTCTGGATTCGGTCTCCACGCTCAAGGCCCGCGATAGAAACTATGCAATAGCTTAAAACTGACTTTTTTTTTAATTGATATGAATCTATTTATTTATTTTTTTTTGACTGACTGACATCTCAACGCACAGCCGAAACTACTGGGTCTAGGAACAAAAAAATTTGCATAAGATCTCGTTTTACGTCATAGGCGAGAACTAAGGAAGGATTTTCCGAAATTCACCCTCTAAAGGGATGTAACGGGGGACTAAAGTTTGTATGACGAAAAAGGCTTTCACGTAGGTAAAGCCGTTGGAATACGCTAGTCTAATAATATAGACTTAGTGGTGATCGAATAAGACCGCTGGTTCTTCCCCATTACTGACCATGGTTCTCAAGGTGCCAGATAAATACTCGTAAAATCTATATAAAGCTATTCGCATTATCTCATTCATATATCCATGTATTATGCAATCGTTAATACTTCTATGTGCATACCTACCGACTTGAGTAAGCGCAGACACTAATACTGTTCAGTGAAACCTGTTTTTTCTCATTTATCTGTTTATTCACGTTCTATTTGCTTAGAATCAACCCTACCGTGTTTGTTAAGTATCTGCCTAAATGGCATTCATTGGCATTGCTAAAAATATTTTAAAACAACCCATTGAGCTATATTAAAAATTATTATTATTATATTTTTGTAATAAAAATAATTAAAAAAAATTCAGAACAATATGGCACAATAATTCATATCTCCATTCAAAAACATAAAGCACAAAGCCTAAATTTCAAATAAAAGAATAATACCTATGTGTCTTTAATTTGATGATGACAACTGGAACTTAGCTATGGTAAACATTACCTATACAATCAACAAATTAATTAGGTATGTAAGTCGGAAAGAACGTAACAAAAGAAGCTTAACAAGGTGTCATTCTTGAAGCAATAATGATTGACAAGAAATACACATTGCCAAAACTACACATCACACTAATATTACAGACGAAGTTTTGTCTTCTCTTCTTCTTTTCGTGTCGATGCTCTCAAACTATACTTCTTTTGACCAATATTTGGCAATCTTGACGAAACTCTTGACCTTGTTTTTTTTTTGTGACGAAGTTTTGTAAGTATATGGGAACCATACGTTCGCATATGCTTATAAATTACTTCATTCTTGTTTATGTTGTTACTCTTTCATGCTCCATTTCTGTAGACCATGTTCAGTTAGTCATATACATATAATATGTATTACTTGCTTCTGACAGCGGTTATGTCAAGAAAATAAAAAATATCTCTGTAATATAATAGTAATATAATAAAATCTTCCACAACTATCACACAACGCCGTCTAGTCCCAAGCTCAGCAGAGCTTATCCGTGGCAGAGCTTGTGATATGAGTACTAGACAACTGTTAAACATACTTAAATATGTCTAAATACATACATATTATAGATAAATTACACCCAGACACAGAACAAATGATCATGCTCATCACATAAACATTTGTCCTGGGTGGGAATCGAAACATCACACTATGAAACATATATCCAAGATAAAAAGTATCTTATGTCCTATTCCAGGAACATAATACTAATTCCAGGTAATAATCATTATCAATGATAAAGTCACACCTCACCTAGATCCCAGAGTGTGGTGTCTGTTCACTAAGTAATCTGATACAAGTAATAAGTGGGTACATGTCAAGCAAGCTCAAATATAGTAGGACCGTACCTACTAGTAGGATGGCAACAAAGAAGTGATCCAATCATGACGTCATATAATCCAAGAACACACTGATAACTGTTATCAAGCCAAGTATTAGATCCTTGAACATTTAGGCCACTATTAGGCGAGGTAACTACCATAAGAAACTGGTTTTAATATTATTCTTGTATCAGACTTTTAAGGCTAGATCAAGCTTATAGAATATGCACTTGCAATCTATATGTTAAACTAAGATTATTGCAATTTAATCTCCACATATTAAAATAAAACTGGTTTTTATGATTACATAACCAATTCTAAACATCAAAGATTATTTACTTTTTGTTAATGGAATTATCAGAACTTTAAACGGAAGCAACTCTAAAAATAGTTTTTGTAAACAGATTACACTTACTCGTAGCTTTTGATACGTACAGTCATTGCTTAAAATCATAATTATGCGCCAATTGTAAAATCAAATTGTTGTTATATATAGAAACATTACACGTTCTTAAATTATTCAGATTTACTAATTTTACGTTAGATGATATGAGTTACTGGTCGAAAAATAATCGCGGATTCTCGGAATCTCTCAGGGAGGTATCTTAGGTCCGTATTCAAAAGAAGCGAATCGCTAAGTTGTGAATATAATTATCTTCAACGATTCCATACGAAGTATCTCTTGATAAGAAAATTACCAAGCTCTGCCTTTGTAAGATACTTAATATCATGGCAATATAATTATTATTAGGATCTTTATTACAGTTGGAAAGCTTCTAGCACGATCATATTCACATTACCTATTATTTTTCTGTTTATTTCCTAGATACGTGAGGAATGAGAATCTATTAATCTGGAAACGTGGAATGTTATAAAGTTAATACTCATATTATAGATGCTCACATATTTTATCATTATAACTGCAAGTTGCTGCTACCATTATATTATCATCAATTGATAACTTGTGCGGGATATTACACACTTGATACCTACGTATATTGTAGAGGTTTAATGAACAAATCATAAAGAATTATCAACTAAATCGATTTTACCTAAAGCTTCGCTCTGTAAAAGTGTTTTATCTTATTAAAATTTTTGACAGAAATAAAAAAATTGGTAGGTATTGTGCTGAACTAATTCAAGCTAGCCATATGCCAAGTTGCATTAAAATTCATGAATGTAGAAACGTGATTGATTAACAAACATCCATATATAGACAATATCTACACAAAATATCTTCCCGATATTATAAACCGTTAAAACGGAAGAGCACATACAATCTATGTACCAACGACAAACGTACTAGACTAGCTTGCACGAGTAGATCCAATGAACTTATACGAAGCAGCGGAGGTTGCAAATTGAGAGACAAATGGTGCCCTTATTCTCTTCACTGTAAACAGACTTAAGATGTTGTCGAGACACTGTGATTTTTGATAGTAGAACTTGTTCGAACAATTTTGATTAGAGATATTTGACCGAAGAAACTTAAAGGATATATTTTGTTTGGGAAACAGAATACACTGCGTCGATACTCAAGTCATAAAACACAGTTTAAAAAAAATAAGAAGTACCTATTGACTGACTTTGAGTTGAACTGCAAAGTAGTCATTTTAAAAATAAGAAATCGACAAAAGCGTGCATTGTTTATCATAAAGCAGGAACCATCGTACAAAATACATAATTTCCATATACAAACATTACCTATATACAACGTTAAAAAATTCTCATCTAGTGTATCTGGTGCTGCCATTGGTGACACATGTGTACTCAATGGTTCCAGCTAGCCGGGCACTTGGCCTATAAACTACATAGTTGCAGTATTGATACATAGATGCAGACTCCTTTTTACTGTGGTGTGAAAATCAACAGCAAAATATAGAGCCATTTGATTCTGGTTTACATTGAGTTTGAATACTTTAAGGATACCTGTCCAATAAGTACTCATTTTAATACGTCATTATTATATTTAAAACTTATATGAGTTACAAGAAAAGAGATATAATGTACGATAGCTAAAACCGAATTCTTTATTCTTTTAGTACAGCATTCGGTACAGAATTACGGATTTTGTAGATAAAGTATGAGACTTTGAATGAACTATTTTCCGTTTGTACAACTAGTGAATAAATAAAAAAATGTATAGGTAAATATTATTAATGGGAATTTTGTTAACACGTCGGATAACAAACAATGCTCAGAATTTACCTACAAGCATTGAAATTGTAATAAATAATAATAATTGATATCAGCGAATGCGGGCACACTACTGTACTATATCAGACGACAGAAACAGTAGCTAGTTTGCCAAGAGTATTGCTATACTAAATAGAGAAATAACAATGCCTTTCAACGATATAAACTTTATCAAATGTACTACCGTAGGCATTTTCTATACTTAGTCGAATATTATTGAATGATCCCTTAATTGAGACCTTCCAATGTCAATGTACCCTGGTTTAGACGCACTTTCAATCACACGCTGGAATTACTTTTGCAAATCTATCAAAAACGGAAGTTATATTTTCCAAATTGTGCTGACATAACGGCATCAATTTAATTCTGAACCAATTTTACTAGCAATTAATAGTTCAATCTTTTAGATTTATAAACGTGAAGATTTCCAACAAATTATACTAAATTTCTACAAAAAAGTATCTAGAAAATTTAAAATGGTTTGTTTTAAAGACTGAATATAAAGTTGTAACTCTATTTGAAACAGTGAAGAAGTACTAAAGTATCACATCGGGAAAGACAAATGATAGCAAAAACTTTTTCTGGACAAAATTGGATCCAAACGACTTGGGTCTTAAGAAAAAAAAAAGTTTTACAAGCAAATGAAGCAGCGGTTTTCACGTCTGTCTTTTCAAAAATAGAATAGAAAAAAGTGGCTAGGTGCGAGTCGATCTTGCGCTTGAAGGGTTTCGTACCATTATCTATACCTACAACATTAGACACTATATTATAACTATAATTAATCTCCTTTCGTCCAGTCCACTCTAAGGTTGTCTGTAAGATATTGCCCTGTACGGTAAGACCGTCCTTTGTACACTTTGTTTTTATATATGTTTATCCTATCCACATTATGATGTGTAAAGTATATAATGAATAATGAATAAATTAATTAATATCGAGCAAAAACCGCCAAAAAATGTTAATATCGGAGCCCCTATTAAATATTTATTTTATTCTGTTTAAAAATACATCATAGGTGAAAATTTTGTAAATTCTTATTGAAATTGTTAATGAGATACAGTTTAGTGCCAGACAGAAGGACAGTAGAGTCTTAGTAATAGGGTTCCGTTTTTACCCTTAGGGTATGAAACCCTTAAAAATAACGCTCAGCAATTAAATAGCACCAACTTCAATAAATATATTTGGGTAAGAATAAATTATAAACATTAAATTGTTTGCAAATTGCGGTAGAGTGACGCATTTTTCTTAATGTCTGTTTGACTTCTAATCTACTTGTAAACTGTTTAAGTCAATAGTATCTTCGCAGCTACTAATATTTACTTAATGAGTAAGTCATATTGAAATGATAGCACACGAAGTCGCTTACTGCTTACTGGCAGCCGACCCTACACACTTCAACAAGGCTAGAAGATTATGATGATGTTTTTTGGATTATAAAATCTCCAAGGCTGAAGGATTGTTCGAAAGAGTCACCGTGGAAAGTAAAAGGCAACTGAAGGAATATAGGTGGGTTTTGGTTAGTAAAAGTCTGAAACTCCCTCTAGCTTCACTAAGAGCAAGTGAAGTTATTTTTTAATTTTCCACCAGAAAAAAAAGACAATAAACACTGTAACTATACACTAAGTAAGCTAGAACCACATTGGACCGACGGACGCACAAGTCGCGTGGCGTGGATCAAGTGCAGCTCTATAAATCTGGTTTACATATAAAATGTATGGAGACCGACGCGCCTTTACCAATTACCATGTATGTATTTAGTAACGTTAAATTCGTACCTTGGCCAACCTTCAAGTTTATGTATCATATTAAGAGTACCATCAAAAAGTGAAGAAGAATGTACTTACACAATACTAGCTTCTGCTGGCGGATTCAGCCGTGTAATAATAGGTTTCTCTATACTAACTTTTGACCTCCTTTTCATGTCCTCAGGGCATGAATTTTGAGAAATCCTTTCTTATTTGACTTAGATCATAAAAAGAGCGTTCTAAGTCTAATGGTTTGGGGCTAGACGTTAATTAGTCAGAAAGTGAGTCAAGACTTTACCTTTCATATAAATACAGATGGAGTTAACAAAGGTAAGAAATATCAACTACAACCCAGGAGCAAGAAATACTTAATGAAAATGAAGAACAAGTTCTTGTAGATAAACAATTTTCTCGGAAGTTCAATCTAGTTTTGCTTTACTCGGGATTGCTATTAAATAGTATTTTATTTACTCAAAGTAAACAGTTCGAAATGAAACTGCAGCACAACTTTTAAAGGATGCGGCGGTAAAATTAATTTCACAACGTTTACTTTGTGTAATTAATTTTATCGCCATTACTCTCGAAACGGTGAAGAAAATAATCGTGAGCCCATAAAGGACTACACAGAATAGAAGAAAAAGATTTGAAGATATGTGACATCCACCAACCGGCACTGGGCCCGCGTGGTGGGTTATCACCCATACCCTCTCCTAGAGAACAGGCCTGAGTTCCAGCAGTAGAAAAAATATAAGGTTGAATAAATGTTGTTATGAATTTGGTATCGCTGTTAAAAAATTAGTAAGATCCCTTATCAGAAAATTTCCTAATATGTGTTTTCTAGATCTTTAAGATTTTAATAATTTAGTTATTTATTTAGTAGCATCAACGGTCACATACATACGTGTAGTAAGAACCAAATCGCAAAAGACACAAAATCTGACATAGATTGAAAAGTACTACAAAATCACTGCGTAAATACCGTATGAGTACTCGGGTGCAACAACAGAAGTAATTCTATAAATATATCGGGTAGCAATCGGCCGATACCGAAGCGATCCGGTGCAACAAACGACCGGTCAAATGACACCAATTGATATGTATTGCGAATTGAACGCCAGGGACGTTTCTTCGGTATTTCATTTAACGTGTCTTCATTATTATTACTTGTTAAAATAAATGAAAGTTATTTTGATGGTTAGTTTTTTGACCGAAAATAAAGCATTATGAAAACAAAGCAAATAGACGATGCCAGTAATTCTAGAACTAGACTAGAGGAAACTAAGGGTGTTTTTAATATCGTGCGAAAATACAAAAAATAAACGCGTACGGCGTGCATATTCCACGCATAAAAAAATAAAAATCATTCCATATAAACACTATACCTTTTTTGTCCTATGATGAGTTCCCTGACAGTTCTTGTCTGACAATTATAGAGATGTGACCTAACGAAATTTAATCGATTTTTTACAATAACGAATCAGTTGGCAAAGAAAATGGAATCGGATTACCGATTTTAGATTTATAGATGATAAATGTGAAAGTTTGTATGTGTGTGTGGATGTTTGTTACTCTTTCACGCAAGAACTAGTCTACTAGTCCAAGATCCTAAGGCCGCCAGACGTCATGTATTTTCTGACGAACGAAATGTGGACAATTGAGTACTATTAGTATGTACTAAGAACGCATGCCTACCTGCTAGCTTGCTTAGACGGCCAATTTTCAGGTATCAGGTAATCAAGGTACATAAAATTATTACTTACCTCACGTAAATTCTCAAAGCTGATTTTTACGTATTTTGTAGCACAGTTTTGTAGTAACAGTACTCAATCGTCCACATTTCGTTCGTCAGAAAATACGTGATGTCTGGCGGTCCTGGGATCTAACTCTATACGGATTTTAAAGAAGTTTTACAGTAAACCAAAAAACCTGACAAAAACTAAAAACCTGAAATAACGCGGGCGGAACCGCGGGGGACGGCTAGTGGTAAATAAAATGCAGTCTGTATAAAATAATAATTTATTTATTATTCACTGTTAGAACTTGACTCTTGATTTGAACTCGTATCCATATCGGAATCGGAATCTTTTCCAACTAACCGCGATGATTAATTATTGGCCCTAATTCGGTCGATCCGGATATATTTATTCCAGCCCTCTGTTATAGTTTTTTGAGTTTTTTCTATTACTTTTTTCCAATTTTCTGCCGTTACATGCGATTACAAGATGGCCGCTCCGATTTTGTCGATTAGTGTGTCGTCGAGTAGTGTCAATCTCTATTGGCAGAAGTTCCGTTTAACGCATTACACATTTTTAAGTTCTATACTTTTTTATTTTATTTGCTTAATTTATTAACAGTTAAATATAACCACAATAATTTACTTATTAATTTACGAAAGACAATATTTTTTTTATCATTTCATTTTTATTTTTTTTGCCAGTTTATTTTTCAGTAATCTAAAGTAGTATGCGTGCCACGAAAAAAAATGAACTGTCAGGGAACTCATCATAGGACAAAAAAGGTATAGTATAAAATTGACATTTGCGGGGACTACAAGTGAAACCGGTATTAAAAACACCCTAAAGTAAACTGAGCTTTTTTTTTATGGTGGGTTAAAATCATCCAATGACAACCCCCGCTCTTGGGCGGAGCGGGAGATAGTGTCAGACTCTTACTGACTAAAAGACCCATCCCGTTCCTTTTAGCCTTCATACCGGGGCTCAAAGTAAACTGAGCTGTGAACCCCTTTTTTCGGTGAAAAATCATCAAATGACTTCTCCGGGTCAGGGTGGCCCGAGTAGAAATATCAGACTTATACAGAGTATAATCTACCTCTGTGTCTGTGTCTGTGTGTGATCCTTCAGTTGCCTTTTTCGTTCTAGGGCCAAGGATACTCTTTTATACAATCCGAAGCCCTGGTAGGCATTGACTCTACTCTAACTTAAGGATAGTTTACAAGTTCACTTTACCTAAATCATAGTGAAACGTTTACAGAATGTTTGATCACTGACAGGCTGTTTAATCAGTTCTCATAGTAAACAAACAATGGACAAATAAGTGATAAGAGTATATATGTGGATGACTGTTAAGAGTTGAACAAGATGATTTACTGATTTGGAAATGTAATGACAGTTGATACAGAAACACACTATCAACACAATACTTCGCCTAATTTTCCCGAAGGATTACGCAAAAAAGAAGAAAGTGATAGTAATGTGTTTAAAATATTAAGCACACAAATGTACAGAGGCGGACTTAATGTCATACACTTGCATGGATTGTGGGGTCTTTCGAAAGAGAGAACACGAAAAAAAATACTCGTGCATAAAGAAAAATTTATAGAAAAGTACAAGCTGATCCCAAATATAATAAAAGAAAATCTCAGAAGTAGTAACATGTTTTCAGTTAATTAGTTCATTGAGTGCTTTTTCTCCAGTCCTATACACCTGAAAATGGACTAGGTATCAACGCTACCAAGTATTATAGCCACTAGCTATGAACAGTCACCCTTGACCCCGGTTCTACTCGAGTATAAGTGCCTTTTATGACACCCTCTCCAAATCGCTGATGTGTCGAGTACCCTAGCAACAAGCACGCCGATTTGTTACACTGCTTTTTGGACATGGCTTTTTTATATTCGCTATTTTTAGAGATATGCTTAACTTTGACTATGAAGAAGCAAATAAGCTTGCTACTTCATATGCAACCATAGCATAGCATTATATAATCAGCTTCATAATGTTCCTATTACTGGGGCTCGGGCTGCTTCTATAAGAGAGGGAATGGTCTTATTCTAGGACCTATGCAGGTTGATGGGTGTCACATGTTGTGGCATGTGGTGTGTGTGTTGGTTCTAGGACATTAATATGTTCAGTTTCCTAACGATGTTTTCCTTTACCGTTTTGAGAGACGTGATGATAAAATAAAATACACAAGGTAAAGCTCATTTATTGCACACACACACAGTTTAAGCACACTAATGTACGTACAACCAAAGAGTGGAATTCCCTGCCGGAATTTGTGTTTCCTGAGCTACAACTTAGGGGTCTTTAAGTCAAGAGTGAATAGGTTACTTCTAAGCAAGCGTGCTCCATCGCCCATCGCTTACCATCAGGTGAGATGGTGGTCAAACGCGAGCCTATCAATAAAAAAAGCGTTATGCTAGAACCCACTGGGCCACCACTGCAATAAATATACGAAGACACAGTGCTTATATCAATAAGAACCTATATCATTATATATGTATAGGTACAATATATCTATAGTATCTAAAACCGATCCATCTAAGCTAGCTCGATATAAACCGTGACTCGGTAATAAAGCTTCATGTCAAGACGTTTCTTATTGACGACTACCTAGTTTATTTAATTGAATGTCAATAAAGTGTTAGGCTATAAATTCTAAGAAAGAGGAGAGTTGATTTGATTATTAATTCTCGGAAAGAAACCAATAGCTTCGTGCCAGTCTAATTCTATACCAATATCCTACTACAGAACGTAATGCTGACATACAAACCTGTATGAAAGATGATATTTTATGTCTAGGAACTGCTGATGACTAACAGAGGAGCAAGATCGAAGGAAACATCATGCGTTACATTCAAACAAATCGGTAAAAAAAGGTCCTAAACAACTAAACACTCAATCAGTAATTCACTAAGTAAAATTTCACTACTGCTGTCTATGCCGTATAATAATTGACTTATCGATATTCACTATCATTGTTGTTAGACTTTTGAACTCCTTAGTAGTCCTGAGTTGAGCTACATGAATACTGACTAATGTTTGCACTAACATTTCTCAAAAGAAATCGGTAAAAAAAGGTCCTAAACAACCAAACACTCAATCAGTAATTCACTAAGTAAAATTTCACTACTGCTGTCTATGCCGTATAATTGACTTATCGATATTCACTATCACTGTTGTTAGACTTATGAACTCCTTAGTAGTCCTGAGTTGAGCTACATGAATACTGACTAATGTTTGCACTAACATTTCTTAAAAGACTATCTCAGACACTATCTGCACGGTTCTCATATTGTAAATGCGAGAACTATGTAAGTCGTTATCTTACGGGTAGATTTATTGTTCGTCTGGTACTTTGAGTTTTTTATGCGGCTCACCCAAATGCCCTTAAGATTTCTGAAAAAATATTGGCACTGTCTCAACAGGGGGACTACTACAGGAGGTCTATTCAAATCTGTGTGATCCTTTCCTCAAAAGTTCACCTCAGACATTAACCAACAAGATTCTCATATAGGGTGACTAGTAATTAGTGTACTATACTTAAACGCGTGATTGTGCTCATGATAACAAACAACTTTTACTATGGAAACCAACCTGAAATCGCGAAAAAAAATCAGCTGTTCAGTACATTTATGTTTGCCAATGTACTGAACAGCTGATATTTTTTTCGCGATTTTGGCTTTACTCCCATAATAAAAGTTGTTTGTTATCATGAGCACAATCACGTGTTTAAGTATCGTACACTAATTACCAGTCACCCTATATATGATTCGACTCACTAGGCGTGGACTATTTGGGCTCTCATCCACGGCCTCACATCCAAAAGGGCCAGGCACAAGCGAAGGCTCTTTAAGAACGAAGGTAATTGTATAATTGATAGGCTCGCGTCTGACCACTACTTTACCTGATAGGAAGAGTCTGTGGTCGAACACTGGGCTGTCGCTGTTTCGTTTTCAAATTATGAAAGAAAAAGGCGTCGCTGGTATATGTATAAATTAGTCCACGCCTCTGTTTACATGGTTACTGTATAAACTTTAAAAGAAACTTTGTTCTCAGGATAGTCGGGTAGTCAGCTAGAAAACACCAGCTTCATCTTATTTAACCTGACGAAAAAATTAACGTGTACAATGTACAAACGGGCAACAAGTGTTTATTAATAGTGAATGTGCAAAATAAGTACTATTTATCACAGAATTGCAAAATGAACTCAATGATAATCATGATATGCAAACAAGAACCTAATTTCCAGCATATTTATTATTCTTTCTGTACTTCAAAGGAATGAATAACGTTTGTACTAAACAACAGTACATGCTACGTCATATATTGATATACCCAACAAGCAGTAGAATTAGTATGTCCGGTCAATTGCGTTGGGAACAACGTTTTGATCTTGTTTTAAAATCAGCTGGCGGTAATACGTCCTACTCGCCTGGGAGCTTGTGGGTGATGAAGAGAGGGGCGAACGGTTCACTTTATAATATTCACTTAATAGTAGTGGTTATTCCCGCAAGGTGGACCGATGACTCGGTGAAGGCCGAAAAAATCCGATGGTTTAAAATCGGTTTTTATTCATTTCTAGAAATAAAAACTTGCCAGTTTGAAAGAAATACTATAAAGAGTAGATATGTATTAACGCTATACGGGAAAAAGTGAAATAACAATACTATGACATCTACCAACTTTTCAATCTACCATTCTAAACTTGGATATCACATCATTAACATCGATGAAGGAAAACATCGTGTAATAACCTGGACGTACGTAGTTATTGATACTCCTAGTCAGATATTATTTAAGCCATTTATGTATTTATTACTTGGGATTTAAATACCTGAATAAAAAATAAACTTGGATTTTATAAGTCCAATCCAACATAATTATTGTCATGAAGATTTATGGAGATTCACTAGAACTGGGCCTCAAGTCTGCTATTACAATAGTGTCAGAATAGTCTATCATTGATTTCATAATTGTTGATTTTGACAAGTTTGTTAATCTTCTAATATATGATGATGAATGATCAACCACTAACACTCCATTTAAAGAAATAGAATGGTAATCTCGTACTTATTGACAATTGAAATTCTGCAGTTTGCGGTAATCTGCTAAAATTTTGACAGTTCCTTTGATCAGTGGCCTACCATTAGAAAGTCATTATGCAGTTATTGCTTAAAATAAGTTCGATATAGTCATTCTACCACAGCTCTATGACGAAACCATAGACCTATCAATGATCGATCATTATGAATTAGCAGAATACGAACTTTTAGCAAAATGACAATAGGATTGTGTTGGTATGACGAATTTATAAAAATATCAGACAGAAAGGTGTGAGATTGTTTGAAAGAGTCATCGCACCCTAGATTACAAAGGAAAATTGAAGGAAAATTAGTGGGTTTTAGTCATTAAAGGTCTGAAACTCTCTCGCTCCACCCAGAGCGAAAGAAATTAGTTGATGATTTCTTGCCCTTTTTTTCGCGGTGGGAAAATCATCTAATGACATCCTCCGCTCTTGGGCGGATCGGAGGACAGTGTCAGACTTTTACTGACTAAAAACCCATTCCTGTTCCTTCGTTGCCTTTCGTACCGGGGCTAAGCTATCTTTATGATTTCTTGTCATCAAAAAAAACTTCCACCTTATAGTAAGACAGTTTACTAAATATCAATATAGACTTGAGTAGGTATAAGTATGCTCTCTGCGGTTTTGATAATCCTAACCCGTCCTTTGTTAAGGGGAATAAAACCACGAAAGAAGTAGTAGTATGACTGATAAATACAAAACATATTTTTCCTTAACACTAGTACGAGAATCAAGTTAAGTAACATATTGTATGTTAGTTATTTACAGTGTTCTTTACATCGGTAAAAGAAAAAAAAAACGTTAATATGTAACTCGCACAGCACAAACAACAATATGACCGCAGTAGTTGCCAGCCATGCTGGACTTCCACGTGTTTGCTAATATCTGATCTAATCTTCTTCTATTTAAATAAAAGCGAAATACCACTTACTGATTAACCACGAAATCTCAGAAACTATAACACTTACAAACTTAAAATTTGGCAGGTAGGTTCCTTTTGAGGTGTAAACATCCGCTAAGAGCGGATTTTACATAACTCCATCCCTAAGGGGCTAAAACTGGGGTCCAAAGTTTGTATGGAGAAACGTAGCATATTAATCATGTGAGCAGTCAGCGATAGCCGAGTGGTAATGGCCCCGACTTACGAGTTGTAGGTCGCAGGTTCGAACCCAGCCAGGCGCATTAGTTCGTGTAATTTATTTCATCACCACTGCTCTAAAAACGGTGAAGGAAAACATCGTGAGGAAACCGGCATGGCCTAGAACCAAAAATTCGAAGACATCTGACATTCACCACACCGCACTGGGCCCGCGTGGTGGATTACGGCCTATTCCCTCTCCTAGAGAGGAGGCCTGAGTCCCAGCAGTGGGAACATTAAAAAGGCTGATGTTGATGATGACGATATTGATCATTAATATTAAAGAGGAAGTAGAAACACTTAATAATTAGACTAGTTATTACGTTAAATGTTGCCTAAAATTTGGTTAGGTATGGTCAGGGCCTTACAAAAAGTGACTTAACATGTTTGGTAATTAATTAGGTATGCTGTGTTAGTAAGTTGAAACTGTAACATTTCTTCATGCATACAAAATATATGATGTAATACGTACGGACAATGTAATCTGTAATTTAACAATTTATGACATGTATATTATGTATTAATTTAATTCACTTGACAATTTCTTTTTTAGTATGACATAATACTTTTCAAGTCTACAAAGACTTAAAATCATACCTAAAACAACGTTATAGTCACATGAAGTGAGAGAGAAGTGAGTGTGAGTGTTTTAATTGAGAGTCTAGTATAGTGTCTAAAAAGTCAAACGACTTAGTAATTTTGTATAATAATTAATAATTTAAAAAATACTTATATTCGATACTTTTTTTAGCTATGATCAAAGAAGATCTCTTAATCAACCTTGATTATTGAACCAGTGTGCACTACATCAGATTTCATTTTACCCTAGTAATTACACAAGTTGTTTGACTTTTTAGAATCGTCCGTTTACAAGAGAGTATAGGCAAGGTGATGTTTCATAACGTTGTCAAAAAGTTCTAAATGTACATGATTAGATGTGGTATCAAAATGTAAAGTGGTTTATTTTTGGTTAACTTCTCTCACTGTTGGTGATGCAAGAGGGACTATCAGGGTTTGATTGACTAAAACCCACGTCCTTTCAGTTAGTCTTTGCATTGCAGTGACGAGACTCTTTCGAATTATCCTGTAGCCCAACGTGATTCCCTCGATCGACATCCAGATCAAGCGTCGTAAGTGGAGATGGATTGGTCTCACGCTTAGGAGGGATTCCGATCACGTACCTAAACAGGCGCTGGACTGGAATCCCCAAGGGAAAAGAAAGCGTGGCCGTCCTCAGCAAACCTGGTGACTTACAGTGTTCGCAAAAGCGACGGTCATCGGATTGACATGGAGCGAGGTGAAGCGTAAAGCTCAAGACCGATCGCGATGGGTGACTACAGTCGACGCCCTTTGCCCCAGCTTGGGGACATAGAATTTTAAGTAAGTCAAGCTAACGTGATTCAACTTCATATTTTTTTATTTTGAGTTTCGTTTAATCTAGATCCCAAGGCTTCAATATAACAGAAAACGCGTGACATATGAGCGTTCGAGCCGCGACATTCACGCTAAGCACTTGTAATCTGAACATTTACGAGTTTCGGGTCGTCGACGTCGATATATTGAACGTCTGGTGTTCTGGCATTCTCTACCAAGATTAACGCGAGCTTGTCTCACTGTCATTCAGATCAGACAGTTTGAGGAATGTTAATCTAAGGGTTGATGCCCCCTGAGCTTGTATATCTACCTAAGCCTTGAAGTAGCTCCCTACTGGATTAGGTTTGCGGTGGCCGATTGTTAACGACCCCGACTCACGAGTCGTAGGTTGCGAGTTCAAACCCAGCCAGGCGCATTACTTTGTGTAATTATTATTTCATCACCACTGCTCTCAAAAATGGTGATGGAAAACATCGTGAGGAAATCGGTATGTCCTAGAAAAAAAAGGCTTTTCCCTTTTAAATGTAATTGAGAATTTAATGTGAGTTTTGAAATGTATTTTATTTTATTGTTTAATGTTTTTGCAGTGCCCTTACAGGGTGCATGTTCAAAACTTTTAATTTTTATTCTAACCACTGTACAACATTTGCAAAAAACTGATTTTATTTGATTTGATATGTACACACCAACATAGAGTTCTAGTTTACTGCATCAATAAAAATACCAAGCGTTATTACTTTACATAATATAAATAAAACTGTTTTTATTAAAAAAAAAAACCAACCAGTATACACACGTCGAACATAAATTATAAATACATAAATTACACAATTAGATACGATCATAATCATAAATCAAACGCTATGTTAATCATTGCAGAAATTATGCACGAATTGATTTTTAATTAAATCAGTTTATCAATAGCTATATGTATTAAAACTATGTTATCAGTCACTGATTTACGCTATTAAGTCATATTAATGAGTTTCAAGTGCAATGTAATGTAATAAAATAATGTCGATTAAGAGACATGTACATGCACACCTTTCATAAGTACAAATACTGGAATTGATCTTGAGCGCTCAACGTCAGAGTGGGGATCGCTTTGCGCATTCCATACATTGATGGGCCAATCGTCGTCGTCGGGAGGTACGTGCTGCAAGCGCAATGAACGAATCACGAGTGGCGTCTATGACGCGATGCGCGGCCAGCCAATCACTGACGCTCCCCGCCCCCGCGTCTCACGTCGCACCACTAAAGAGACTCCATATTTTACTTCTGCGCAACTTGAAGCCAGCGCTCAATATCCGCGCCCGTATTTGTACCTATGTTTTGAGAACGACGAGAAATGGGTAGCTCGCCGTCCGGCCATCCGGACGGGTTCCGAGAAGTCAGCAAAACCGTAAGTGTTACTGACGAGTCGGACACAATATATTTGGACAGCTCCAAATTTATTGAAATAATTTATGAGTTAGATAAGAAAACTTTTAAATGTGCTAATTCGGATATTGTATCTGAAACATATTGTGTCCGAATCATCCGCAACTCAACCGTAGGGGTCCAGCACGGCCGAAGCCTACTGGGGCCATGGATTAACTTCCAAAATGGAAACCCATGGTCCTGGAACGGAATGGCAAAGAAGGAACGTTACGGGTTTAGTCAGTAAAATTCTGACACGCATTCTTACTTCGCCCTAAGAAGTCATTGGATGATTTGCCACCTTAAAAAAAGGATCTTTTATAAAACAATGCAAAGATTGCAGTAATCTTATTATCATTAACTCATAATGTAATAACATTAATTGAATGCAAAATAGATTTAAAATATTTTTTACGCTTATAACATCGCCTGCTTCTGTATTATACAAAAGTTAAAATAGTTAAGTGCATGCCTGTGCATTTCCCACGAATTTCACTAAGTACATACTGGGAAATTCCCAGTAGAAAAACCGTATACCCCTTTGCTTTTTTCTAAGAATCGAAACCACCCTATACTCGGTAGTTCTTACTTTAATTTTTTTTTCGTGATGAACCAACTCTTGACCTAGATCTAGCTTAATGGAAAATATTGGACAAGGTCTATGGATTGAACGAGACCAGAAGATGACTGAACACTCATGTTTTAAAAAATTAACCAGTAAAGGTAGAACTACACTGCACACACGTTTGCCACGTACGCCGATCTGGGTGCAACGGTCTCCATACATTTTATATGGAGAGTTACACTAGGTCTACGCCACGCGACGTCGTTCTACGTACAAATCAGGCGTGGTCCACGCGTGTGTCGGTCTAATGTAGCTCTAGCTTTAGAAGCAGAGGACATTGGCAGGGAGTTTCATACTTACGTTTGAAAGAGTGACCATGACCCTAGAACGCAAAGTACAACTGAAGGACACAGGTGAGTTTTAGTTAGTAAAAGTTGGACTCGCCTCGCGTTTCTTTACATCCTAGAGCGGGAGAAGTCATGGAGTGAGGATGATTTATTAAGCATAAATCATAGAACTGCCGTGCAATCATATTACACTGCGTCTGTAAAAGCATTTTCAGAACTCGCGATTTATAAGTTTAGAATCAAAAGTATTTGGTTTAACACTTTTCAAAAAAAAAAAAGTATACGCCATCTTATATCACCATGCCCAAGTAATTAGTAACTCTTTGACAAATGTAACCCTAAAATTGTAACTCTATAAAAATAATTAGAGTCTGTCTAATAAGTTAAACGACTTGGGTAATTATTAGGTTTTAATGAAATCTGATGTAGTCAACACGGGTTCAATTATCAAGGTTGATTAAGAGATAGAGATCATTTTTTACTAACAAAAGAACCTTATGAAAAGAATCGAATATAAGTATTTTTTAAATGATTAAATATTATGCAAAATTCTCAAGTCGGTTGACTTATTAGACAGACTATAAAATTGTAATTGTGTCATCGATAAGACCGCCATTGTACCCATAGATTTAAATTACTGTGAAAGTGTTACTATTTTGGTGTACAATAAAGTTTATTCTATTTTCTATACAGGTTTATTTGTAAAACACTAATAACCTTGCAGGACTGTATTACTAATATCATAAATAACACCTTTTGTTTTATAACTTTTTACAAAAAAAACACATTTAACATAAACAAACCTTCAAGATTTCGTTTTTCTATCTAACACATTTCATCTCTTCAACATTTCAACTGTATTTTGCTGTATCTACTTACGGCTCCCGCGCACTGTTTGCGTAATAATAGTAAACAGCCTTCCGAAATATTAACAAGCATTCGCACCATTTCCATGTATTCGACATTAGAATATTGACACACCATCATGTAAAGATAATTGCGTCCGCACTGCCGAATTTCGCCACAAGACCACATATGACGCGACGCAAGCGCATCGACCGACCGACTAGTAAGGATCGCCCGTAAATAGGTCAAGTTCATGTTCAGCTATCCTCCGCTATTGTACTATCGCTTGATTCGTATAGACTTCGTAGTATTGAGAATGTTCAATTTAAATATTTTTATTTTTGTATGAAAATCTGATGAACTAAACTATGATAAATTAAAAAAAAAAAAAAAAAGTTGTTGTTTATGATGTTCTCAACATAGTTATAGATCGCCTTGTGCGATAAGACCGCCTATTGTGCACTTATTCTTTTAAATGTTTGTCCTGTATTTTTGTTTAGGTGGTGTAATAAAAAGATTATAATAAATATAAATAAATAGTCTTAAAAGAACCTATATTACAAATAACCCTGTAAATTACAATGAGGGATTGCCTATGATATAAGCATTACATGTTTACAGTACATAGACTTTGAAATAGAATTTGACCTCTGTCTTTGTTTCAGGTGTTTCTTCTCAGGGTCAACTATGAAATACCAGCCTCATTTAGATAACGAAAAAGTTCGTCAATTTGTGTAAGTAAAACTGTTTTATTTATTATACAAAATATACATACATATAATAAATCAGCAGAAGGTTTTAGTTGTGCGCACATCACGTAAAATGTACAAAATCGACGTAGATAACTTTCATACATTAAAATTTTGTGTAACTTGATATATTACCTAGGCTTTATTTCATCGCATTCGGTATATCGACTATACCGAAAGATATACTACATTCATTGACTGTTAGGCGGTAAGAAGTTCGTTAAGTCAGCTAGTACAAAATTAATATCATTTACCTATCAGTGTATTATCTACTATTACTACGAGTATTAAACGGTACAGTATCTAAATTGACAAACTTTTAGGTCAATTTAAACTAATGTGTAAAAATTTTATTTATTGTACAAAATAAATGTCATTTACATGTATTGTCATACAGCATCAGTGTTATTCTTCAGTTTCACAAATGTGCAGATGCACAGACAACCCTGCAGGTAAAACCTAATCTGTTATCTCCTATGTATTTGATTTCACAGAAAGATAGCCCAAGGAATGTGGGGACAGCTCAACAAATTAATGCCGACGACTGAAACCACATGCATAAGTGAGATAGCGTCCTCAGAATTGGCAAGGCTCCACAACTTGATATCTTGACTAAGATATTACATTTAAACTAAATTTAGTTAAGCACTACCACATAAGTTATCTAAGTATATTTTCGACACCCTTATTCGAAAACTGGCTGCTGCCTTAATGCTCTTCGGTACGCAATGAAGTATATTTGGCACTAGTGCAGAAAAAATCCCCGGCTAGCCCCCAAGCCTATTCAATTTACTATACGTATATCATCAGATTGCTTGCCGGGTAGGTTTTACATTGGTCGGTCGCTGGGCAACTAAACGAAAATCAACTGAACTACGAACAATTTCTCGCAATAATATAATACCTAAATAGTATCTATGTTTATGACTTTTATTTCGAGTAAGTTTATTGAAATACGTCGATTGATACATATGGGCTTTAATTGTCATTGCAGTCTCTCAGCTCTTGATCACGCCTTTGGTTCTTGTATATATTCCACCTCGATTACAATGACAACGTCTATCGGGACTGAGAGTAGGACATAAACTAACTAACCTAACCTAACCTAACCTAACCAAGGTAGGTACCTTGTTAGAGCGAACTATAACAATCACTATACAAATATAAAAAAAACATATAATCACAATATCTATCAAAAAGACGTTAGTTTGTATGTATGAACTGGATTTTTGTTACTCCTTCACACTCAAATGATTGAACGGATTTGGATGAAACTTAGCACACAGGTAAACCATATGGGGGTATATACGGGTATATACCCCCATATAGTCAAAGTAAAATCTTTTTTTACAAGGCAAGGGTGCTCGATCGTCGGTCACATCATCGCTTTCCATCAGGTGAGACAGTGGTCAAGTGTGAGCGAAGTAGAATTTTTATTTATACAAGGAGTATGTTCCCTTGATATAGTATTTTTGATTTTTATGCGGTCTAAGCCGCTTACAGAAGTTACCTTTTTACTTATAAATAGCCATCGACACCCTATTGTTTAGAATTTTTCCTTTTCATATCTATTCCCTGTCTGGATTATTACAAAAATACAGGAATTACGACTTATTTCAGTTGGTAGGTAAATAATTTTATTGTGATACTGAACTATTTGTTATAAGGGAAATTCCGAATCTACATGTTATGCTTAAAAAGCTATTAACAGATTTATCACACTTCACAATAACATTAATTGTGTGTATGTTATCCCTTGACGCCCAAACAGTTGAATTAAACGGACTTCTAGACACTAACGATTTTTCTGGGGATATTAATCCCTTGGAATTATTTTCTATATCACACGGATGAAACCGTACTCTGCAGCCAGTGATATCATAATTATGATGTCTTCAGGGTCACTAGTTGACATATACAGTGTGTTAAACAAAGTATGTATTTCCGGAATTCATTCAGCAATAAAATAACACGACAATCGCACCTAACCAAATATATAACCAAAAGAATTACAGTAGCGTTGTGTGTTTTAATTTCTGTATTGCTAAACTGATAAAAAAAAAAACGCAAGGCCAACCTATGAGTTCTCTTTTTAACTATAATTAACAAATAATGTAAAAGAACTTAGCTGTAATCAGTCAACGTTAAAATAAAGAACCATCAGACTAGTTAATACAATAGTTATTTCAACAGGTGCAATATGAAAAAACAATATTAACAAGTTTACAATTTTTCAGGTAGTACTCGTATCAGTATTACTAATGTCATATAATATAACACATAGCAAACGATTACAGATATCGTCTTATTTCTTTGCACCTTTAAGTTAATAATAAGAATAATGTGATACCGGTAGGGTATTTTTTAAATTTTACTTTTGTATGATTTTTTAAAGAAATATTCAAACCTGTTAAAATTCGAATATCTTAATACAATTAATTAAATGATTTTTTTTTTCAGCAATTTAAAAATTAAATTATATATGAATAAAAGAATAATTAAAATTAAATAATATCACATAAAATATTGGCCATGATATGGAATATAATATTTTAGTAAGTTACTGCAGTTATCAGAAAATCAATTAATTCCAGATATTCCAGATTTCTTTTTCACTTGAAACCCCTCGTTTTATTTAAAACTCAAGTGTATGCTTATAAAGGGCTGTCTAAGAACAATACTTAAAAAACTTTGTATAATACGGTAAACTCACAGAGCTCAAAGGAAAAGTTAGACTTGAATATGAAAAAAGTTTTCAGCGTCAAACTATGCGAGAAAATCGTCTGTCATTGTATTCGATTTTTGTTTAAACACTGAAAATATTGTGCCACTGAAAAATGTCATGAAACCTGCTTGTAACTACGTATTTTAATCTCCATTTTATTACCTCATACTTTCTAACGCTCAACAAAGTTATTCTTTAAGAACTAACAACACGACATACATAGACCCATATTGTTTAATAACACCGGAAAACATTGATAACAAAACACGACTACTCTGTTACCAGCATCGGTCCTTGAACGGCTCAGCCGACTATGAATGAAACACTATTATGAAACAGTATTTACATTATCCTCCAGGTCTGTCGCAGGCCTTACCTCCCTTCGTTTTTATTACATACTGGCTTAGCGTATCTAATCTAATTAGCGTTGCACTACAGTGACGTCATGAAGCCGGCTCGTGCCGCGAAATGTAAGTTCAACAAACTTAACCTTTATAATATACGTAAATCGCGCGGCATTCGTAAACAATCGGTGTTTATAGTAAACGCACTTGTGCACGTAAAAACGTTGGAGTTTATCACAAAAACTGTTGTTTTTACGCCATTTATTTGAGAGCTCACACTTTGTTGTTATCGGAAGTTTTGTATATTGGTTTACACGCACGGGGGAGGCCGCAGCGGTACGCGAGCGTCGCACGGCGGCTGGGACACGTCTGAACGCGGACTACGCTGCCTACGGCTGTGGGCACAGCGCACCGCGCCGCCACTCTGCGCAATTTTCACACAGTGCGCCATGCAAGTGCAACACAGTGCCATAGTTTTACCGCGCGTTCTAATCATCCGATACGTTTACATACAGAGTTTATTTACAGAATTCTGTAAAATGTAAACATTAATACAGTCCGCGCTTTGAGCGTGTTTTGTGCCTCGGTTTAGTTGTGTGTGAGGGTGCTACGTATTAACGGCAACTCTGTTTGAATGAGTGCGTTACGTAACAGTAAATTTATTGCGATGATAATAATTTAAATGAGACTGTTACTAATTGGGGAATTACTTTCCATTGTATTGTTCTGTTCCAGCTTAAACCATTAATTAAAACGTGTGAAACGTACCTATCCTGCATGATAATTACGATAATGTTGTAGTACCACTTATAATAATAATACACCACTTATACGAATGTCAAGTAGGTAAGTGTGTAGATTATTACTTCCCTATAAGATCGTCTTACTAGTTAGATATTTTTTCAGCTAAATAAATTAACTGAAAACCTACCTGGGGCCAGGGTTATCCGAAAGGGCGCTCGAGCCCCGGTATGAAGGCTTGAAGGAACGGGATGGGTTTTTTTGTCAGTAAGAGTCTGACACTATCTCCCGCTCCGCCCAAGAGCGGGGGTTGTCATAAGATGATTTTTCCCATCGAAAAAAAAAAAAAAAAAAAAAGAAACTGAAAACCTACCTCAACATTTTGAATCCATTTTCTTATATTTTAACTAGCGGTCCCGACAGAAGTTATTCGGTTCATAAACTAGATTTTAGGCACCACCTTCCAAGGACCCACAAAATTTCATCCAAACCGGTGAAGCCGTTTAAAATGATTTAGTTGTAAAACACACGTACAGAGGAATTATACACAAAATGATATAAGAATCCATCCCTAAGTAAGATTAATTACGAACTTCCAATATATAGCCTACCTCAACAACTTCATACTTTATATTCCTTTTGTAGTGAAACTTCCTGTTCCTTAACCTTTCCTCAATTCCCCATCCAACTAAGATAACTACCTACTCCGGCACATGGCACAATTCGGAACCACCTGTAGATAGGCATAAATGTGTGTTTGTCAAGAGCCTACAAGAGCCCCCGGTAACCCATTTACATGTGCCATGCTATGAATAGCCCACTTCGTTCCTTTCCGGAGAGATGTGAGACGGGCTTGAGGAGTTCACGAGGTCAATGGGCTCCGACACCCTGTTATATCCTTGTATGTGATTTTTTCTCGGAAATCAGAAATTCTCACTAGACTAGAGGTGATAGTTTGTGTTGTAGTATGTATGATAGCTACAACTTAGGAGTCTTTAAGTCGAGAGTGAATAGGTTTCTTCTAGGCAAGCGTGCTTCATCGTCGACCACATCATCGCTTACCATCAGCTGAGATAGTGGTCAAACGCAAGCCTATCATTAATAAAAAAAAATAAAAATAAATGTTTCTTAGTCCTTTGCACTCAAACTTATGAAAGCATTTAATAAAAATTGACACATGGGAATCATGTACTGAAATAGCTGCTTTTAATCCTGGTAGTATGTTCTCTAAGGGTGTTTTAAAATATCGTGCGGATTTCATGTTTTTAATATCGTGCGGTTTAGATCAATCATTTTTTTTTTCGGTGTGTAAAAATCATTATCAGGTTATCAGGATAATAATCAATCAATCATCAGTAAGCTTCGACCCAGCTCGGCCCCTACGGTTGCTGACAACGTTTTTATTACGCATGCGGGAATGCCCCGCAAGCGGAATCTCTGCAAATGTCTATTTCATACAAGTATTTATTGTACGCGTGCGTTTTTATGCATTGTGAAATTTTCTGACGATATTAAAAACACCCATATGATGATTTTCAATTTGTTTTAAGTATTTTATTATAGATCGAAGGTGTACAAACAAATTGCTATCTAAAAACCTCTGGAAATTTTCAAGGGTAGGATATAGAAACTTACCCTTGAAAATTTATTTTATTTGTTTTTTAAGGTGGGAAATCATCTAACGACTTCTTAAGGGAGGGTCAGACTTTTACTGACTAAAACTGCACTTATATTGCTTATTTGCCATTAGTGTTCCAAGACCACGGGTTTTCCTTTCGGAAGCCAACCTATGGCCCCTGTAAGCTTCGGCCCTGCTGGGCCTTTACGGTGCTGCTGAAGTCTCCTCAAGGTGTGCGTGAACCACTACGCGCCATCGACGACTTTGGCTCGGTCTGTACGGACAGCCCACCACCTTCTTCGCTAGCACTACTTCGCAGAAGGAGACGCCTGCTGCCAACTACCACTCGCTCCAGACCATGGCCTGAACCAGAGCCCAGCGGGAACCCACATATAGCACATAAGTCTTAGATTATTGTTATATTAATTTTATATTTTTAGTTTGCTCTGTACAAGGCTTTAGATTTTCTAATCAGAAATAATAATAATATACCACAACTATCACACAACGCCGTCTAGTCTCAAGCTAAGCAGAGCTTGTGTTATGAGTCGTAGACAACTGGTAAACATACTTATATATTTCAAAATGCATACATGCTATTATATATTACACCAAGACATAGAACAAATGATCATGCTCATTACACACAAACATATGTTTTTTTTTTTTTTTTTTTTTTTTTTTCGATGGGAAAAATCATCTTATGACAACCCCCGCTCTTGGGCGGAGCGGGAGATAGTGTCAGACTCTTACTGACTAAAAAACCCATCCCGTTCCTTCAAGCCTTCATACCGGGGCTCGAGCGCCCTTTCGGATAACCCTGGCCCCGGTAGGCTTCGACCCGGCTGGGCCCCTGCTGTTGCTGACAACTCCTTGAGGCGCGCGGGAACAGCGCGCGCCGTCGACGACTTGGGCTTGGTCCGGACAGTTACCAGACATAAACATGTGTCCTGGGTGGGAATCGAACCCACGACCTCCGGCATAGCAGTCAGGGCTACTAACCACTAGACCAACATGCCAATAATTCGATAGGCGAATAACAATTTTAACTGTTCATTTTATCCACAATCATTAGTAACCCATAAATACCAATTTGTCTGTTAAAGTAAAAGTAGAATAATTATATTAATTTGTAAGTCAAAGTGACATTAAAGTGACATAGTTGAACACGAGACTAACAAGTGGAACCGGAATGTATTATTAGGTACTACTGGTAAAAGAAAATATGCTCGAAAATACTACATTATTATTATTATTATATATTCTTTATTGTACACCACATATACAAAAAACTACAGAACAAACATTATAAAAAATAAGTGTACAATGGGCGGTCTTATCGCACAGGGCAATTTCTTACAGACAACCTTTGGATGGACTGAAAGAAAGGAGAAAGATTTTGGGTTGTCAGTGTACAACAACAGAAAAAGAATAATATTACTGATAATAAATAACAACACAAATACCTACATATATACACAAATAAAGTATACTAATAAATATCAAATATATAATTAATCCAGGAGAAGGAAAAAAATTAAAAAAATCAAAGTGAAAGTGAAGTTTCTACATATTGATACAAGTGGAAAGAAAACGGCTGTGATCGGAGTTTCCTTGCATGATCGAATCAGAAATGAAGATATCTGCAGGAGAACCAAGGTTGCCGGCATAGCACGAAGAATCGCTGAACTTAAGTGGCAATGGGCAGGGCATGGGCTCGCAGAACAGATAGCCGTTGGGGCCGAAAGGTTCTGGAGTGACGACCGTGTATCGGAAGACGCAGCGTTGGAAGACCTCCTACAAGTTGGACCGATGACCAAGTGAAGTTTGCGGGAATCCTATGGATGCGGGACGCACATGATCATTCATTGTGGCGACACTTGGGGGAGGTTTATGTCCAACAGTACACGTCTATCGACTGAAATGATGATGGTGCTGTTGATGGAAAGAAAAGAAAGAAAGAAAATTGCGTTAATTGGCCAAGCCGCACAGGCGAGGGTGCTATGGAGCCGAGTGCTGACTGCTGTATGCGTTCCTGAGAAAAAGTGTCTGAAAAGACAACATAAAGACGATCGACTGATAATGACTGATCCTATAAGGGTTTTGGTTTTACCGGCTTAGGTACGGAACCCAAGCTCGCCGTCCGACCGCCCGATAGCCGTCCGGGCCGAGCCCAAGACGTCGACGGCGCGTATTGTTCCACGCGCGCCTCAAGGAGTTGTCAGTAAACCGTAGGGTCCCAGCAGGGTCGAAGCCTTTGAGGCAAAGGGTCTGCTTCTGAAAGGAAGAGTCGGGCCCGGTAGAAAAAGCAACGAAGGAACAGGAGTGGGTTTTAGTCAGTAAAAGTCTGACACTATCTCTCGGTCCCGCTCCGCCCAAGAGCCGGGGATGTCATTGAATGATTTTCCCACCAAAAAAAAAGATACGGCACTCAAAAACAATCTATTTTGTGCAATTAAAATCTGTACGAAGTGTGATCGCAGTTAGTAACACCACAGTCGTTGATAAAATAAAAAATAACGGTCGAACTGTTACTCATGCAGTCTTCTGTAAGCATGTGGCTATATGCTGGAAGAACGCAATCAACATTATTTTAAATGTAAAATCGAAATTGCTATCATTCTTATATTATGCACAAAATGTTTCGGATAATATATCTCTCTTTATATCAAACTTTCGAGCAATCTCGCAGAACACGATTCAAGGAGATTGCGATTGACATTCGCGGAATGAGTGACATACGTCGCGTAACTGTACTGCAACTAAATAACAATAATATATTTGTACCATCTTGACATAAATTATTTATGATGCCACGCTCGACAACAGTTATCGGGAACAAAAAACTCACGCAGCTCCCCATGCAAACTAGGTGAGTTACAAAATCATACCCAGAATCATCCTGTGGATGATTTTGCAAGCAGATACAAACTGATCAAAAGCTTGTCTAGCCAGTACCCCTAGCCAAGTCCATAATGCAGTCGTTAACTCTGGTAGAAAACTAAGCCAAAACTTCGAAGGCAAGTTTTTACTATTGATATACTTGCCGTTGGGGCCGAAAGGTTCTGGAGTGACGACAGCATACTGGAAGACGCAGCGTTGGAATGCCTCCTACCAGGTAGACCGATGATCTATGAAGGTTGCGTTCATTGTAGCGACACTTGGGGGAGGCCTATGTCCAACAGTGAACGTATATCGGCTGAAATAATGATGATGATGCTGCGCTTGACCACAATCTCATGTGATGGAAAACGACTTTGTAGTCGACGATGGAGCTCAAACCGCATTGGGCCCGTGTGGTGGATAACAGCCCATTCCTTTTACTAGAGAAGAAGCTTTAGTCCTAACAGTGGACACATTATAAAGCTGATTACGCTATCAATATAATCATTCTACACTAATATCATTTGTTTTTTTTTGTTTATAGGAGGTAATCTCTGAAAGTACTGGTACGATTGCAAAAAATTTGACACTATTAGAAATCGGCTCCATTTCCACAAGCTATATTTTATGTAAGCAGGTGAAGCTGTAGGCAAAAGCTAGTATGTTAGTAAAACTTTACTTAAATTTTACAGAGAGTAAGTAAATATTATAGGTACTACTTTCAAAAACTTTGTCTGACAGTTTAAAAAATGTCCCCACTCAAATTATTAGCGGGTTTTATTTCTTTTTTCACGGATGCTAATTTTATGTATTTATGCTAACAAATTCTATCACATTTGCACGCAAAATTGTGAATGACAAAATGAGGTCGAAAAACTAAAAATATTCGGTTCGTTGTAGTTTAACTAATTTCTATTAGCGGTTTCAGCTGCGTCATGTAGTAAATTATTTCATTCCTTGGAATAATTTCGTTTTTAGGGTTCCTCAAAAGGAAAAAACGGAACCCTTATAGGATCACTTTGTTGTCCGTCCGTCTGTATGTCTGTCAAGACCCTTTATCTCGAGAACGCGTGGAGGTATCGAGTTGAAATTAAAACCATATACTTAAGTCTGCGGTCCCTTCTAGCTGTGAAAAAGTCAAACTTCTAAGTTAACGAATAAAAAAGATACGACCGTTCATGTCGCAAAAAAACGTATATATACTCTCAAAGATCGACATTCATAGGGTACTTTCCGTTGACCCAGAACCCTGAAATTTGGCACAAAGCAAGGTCTTATAGCACAGATGTAGGAAAAAATCTGAAAACCGTAAATTTGTTGTTGAAAAAAGTCACAAAAAAAAAATTGCAATTCAGAAAAATCTTCGAGTCTCCATTCGGGAATTGAAGTTTGCACGGAACCCTCAGTGCGGGAGTCCGACTCGCACTTGCTCAGTTTTTCTATTATTTTAAATATGTGTACGGGAATTAAAAAGTATGCCGGACATGGCTTACCCGTGTGCCCATCCGAATGCATTCAGCTGTTTCGTCGTGACGGTGGAACAAACGTACGCACACATACCTACACATATGTACAAACTTTATAAACATACTACGACTTTATAATACTAGTGTGATAATGTGATGTCATGTTTACCTGTGGTTACCACTGGCTTGGAGTTTCCCTCTGCTACTGCAGTAAAGACCTCCCTTTTTAGGTGAGAAATCATCTTCTTCTCTTGATCTAAAGTAGAGCTAGAGGGAATATCAGACTCTTATTGACTAAAACCCAACTTCTACTTAGCGTGTCGATAGCAAAACTAGTTAAATTCCTTACCTGGCCCAAAATTCGGCCACGGTAATGCCCTTCACTGATGCTGCTATTAGGTCCCTACGTAAACAGGTGGGGCACGTGATGCAGGATGGAAGGCGGAGAGAATGCAAAGCGCATTTTTTTTTTTGATACTTAATTTTTGTTTGACCACTCACCTGATGGTAAGCGATGATGTGACCAACGATAGAGCACGCTTGCCTAGAAGTACCCTATTCACTCTTGACTTGAAGACCCTTAGGTTGTAGCACGGAACAGTAAAAACAGTGGAAGTAGCTTGAGAAAATGTTTGTTCCAGAACCGGTGTCGCCAAACTCATACATTTACAATTTACTCTTACTGCAAACCTAAAAATATGATTGGCTGAAAACAAAAACAGGGCGTAGACGAAATGCAAAAAAAAAATTATACGAAATGCAACTTTAATTTCAAGTGACTATAAATCAAATTGACAAAAACAAGAAAGAAATACATCTTTGACTACCAAGTACTGCCACTCGTCGCTAGATGGCATTGTTCAGTATATAATATTCAGTATGAACTGTAACTACGTAAAAATAAGATTGGTATTTGAATGGCGTATCACTGACGCGAATGCGCTCGCTGCTACTCAGATAGGGAAGTGACCTTATTCGATCGAAATATGTATCGATTGTATGAAAACGTATTTAAAACATATCATGCAAAAAAAAATTGTATGCGATAGTGTGATAGTATTATAATTATGAAATTAATATGATTAAAGGCAATTTTTAAACGTAGTAAAAAGGGTATTTATTTGCATGGTACATCAATTATCATCATCTCAGCTGAAATCATCGTCATCGCCCACTGCTAAACATAAGAATATTAAGTATAATTCAAACGCCCTATGTTGTTCCTAACTCTGTAACTAAATTTATTTAAAATACGTCACAAATATCATACCACAATTTTTATTTTATTATATTTATTAATTTAATAATTATCTGTATTATATTACTTACAAAAACTATTAAACTATAATATATATTTTAAAAAGGCAATGTAATACATATTATACATATCGATTGATTTTATCGATAAAGTCACGCACTATTTGGATAGCGTCAAAAGTATAGGTAGACTAACGAATATTCCAGAAAAGCTAATAACCGAGAAAAGAAAATCAACTTTGTAGAGATGTAACTAAGGACTAGTTTTGTTTGTATATCCTGCGCAATGTTTCACGTAATTTTATTTTTTCATTTTATTAAAATAAATCCGAAAATAATACTTTTTGGTGGTATGATTCACCTCCATGAGTTAGATTTTTAGTCAGACTATGGTTTTTAAAGTACAGTATGGGACAATACGGCATTTTAATATCATTTTTCGTTAATTATTATGTTGCACAGTCTAGTTAGAGAATGAGGGCGCTTGAACAGCAAGTGCGCAACGCGATTCTTACTAGCGGCGACAGTGCCACGCCTACTTACTTCTTCCACTGTTTTTACTGTTCCGTGGGTTGTAGCTATCAGGAAACATAGACTCCGGCAGGGAATTCCACTCCTTAGCTGTACGCATAATGAATGTGTTCCTAAACACGGAACAGTCTTTAGCTACTTTAAGTATAAAATTTTGCTTTTCGTTTTGTTTTATATTATGTATAAACCGGAGAGACTGATGCACAATGGCCAAGGACAGACGTGTGTGTAAAAGGGAGAGGGAGGCCTTCGCCCAGCAGTGGGACATAATGGGCTAACTAACTTATGTATAATTTTGTTAAATAAAGATGAGTTAAGTACATACAGTCTCTTTTAGCTAGAATATATAAAAGAAAGTAAGCCTATAATTGCTATAAACTGACACTAATCTAGACTTTGAGATACAGCTGAGAATATTATTTCCAAAAAAAAACTTTTTTGTGAATCGGAAAAATCTTCAATACTCGATTCGGTAAATTACTTAACTATTTTCATTGATAAGTTTGTATGGAACCCTTTATGCGCGAGTTGACTCGCACTTACCCAGTTTTTGTTACGTCTGCATCGCGACAGTATCGCGTTTGCATCGCGTTTGCATCGCGTTTGCATCGCGTTTGCATCGCGTTTGCATCGCGTTTGCATCGCGTTTGCATCGCGTTTGCATCGCGACTGAGAATCGTGGTGTGGGCGAGGGCAAACAGCTAGACTGCATCGCGACTGTAAACAAGCGAACGCGTTACAGCTTCGCTACTGCATCGCTACAAAAAGTCGTCGTGGGCGAGGGGCCTAACCATCACGGTTCACGAGATACAGCCTGGTGACAGACAAACTGACAGTGGAATCTTAGTTATAAAGTCCCGTTTATCCCTTTAGATACGGAATCCTAAAAATAGAACCAGCTTTATTACTACGGATTTCTCCACACCTAAAATCATATAAAACAGTAAGACTAGCTATAAAAATAATACCAAGTAAAGTACAAACGGATGCCAGTTTAATTTGGGGGATGAAACAGCTGGCAGCTGTAACAAGTGTCGATCTGAAAGACAAAGGTCACACGTTAGCCACTTGGCAACACAAACTAAGTACTTTTTAACTTAGTTCGCGGTTACGCCTTCGTTATTTATAATACTAGATACTTATCACATTTTGAAGATTTATTCCAGTCTATTACCAAAATCGAATACCACTTGTATTTTTTTAAATGAACAACTTGAATTTGGTGCAGTCAGCTCAGTCAAACTTAATCGAAATACATCATCAATTTTAAATATCAGTTCAAGCAACCATAGTGGTATTAAAATATAATAAATCATTTTGAACACATTGTAACGTTTAGCTTTTTTTAAGATGGGAAATCCTCTTATGACTTCTTCCGCTCTATGGCACGAAGCAGGTGCAGGAGCCTCAACAACTGACAATGTCTGGTGAGAACCTGCATCATGCGAAAGGTGGAGGACACCATGACGTCTTTACGGCCAATCCTCAGCGATAGCGCCCGTAAAGAGCCGTTAATTTATTTTTTCACTTTCATTATATTGAAGTCGGTTGTATTTTTTGTTGATGCGCAAGTAACATGTTCAAGTAAGTTATCTTTACTTGAGTAAATGGCACTTGCGCGAGCTACTCATACTCCGATTTGTACTATTACGTAAGCGTGTTAGAATGGACTTGGAACATAAAACAAATTGTTTGCCATAATTTAACTCATCAGTATGTAAACTAGTGACAACATATTTACAAGGTATGCATATGTCGCAGTAAGATAAATGAAGCCGTAATATAGTTATATCCCTAGGGATATAATTATATACCGTAACATAGTTATACGAAAGCGATTCATTACTATCTCACTAGGAATATAGTTATAAAACGGTCCAAGTTTAGTGATATACTTATATTACTAGATTAAGTTTAGTGAAATAGCTTTCGGAGTAATTTGTGGAATAACGTCATGTGATGAAGGTTACGGATAGCAGCTATTATGCTTTTTATGCAACAGCGAAAAAAACATTCAAGACCAAAGAGACAAAGCTGCCGAAAACTTAAGAAAAGTCGCACAAAAAATGAAAACCCACTCATCACAGAAATTTCCTGACATTGACGTGGGATCTTCAGTTCTTATAGAGATACCAAAGATAGATCGTGGACCATTGGATCAAAAAAATGTATTAGGAAAAATTTTAGGAAAGCGAAATAAAAGTCATAAAATTGGAACATCAGTTGGTATCTTGAAAGATTGGTTACCCAGAAATGCAATACAGCTTTCAAACATTACTTTGAATGATCCTATACCAAATGAAAACTTGTCACTGAGAGAAATATGCCAAAAATTGTCGCACTTTGGTGGCCAAGGTTATTTAAAATGTTCCTGTAAAAAATCGAATATACAGTGTTCTACTAAAAGATGTGCCTGTAAGAAGCATTCAGTGCTATGTAATTCTAGATGTCATAATTCCTCTTCTTGTCTGAACAAAAATTAAAAAATACTTTTAAAGAAACCAAGATCTCAACTTGTTGATAAGAAATAAAGATATCTCAAAACTGTTTGGCTTTAAAATATTTTTAATGTTTGATTAGTTTTAATTGTATTGTTAATGTTTAAATTCCAAAAAATATGATCGTTTTAATTATAATTACTTTAATACGTGTTAATGTCACAGAGTATTGTAACTAACTGCAGGATACATAAAGTTGATTTATCAATAAAGATAAAACCAATAAAATTTTGTTTTATTTAATTATATATGGTAGATTTCTATTTCACTAAGCTTAATCAAGTAATGGGTCTGTCTCAAAAAAGTGGCACACTTTCGAAATTTTATCAATTTTTCAAAAATGTTTGAGAATAAATAAGCTTTAATGTACTACAATATGATGACAATATGATACAATATGACTTTTTTGAGACAAACCCTAATATATTTATAACACTGAACTTAATCTAGTAATATAAGTATATCACTAAACTTCGACGGTTTTATAACTATATTCCTAGTGAGATAGTAAAGAATCGCTTTCGTATAACTATGTTACGGTATATAATTATATCCCTAGGGATATAACTATATTACGGCTTTATCTATCTTACTGCGACACATACATATTACACCCACAAAAATTTTTAGAAATACTAATATTTACTTAGGTACAGTCTAAGTATTCGTGATCGTCAAATCGCATTTGTCAATGTTTGATGCGATTTTCAATAAAAAGGAGTTTTAATTTTATCACATTCAAACCTTTTTATAGGTATTATTTTAGATAGCATGATAGCACCGCTAGCTGGCAGTCTAGAAAAAAGCAATTAAAAACCAATCAACATTGCGTCACATTCAAATAAAGAACCTCAAATCAATAACTGTCAAATTTTTTTGGTGGTCCCGCAAACCGGGCGCGTCGCGTCTTTTTTTCTTAAATTATTTTTTGTTTAGTGATATATAAAACAAACAATGTCTTCCTCGAGGGTAACGGAACTAACGGTCGATGACCTCGATAACATCGACATAACGTTGATGACATTGAGAAAGCCTACAGATCTGAAGAAAGTGATCGATTCTGTGCCGAAACCTGTGAGGGCTGTGCCAAAAAATGGGTTGCCTCTGTGGTACAAGCTTGGACTGGAGAGCAAGTTGCCAGTGCCAAAAATGCCAGTTGGAAAGGTTATATTTTCGCGCGGGAAGATTGGTGAAGACGTGAGTGTTACTATTACTATACCGGGCTTATACTGAAGTAGTTTGGGTTGTAAAGTGACTTCTAAGGCTCGTTGCACATGGCCTTCTTTTAACCACATCGTCGTTTTTCTTGAATCTAAAATTTGAAGTTGCTTAAAAACCTGTACGTGTCTCATAGCAAGGTTATTGTGGTCAGCCTTATGTCGTTTCATAGTGACAATCCACTAAACTACCATTAGGTATTGCGTAAATTAATTTTATTTGTATTTTCTTAGACTAATGGAGTTGCGACAACTTTCAGTTCGCCCTAAAGCCGAGATCACACCCAAAATAACTCGCACCAATTCATATTCAAGGTATTCAAACGCTTGTTCCACAAAGGGATTTGTCTAAAACCTTGCGAATTCACTGGCGAAAACTTGGCCTTTGTAAACCTAGCTTAAGGCCCGTTAACATCTTTAATATCTGAGGTTTAAACGCTTCGCTTTATGTTTGTCATGCAAATACCTACCATTGGTAGATGCGTGAATGGAGGAATGAATGGGGGCTGTAGAACTCATAAATCAACCGTTACTTTGCATTGAAATTGTTCCATTTCTTTATGCGCGTCTGGCAAACATGGTTAGCTTTGTTAAGGTATATTTAAAGGGACTTTAAATGCTTTAATTTTGGGGATACGAAATTACAGATGTTTGGAGAATTTTCTCAGTAAGTTGTTATGAGAAAAATTAATTCGAGTCATCGCTGCTTGTCTTTTTTTTGAGGGTTGGAAATAACTTATACTTTTTAGAATGAAAAGATGTGTCAGAATCTTACTGACTAAAACTGGATTATAATAAGTTTTTATATGTTTGGATTTTAGTCAAAGACCAAGTCTGTACGCCATAGGTCAAGACGGGGAGAATACAATACACATGTCCATGAGCTTTTATTATAACTCACCTTTGAATAGGTCTTTCATGGGCCACGGATAAAGGTATACTCATTCAAAATTAGTTTTGCGTCTTGGGAGACGTCTCCATCGTCTTGTAGGTAAAAGTACGTAAAAAAATAGTGTCTTGTAATAAACGAATTTAATCCCTCATTTAACATCAGTTGACAACTTTCCCGTAATATCAGACATTTAGATTTTCACCTTTTTATGATATTAAGTTGAAATAGAATAGAATAGAATAGAATAGAAAATACTTTTAGAATACTGAATATGATTTCAGGAAACCTTATTCCATTTATATTTTTTATAAGAAACATGACAGATTTCAGATTAAATAATATTAATGGAAGGAAATATTCCCAACAGAATTAATCTGTTATAACGAAATCGTTGAATACTGTTTGTTATGCAAACCAAATAAAAGCAATATAAGCTTTTTCATTACGCTTAATGAAAAAATATGTTTGCTATCCCAATGCTGTTCGCCAGAAATTATATGGTAATAGCTTTAGTCAGTGGCTCTGCCTGTATGAAAATCGGGAGTTAAATTACCTTATCTTAGAGCCCAAGTCGTGGTTGACTTCGCATACCAAATTTTACCATACTTTCTGAATAAGAAGTGTTACTACAGGATATGGACTACTCATGTGCCAAGTTTCATACAAATCCATCAAGTCGTTAAGACGTGAAGAGGTAGCAAACTGTACAAAGATGGAGTTACATTCGCATTTATAATTTAATTTTATTGTACTATAAAATATGTATATTAAAACTAGCTTTTGCCCTCGACTTCGTCTGTGTGAATGTTACTGCGGACTTGATGTCGAAGTCGAACCTACATAAATAGTAGCTAACCCTTCTACAAAAATCTTTCCTTGGGGTTCCAGCTAACTTCGTCATCATCATTTCAGCCAAAAGACGTCCACTGTTGGACATAGGCCTCCCCCAAGTGTCGCCATAATGACCACAACTTACCTACCCTAACTTCGTATAACTTGTGAAGCTAACTTAGTACTTGATTTTATCAAAATTGACGGACAAACAGAGTTACTTATATTTGTATAGATAAGTATAGACTCATAAATTTAAATGAGTATCTAGAGGATATGAGTAATATTTTGTCGAAGTCATTAATTTCTGAATTTAATATTGAAAATCAAATCAATTTCAGCACATAGGTACCGTTGTTATTTAAATAAATTATCTTTCATGAACATTTGATGGAGTGGGCATTGAATTGTGTTTTCAGGCATAAATTAGTTGATTATGAGAGCATAAATTATTATTTTATTAGATATTCAACTAGAATGATTGGTAGGTTCATACTGATGTTAGAATTTTTTTAAGTTCTCGGTTTTCGGTACAATAATATGCATGTATTATAACATAGTATTTCTCGTGACTACATGTAAATTCATTCAGTAGATTTTAATTTTATCGCATTTACAGACAGACTCAGGAATGTACTTTAGGTGGCAAGTACTGCGATGTCATAATCTTCATGTTTCAGGCTCGATTGGCTCTGTTTAGTTTTAGATTTGATTGACCATCTCATCTAGTTTTTATTATGGTTTCTATTCATATGATATCATACAAACTCAGCTGGCTATGTTGGCGCCTGCTTTGACTAACAAAAAATAAATTGTCTCGAAACAAAATGTCAATTAAAACATACCTTCATGTGATGTAATCGCATTTTAGTACATACGCGACTTACATGTCTGTTACTCCCACACGCTAACAGCTAAACGGATTTAGATGAAAAACGTAATAGATAGGCAATCCTCCAGTAAATGTCTGGACTGAGCCCGAGTCACAGAATAGATAGGTACAGAAGTCAATCTACATACAAAGCGCGCTCGAGCAACGCACACATAGACACCGCTCACGGACACGATATTTCGGTCGCGTCTCGAATCACTCGTCGAACGGTTCCGGCTCAAACGCTCATTAGTGTGCGTCCACCGAGCGTAGGTATAAAAAGTGAAGTACATACATGAGATTTTCTTCTGTACCTATCTATTTTGTGCCCGAGTCGTCAACAACGGGTGCGTAGTGTTCCACTCGTGCTTTTAGAGGTCAGCAAATCCGTGGGGGCCCCTCATTGTTGAAGTCTATTGGGACAATGGGTTTGTTTCTGAAAGGAAAACCCGCGATCCTGGAACACAAGGCAAAGAAGAAACATAGGAGAGGGATTTAGTCAGTGAAAGTCTGACACACCCTCTCCCTCCGCCCAAGAGCGGGGGGGCATATAACTAAATAGTAATCCGAGCTCTCTTTGACCAAAAAGTTATGAAGGTCAACTACTAATTTTCCGAGCCTTTGTGCCCATGGTCAGACTGTACCCTTATAGTAGGATTAAGCAGCATTTTGGCTGTAATACTCTTACTACAGCCAAAACCACAATCATAATACGTTTCGTTTAATTTAGCTACGCGACCCGTATACGAAATTATGATGAAGTTATAAATTCAAAAACAGATTAGTTTGAAGTAAATATTCATTGAAATATTGGGAAACGTGATACCGAAATGGCAATTTGACTGTCAAATTGTAGAGTAAAATTTAAAACAAAACTCTACAAATTAGACAGTCAAATTGACAATTCGATATCGTGCTTTGTAATCGATACATTATTTAGTAGAGTAGACAACTGGCAAATTAAAATTGCTATCTTCTTTTTACTTGGTAAATTATGAACCACCTGGTTCTATTGCTGTTCTGGATTAGGTACGAAGAAAGATGGGTCTAGAACAGTGGTTCTCAAACTATGTTCCGAGGACAACTGGAAATCAGAAATCAGAAACAAAAAAACTTTTATTTTAAACAGACCAATTACAGGCACTTTTCAATTTTCAAATGTTGGTCAGTCAAAAAACTGAAGCTAATTGCACATCCCAAACTAGTTATCTCAAAGAGACAAAATATGGCCCGCAAAAGTCTAAGGCACTTGTCCCACCGCCAACGATGAGCGAGAAGTGAGCAGAGGTAGAAACTAGTTGGCGAGCAGCGAGAATCGAGTGTGCAGTTCCGATAGTTTTGTCGCTGGGCTATACATATAGCCCGGCGAGTGAGGTAAGCACTCGCTCGGGCAGCTAATTTTGCGCGAAACTGCACGAGCTACGCACGTGTTTTGTGGTCTCTGACGGTCAAGTGTGTATCGCTGAGCGATACTAGTGAAACTAGTCCTCGCCAGCACTGTCAACAGTTGGCGATCAGCTATTAATATATGCAACTCTTTTGTTTACACGGACTGTAGTGGACGATTCTTGAGCTAGAAAATAGCCGATGGTTATCGCTTCCTCGCGCCGTAGGACAAATGCCTAAAATTTTCAAACTGAAAAGTAAAATTTATGCGAACTGTCTTTAATATTCTACCAGAAATAATGTGTAGGTATATGTTTTATTCAATGCTTCTTTACTTTTGATTTGAAAGAAAAGAAGAAGTTTTGAATATATGATAAGTAACTAAGTAATTTTTTTCCTGATAAAATATTTAAATTTTCATCTGGACTTCTAGTCCCTGATAACAATAGTTTGGGAACCACTAGTCTAGAGAGACTTGCCTAGGCCGGCGTCGATTGTTTCCACATGTACTTATCGAATTACGCGCCAACAACGTGGGCATACACGGCAGTACTAGAAATCATGGTATCGGAAGTGCGTTTAGCGCACAACGTCAGTCACAGACTGACTTCAAAGCCGTAGGTTTGTATGCGTCATTTGCACTCCGAGTAAAGAGTGACATGCTTTGTTTACATGGAAAGCGTTTACAATGCCTCTAGTTTAATCATCGAGGCATGCCCGTGCCCAGTCACAACTGGAATAGGTACTGGATTAAATCACAACAGAATAAACTTTATTGTACACCATAACAACAGCGATATTATCGCTGACAGCGATCATACGATTGGATAGACAGTAAGTTATAAACTTACATTAAAAAACTGGGCAAGTGTAAATCGAACTCGCTCACTGAGGGTTCCGTAGGTACAGACGGACAGACGGACAGACGGATAGACGGATAGACGGACAGAAGGACAGACGGACAGACTGCCAGACGGACAAATGGACAATAAACAAAACAATAAAGTTATCCTATAATGGTTCCGTTTTACCGACTAGGTATCGAACCCTAAAGAGAACGTAGGTAGTTATTGGTGTACTGCTAATAAATCAAACTAACCAAATTTTACGAATTTGACGGTCGTATCAATACAGATGATAATGTCAGTTGCCTCAGGTCCCAGGCTGGGCATCATGTTCCCATTCTCCCTGAGACCAATGAATACCAACAAGGTTCAAGATTGTCTAATTTATTCGAAACCTCGGATCTTCTCGTTACAAAGCAATATAGTCATATTGATCTAAATGCAGTTATGGTAATCAATCATTCAGTATGCTAACCCAGCAATCTTGATTTAATCAAGCTGTTTCTGATCTATTGTGTGGGATGCTAGTGTGTGCAAATTACGTAATTGATGCTTAATAGATGTAATATCATTACCTATCAAGGCTAAAGGTAGAACTACATTACGGACACGTGTGCCACACATGACGATCTGGGCGCGTCGGTCTCCATGCATTTTATATGGATACTAGATTTATATTGTATTTGTTTTTTTTTACTTTTATTTTTGTTTACTATTATTTTGTTGGTCTCTGTCGATCTCGAGTCGGCCGGCGTCGCACAGATTATATTATTATGCTTATAATAGATAACCTAGACAACCAAGTTGTCTATGGTTCAAGTCAGTTAGGCCTGGTCCACACTTGACGATAAGGCAACTAATTTTTGTTTTGTTTTTCTTTTTTGTAATTATTTGTGTGTCTATAAGGGCAGAATAAACATGTTTTCTTTCTTTACTTGTAGAACTACACTAGTCGCCACGCGACGTCGTTCTACGTACAAATCTGGCGTGTTACACGCGTACGTTCGGTCTAATGTTGTTGTAGCTTCATGCTCCGTCATACAAATAACGTAACTTAGAATTATCTTTTTAGAATTACTGCTAATAATATAGTAATCACACAATTACAATATTTTTTTAGGTGACAAATCGTTCAATTGCTCCGAGCTCTAGAATGGAGCGAGAGGGAGACTTTTATTGACTAAAACCACACCTATTTTACTTCGTTACCCTTTATGTTCCAGGACTACGGGTTTCCCTTTCTGAAGAAAACTTATGGCTCTATGGCTTCGGCCCTGCTAGACTCCTTCGGTTTTGCTATCTCTGAGGTGCGCGTGGAGCACTACGTGACATAAACGACTCGGTCTCAATCTGGTTGGCTACCGGACGGTCGAACTGCGAGCTACCTATTGCTCGTTGTCCGCAAGCCCACGCCTACGGTGGCTGAAAATCAGAGTCAGGGGCTCGGCGGCTAGGACGTGAGGGTGTACGTTCCTTCATGCTTGCAGCCGCCTCCTTCTCTAGCATTACTGCTGCGCAGACCGCCTGCCGTTCCTTCTCACTCCGGACCATGGCTTGTACTAACGCCCGGCGCGAGAGGTCGCTGCCACTGATCACTCCCACGAGGACTCAGCGGTACTCCGCTGAACAAGTGGGTCACACCTCCACCGTATCTGGGCGGTCCGCACAAACACCATAGTGTAACCATGGTTTCAACACACCCGGACGCTTCTTCCGCACGAATCAGAATCAAGAACCTCCCGAACTTACCACGTCCGGTGAGGATCTGCGTCATGCGGAAGGTAAGGACGCTGTGACGTCTTTCTCACCAGTCCACAAAGAGGGGACTTGCTGCCATGTATATAGCATCCCTAGAGCATTAGTGTAGATGACATACCTATTTATATACCTATTTAAATCTTTACGCAGATGCACACAAAGTCACGAAGTGAAATTGTGGTTGGTGCAATATTGAAAACACCAATAAACACTTTGTTTAAGAGTAACGGCCCGTCCCGGCTTAGCACGGGCAATAAATATTATAGCCTATGTTGCTCAGGGTGAATGTTGCTTTCCAATGGTGAAAGAATATTTGAAATCGGCACAGTAGTTTTTGAGTTTACTCATTACAAACATACACACAAAAATACAACTTTTCCCTCTTTATAATATTATTAGTGTACAGTCAAAAATTTCAGTTTCGTCGACTACAGCAAAACTTTTGACTGTGTCAACTGGGGTTGTTTGTGGAGCGTCCTACACGAACTGGGAGTACCGGATCATCTGATTGCCCTTCGCACCCTGTACGACTCAAGCCAGGGAGTTGTAAGAGTCGATAAAACAACATCAAAACCTTTTAAATTTCGCCGAAGAGTGCGCCAGGGATGTACTTTATCGCCTATCCTATTCAACATCTATGGAGAATACATCATGAGACGAACCTGCGAGAATTGGGAGGGAGGCATCACAGTTGGTGGCGTAAAAATTACCAACCTGCGCTACGCTGATGACAATACTCTACTTACAGCAAATGAGTCAGAAATGGTGGCACTCCTAGCTCGAATGGAGCGTATCAGCGAGGAGATGGGGCTTTCCGTAAACAAGTCCAAAACCAAGGTCATGGTGGTGGATACAACAGGAAAATTGAAACTCACTGGCGCTTTAGACCTAAAAACAGTGGACAACTTTACTTACCTGGGCTCCAATATCAGTAACGATGGGTCGTGCGAGGGCAGTTCGCAGGAGAATTGGCATGGCTAAGAGCGCCATGTCTCAGCTTAATAAAGTCTGGAGGGATCGCAACATCTCCGTAAAGACGAAAACCAAACTGGTACGGACACTAGTCTTTTCGATCTTTTCGTAAGGCTCTGAGACTTGGTCGCTAAAGGCTGCAGATCGCAAACGCATTGACGCCTTTGAGATGTGGTGTTGGAGAAGGATGCTCCGTATTCCTTGGACAGCATTTCGGACCAACGTATCCATTTTGCAAGAACTCAAAATCTCCTCACGGCTGTCGTCCGAGTGTCTTCGCAAGGTTCTGCAATACTTCGGTCACATTGCAAGGAAAGACGGTGGCAACCTCGAAAGGCTAATTGTGACCGGTAAAGTGGACGGGAAAAGGCCTCGCAGGCGCAGCCCAATACGTTGGTCCGACCAGATCCGCACCGCTCTTGACTCCACGATGTACAATGCCCTTCACACCGCCAGAGACAGGAACAGATGGAGGAATATCATAAGGGATAGAGTGATGAAACAGGGGGGTCACGACCTTCAGCATTGAGGAATATGACGCAAGGAGGATGGAGGACAGACAAAAAAATCTAATACGGGTAGACACATAAACTATATCATCTCGTTTATTTGAATAAAGATAACGGTATAACAAGACAACAAGGTGCCTTATCAAAATACCATATTATAATTATAGTTTGATTTATACTCAATATTTCGATTAATTAATGTCAAATTAAAACCGCATTCACGTTGGCGTTTATTACGTATAATCTCTGAGGGGATCTCATGATAAGGATATTTGGCAAGCCACAAAATGAAACTGTTAATTTAATTTAATAATGAAACTTTCCTCATACGATCTGATTTGCTAATTCAATAACCATTACGATTTATATCACATAGCACAAAAAGTCATGACATTGTAGCGACATTTGTGTCGCGGTAATACCCCTGTTGGCATAAAATTTTAGGGCATAATATAGTTTGGCATTACGTTTTTGCATAACTTTTATTAGCACAATAATACTGCTGCATAAAAATACTTTGGCATAATGTGAAGGTTAGGTTAGGTTAGATTTATAACGGCTTTAAATGCTTTGCAGAACACGGAGAGTCACTAATGTCCTAGATAAACTAAGAAGGAAGGGATTGAGAAGTGCGAAGTAGCAGTATTTATGGCAACAAGTATTAAGGCAAAACATTTATGCCTAATAATATTGTGTGCAATGATCATTATTAGAAGACATCCAGAGAATGTCTTGAAGACATCCAGAGAATCTTGTGAGAATAATTTAACCTTTAAATAATCTAACAAAATAAATATAAAGAAAAGTCTAGATATTAGGTGTCGGATAAGATGCTTGTAGTATAAGATGATGTGAGCGTGAGCGAGCTCTTGTAGGCTGTATAGGTGCACAAAGTCTAGTGAAGGGACAAAATAATATGAAAGGTACGGTTACGTAAAGCAAAAGCCTATTTATTCCTACTAGCCTTTTTGTCATAGGACGCAAGTACTATTGAAGTCTAAGATATTATAATTCCTTCGTTTCCTTTATAAAAAACGTTCCTCACATAAGGAAGAAACCCTGCAAAGCTGCTTCGTCAAAGCATTAGGTTGCTTTATATTTATTGCTAGCTTAGACCTAAAATCGAAGTCGATGCAAGATAATAAATAGCTTATGTCTTTTTTTTCTTGGGGTTCAAGCTTACTCTGTACCAAATTTTATAATAATTGGTTTAGCGGTCTATCCGTGAAAAGCGTAACAGACAGACAGAGTTACTTTCATTTATAATATTGAGTATGGGTTAATCAATGGGTACGAGTAGATAGCAATCATTCAGTGCCAAAATACATAAAGCAGGAATACAGAACCGTATTCGCAAAATTAATAACACTACTATAGGTATATAACACATTTTCCTCATTATTTTATTTGCAATCACAACAACCAATAATTTTGGCCACGCCAAAATTATGGCAGTAAGTCGCCTCTTTGAGGAGTGGCTGGAAAGACAACACGGCGTCCTTACCTTCCGCATGACGTAGGTCCTTTCCACTCTGACGTAGGTCAGTTCGGGAGATTCCTGCATCGGATTCATGCGGAAGAAACGCCCGGGTGTCACCATTGTATGGACCGCCCGAAGGACATGGTCGAGCATACGGTAAAGGAGTGCCCCGCCTGGACAGAGCACCGCCATGTCCTCCTGGGCGCTCGGCGGCAGCGAGCTCTCGCGCCAGGCCTTGGTACAGGCCGTGGTTCGGAGCGAAGAGGAGTGACAGGCTGACACCTCCTTCTGCGAAGCAGTAATGCAAGCAAAGGAGGCGGCCCTCACGCTCCATCGTAGGCGCGGGCTTGCAGACGGCGAGGAATGGGCCGGTCTGGTAACCATCCGGACCGAGTCCAGTTCGTCGACGGCGCGTAGTGTTCCACGCGCGCCTCAAGGGGATGTCAGCAAACCGTAGGGGCCATGGGTTCGCTTCTGAAAGAAAAACCCGGCCCTGGAATGACGGGCAACGAAGGAAAAAAAAATGGGTTTTAGCCAGTAAAAGTCTGACACGACTTCCCACTCCAGCCAAAGGCGGGATACGTGTTTAGATGATTTCCCACCTAAAAAAAAAATCCAATACTTTGGCAGTATTTGTCGACAAAATGTTCCACATTACATGCTGTAATTGTGATATCGAAGAAAATCGCATGAGAAACACACGCATAAGTTTTGCCTTATATACACTTATGTAATAAAGAGGTAGTATGTTTTTTTGTTTGTAGGAGGTAATCTCTGGAAGAACTGGTCAGATTGCTAAAATTTTTTCACCGATAGAAAGCTGCTTTATTCCTGAATGACATAGGCTATATTTTATGTACACGGGCGAATTCGCGGGCAAAAGCTAGTAATATATAATATTAATACGATACCTTCAATATGTCCGCTGCCGGTTATCGTCGTCAGATGGCGGAGCAAGCGACAGGTGTTCGCATCCACCGACTAGAGAGAAGTGACCGGAATTTTTATGTCAAAATTAATGACTTGAACTCCATAAGCGGTAGAAAATTGAAATGTACGAGGAAAATCTATTGTTCTTTTTTTTTAGCGTAAAAAAATCAATTGATTTCTTGCAATTCGGTTGAAGTAGGAATTGATAGAATTTCTTAGAGTATCCCGTCCGTTATTGTAAGTAAGTAATAGATTTAAGCAGGGCGCAAACGTGGACGTTTTTGTGTTTTCAGGGCCCGATCTAATTATTTAGCCGCTCCGGGCAAAGATAATTTTAACCGCCCTCAAAAACCATATAAGTCATGAGTCTTTAGTCTTAAATATTTTCACTATCCAACCTGAAGTAGGTTGCAAGGTGGCACATAAAATTCTCAACCTGCCAACTTGGGTGTAGATGGTTAGGTTGAAAGACAGGATAAGTCAATTTTGCCGCCCCTCATTTTTTGCCGCTCTGGGCAAATTCCCGGCTTACCCCCCCATAGATCGGGCCCTGTGTTACTTATATCATATACAAACTACTGATGAATATTTGATTTCTGTAGAACCAGTATGAAATCATTCACTCTCTGTAACAAAAAGCATCTCCGTTTGCGCAAATGTTGATACTTTTAGTTTTCAGTTACAGACACCGAACACTTTTTGATCGTCATGAGTATGTGTTAAGTGGAAGCAACTGGACACAAGAAATGTTTACATATGCACAGAGAGTGGATGATTTCATATTGATTCTTTCGAAATCAAATTCGTCAGTAGCTTGTATCTGACACAAGACTCAAACGTGCATCCCTCCCTAATGAACCTTCATGGAAACTAATTACTTTAAATTATAACTTTTGGTATCGTGTTGCCCAGTTACCGGGTTGTGGAGATCAGTTAAGCAGTAGCTCCATATAATAACTTAACCGGCCTCATCTAGCATTAATTGACGAAAAAAAAAAAAATTGACGTGTAAAAGTGTTTTTGGGTCTGTAGTCGTTTGGGCCCGCTCGATGTTGGTCCCGCGGGTCCAAACGACCACACAATTTATTTTATGTATTTTTGGTGGTCGATTCGGCCCATATACAAATTTAAAAAAAAATCCATTGTTTAAAGCTACTGGTGCATACAGTCAAGTGCAAAAGTGGTAAGTCAAAATATAATAAAACGCAATTCAGTTAGATTTAAAAGTTTATTAAAGATATTAAAAAAGCAGGTCTATGATTGGATGACCTGAGCAGATAATCCGTAAAAGGCCCAAATGCTTGACCTTGAAATTAATAGTGCTCGTACATTTAATTTAGGTATTATTACAGTAAAAAATATGTAGTTTTAATGTTTGTAGACAAGTGTGGCACGTAAGTGTAAGCACGTAATTGAATAAATCAGAAATATATATTCTCAGTAATATAAATAATATTAGGTATATACATATTTTAAGTCATAAAAATAAAACTAAAAGATTTGACTTTCTTTCATGACTGTACTTATAATAAAATTGGGCGGTGGGTCCAATCGACACCTTCAAAATGGGACTGTGTCGATTGATCCCCCGGACCCAAACCGAGCGGGCCCAAACGACTACAGACCCGTGTTTTTATAAAACCTACTTGCAAAATAAAGATCATTTATCATTCAATAAACTAGTATTCAGTTGCTTCGATCATAGTTGGGAAAAAGCTACGTAGAAAAGCATTTTTTGGTGTACAATAAAATTTATTCTAGTCCAACGGGGTCAGCAACTGGCGGACCGCGGTCCGCGTCCGGACCACGGAAGGTCGGCCATGGGACCGCCGGATATTTGTCATATAATATTGTCATAGTTATTCATACATTTAAGAGCCACGTAGAATCAAACTAACGGAGTAATTACAAGTTAATAACGACAAGCCATATTTCACGTAAAAAAATGTGCGAAGCGTTTCACATTGGCCTCGTGCATCCCGCGTCCTTACGAAACTGCAGCGCGCTTGCGACTGTCATACATAGTCATACATACATAGTACTATTTGAAATAAATATTGTAGCATTATTGTTTTTTTTTTCGGATTATATTATTTTGGATCTCGATAAAAAATTTCAATTTTATACGGACCCCACTTAAAACTACTTGCCGACCCCTGTCTAGTCTATTCTATTGTATCACTTTAATACCAAAACCAAAAATAATAAAATATAGCTTTAGCGGACACCCTTGGCCACAATGACCGGTGACAAAAAAATAATTTTCCCAACGTTATTTTGTGTCTAACTTTGAGGTAGATGCTAGAGATTTGTTGGTAATTTAAGTTCCCATTCCCATTTTGCATCATCCAGATTGATAAAGCTTTGATAAACATTATGTATAATTTGTACGCAAAGTGAACATAGAAATGTTCACGGCGATTTCTTCTTGCGACGAGAAATGTACACCTTTATCGCAACAACAAGACAGAAGCCTTGTTGTTGCGATAAAGGTGTACATTTCTCGTATTACCATTTTCTTTACGCTCATTTCCCTTATGAGTAGCGAAGCACAAAGCGGCATGCGGTGACAACCTTGTACAATAATTAAGAGGAAAAAACTATAGAAAACATTAAGTTTCCTATTTATTTATTTTACCTACTTCAGCTACAGATGACAGTGAGAGAAAAGGGAGGATACTCCGACCAGACGGATGTTGTCTCTGGTCTGGAAAACTGCCCAATTTCGGACTGTTCTTTTTTTCGTGTCGATGTTCTCAAACTATTTTTATTTTCTGACCAGTATTTGGCAACCTCTCTCTTTGCCTAGCCTTATCCCAGTTCGTTTGACGTCGGCTCTCCTCGTCATTTTTCGCCAGACATTTCGGTTCTGGGTCGTCGAGTCATTCACTTGGAGTTTCTTTAGGTCATTACTAATTTCAGAGTTGCAGTGTGTGCAACTTTATTATTGGCCTCGTATAGATTTTATTTTGGGGACCGAGTCGAATTATTGGCCTCGTATTTATTTTGGGGACCGAGTCACCCGCGTCCGTAGGAGAATACCCGAAGCAAGTCCCTACACGTAGTCCCCGGGTGGTGCTAATCAGGTGACACTAACTGGTGGTAGGTTTCGACCGTTGGCTTGCGACCACCCACTGAGCAAAGACGTACCGCCAAACGGCCTGGCCGTGTTCCGGTATGATGCTCAGTGTAGCCAGTCTAGAGGAGTTGGGTCGAAATAGTTGTTCCAACGCAAGCAGACCAATCTGGCTCATGCTGATAGGGAGGAATCGGGAGGCTAGTCGCGGAGGGTAGCGGGATCCGAGGCACGGTTGCCGCTGGCCGACCGCAGGTAGTTGGGGGCCCAAGTAATGTGCTAGCCACACATGAAAGGCTGCCCCGCCAACTGTCGAAAAATCCCGGAATGCGCCATCGTGCTGGTTGGCGACCAGACGAGAGGGCCCGATGGACATTCCCGGGGGGGCTCGGGCGTCCCCGCAGTCTCCAGACTAGTCCCCCAATGATTTCGTCCCTTCAGTGCGTGCCTGAGGGTTAGCTGCGTGGAACCTCATTTCACTTCCTTCTCCTCTCCTCCCGTTCACTCATATGAAAATGAAAAGGACAAAGAGACTCGTTAAACAGCGGCTGCACTCCCTCTCCCACAAAGTGCACCTCATTAACATAAGAGGTCTGCACTCCAATATCGTCGCAGTCCACCATCACCTGGAGACTGAAAAGCCAGCTCTCTTCTTCCTTTCGGAGACGCAGATCAGGTGTCCGTCCGACGTGTCGTACCTTTCCTACCCAGGGTTTACCTTGGAGCACAATTTTAAACCACGTGCGGGTGTATGTATGTACGCCCGGGACGACATCTGCTATCGGCGTCTCCGTAACCTTGAGGACTCCAGTTTCTCGACGCTTTGGACTTTGGTGGACACAGGCCTGGATAAAATAATCTACGCTTGTGTCTACCGGTCGCACAGCGGAGATCAGGAGGCATCCGGGCTCACACAGCATCTGAGTGAGGCGGCGGATGTGGCTCTACAGCGGTACCCTTCTGCCCAATTGGTGTTACTGGGGGATTTTAATGCCCACCACCAAGAGTGGTTATTCCCGTACCAGTCCACAGACCACGCCGGTCGTGAGATACGAAAGCTAGCGCTAGCACTTAATCTCACCCAGCTGGTCCAGGGGGCAACGAGGGTGCCGGATGTGGATTCGCACACAGCCAATTGCTTGGACCTTCTGCTGACAACAGATCCAGACCGATACTCTGTGTCGATATGTTCGCCTTTAGGCAGTTCCGACCACTGTCTGGTTAAGTCTGTGTCTGTCTACTCCCCGCCCGATCCCAGCCCTAGAGGCACCCGGCGGGTTTGGCGATACAGGTCAGCAGATTGGGATGGCTTGCGGTCTTTCTTCGCATGCTATCCTTGGCAGCTCACTTGCTTTTCTTCGGAGGATGCTTCGTCGTGCGCAGATGCCGTGACGGATGTGTTGCGACAGGGGATGGAGTACTTCATCCCATTCTCTGACGTAACAATGTCTGGCCAAGCTCGTCCATGGTTCGGCGCCGAGTGTCATCGCGCAGACGCGCTTAAGCACGCGGCATACCGAGCTTGGGCTGACGCTCGTATGCACAAAGCAAGCGACGTGGCTCAAAAGAAGAAGGCCTTTAACAGGGCTGCCAAGTCCTGCAAGAAGGTGTTGAGGAGGTCTCGGTTCGACCACGTAAGCCGAATTGGGAGCAAACTTGCTTCATACCCTGCAGGTAGTAAAGCGTTTTGGTCCCTGGCTAAGTCGGTTGAATCGAACTTCTGCCGCCACTCACTTCCGCCACTGCTAAAACCCGATGGCTCGCTGGCCCACACCGCGGAAGAGAAAGCAAACTTATTTGCCTCTCTTTTTGCGGAATCTTCTCGTCTGAACTCTGGTGACGCACGGCCCCCTGCCTTTCCTGAGCGATGCGAGACGACTATGTCAGATATTCGCATCCATCAGAAGGACGTCCGTAGGGTGCTACGTAACCTAGACGTGAACAAAGCCAGCGGTCCTGACGGGATACCAGCGGTCGTGCTTAAAACTTGTGCGCCTGAATTGTCTCCGATCTTGACACGCCTATTTCGCCTCTCATATGAAACTGGAAAAGTGCCGATTGCTTGGAAGCAAGCTAACGTGCAGCCTGTGCCTAAGAAGGGCAGTCGAGCTGACCCGGCAAACTACCGACCCATCTCTGTTACATCCGTCCTCTGTAAGAGTATGGAACGGGTGCTTAACAGGAAGCTTCTGGCATACCTAGAAACTAACGACATCCTCAGTGACCGACAATACGGTTTTCGCCGAAACCAGTCTACTGGGGATCTTCTAGCGTATGCCACTCATATCTGGAGCGAGGCCATCGAGAAACATGGGGAAGCGCTTGCCGTCTCCCTTGATATCTCGAAGGCTTTCGATAGGGTCTGGCACGAAAGCCTTATTGCTAAGCTTCCTTCCTTCGGTTTGCCCGCTGGTCTGTGTGATTGGATCGCTGACTTCTTGCGGGATCGATCCATCCGAGTGGTTATTGATGGCTGCTCGTCCGGTCAAATGGATATTAATGCCGGGGTCCCTCAGGGGTCAGTGCTCTCGGCGACGCTGTTTTTGCTGCACATAAATGATCTACTTAAACCCGGTATCTTTGGGTATGCAGACGACAGCACTGTTGCTGAGAGATATGTATCTGACGCACGAGCTAGCGGGACACAGATCCAGTCATCCCGAGAAGCTATGGTTGAACGCTTGAACTCGTCCTTGAAGGCGGTCTCCGATTGGGGCGACGCCAATCTGGTCAAGTTCAATGCATCTAAAACCCAGGCGTGTCTTTTTTCCGCCAAACGGAGCCAATTCCACCCGGCTCCAACTTTCCGGGGTGTAACCGTGCCGATAACCGACCACCTTGAGCTTCTTGGAGTTACGTTATCATCTACACTCAATTTCGGCTCATACATCGATGCAAAGGCTCAACTGGCTGCCAAAAAATTGGGGATCTTAGCAAAGGTGAGACGGTACTTCACGCCGGAACAGCTGCTCAATCTTTATCAAGCCCAAGTTCGATCGTGTATGGAGTACTGTTCTCATCTTTGGGGTGGATCTGCCAAATACCAACTTGATGCGCTGGAGTCGATTGAGAGGCGAGCCAAGAGAATCATCGGCAATGATGCACTTGTAGAGTCGAAGCTCCAAAGCCTTGAGCATCGCCGCCGAGTTGCTAGTCTGTCGGTTTTCTATCGTTTACATTTCGGGGAGTGTGCACTGGAATTGCACAATCTAATTCCGCCAAGTCCGTTCCATCATCGGACCACACGACGTACAGCGTTGCGCCACCGGTACATGGTAGACATCCCACCCATACGCACAAAACGTTTTGCGAACACATTTATTGTGCGTACAGCCAAGGAGTGGAATTCCCTGCCGGAATCTGTGTTTCCTGATAGCTACAACTTAGGAGTCTTTAAGTCGAGAGTGAATAGGTTTCTTCTAGGCAAGCGTGCTTCATCGTCGACCACATCATCGCTTACCATCAGGTGAGATAGTGGTCAAACGCAAGCCTATCATTAATAAAAAAAAAAAAAAAAAAAAATAGATCCTAAAAAGTCCTGCGGCCGTATTATGACATCTTAAAACCATCATGTTTTCTGTATGAGAAAAGGATAGTGCTATTCGTCCTGTATAGCTCCGTCTCTTTTTCACACCGAAAACATGATGGTTTTAAGAGGTCATAATACGGCCCCTGATGGTTGTGCAGGATGAGCAGCATAGCAGGGGACGAATGTCCTGTGCAGCGGCTCCATACTGGCACTGTGACTGTGAGATGGGTTGAGGAAGCTCCATTTGGCCAGATCGTTTTTGTAGCGGCTAACCTGGGTCCGCAATCGGTTAAGATATTTCCAAATTTGCCACGGCAGTTCGCATCCAGGGGGAGATGTTCTGATGGGGTGATGGCTGTTCATATTGACTGTTGCTGTTGCATAATCGCGAGTAGAACTATAATACCGCGATGCAGGATTTTGAATGTTGTTCCTATATAGCCTCATAGACATCGCAACAAAAGCAATTCATTAGTGTTGATTGAATTGTTCTGCAAAATATTTAAGTCCGAATCAAAATCATCTATTGATGATAATACTGATTAAACTCATTCTCAATCCACGGAATCAAATTGAATTTGCTAACCTTTTAGTATGTTTGATTGCAGTTTCATCCAAATACTACACGATATTTAGCAGTGAATTTAATAAAAAATATTTGATCATGATTTTAAGATCTTAAGGTGCAGTGATACCCGTGGTAACGACCCTAACTTACGAGTTGTAAGTCGTAAGTTCAAACCCAGCCAGGTAAATTACTTTTTGAAAATTATTGTAATCACCACTGCTCTCAAAAAAGTGACGAAAACATCGTGAGGAAACCGGCATGACCTAGGACCTAGACCCTAAAATTCAAAAATATAAAAGGTGTAAGGGACAGCCCTCCACAAACTTTAAAGGCTTGCTCAGTAGACGAAACTGAACAACCTTTCACAAAATTTTCTTTCAGGAAACGAAAAAAAAAAATCAGCCTCACCATACAAAATGATAAACTAGATTGGACAATTTGTATGGCGAGGCCGATTTTTTTTTCGTTTCCTGAAAAATATTTTTGTGGAAGGTTGTTCAATTTCGTCTACTGAGCAAGCCCTTAAAGTTTGTGGAGGGCTGTCCCTTACACCTTGTATAACATCATCAATCCGCACTGGGCCCGCGTGGTGGACTACAGCCCATTCCCGTTCCTAGAAAGGAGGCCTGAGACAGTTGAAACTTTGTGAGGCTGTTTTTGTTTATGACCTTTGTTTCTGTAGATATTTCTATTACCAGTATATGCTTTAGATGAAATGATTGACACGACCTAGAACACGCGGCAAAAAGAGTTTTCCCCACGAATGTTTAGATACACAACACTTGAATTCTGTTTTAAGACTCTCAGCAGTTCTCATTATGCTAATGCTAGCATTCACTCGGTGAATGGCAGCGGGAATATGGAGGGTTTTCGCGTGATAAATCTCCTTAGCACGCCCCTACTGTTTGTATAAATATGTGGTTAGTGACAGATTTGAGCAGAGCTTAAGGTAAACTTGGATATTATGCTGGAACTTTACCCACAGCACTTTAGTCACGACTTTGTTTGCGAGTGTTTTCATAAATAAATACTTTAACACCTCCAGTATTCTGAGAGTAGTATTGGTTTAAATTCGTGCCAAGTTTCAATTTTATTAACCTAAGAAATGAGGATTCTCCATGCAATGTATAAAACCCCTTAAATTGTTATAGAACTTTATTTTTAGTATATGCAAAATCCAAAACACGTGTCTAGTATTTTAATGTAAAAAATCTATGTAGGTACTAAATTTCGTAACTATCATGAAAAATCACAAAGTTATAAGCTTGTTATGTCAGCAAAAATACATAGTCACCGGGGCATCCAGGAGACTGAGGGGTTGTTTTGCACTTGCATCAAGCTGTTTGCTGGCTCCTTATGCCCGTTATGACCTGCCGTGACCTGTGTTGTACTTAGTGTCAGCGATGCCCAATTTGTAACCTTTATAAATATAACATGGTGTAAAAACTATTGGAATCCATTCAGTTACTGATTCTGAACGGAATATATTCAGGTTTCACATAAACTAAAAATTATATTATATTGGGAGTTGTTTTGGAAAACTAATAATGTCAACTTTTATTATTTACTTAAGGCTGATTTTTCAATATCGAGATATTGTTTTAACACAGGAATGACAATGGCGGTTTGACAGCTTTTTTAACACGCTTATATTAGCTTCACCTGTATGTTTGTAACCAACGCCTTTGAGCTCGATTTTGACCAACTTTGGGCGATCAGATTTTCTTCAAACTTTGCACACCTATCAAAGACTGATGACAATACAATAATCTGTTTTTTTTTAGTGCAAAATAAAAAAATAGGTTAAAAAAACTAAAAAAAAAACACGCTTTCATAGCATATCAAACTAAAAAGTGTAAAATAATTTTCAATATAGGTAGAAAATAATTTGTGCCATATTTTTCGTAAATCGAGCACCCCACGCTTTTTTCACAATGATATTAATATTTTTCGTTCATTATTATTATTTTCTACCTATATTGAAAATTATTTTACACTTTTTAGTTTGATATGCTATGAAAGCGTGTTTTTTTTAGTTTTTTTAACCTATTTTTTTTATATAAAATACGTAAAAACGCCGTAATTATTCTTTATGTAGGTAACATAGTATTGAAAAATCAGGCCTTAGGATACTATTTGTGTTATATTTCAAGTATATTTACACACAGGAAGAGAGTTTTTTGTATAAACAATATTTCTACTTTTCATCCCCTTAGGCTGAATATTCGAAAACCCCTCCGTTATAAATCTAGTGCAAAATTCTACGTTCTAGGTTTCAGTAGAGTCTGTCTGAAAAGTAAAACGACTTGAATAGGTAATTATTAGGGCAAAATGAAATCTGATGGAGTCAACACCGGTTCAATAATCAAGGTTGATTTAGAGATCTAGATCATTGTTTACTAATAGAAGAACCTTATAAAAAGTATCGAATATAAGTATTTTTTAAATGATTAAATATTGTACAAAATTTTCAAGTCGCTTGACTTTTTAGACAGACTATAGTTTAGGTTATACGTTGATGTGTCAGTCTGCCAGTTTCTCCTTTTATATAATTTATATAATAGGTAGATAGGTTTGGATTACGATGTGGTTATTAGTACTTACATATCTATCTGTTTGTTTTGAATACAAATCCAATATACAGTATTGACGTATTTCACAAGACATTTGTGTTGCACGAATCACATCACTCAGTTACTTGCAATTTATACACCGTTATGTAGTTAGTACGCAACGCCGACTACTACCTACAGGTCATTGGACTCGCTCAGCTGATGTTTTCTATTTATTAAACCCCTAGCGAACGCCGGCGTTCGCGCACCTATTGTCTTTCTATTGTGTCTGCAATTTCCACGATTGAAAGGTTAAAGAAACGAATTTCGTACATGCGTAAATTAATACGAGTTTTAAAAAAAGGTACTTTATTTTTTTATTTTATCGTTACAAATCGATAGTGTTCCATGTACCGGATCGACCCTTCACGGGATTAAAACGATCAAAATTTAGCGATGTATATGTATCTTAAAATAACCGTATAGTCAGACGTAGGTTTATCTGCGAGGTGACAGAAATAATATTTAGGACTGATTTTTCAAGTCAATACTGACTGGCCTTTAAATTGTGGAATATAATCAATACTTGACATTTTTTTATGGAAAAACTGACTAACAATCGATATTTCTACGCAAGTCGAAAATAATATTGGGGTTTAAATATGTAGGCGAATTCAACCTAAAACTAATAGTTAAGGCCCAAAATAAACACAGATCTTCATTAACACAAAATGAGGAAACCCGACCCAAATCCAGATCGGAACATCACTACACTCTGCAAAATACACGTGCTTTTGATAACGGTGCTAACGTGCAAAGTTTCCTATGTCGGGTCGCCGTCACGATAGCCTGTCATCTCCGGTAGAGGCACGTGCCAAATGTAGACCGTGTCTGCGATGTGTGTCAGGAAGGGAGGGTAGTTTCTTTAGATGTAGGTAGCTGAGTTGGGTACGTGTGATTTGTCAACTAGCAAGGGGGGAGGGAGATTCGAAAATAGAAATTATAATTAACCCCCGACGGAAAAGGGGATTATATGTTTGACGTGTCTGTGCGTCTGTCTGTGGCATCATAGCTCCTGAGCGAATGGACCGATTTTAATGCGTTTTTAGGGTTCCGTAGCCAAATGGCAAAAAACGGAACCCTTATAGATTCATCATGTCTGTCTGTCTGTCTGTCTGTCCGTCCGTATGTCACAGCCACTTTTTTCCGAAACTATAAGAGCTATACTGTTGAAACTCAGTAAGTAGATGTATTCTGTGAACCGCATTAAGATTTTCACACATAAATAGAAAAAAGCAATAAATTTTGGGGGTCCCCATACTTAGAACTAAAACTCAAAATTTTTTTTTTCGTCAATCCCGTACGTTTGGGGTATCTATGGATAGGTCTACAAAAATGATATTGAGATTTCTAATATAATTTTTTTCTAAATTGAATAGTTTACGCGAGAGACTTGCAAAGTGGTAAAATGTGTCCCCCCCCCCTGTAACTCCTAAAATAAGAGAATGATAAAACTAAGAAAAATATATGATGTACATTACCATGCAAAATACCAACGAAAATTGGTTTAAACGAGATCTAGTGAGTAGTTTTTTTTTTTAATACGTCATAAATCTAAAAAAATACACATAGGTATATACTTTACTAATAAACACATAAACATTGTTCTAAATATTTTTTATGATGACGAGGACCTGATGATAGAACTGGGAGGTGGCTGACGGAACCCTGGAATGCCTTCTAGTAAACACATCGAGTTTGGGCTCATTAGACTAGTCTTAACCAGTTATTTTACTTTTTATAGATTTTATGCATCGGGGGTTTAAGAAAAAAATGCTATTATTTAGTATTTAATATTAGATACACGTGCATGTGTAGATGCAGAATGAAGTAATGTATTCTGTGTTTTAACCCGGTCGGGTTTGGTTTGGTGTAGTACGAATTATTTTCTGGACCAATTTTTGCACCAGGGCCAAGCGCCCGAAAAGTGCCATAAAACAGTGATTTTCTGAGGCCTACTCCTCCGTAACGGCTAGGTCAATTGGTTTGAAAAAAATATATGTTTATTATAGATTCATGAACAATAATATCAACATTTGATTTTTTCGTGCAATTAATACTTTTGTCAAAAAAAAATATTTAGCAATTTCGCAACTTTTCGCAACTTTTCCCTACTCCTTCGAAACGGCTTGGACCTTTAGAAACATTTTTACACATAAAAATTGGTAGTTAACCTTTCGAATGTCTTAAGTTACACAGTCCGACATAAGGTAATTGTCTTTCTATTGTGTCTCTAATTACGACATTCAAAGAGTTAAATATTCTTCAAAGTGAACATTGCATATGTAAATCAATCAATATCTCGCAGAGACAATGGATTTAAAGCGCTTTCCGGGCGCTGCTGGCCGCAAATAAATGCACAGATTTGCGTACTGCCGCCTAGGCGAGTGCGAGAGTTGCGTTCACATAATTTCGGTCAGATGGTTCAAGGGACTATACGCCTTAAGAGACTTGATGAAAAGAGCTAACTTATTAAAATGGTTTTTGTAGCATTCCTATAAATTCTGTTATACCCAAATAGTTTTAGACTTCTTTTCCTTGTTCTTCGTCTGAATCATTCTTATTTTTTAAAAGTATTTTAAACTTCATGTAACACAAAAGTACAGAGGCGGACTTAATGCCTTAAGCATTCTCCATCAGTCAACAAAGATATTGTCTAATTCTTCATAGATATAATTGTAGATTCAAAGCGACCAAGCGATCAAGCGGACGGCGAGCAATGGGTAGCTCGCCATCCGACCGTCAAAAAACATACCACAAAACAGAGGGGTTATTATATAACTCATAAATAATAAATAATTATACGATACGTGGTCATTTATTTTAAACCTCTTCAAAAAAACAGAATCACCCGTTGTGATTTATCGCGCGTCATGTCACTATGTGCGTAAGTGCGACAGCCTGTACGAGGCTCCGCCCATTTACTTCAAGAAACGCTTTTACCAGTTTCGTAAACAAGAATAAAATTAATTAAAAAAAAACAATACCTTCCCGTTTTTTGTTTGTTGATTCAGGTCGAGTATTATTGCATAGAATAGATGCCTTCAGAATTTTTTTGATTCAAAACTGTACCTTGTAATTATTTCAAAACTCATCCTCCCTAGAGTCTGTCGAAAAAGTCAAACGACTTGGGTAACTATTAGGGCAAATTGAAATCTGATGTATTCAACACTGGTTCAATAATCAAGGTTGATTATGAGATCTTGATCATAGTTTACTAATAGAAGAACCTTATAAAAAGTAGCGACTATGGGTATATTTTAAATGATATTATATAAAAATTCCCAGGTCGTTTGACTTTTTAGAGAGACTCTAGGGGGATGAGTTTTGAAATTGAAAAAACAACCGTTTCTCTTGTATCGAACGCATCGAGTTAGCCATGCCCCCGATCCGATCGTTCTGACCACGTGACTGAGCGTTGAGATGACATCATTTCCGTACATTTGAAGTTTTCTACTACTATTAACGATTCCAGATTATCGACTTGGCTAGGGGTACAGTACTGATAAAGTGTAATTTGTCTCAAAATGGTTTGCTATTTTTAACCACTTCTGCTCGTTTCAAAAGATCATCCATTTGCTTTTGTAAGGTAACATCTCGGTGGTGACTCAACCCGCAATTTTCCTGCTGTTACCATCTCTGGGGGATAAGATAACGTAAGTAGCGAACTATCTTGTTGTCACTTGAAAGGAAAAATGTGTTGAAGTTCATCCCGTAATTGGTAGATTGTACTTGCAATGTTGTTATCGTTTTATGTATTAGATATTATAACATTGTGCTTATGGTGATACCTCGGATGTTTAGAGATGGGTGGGCTTTCTATCACAATGCCGGACAAAGACCTCTACCAAGCACTTCCAGACATTTTTCACCCGCACCGTCTCGAACCAGTGCTCCTGGTACCCACGCATCTAGATCATCTGGCCACATCTTTCTGGACCGACCTCAACGTCGGAACAGATACAGGAACCTACCCTGCAGCTGTCGTGATCCATCCAATCCCTTTGCACCTGGCAGCCTTTTTGCCTATGTCTATTTAGTCCGTTTTAGCGCAACGTTTCTTAAGGAAACCGTTTTTACAAGTAAAATGTTGTGCTCCATAGTTGTCTTTTTTTTTGTACACTCTTTCTCACTACCCATGACTGTTTTTTGTAGTCGCCCAATGTCTCATGAAGCAGTTTGGTTTGTTTTCGACATCGCTTTCTGTTATACAGTAACCTTTGAGATGTTAATTTTACCAAGCTATCGTCGTGTATGTCAAATTACACTTGCGTCAAATATACACATAACTTTTCCAGGGAAAAATCAGGCAAAGATAACTGAAATTCTTTTATTGTAGCTTGTTTCAAAAACAATTTGCCTACCTGAAAAAAAACGATTTTATAAAATAATTCAAGAACACTTATCAATACAAAAACACACCTTTGTAAAAGGTCTGATACACCCACCATGTACTTATGTAAAGCTTTATAAATTACCTCAATCGATCGCCTGATTTGGCGAGGAGCGCCTTTGATTTCGTGTCGAAGAGTTTTCAAGGATTTTAACATTTAAATCTCATTGTATAGCTGATTGAATTGTAATCTATACAATCAGAGAGATGTTGGGGAAATGCTTCAGGCGTTTTGTCCTTTTCTGTTTCGTACAACAATAGATACCTACTCAAATTAAGGCCGCGTTCCAATTTGTCGTGACGACAAATAATCGTGGTTTTAACTTGTGGCTTATATTCGTATCTACACTATTCTACACTATCTACACTAATATAATAAAGAGGTAAAGTTTATTTTTCTTTTTTTTGTAGGAGGTAATCTTTGGAAGTACTGATCTGTTTGCTAAAATTTTTTCACCGATAGAAAGCCTATTATTCCTTATTATTAAGCTGTTTTATTCCTGAGTGACATACCCCCGATTTCTGATTTAAGCATTTGAAGTTGAGTATTTCTCAAAACTCTACTTTAGCTTGTAAATCTGTCAAAATTTGGCATCTAAGTAGGGTTTGAGACGTGCTTAACTCAAAATACTCAACTCAGAAACCCGCCCTTAGGCTATATTTATAAGTAGGTACGCGGGCGAAGCTACGGGCAAAAGCTAGTATTTAATAAATGGTATTGTTCACATTTTGTACGACACGATTAACTGTCGTCTACGACTTTTATTGCGGTGACTAGAGGTTGTCATGGCCGTGGAAAGGCTAGCTCAATAATCGTAAAACTGTAAAAAAATGTCACAACTAAACCGTGACATTAATCATGACTGTGTCGTTTGTTTCAAGGCAACAGCTTTTTCGAGAAATTCCGCACTACTGTCAGCCGTAAATCAAGCTGACATTTCTTTGAGGTGCACATGCAACACAACGTGCCGTCGAGCCGAGCCTACTCCTTCGGACGGCGAGCTAACCTTTGCTTGCCGTACGAAATAACAAGCCGATATACCTTATAAGTATATCCTATACGCGTACGTCTTATGTAGTACGAGATAGGTTAGGAGAATTTTAAGAGGTAAATGCTGATAAATTGTATGACAAAACCTTTTATATGCATCAAAAAAAGAGTTCTGATGATGTACCTATGAGCAGTTTTTATATCCATGAATAAAAAGAACAAAACATAAAATCACGCCTGTTTTATTCCCCAGACTTACGTAAAGGTGAACGTAAATAGATCATACATACTTTTTTTTTAAATTGGATGAATAAAAATAACAAAATTATAAGGCAATTGTTAAAAGTAACGAAATATCAGTTGATCTCCATAATATTAAGTAATTTCATTGCTAAAAATATAGCAACACTGTTTTTCCGTATTGCTAACATTACGGCGAAGGGAATTCTTACGTGAAACCCACTATAGTTGGCAGATTTAACGGACTAAAACCACACCTATATTCCTTCTTTGCCTTTTTTCTCATTCAGCAGTCAAACCATGGCCCCGATAGGCTTCGGCCCTGCTGGGCACCTACGGTTTTACTGACATCTCTTTGAGGAGCGCGTGAAACTCGACACGTTATCGATAACTCGGGAGATTATGCATTGGTAGCAAACGTACATATGTATATCTAGAGTAAGCATACATTTCCCCATTAAGGAAAAACATGTAATTAACTTTGATAATGTAATGGACTTTGTACCCAAAGAAAAAATAGGCAGAGCTTTGTATACGTATGCTAAATACTTCCTAGTGCGGTTCAGTCAATATGTTATCACAATATTTTATTTCTCATTTGCTGTTTGGTAGATTCCGGGCCGAATCAAACCTAAAGAAGTTGAGCTCAAGGTTATTTTAACAGTGCAAAAAAAGTCATGTTTTCGCAAAGTTATAGCATTTCAATTTACCCTAGTGCTAGTGGAGAGCGAGAAAGGCCTGCCACGCACTCGCGGAAATATCGTTGGGGGCGCATTTCGACCCGTCGGCGTCGCCGCACCAGATGACGGTTTATGATTTTATTTGCGGCAGCTAAGATTAATGATTATAACTCAGTAAAGACATATTTATTATGGTCGCTAATCATTACACTAGTCTCACAGCCAAAATCAATGTGGTCAGAGTTATACCGATCATTAGGGTTTTTATTCCCACCTTAAAAAAACCTATTCACCTTAATAAATTGTCCACAATCACCATAATACCGTTTCGCCTCGTCGTTTATATTGCGTACATCTAAAGACTGGAACAATTTGCCTGCTGCGTTCTGCCCGTCCGATTATAATTTAGGTGTGTTCAAGGCTACAGTGAATAGGCTCTTAATAAAATAGTGCACCTCACCATTAACGATTACATTACTGCCTACCATCAGGTGGGATCGCTTTCAAGCGCTAGAGTACGAGTATATTATTAAAAAATAATAGTAATATTTTTTGACAGGATACGTCAACAAACCACTCTCCATCGCTTTAAACAGCAAGAATTACCTTTTAACGTCACTTAGCTAACTTCCGACGTATATTGTCGGTGACCTTTTGTTGACGCAATGCACTTAATTACTTTGTGACGGGATCACTTTGTTTGTTCGGACTATCTATAGGTTTATTAACGAAGTTTAATTTAGCCCGTTGTTTGCCAACCGATTTACATTATAGCTGTACACTGCTAAAAGCAGGATGGAAGTGAAAATTGAGAATGCTCAGTTTTAGTGCCGTAATTAGCCTTTTTGGCACCTGGTGCCAGTTTATGTAACTGCTCCCCTGAAGACAGTCCGACCTGGGTAAGTTAAGTCCGCGTGACATAAGTGTTTCAGGAGGCATCTGTATAGTATCTGGGAAAAAAACCGAGCCTACCCTTCATTAATAAAAAAAAAATCACGTTTCTGTGTCATGTGCGGGGATTTCCCTGAGCTCATGGTGAAGACTAATATTATGGAGGAAGTTTGCCCCACTTGGGTGCAGCCCCACCGTCTTCTCATGGGGGCTATCAATGCTGGCGACTCGAGTGCCCGATCCTGGTTCAGGCCAATAATGATACAAAGCTTGGCCTTGGCTTGATCATTTCTACGCCCTATCAGGGTCTAAGCCCTGTTCTATGGCACCGCTAGCACCGCCTTAGTTACGGCACTGCCCGGTTTTCATTATAAATTTGTAGCGATATCTATGGCGCCACATAAGAACTACGAAGAATATACGAAATCCTGCATCGCGCAATCAAAGTTCTCCGCGCGATTTGAACATATACGACAGCCCGAAATCATCTATCGGGCAGTTGCCCACCAGACCATAACACCTGTCTGGTCGGAGGACCCTCCCTTTTCAATGGAGGTATGTGGGACTTTACACTCTGTTCCCATACCTCCAAAAATATCTTATCAGTTTTGTAAGATCCAGATTGTTAAGAATTTTATTAATAAATACATTAATATCCTGTAGGAAATTTAGACTACTTGCCCAAATGTGGCCATGTTTTAGCTAGATGGCGCTGTACACATGTTTAACTAAATTGCTTAAGTAACGTGCTATACTTAAGTGGAGTAAGTAAAGCCACATTTCCTAACACTGACCAGCCCCTCACACAGACCATGTGACTGACGGTTGAAATGGCGCCAGAACAAAGGAATTGGAGGCGTGGCCGACTCGAAGCGATCGATGAAAGAGAAATGAAACAAAACGGTCGTATCTTGGCTAGGCTGGCTGACCTGACCTGACCAAAACGCAAAAGTACAATTACCGGCACGGATCTTGAGCGCTCGGCGTCAGAGTGGGGATCGCTTTGCGCATTTCATACATTGGCGAGCCAATCATCGTCGTTGTCAGATACATGCAGCAACGCAGGGAGCGAATCACGAGTGCCATCCATGACACGATGGCGCGGCGAGCCAATCACTGACACTCCCCGCCCCCGCGTCTCACTTCGCACCACTAAAGAGACCGAATATTTGACTTCTGCGCAACTTGAAGCCAGCGCTCAAGATCCGTTTCGGTAATTGTACGTGAGAAAATTTTAATTTCGCGGGTTTACCCTGGTTGATGGTCTCAAAAGTTCATTTAGCTTTGACATTAAATGCTAGTGAGTTTATCAAACATACGTAATATAGTTTCCACCCTTTACCAAGAATTGCTACAACTGACATAGAAGGAAATGCCCGATGGCAAATCTCGTCCCAGTTGCGGGAATTTGTGGTACAGATTAGATTAGGCACACAGGGGGATTCAAATCAAATACCTACGGTGCGTTTCTCATATTGATCAGAATCTACCTTACCTATGTAGTACCTATACAGGAAATACAGGAAAATTGTTGCGAGGAAAATGTTAATTTTCGCGTGACCTGTGAAGGACATTGTAATTAAGATTTCAGTTAATTTGCATCGGATGTCACCTTATTTTGTTTTACTATAAAAATAGAAGCACGTACGTAACATATTATAACAAAAAGCAAAAACAGCAAATATAAACGCAATATAGTCAAAAATAGGAGGAGAAAGGCTTAGGACATGCATATTATGGTGCGTCCAGAACGCGCCGCTAGTGAGCCGTTCGCGAACCGCTTGCGAACTGCGCGCACGCATTTCATGTTAACGTTTCACATTAACGAACCGTACCTACGCGGAAGGCACGCGCGCTGTTCGAAAGCGGCTCGCGAACGGCTCACGAGCGGCGCGTTCGCCAGATCTGGATGCACCATTACGGTAGAGAATAACCGAGAATTTCAAAGTTTTCTAAAGGCCGAGTCACGGCAGCGACGCGGCGAGCAACTTTATCTACATACTTAAAAGACCATCAGTATCGCTTGAAAAGCATGAAAATGTCGCGAGGCTGCCCGCGGTGTCGTGAGTAGTCGCACGCCTCGCGCGTCAAAGTGGTAGTTCTAACCTGGCAAGCCGCTGCCATTCCAGTGTGGCAGATGAAACTAAATAAGTACCATTGACCACTGGGGTGATAAACGCCACTTACTAGTGCCAACCACCATCCTGTTGGTAAGCTCAGAATGGGCTGATGGGAATAAAGGGTACAAGCCGTGATCCGGAGCGAGGAGGAATGGCAGGCTGTCGCCTCCTTCTGCGAATGCTGTAGTCCTAGAAAGCAAAGCAAAGAAGGAACATAGGAGTGCTTTTTAGTCAGTAAAAGTCTGACACGCGCTCAAGCTACTTCCTACAGCAAAGACTTGTATTGGATTATTTCCCACCTAAAAAAAAACGGCCGCCATGGAAAGCAGCGTTTTGACGAGAGATATATTTACGAGTATTTAGAATGTTATGTCTTGTTTGCTTTTCTACTTTTGATATTGTTTTCACAGTTAGTCAATTGACTGGTCTGTTGGTCTAGTGGTTAGTGGCCCTGACTGCTATGCCGGAGATCGTGGGTTCGATTCTCACCCAGAACAAATGTTTGTGTGATGAGCATAATCATTTGTTCTGTGTCTGGGTGTAATTTATCTATAATATGTATGTATTTAGAAGTATATAAGTATGTTTATCAGTTGTCTAGTACCCATAACACAAGCTCTGCTTAGCTTGGCACTAGATGGCGTTGTGTGATAGTTGTGGAATATTATATTATAATTTTCTCTTTTTGATATTGTTTTCACAGTTAGTTAATGAATTTTTTTATGCATTTCCTATCAAGAACATTGTTTAAAAGTACCGTTAGAATTTTGGTGTAGGTACAATAAAATAGAATTTCCTTTATTGTACACCAAAAGTATGATATTTCCGTTTTAATATTTTCACCCATACAGATTAATTACGTCTCAATCAACCGCCTGTATGCCCAAATTAATAACCCTTTAGTAAATATATTGTGTTGGTGCTCGCTGTTGTTAAATTGGCTAGCCCAGCGTGTTATCGGTAAATATAATTACTGACGTGTGTAGGCGATATTATCCAGTGGGACAGCGTTGTTTATGGCTACCGTAGCCAATGATTTAGTGGGGCGGTTAATCTTAAGGATATAGGATAGGTGGACAAGAAGTTATGGTGGTGTGTTCATCTTCGATCAGCAGTACCTACCTATTACATTAACAATCAACAATACCTACGGTGTCCACCTAAATATTATGTATAATACCTAGCTTTTACCACCGGCAGAATCTATTCAATAGTTAGTAAGAGAACCGAGAAAGCATATTATTAGACAAACAGATTATCATTTGTAATTCACATTATTCTCATTTATAAAATACTAGCTTTTGCCCGCGGCTTCGCCCTCATGGCATTAGGTACTTAAGTGTGATAAATCAAACACTTCAGGATAAATTGTATAAATATTTTATTCACTTTGATCAACACAATTTCATACTTATCGTTCTATTAATTCTCTATATCCGAGTTTATATAAGGTCGGAGGAAAGTATGCTTCTAAATGTTATTCCTCAGTTTGCCAAAATCGGTAATTACAGTAATTTTATACTTAAAACTTTGTTTTTTTTCAATGGATCTATAGATTTTAAAATGAGGCAAATTCAATTTTACTCTCATAATTGCAATCAGATCTACTAATCTTTATTAAACCACTTATGCTGTAGGCTGTATCAAGGATTTTACTGATAACGGAAGTATCTTTTTGCTAGTCTAACCCAGATATTGGCGCTCACTTCATATCTTAAACTTTTTAACGTATTTTACTTCGTAATGTTTATCATTTAAAGGCACTCTGATCCTGGTAGTTTTGTGGCAGTCTGTCTAGGGGGACATTTAACAGAATTAATAACACGCCATAGGCATATGTTTCCTTGGTGTTCGTCATAGGAATCATTTTATTTTGCTAGGGGATTTAAAATAGTGGTTATACATTTTAGCAAAACCGCGCTCAACCTTAGACAAGATACAGCGTTAAAAACAAGGTCAATACCATGACTATCGCAAAAGCTCTTGATAGTAGGGTATCTAAAAGAAATCCATGATTTCAGTATTATTCAAGTTAATAAACTACTGTCAAATATGTTTTATAACCAACACTCAATTAGGTACTCAAAACCATCGGTCAATATTAATTATGTGAGACTGTAAGCATAAAGTAAAATTGATCAGCTTTTTGTTCGAAAGTATTCTTCATTATTTACGCGCACTGAATTCACTTCATGTCATTAGGTTTTTCATCGGGTTCAGCTATAAGAATTTGAAATCTAGATCTTATTCATTTAATCCTAAGCAAATGCTGGGGCTTGCTCTCTCATTTTGTTTCTATTGTGTCTCTAGTCAAAGTATTCGAAAATTTGATATTTAGATCAATTCTCGTCTCAATACTATAAACAGAAACAGTATTCGTCTTAATTTCTGTGGAAAACATGACATTACGACTTAAGGTATCGACATACGCGTCCTAGATCTTACACTCTCAGTGGTTAAATGAAACTCACAAATTTGTAGCCACCATGTTGCTACATGTTGTGTGGCGACTCGTTTAGTCAGAGTTCATTACTTTCATTATTTGAAAGCATAATATAAAACAGAAACTTAAGCATTTACAATAAAAGTGATCCTTCAGCTAGAGGCTAAGGGCTTAATTGTACTAATATTATCTCTCAAATAATATTAGCAGCATATGTGCGTGATTTCGTACCAAGTAAAGGTTCTAATAATGAAGTTCGGATCGCACTGTTCGTCAAACTTTATTTTTATTTGAAAACTTGAAATTGGTCCTCTACTCTAGTGTATGGATTTTCAATCCATCTTCCCCTTAACCGAATAAATAACGATGTAATATTTAGCTCTATTTAAATCATTCATTGTATCATAATCATCTTAGGAACCGGATTCGATTTCAGTCTGGACGACGAGAACTAGTTATGGTCATGTAATAGTATATATTTTATCCTACTTGTAAAATAAATATCATTGTGTTCTCTATCTATGGAATCAGTCTCTGCTACAGTATGCACACGTCACAGGAATTGAAAACGTGTAATAAATCCATTTCCTCGTCTACAATTTAATGGTTTGGCTCAATTCCTAATAGATTTATCATTAATCCCGTGTGTTTAAATTTCTATCTGCAGCATATAAGCATTAATTTGTCGTAATAATATTCACATAAGTTACACCTTAATTCTTACTAGCTAACATTTCTGCTTGAAACCGACCATAATTCTGCTCATTAGATAAAATCATTTTAGTTTAGTTTACCACTTCGTCACTTAATGCTAACTTACAAAACTTGGCAAGGTTTCGTAAATTTTCTATTTTCTCTTGGTAAGACTAGCAAGTTTTTGAGACAAATTGTATAGTCAGTTTCTGATCCTACTTGCTTAATACAAATCAATTATAATTACTCTTTCTAATCAAACTTAAATACTCTCAAAATTTACAGAAGTGATAGAACTCCCGTATCACAAAGTTCCAATGGATATGTTCAAACCTCGATACTTGTAACGCTTTCCTCCTTGAAAATCATTCAACCACTCTCTTAGACCAACGTGGGGTACCTCTTCGCTTCTTGCATCGTGGTGGTGTCTTATTCCTTCCAAATCGTCTCTTTGCATCATTTTTCTTCAAGTCTGTACTGTTTGAACCAGGAACTATCTATTTGTTCAATAAGACTGGCAATTTTTCCTTCTGTAGTTCTGTCGGAATCCAAGTCCTCAAAAATAAAAAAATCAGTGGTTAAAACATTTACAGGAAATAGTACTTGTATCGTACATTTGAAACTCTTTTTTTTAAGAATCAAATCCCAGTGTTAAATTATACTTTCAATTCAATTTATCTATACCTATAATATCTTCAAAAACTATAACAGAATGTTCAAATCTCATCCAATAAACAGTTCAAATATGATATGAATAAACTTAATAAATTATTCAATTCATTTACAACATCTGCATTAAGCCAACGTAGTCAGACTAAAATCACATTAATAGGTAAATTCATACGTTACTTACGCTCTTGAGGATAATTTCATCTGCACCGGGCACACTTAACCCGAATCTTAATTGGCTCATCTGGCCAATTCAAATGGCCCACTTGGCCTCAGATCGCCCACTTGGCCTCAAATGGCCCACTTGGCCTCAAATGGCCCACATGGCCTCAAATGGCCCACTTGGCCTCAAATGGCCCACATGGCCTCAAATGGCCCACTTGGCCTCAAATGGCCCACTTTGCTCCAAATGGCCCACTTGGCCTCAAATGGCCCACTTGGCCTCAAATGGCCCACTTGGCCTCAAAAGGCCCACTTGGCCTCAAATGGCTCACTTGGCCTCAAATGGCCCACATGGCCTCAAATGGCTCGCTTGGTCTTATTAAGGCTCACTTGGCTTCGTCAAAGGCACGTTTAGCTTCATCAAAAGCACGCTTGGCTTCATCAAAGGCACGCTTAGCTTCATCAAAGGCACGCTTGGCTTCATCAAAGGCACGCATGGCTTCATCAAAGGCACGCTTGGCTTCATCAAAGGCACGCTTGGCTTCATCAAATGTACACTTGGCTTCATTAAAGGCACGTTGGGCCTCATCAAAGTCACGTTTGGCCTCATCAAAGGCACGCTTGGCCTCATCAAAGACACTCTTGGCCTCATCAAAGCACTGAAATCAATTCAAAACATTTCAAATGAACCATCATTAAGGCTCGCTTGGTCTTATTAAGGCTCGCTTGGCTTCGTCAAAGGCACGCTTGGCTTCATCAAAGGCACGCTTGTCTTCATCAAAGGTACACACTTAGCTTCATCAAAGGCACGTTTGGCCTCATCAAAGGCACGTTTGGCCTCATCAAAATCACGCTTGGCCTCATCAAAGATACTCTTGGCCTCATCAAAGCACTGAAATCAAATCAAAACATTTCTAATGAACCATTTACAGACTCTTAAATTGCCAAGAAGTCAGTAAGTCAGCAAATTGACGGTAATTACATATTCCAAAGTGTAGATCTCTATGGAGAAGAAATTCCATTTACAGCCTTTTAAATCGTGTTATACATATACAAACTCAGTTTTAACTTTGTTCTCTCAAATTCATTTATTGTTTGTCATAGGTGGAAATTTAGTTCATAAAACAACAGTACAAAATAAATATCATTTATCATTTAAGACTTATCATTTATCATCTATCATCTGTCATTTATCTTTTATCGTTTAACATTTATAAATAAATAAATTTATCATTTATCATCATTTATCATTTACTATTTATCGTTTATCGTTTAACATTTATAAATAAATAAATTTATCATTTATCACTGATCACTGACCACCTATCACTGATCGCTTATCACTGATCACTTATCACTGATCACTGATCACTAATCACTGGTCACTAATCACTGGTCACTAATCACTGGTCACTAATCACTGGTCACTAATCACTGGTCACTAATCACTGGTCACTAATCACTGGTCACTAATCACTGGTCACTTATCACTGATCACTATCACTAATTACTTATCACTTATCACTGATCACTTATCACTGATCACTGATCATTTATCATTCATTATATATCATTTATCATTATTGTGACATACTAATAAGGGGTACAACATGTTTTTACAACTGCGTCGAAACGAAAGGGAAATTATCGTGCCACACAAAGTAATCCGAGGCAACAATGACAATTATCGCTTTGGGAAATAGGAAAATTTTACATATAAACTGTTTTTTTTTTTTAATCTATCACTATACGAATTCGATGAAATTAAATAAAGGAAAAGCAACCCAATTTGAAATATAGAAACTAAAATGAATCACCAGCATTTAAGAGGTGTTTAGTCTTGTCAACGTTCGATTACGAACATGACGCGCATATCTGTACCACACAGTTCACACATTTGAAGGGAATCGAATGATTCAATACACGAGCCTGTCACCATCAGTAAGAAATTTGGGTGAGTATGATACTGGTCTAAAACACTTGGCACACTTGGCTAAAAAAATAAATAAATCTCGAGCTCACTTAGCTTCAATTTAGGCACACATAACCTCTTGTCTGAAGTAACACTAGCACACATGGGAAAAAGAATAAAAAAAATATCTCGAGCTCATTTAGCTTCAATTTAGGCACACAACTTCTTGGCTTAAAGTAACACTTGCACACTTTGGTGACAAAAAAAATATCTCGAGCTCACTTAGCTTCAATTTAGGCACACATAACCTCTTGTCTAAAATCACACTAGTACACTTGGAAAGACAAAAATATATTTCTCGAACTCATTTATCTTCAATTTAGGCACACATAACCTCTTCCTGTTATCACTGCACATATTTGTAGGCATATCCCACTTCTGAAATGTGATAAATCAAACACTTCAGGATAAATTGTATAAATATTTTATTCACTTTGATCAACACAATTTCATACTTATCGTTCTATTAACAATCATTTACAAATACACAGATTAGTCGGACATGTTTTCTGTTCAACGACTCAAAGCAGACTGACTCTGTCCAAAATGACAGTAACAAACTCAGTGTTTCCCTACCACAAACTTTCACAAACACTCGGTCGACTAACCGACCAATCACAGCAAAGTAAAGAGTACGTAACATCAATTGACTAACTAATATACATTAGAGTTTATCTAATAATTAACTGCAAGTAAATATTTCATTTTAACAATTATGATATATTTATACAAAACAAATCCATAAAGTCTAATATTATAAATTATTACTTAATATCTACAACGAATGTCTAAAGTTCATGTAACTACTAGCGCCATCTATCGCTTATCATTGGAAGTTGAACGATTTATGAATATTTTCTTTAAAAATCATTACATAAGTAATCGGGATAAAAGGCAGCCTATGTTCTTTTCCATGTCAAAGGCAATATGCATGCCAAATTTCATCCAAATCCGTTCAGCCGTTTTTGCGTGATTAAGTAACAAACATCCTAACACCCAAACATCTACACTTTCACATTTATAATATTAGTTAGGAATACTATGGATCACAACTTCCTGAAAGCGAAAATTGACCTGCACATTGCGAATATCATAAATACAGGATATGGATGTAAAAACAGGGTGCACGGCAAAGCTGCCCCGTTCACGAACTCGCCGCTGTGAGCGGTAGCTAAGCGCGAGGCGGCAAGCGGTATGAACTAAAATATGAAAATGTTTGAAGCACGCCACGAGACGCAGCTGCTCTCACAGCGTCACGCGCCCGCTTACCGATGCCGTCCCGCTCGCCGCGCCACTAGTTTTCCTCATCGACATGGCCAAAAGCCTTATTCTAAAATCAGGTTCGTCGATCCCGTAAATATTTGTCGATGTACTTTATATAATATGTGAACGCTTAGGACCCTGCTGTTCTACATACCTGCTCATGAAGTTGCTGGAGTTATCAAAAATAGTTACACACGCACCTTCCTTGTGTTATGTATTTTTCAAGAGAAGACAGTTCTTCGATACTTATCTAGGATGTCGACTGATGAAGATTAAACGAGGGATATTTCAGGGCAACAATTTGAGTCCACTTTGGTTCTGCTTAGCTCTGAATTCTCTTTACATGTTGCTGGATGTTTCAGTTTTGGACTATATTGGTTGAAAATAGGTGGTCAGATTATGATCTCATCTCCTTTACATAGATGACTAGATACTCTTACTTTTAGCTACGTTCAGTAGCTACATAATCTCAAATTGTTGGGGACGTACGTTGTGTCGGTGGCTTGCCTCAACTCCTCAATGTCTCAGAGCATCATTTCTGTGCTATTTGGGTTCGCAGTTTCTCTGCACATGTGGCAATAAGTTCCAACTCAGTCCAAAGTCAGGCAGAGTTTTGAGCCACGCCCGTAATATCTTAGTTTTAGACTTAATTAAGATCCCTGTTATTTTTCAGGTCCGCAGAGTCGGTCTCGGTGTCACAGGAGGTCCACAACCCACATTCGACCTGACAGATCCTTACTGCAACAACGTGTCCTATGACTACGTACCCATGCATGACCCCCATCTTGCTCACCACTTCGCCCAGAAGCCAGCTAGGAACAGGATGAAACAGCTGGGATACTGCACGAAGGATGGGAGAGCAGTGTGTTCCCTGAAGGAGTTCAATCAGTATAGGAAGTATTTGTACAACCAATTCATGGACAGAATTCATATGGAGATAAAGAAACTGGTAGGCACCTACGTTTTGTGATTTTATATAAGATAGCTTTAATTTCCATCCCCAGGAACAGTTTTTTTTTTCAATGAAAGGCCTTTAAGTTTACGTCCTTTTCTGTACTTTAGACAACGCGAAATTTTGTGTCGGTCAGTAAGAGCGTACAGTCTCATTGGTAGTTGTAGTTAGAAGGATTTCAGGAGGATTTGAGCTTGCAGGCTAGCTGAAATCCTGTGTCGCAGTTAGGCAAAGGTCGCCAACATTCCATTGATCATTACTTCCATTTTTCATAATTCTGTGTATGTTTATCTATTTTTTAAGGAAGACCAATAAAGCTCAATAATATTATAAACTAGGCCTTAAAGTCGGATGCGATGAATTCGGACCCTGGTCCAGAACCAGGGTCGTTCAATGTCCATGTCAGACAAAACGCAATTGGATGTACTATCAGGGTTATCTTAATAACAGAAACCTGGAGTTCGAATCTGTGCCCGTCGATTGCAATGATCTGCTCCCTATTGGAATTAAATCAAGAATAGTAGTTCTGTTACAGTATACTGTTCACGTTCGTCTCTAATATGTAGATATTCTCTAATATCTACCTCGTTGAGGAATAGGTAATATAGGTACAGGCATGATGATGCTCATACAATTACAACAGGATGAACGAGCTCGAGACGATTTGACGCTGAAACGAGTGGAGACGGACGTGGCGAGAAGATTTCAGGTGTTCACGAGAGCAGAGAAGGCGCGGGCGCATCTCGAAAAAGTCGCGCAAGAACATCAGGACGAGTGGGCGTCGAAGAAACGAGCGTATGTTTTAATCATTGACTATTTTTGTTCATTCTTTTGCTAACCACTTGTAGTTTCAAATTCTTTGGTTTACAAGCACTTTTTGAGCGTTTTATAAACTAGCTGCTTAGCTGCGACTTCATTCGCGTGGAGTTTAAAAACATTACTCACCTTTTTTTTGCTTCAGTCCCCTCTCCGGCAATCAAGGTCCGTTCCTGTGGGAACATACATATGCTATATTCCTATATAACTATCACCCTACGCCTGTGCCCCACCCAGGCTTTGTAGATTAGTCTTAACCAAATCAATTTCTGATATTCAAAATGTTTCCCCATTGTTTGTGCCCAAAACTAGTTTATCCATCCAAATACCCTAACCTAGCATACATAGTTAAATGTTTAACACAATAGAAATCCATGTCAACCCCGGAAAATCCTGCGTATATACTAAGGCTGTGGCCAGGGTGTGAGGCTTGTGCGAGTGCTGAGGCGGGCGCGATGTATCATGTAAAGCGGTGTCGATTCAACGCAATCACGAAGCGATGCGGCACGTATTGAACTAACAATAAAATTGATATTCAATTGCGCTGGCTTACGTCACCAACTGCACGTGGGTGTGGTGCGGCGATGAGCGAAACGAAGTGGGCGCGATATGTTGATTTGATATTTTTGCGCGAAATTGCGGTCCATTGACTGGTTTCAAATAAATGACTAAGCCGCCCGGTCTCGTTGAATTGTCGCGAACTGCATCGTATCGCTTTTGCAACCGCAACCGCATTGAATTACCCACATAGGATGCTGCGTAAGAAACTTAGTATACGTCGTTCCTATACTGAAGTGACTATTCCAAATGATTAGCACGGCGAGATGGAGCGGCTTCGCTAGTAAACTATTTATTGTTTTTAACCGACTACCTTAGAAAAAGAGTAATGTTTACTAAAAGAATGAGTAAACACGTCTCTTTCGCGACGAAAGAATATAAAGAAAGAAAGAAAAACATTTATTCACTGTGTCCACCTAATAACGCCCGACACCACGCGTGCACCCTCTCTGGTCATCGCGCATTCACTCTAGACAAGGCCTATTAAACAGTTTACCGGAATACTTCGGGCAATGCTGACAAAAACTATTCCATGAACAGCGGCTTCACTACCCAACGATAGTCTATTGTTTTTACCCGACTGCATTAGAAGAAGGGCATTACCTTTCCTCTAAGGCAACCGATGAAATACGTCTCTATTACCCACTACAACAACACGCGATGCACTGTGGCCACCAAATCGCTCCCGAAATCGCGCCCGCACCTTCTCTAGTCAAAACGCTTACTCTAGACAAGGCCTACTAAACGGTTTTTCCGAAAACTTCGGACAATGATGACAAAAGCCTTTTCATGAATAAGCCTGTCGCTGGAGTGCCCTTTTCAATATTGTGTACACAGAATAAATGCTGTTTGTCAATCATTTTTTTATGTGTCTACCTTGTCTGTTGTGAGGATTTGAATCGGTAGAATATGTATGAAAATAATGATGCCATAATTTTTTAGTCGTAGGGTTTTCGTTGTGAGTGATTTCAGCGACTCTCTTTAGTAACAGGGTTTCCTCTTATACACTACTAATTTTTAATTAGTACAAATATTGAAAGAGCTTACGAGAAAGAGTCTTGTTATTATTTAAGTAAAGTCTCAATAAATAATATTCATAAACAACAAAGTCATTAGCGTTTGTTTATATCCCAAAATGTCACTCAATTTATGGACATATTGTAAAGGATTTAAGAATGAAAAAACAACTACACGTAACATTTTCTAATAGCAATTGTTATGAATTATGAATTCAATTACACAAATATGATCAGAAACGGGTACGGATAGAGCCTAATTAGTTTGTACTAATTAAAAAATAGTGGTATAAATTACATAACTAGCTTTTGCCAGCGGCTTCGCCCACGTGAAAATACATTTCTCCTTAAAACTTTAGACCTGCGTTTCATCCCCATAAGGACAGAAGTTTGTAAAATCAACACATAGCTATTGGAAGGTGGACTAAGGATTTTTTGTCTTTCTGTTTCAGTTTGTAAACTGTTTCCTAACTTGTGCGATGACGGACAGACGAACAGACAGACAACAAAGTGATGCTATAAGGGTTCTATTTTTGCCAACTGAAGTTACGGAATCCAAAAAAGGATCAATATTCTAATAAACCTAGTAACGCATTCTCGGTGTAAAATGCGAAAGAGTTTCTCCATTATTCTAGGAACGTACCTAACTCCACCCCAGGCTAAAGAGTAACGGTAGGTAATGTTTTCAAAATGTTCAATAGTTGTACAACTATTTTGTTGCGAACTTGTACATATTTTGCCTGAGTTGTCGGGTGCTGAAAGTTTGGGAACAAAGGCTACACGTGGATGGAATATTTTAAACGGTGAGTTGGTACCAGTGGCGTAGCGAGGAGTGGGCGAGGGGCCGCTTCGCACTCATAAGAGGCCTCGCTCAAACGAGGTTTCTTTAACAACTAGGGTCTTTTTGTAACTGAGAGGCTTACGTTGACCACTATTACAGCTGATGGTAAGCGACGAAGTGGTCGAAGACTAGTTTGTGACAGTTACCGTCTTGTTTTCGAATTTATGCATTTTGGAGAGTGTGCGCACGAATTACATAACTTGATTCCACCATCTGCATTTCTATAATATCCACCCTTACGTTGTTAAAACCTCTACGGTCCAAACCAAGCGTCTGGCGTCGTCGTTTATATACCACGTACATCGAGGAACTGGAACAATTTGCCTGCTGTGGTCTTTCCGTCCGATTAATTTAGGTGTCTTCAAGGCAAGAGTGAATAGGCTCTTAATAGACTAGTGCGCCTCACTATCAACGATTGCATTCACTGCTTACCATCAGGTGGGATCGCAGTCAAACACTAGTTTATATCAATTAAAAAAAAAGACAAACCCGTCGATGATGCGACGTCTAATTTAGTCCGCGCTACGCCTCTGGTTGGCACCCTTGTTCGAAAATGTTATGTTAACCTTGTTAGTAGATGCTTGGCGATATCCATTATGTTCGTTTTTGGGTGCCTATAGGTACCAGTGTGAAAGGGAAGCCATGACTATGGTTTTTTTTATGGTGGGAAAATCATCTAATGACAACATAAAACCCACCCCGCTCCTTCGTGCCTTCATACCGGGGCTGAGCTACCTCTCGAAACTAACCCTGGCTCCAGTAGGCTTCGACCCAGCTGGGCACCCGCTGTTGCTGACAACTCCTTGAGGCGCGTGGGAACATTGCGCTCCGTTGACGACTTGGGCTCGGTCCGGACAGTTACCGGACGGTCGGACAGGGCATGACTATGGTAGTATTTCGAATTGAGAAAATCTATTTTTGTAATTTATTTCAGCACCACTGCTCTCAAAACGGTGAAGGAAAACATCGATAGGAAACTAACATGTCCTAAAACCAAGAATAAATGTGACATTCACTAACCCGCACTAGGCCCGCGTGATGGATTAACTTATTACTTTTCCTTGAGAAGAGGCCTGAATCCCAACAGTAGGAACATTATAAGGCTAAATATGATATGCTATATAATTAAATAAAAATCAATTATTGTTTGATGGTAAGCGTATCAATAAAAAAGATGGAATTTTCGATTTCCCTAATATTTTCCTTTCTCGTAATAGTCCGCATTTGGTTTTGATTTTTGTTTTGTTTTTATACAATAAAGGGACTAGGACAGGAAGGGCTGAGAGAACGTTTGAAAGAGCGATTGGCCCTAGAAAAGGGCAACTGAGAGATACGTGGGTTTTTAGTCAGTAAAACCTCTCACTCCACCTCATCGCAGTGGGAGGCATTTGATGATTTACCAGCCTTAAAAAAGGCAGGAAGATGAAGATTTAAGACAAATATTCAGTTCTTTGCGCGGAGCCGGTTGTAGTCACTGAGTATTTTGTATGAACTCCGCCCGGGTCTACGTCGATTTCGCGGCCCCGTAACAGCGGAGTTATTAAAAAAAAAAATCATTACGTATTTAAGACTTCGGTTTTTGCGTGGTCATTTTAAAAAACAAGCGTTATAATTTTTATTAACTTTCAAATATTTCCGAGACGTAATCTCGTTGACAATACACGTTTGAAATCGTAAGTTAAGGTTCGCGATTTTTTTATGGAGCCAACTAATTTATATCACGTTTTGATTTTTGCCTGGAGCGCCGGGTAAAAATCAAAACATGATTTATATTAGGCGGTTAGTCATGTAGTCAATTTTAATAATACTTTTTTTCATGGCGGTCTCTTTTGGCCTGGCAAAAAAATTTAAGCATTTTTTCACGCAAAAGAAACCAATCATATTTACAGTTACATACAGAAGCTGTACCTTAAATTGCATGACTGTTTAATCGTAATAAATCTTATATTGGAACTAAGACTCTCATGCATTTATAATCAACAGCAAATATGATTATGTAAATCTCCTTCATGCCTAGCCTTGGTTAAATCATTTCCTAGGGGTTTTTAAAATTGCATTATTATGTCTCAGTTTCTGACGGATTACTCTCGTAGACGAGACGCGAGTCGCGGGAATGCGATGGATGCGTGAAGCACAGGACCGTTCGTTGTGGACGTTGGCTGAAATGATGATAATGATTATGACTCTCATAGACGTAGGCGTATTTAGCGGGAGGAAGGCGAGCCTTCCTCGAAATGGTCTTGTACCGGATATTGGGCTACCGATTCTAAATTCTACGATGTACGGCGAAATACTAATGACTCCACCCAAAAATAAACCATGTCAGGTGCTAGCCCCCCTAAAAGTGACTCTAAATACGAGAATTTCATCTCGCAGAACACTGCAAAAAGGATAAGGGAACTGGCGAACGCGCCTCACTCGAGCCTTGCCGGAGCTGGACAAGGCCGGCGCACCAAACCTAGGCTGTAACCGCACGCGAGCAACACACGCGCAGTTCGCAAGCGGCTCGCGAGGTCTGGACTCACCTTAATGTATCTGAGGCTTTACAACCTAAAAATAAATCATTCTTTGAAGAAATTACTACAAGAGTCATTTGTCAATCCTTCACATTTCTTCTTATGTTTCCTTCAAAAACATTTCCCCATCAGTCTAATGAGGGCAGGTCGATTACTGAGCCCTGCAGGCACAAAGGTCGTCGTTATGTGAGTCGAGGACCTCCTGATTAATGTCGGCTCTTATTTTCATTTAGTCCCTGTTTATATACCTCTATACCTTTGGCCGGAAAACGTATATCTCTATTTGAGACGTTATTTATGAGGTTGTCTGAAGTTTTGTCTTCGTTAATGTTTTTTCAAATGTTTGGTGTTTTCTGTTTTTACAATTGAAACGGATAGTTTTTTTTTTTCGATGGATTTACTTTTTACCACTATCTCACCATACTTCACTGGGACGCCATGGCGGCGCAACTGGTCGCCACCACCAAAAAAAATTATGCAGCTCTATAGAGAGTTACTCACCTGGTGTCCGTTTAGTAGCGCAACCAATATGGTGGCGCGACCAGCTCGGACGTGTGGCGACTCTGGTGTCTGTATGGTGTCCCGGTGAAATGGCACTAATGCAAGAGACGTTGAGGTCAGTAATGAAACACGCATGTCCAAAAGTAAGCTATTCACTCTTGACTTAAGAACTCTCAGGATATTCCACTCCTTGGTTGTAACACAAGTTGAGCATAATCTACTTAAGGTTCCATGTAATATTCTCAGACCGAAAGAAACACAATTTTCAGCCGAAACGGTTACCGAATGTTCGGCTCTTTTTCGGCTAATTTTGGCCATTACCGAATCTGAAACTGACGAGGTAACAGAAAAACTGAAAAATGTAATAGAAATCGACGATTACATTAAAATAGGGAATACGCATGCAATTGTTTTTATTTACCTAATTAAATACTAAAAAAAAAATGTGTTCATCAAGAACGAAGCTATAAAGCTTCAAAGTTGCTAATAAGAACGAGAAGTCTAACATGGTCTTTGACGTCAAAGAAAACGGCGTCGTTAGCGAGAGAGCCAGACATACTTGTTTAAAATTGTTATATATCTCATTTGTTTTTCTACAAATTTTGTCATAGTTTTCACAATTGGGGTGAGTTGCACCATTTAACTATAACGATAACAAAGCCGTTAACAGTTGGCAAATCGTCAAATTGACCAATATGCGGCCGTTTCACGGCTGGTTATGGTTTGGTTATTGTTATAGTTAAATGGTGCAACTCACCCTTAGTATTTTGATAACAATTTTTTTTTCATGCATATTCCCTTTTACAATATAAGTACATAGACGAGCACAGATGGCGTCACTGTTTTGGTATTTAAGCTCAAAGACGTTAGTTTCGATCAAACCGAATATTCGATCGCTCTTTGTTCGAAACCGAAACTCGAGCCGAAACCAGTTTTTGATTGCCGAAATTGACCGGAAACGAACCTTTGGTCGATCCTTATTTATTGTTGTTCACAAACAAATAAGGCAAAAACGTAGTCACAGGTACGTGATGGTACGGCCTCCGTTCTAGAGCCCGAACCCAGCAGGGCCGAAGCCTATTATACTGAGGCCATGGGTTGGCTTCCGAAAGGAAAACTCGGGTCTCGCAACGCAAGGTAAATTTTTACCAGTAAAAGTCTAAGGTGTCCTCATAGTCCGCGTTGTAGCAGGTGAAGTCATTGGATGCTCTCCTACCTTAAAAAAACTCTAGAACGAGAGAAGTTATTGGGTGACTACACAAATCCAAAGAAAAAGGTACATACGATAGTGACGAAGGAATAAGAAAGATAGAGTTATTTACATTCACTAATCTAAACTAAAATTCAACAAATCCGTAAAAAAATCTCATCAATCTAATGATTAAACACTACGCTGAACATTTTGATTAAACACAAAGAAGCGGGCGCCATATTGGCAGCTGCATTTTCATTTGCTACAGCACTCGGCTAAATGTAATTACATGGAGAACACAATATGCTGATATTGCATCGACGCAGCGAGGAATCGAGGATACAGGGATATCGGACGCGGACTCATTAGCAAATGGAGAGCCTGGAGAATGTTAACAGATAAAATTCGAACAATACATTATGAAAAATTCAGACTCTTTTTTAAGGTGGGGGGAAATTATCCATTGACTTCTCGCGCTCTATGGCGGAGCGAGAGAGCGTGTCAGACTTTTACTGGCTAAAACCACACCTATGATCCTTCTTTGCTTAACGTTCCAGAACTACACGGGTTTCAGATCTAATTGGCTTCGGCCCGGCTGGACCTCTACGGTTTTGCTGATATCTCTTTGATGTTTGCTGATAGCGTTTAGTTACTCTGTCTGTTTGTTACTCTTTCACGGTTAAACTACTGAACCGATTTTAATGAAATTCATCATCATCTTCTTGCCCTTGTCCCGTTTTATTTGGGGTTAGCGCAACACGTTTTTTTCTTCCATTTTGTCCTGCCACTCGTCACGCTATCACTAACTGCCTTTTCTTTCATATCACTTCTCACACAATCCATCCATCTTTTCTTTGGCCTCACTCTCCCTCTGCATCCATCCACATGTAAATTCATAACTCTTTTAGCAAAATGCATTTTAATGAAATTCATATGTTACATAATGTCTCTTTTTATCAGGCTTGGACTTTGACTTTGCGTCCGCAATGGACGACATTCACACGAACAAAGCCGCTGGTAGAAGTAAATATTTGTATGGAATTAAAATATCGCAAATGGATTTCAATTCTACCTAGCCATCTCCCAGTTATGTTTAGGTCAATTTTCAGTATAAGGTAATGCAGTTGAATTTACACGAAAAAATACCATAAAACAGTATTATTGCGCATTTGCGCAAGGGGTCAAAAAAGTAGCTATTATGGAAATACAACTAACATCATCCTTTATTTTTTACTAGCTTCTACCAGTGCCATATAAAAGTATAAAATTATGTCATGGGAACATAGAAACATACGGAATAAAAAGTCGTCTGGTTTAAAAAAATATATTCTCAACCAAATCCGATCAATCATTTAAGAGTAACACACATATGTTTTTAATTCCCAAAAACCCATCTGTTGTGAATTAAAAACCATGAATGATTGCAACACTGCTTACCATCAGATGGGATCGCAGTCAAGCACTAGTTTATACCAATTAAAAAACAATTTTCAGGGTGTCTCCTACGTTGACCGGGACGATAGTCAACACCTTGTTACTTCAATTAGTGATTATTCTGTGGTTGAGACCACTACTATTGGGTACTGTTTAATCAACGGCCGATAAACTTCGAAATTGAGATACTTCCTCAATACGTTAGTTTCTATCAAATAAGTATCTATCTTATCTACTTGAAACTTGTCTTATCGTGCTTATTAGGAGGTCCAAGCTCCCTGTTAATTGATTCCGTGAATCCGGTTTCATCTAGGTTTTAACGGTTCAGCTTCCGCTAAAATAATTAATCAGAAGTTTGCATGTACATTTGCGTTTGTTATTTTGTTATGGTGCTGCTGTGTACAAAATTAATAAAACCACCCTTGTATAGAGAACCTAACTGACCCGGCAATTGTTTATCTGCCATATAAATTATTCAAAGAAAAAAATGGGCCAAGTCGTCGATGGCGCCACACCACACGTACCTCAAAGAGATGTCAGCAAAACCAGCAGGGTGAAAGCCTACTGGGGCCATGGGTGATGCGAAAATGAACCCCGGGGCCCTGAAAGGAAAGCAAAGAAGGGACAGGATTAGGTTTTAGTCAGTAAAAATCTGACACGCCCTCCTCTTTCCTCCGGTGGGAGATGTCATTAGATGATTTCCAACCGAAAAAAGAAACCAAATGCACACAGAAAAATACTCTAAAAAATGGTCAAGTTGATTGAGCGGAGATCGATAACTATCGTTGTGATACGAGATTTTTAGGGTTCCGTAGTCAACTAGGAACCCTTATAGTTTCGCCATGTCTGTCTGTCCGTCTGTCTGTCTGTCTGTCCGTCCTCGCTTAATCTCTGTGACCGTTAGCACTAGAAAGCTGAAATTTGGTACCAATATGTATATCAATCACGCCGACAAAGTGGTAAAATAAAAATTGGAAAAAAATGTTTTATTAGGGTAGCCCCCCTATATGTAAGGTGGAAAGTGTTTTTTTTTTTTAATTTCAACCCTAACGTGTGATATATTGTTGGATAGGTATTTAAAAATGAATACAGGTTTACAGGTTTTAAGATATCCGCAGGAAAACTAAGGTTGCCGACATAGCACAAAGAATTGCCAAACTTAAGTGGCAATGGGCAGGGCACATTGCTCGCAGAACAGATGGCCGTTGGGGCCGAAAGGTTTTGGAGTGGCGACCGCGTATCGGAAGACGCAGTGTTGGAAGGCCTCCTACAAGGTGGACCGATGACCTGGTGAAGGTAGCAGGAAACCGATGGATGCGGGACGCACAGGAACGTTCGATGTGGCGACGCTTGGGGGAGGCCTATGTCCAACAGTGGACGTGTATCGGCTGAAATGATGATGATGATGATGATGACAGGTTTACTAAAATCATTTTTTGATAATGTCAATAATTTCGGAAATAATCGCTCCAAAAGTAAAAAACAATGTGTCCCCCCCTCTAACTTTTGAACCATAAGTTTAGAAAATATGAAAAAAATCTGAAAAGTAGAACTTTATAAGGACTTTCTAGGAAAATTATTTTGAACTTGATGGAAAGAACAGTTTTTGTACAAAAAAGACAAAAGGGTTCTACAAAATAATTTCTGGACTAAGTTTGTAGTATAATCGTATATGCAAGCATTTTTTTAAACTCATAAGTGGGTACACTTATTGTCACGGACGGGAAACTACGGAACCCTACACTGAGCGTGGCCCGACACGCTCTTGGCCGATTTTTTTATATATTAGAAGAAAGAGATCAATTGAAAAAAGTTTTAAAAACTGACGAGGAAAAAAGCGCTGAAGAGGCTAAAAGAGAGTTATTGAAGAATTAACCACGCTACATCGACCCTAAATAAATAAGAAGTAACGCTCTAACAAGGTCAAGGACATTAATTCGTCTTAATAGAGAAAGGTCAAGATCCTCACAACTTGGCTTTTAAAGTAATGGTTTAAGAGGAAAAAGAAAATTGCTGACATGGAAAGTGTTGCTATGCCTTACAGATGAACGTGAGACCTAAAAATCAGCAAAATGGACATTTATCCAAAAGTTAACCTTGAAACCTACACCGATGATGATGACTTTACTACCACAAGTTACTCAAGGTTAAAGAAAACAAAAAAAAAATAGTCGCCAATCCTAACCTCGGCTAGTACTACTTACTCTCAGATAAACGTGATACAAAAAACGTGGTAAAATGGTCACCCATCCAAAAACCGACCTTGAGATGTGTTTGCTTAACCTGTCACTTGAGTAACTGGCTTAAATTAGATAAAAATTTAGAGTAAAATAAATAAAATAAAAAATTGAACATCATAATGGAGCCTCCATTTAATTTTGAAACTCCATGGTGTACATACTGTATCAACCAACACGGACCAATAAGTGGCACAATCGGGTGGATACAGTTTTAACACCACACTAAATCTAAATGGATAAAATGTGGATTACAGGCCCTACCACGACCTCTTAACGCGATCCATTTGACGACCTAAACTGAACTGTTAAAGGGATGGAGCTACGAGTATATGTAGCGTATAGCTTCATCCCTCACATTCAGACATTTTCACACGTGGTAAGGCCTTTGTTCATTGAATGGTTGCGAGTTTATATCATATCAGTTCACAATTTGTCCACGCGACACGAACAGTTTATAAACTGTCGTAATTCTGTTCGTATCATGGCTGAAGACATTTTCTGTTCATAATTCAGGAGCACTAGTTGAGCGGTTGTCTGCCGCGCTGAATGCTTCGGGTTCGATATCCGCACGGAGCAAGTACTTGAAAAACCTACAGATAGTTCGCGCCGGGCCTTGGTTCAGGCCATGGTCCGGAGGTTCGGAGCGAAGAGAATTGGTAGGCGGTTGCCGACTTCTGCGAAGCAGTAATGCTAGCAAATGAGGAGGCCGACCGCATCAGGCAACGGCGCTCTCGCCGCCGCCGGGATTCCGATCCCGATTTCCGGCCACCGTAGACGCGGGCTTGCGGACGGCGCGCTATGGGTAGCTCGCTGTCCGACCGTCCGGTAACTGTCCGGACCGAGCCGAAGTCGTTGACGGCGCGCACTGTTCCCGCGCGCCTCAAGGAGTTGTCAGCAACAGCAGGGGCCCAGTTGGGTCGAATCCCACTGAGGCTAGGGTTAATTTCGAAAGATAGCTCGAGCCACGGTATCAAGGCTTGAAGGAACGGGGTGGGTTTTTAGTCAGTAAGAGTCTGACACTATCTCCCGCTCCGCCCAAAAGCGGGTTTGTCATTAGATGATTTTCCCACCATAAAAAAAAAAAAAAACACCTACAGATAGTTTTTCCAGGTCTTGCTGTCTTGTGTATGTGATTTTTATTGCATTGCTGTCTATTCACCCACGATACAAAAGTAATTCCTAGTGCAAGGCAACGTTTAAATAAAATTAAAAATATTATTTGTAATCTGTCAAGACATTTTACAATCTTACGAAATATGCACGCAATTTTCTAAGTTAAAAATCATTTTTAGCTCTAATAAACAAACGTGAAAGATTTTTTAAATATCTTTACCAACAACAAAGTTATAAAGTTTATGTGAAAAAAATACTGCTGGGCCCGTACGGTTTTGCTGACTTCTCTTTGAAGCGCCTTTCTTCCGCATGAATCCAGTGCAGGAACCTCGCGACCATGGCCGGTGAAGACCTGCGGCATGCGGAAGGTGAGGACACCGTGACGACTTTTCATCCACTCCTCAAAGATGAGACTTACCGCCATGATTATAGCTTGCCCAACATTCTTTATGGGCAACATATCCATCGCTGATGTGAAAATCGTATTCACAAAGTAATAATGTAATGAAAATTTATCAATATTATTACATAATTTTATTAACTGTGTGTTTTGTATTAACTTAGTCATAATAATACACTTATCCTCGCCCTTTGAGAATTATTGGTTTCATTCCCATCATATTTACACTTACATTGTTACTCGTAAGTGTATTACAAATAGTTATGGCTTTACTCGTATCATGAAACCCGTTGCGAAAAGATTTGCTGAAGTGCGAAGTTTTCTTATTTTCTTCTCCATTTAAGATTAATGGTAAAATCTGGTCTTGTCTCGTTTTTAATATCCTTGGATTTATTCGATTGATAAATTGTGTGACCGAGATCTTGTTATGTTTCCATCAATGTTTTTTATAGGCTTGCGGCATGATAGGATCGGAGCGGAGCGACGTTGTTAGTGAAGTGTACTATTACTATTTATATTCATTTAGTAGTAAAATTTTTCTTATTTTACTGTGTTGAACTTAATCAGTTCTGCAGAATATGAATATACTAATAGAGTGTTGCTTTTCTTTCCTGTGTTACATCAACATGATTCATCATTTCAGCAACGAGAACGTTCCCTGTTGGAAGTAAGGCTGCCATCAGACGGACTGCATCGCAGTAACCTCACGCAATCCATATATTCAACTGCATGCAGTTTGATCTGACTTTGCGCAGTTAGCGCCACGCATCTAGCCCAGGAGGATTTGATCTTTAAGTGCCTCAAAATAAAGTTGACAATTTCAATGTGCGTTTGCTCTTTGTAATTAACTGCACACTGACTGTATGCGGTTAGCGGTGGACAGCGTGCGACGACACTACACGACTGTAGCCGACCGCTTAAAGTTGAAGGCACGACTGCATGCAGTTGATATTGACTTCACTCGACTGCAGACGACCGCGTGCAGTTGATATCATGACTGCTCGAAGTCGAACGTACAACTGCATGCAGTTAAATATATCGACCGCGCGCGGTCGCTGCGATGCAGTCCGTCTAATGTCGGCCTAAGTCTCCTCCAAGTATGGCCACAACGACTTATTCGTTTCTCGCATCTATCAGATTTTCGTGACCCTCACCGTGCGATCAGTCCACCGGTCACTTTATATGTTCGCTTAATTGTCCTCCATAAAATACTGGGTTTCACTATCACTTAGATTTGTTAAGAAAGTTTCATGTTGTTTAATTTCCCCACATCAGTAGGTAATTCGCACTCGTGTGTAACAAGGGTCAGCCATATCGTCCATCTTGACAAAAAAATACTTTGGCTTTTTCAAGAGCCATTTTGTAACTACATAAAATATTTTCGGGTCAATGAATCCAGACTCCTAAAATTAATTACCACTTCAATTTATCTCCTTCGTCTCGTCGTTTTATAGTGCGCTTACAAAGTTCTCAGCCCAGGTAGCTATCGCCAGACTAATTAGGCGCACCTGTAAGATGTAGATAAGACCAGATAAACTTAATTATCTAACATTGGCTTAAATCTTTTAGAACTTTGATGGGATAAAACTTATATGAATAGCACTTAAATTTTGGCACAAGATAAATTATTTTTATGATAAGTAATTCGATTTCTCCCGCGTACTTAGCACCTGGAACCGTGATTATAAAGCAGCCTATGGACATTCAGCGACATCAGATCAGTTTTGATATATTATGTAGTTAATAAATTGCATAAACTTTTATATATTCAATATTCAAATAAGCTGCCGCCGATCGCCCTCACGAGGGCACGGCGATGCTCTGCCCAAGCAGGGCAGACCTCTACTGTGTGCTCCACCGTGTCCTCCGGGCGTTCCGCACAGTGGCGACACCCGGACGTCGAATCCAGTGCAGGAACCTCCCGAACTTGCCATTTTTGGTGAGAACCTGCGTCATGCGGAAGGTGAAGACGCCTTGTGGTCTTTCCAGCCGCGCCTCAAAGAAGGGACTTACCGCCATAATTGTGGCGTGCCCTGCACTGGGTTGCGATAGTCGCTGACGCCATTTCACCATGAGATCCCGTCGAAGCTCTGTCCGAACCTATACTAGCTTCTGCCAGCGGTCTTACCCCTATGAAAGTAGATTTCTCCATACAAAATTTAAACCTTCGTTTTATCTCCTTGGGGGATGAATTTTTAAAAATCATCTCTTAGCACTAGCGCTTTTTATGTTTAAACCTTGGCAAAATTCACGGTCCTAGTTCCAGTAGTTTTGGCTGAGCGTTATATGTCGGTCAGGCACTTTCTCCAATAGAAATATTTATTTATTTATTTAAAATTATGTAAATAACACCATTACAGCTAACGCCAATGTGATGTTATTACCAGCTATACATATATTTTCCAAAAAATAACCAAATAATAATATATTAACTATTAAACTACCAAAAACAACACAACAACAACAGAGTTAATTAATATTATATTGTAGGTATGTTTATACAATATAACATTAATCAACTTAAAACGTTTATATTTTCTATGCACTTGCATATGGATTGAAATAACATTTGGTGTCCGAAAAAAGTAACAACGCAAACAAATGTTCATGCAAAAACCGAAGGACAGTCTCCACGTAAACGATCAAGTATTCAACTCTATCGGTAATCCGTTTTGCTCAATAAAACGTGCTACTCTCGAGTCTTTAACACAGAAACAATCAGGTCCCTTACAACATTTCAATCAGTATTACATAAGCATTTGTATTAAAGGCAGATCTCGTTTCGAATCCTCAATTTTACAGTCACTGTGCATTCTTGTGGTTTGGCTTTCGCATTTTTTTCGTATGACCATATCACCAGGTTTTTTTTTGGTGGGTAGAAATCTTTCAAATGACATCCCCCGCCCTTGGGCGGAGCGGGAGATAATGTCAGATTCTTACTGACTAAAAAGCCCACCCCGTTCCTTCTTGCCTTCTATACCGGGGCTAAGCTATCTTTCGGAGCTAACCCTAGCCCCAGTGGGCTTCGACCCAGCAGGGTGCTGTTGCTGACAACTCCTTAAGGAGCGCGGGAACAGTGCGCGCCGTCGACGGCTTGGGCTCGGTCCGGACAGTTACCGAACGGTCGGACAGCGAGCTACCCATTGTTCGCTGTCCGCAAGCCCGCGCCTACGGTTGCATATGACCGGTTTCCCAACCTAAAAGCGAGGTGTTAAGTTTGACCGCTATGTAATATACTGTATCTGTACTACCGTCATTGTTTAGTGTGTACAAAGATTGGGTAAAGTTTTTTTTTTTTATTTGAAAGCAGACTTTTAAGAATGGTTTTTAGTTATTTTATGAAAAAAGAATTCAGCCATTTACGGAAATGATTGCTAATGTTTACAGATATGGCCATGGCAGAGTGAAAAATATACAGGAACTATACGTTAAATGAAAACGGTTTTACTGACTAAAGGTAGTGAAAGGAAATGATTAATTTACAGTCTTAAACAAATAAAACATTTTGGTCGGGAGATTTTTAAACTTGTAAGTTTTATTGACATTTTTCTTTCAAATTCAGAATTAATGCTCTTACTGCTACCTTTACGAAAGTTTTACCGCATAGTTGCATAGTTAGGAATTTATTTAAATCTAGCATTACGTACCTTTAAGTTCACCCGGGAACTTAATTATATCTTCTCCTTTAAGTTCACCCGGGAACTTAATTATATCTTCTAAATTTTGTGTTCTCTCTCTCATAAGTGATCCAAGCTGAACTTTGTTAGTCATTCAGTTCACTACTGAATATTAAAATTTGTTTAATTATTCATTTCAGTCACTGAAGCAGATAAATCTCTACAAATTCAACCATTAAATTGTACTTAATAAACAAACATCTCAATTCATCATGTAACCAAGTTAATATTATGTAGGTATTCAATATTTGTATGCAGCGTTTGTCCTTGTTACACAAGTCGATGCATCTCGCACTTGGGTTCGCCGAAACTCGGCTGAGTTGCATTTACATAACCTATTTAACGAAGACATTCGTCAACTTCTGCTAACTGCTCGTTTGTGAAGCTAAAGTTTGTACTATGTACATGGTAGAAATCGTATTCGGTACTATATAGTTTTGATTCGCTTCTGCCAGCAGTTTAGCTCACGTTAAAGTGTCTCCATAGAAATTTCGAACCATTTCATCGTCTAAAGGGGTTAATTTTGATAAATTCTTTCTTACATTGCGTTGATGCACACATACATGACACTAATTCTTTTTTTTTGTGTTTGTTATTGTCAGGAGAAGGTTCTTATGGAAAAAAATTAAAATAAGGGTGGTGTAGGGTAGTGTAGGATAGAGTAAGGTAGAGTAGGGTACAGTAGGGTGGAGCAGGAAAGAGCGGAAGCGAAGCCGCGCGGGCAAAAGCTAATTCTTTGCATAAAATCCTTATCATCATCATCATCATCATCTTAGCCGAAAGACGTCCACTGTTGGACATAAGTCAAAATCAAAGCATTTATTTCAAATAGACCATTTGCTGGCACTTTTGTATAGTCAAATGTCGTTCAGTCCAAGAAAAGTGAAGCTAAATTGCCCGTTCCAAAGCGCCATAGGCCCAAATGTCGCCACAATGAACAGTCCTGTGCGTCTCCCACTTTGAGTAACGCCATCCAATGCTACGTCCTCCGGTACGCGGTCGCCACATAAAATCCATGAAAATATGGCCAAACGAGAATTCACATATCAGATCTGGCCAGTTTTATTTATTTATTTATTATAATCTTTATTGTACACCAAATAAACAATAATACAGGACAAACATTTAAAAGAATAAGTGCATAATGGGCGGTTGTATCGCACAGGGCGAAATGATTTAGTTGGCCATATCATGAAGTGATCAATTCAAAGATCTGGCCATGACTTAGATACATTATGAAATGAACCTCTGTGTATTTTACCAGTCTTGGTCCAAGTGTTTAGACTGAATCAGTCGGTGAGTCAAGACGTTGTTGAAGGAAGTTCCCGGTAATGAAAGCGCAAGAATTTGGGTGGATAATTTGTAGTGCTACCATATTTGTCAAGTTTATTGTTCTTGTGATGTGTCTTGGGAGCTCGCTGATTTTTACGATGCGAGACTTACCGTCGCACCGTAGTTTTGTCTTTGGGCCATTGATCAATACAGAAGCCCTACCTCGTGTCCTATTTGACGACTTAAACTGAACTGGTAAAGGGATAGAGCTATAAAGGCTGTATAGCACCATCCCCCTTACTCGCTCGCACGTCTTACATTTTACCAGGTCATGGTTTTTTTTAGGCGGGAATATCATCCAATGACTTCTCTGCCTTGCGTTCCAAGGCCCCGGAGTTCATTTTCACTTAGTAGAGGATACGGTTAAGAACGACCTTCACCGGTTTGTTTAATGGATGAAACGTATTTTATGATAAATTTAGTATATTAAATAATATAACGCGGGTGGGTGGGTTGCCTGAGAAATTCCTGGCCAAACAATTTTTTTTTTTTTTTTTTAAAATGCACCGGTGTGTTTAACGAATAAATTTAATACTAACCGAAAGAGTGAAGCCTTTAGAACATAAAAATGTTGGGTTGCCTATTTGTTTCCTGGCATAACTATGGGTTGCCAGGTATAAACAGGTATGTATAAACAGGTGTGTTTATTTTGATCTACAATAAGTTCTATATCAAAATAAACGCTGTTTCATTACGAATACGATGTTATAGTGTTGTCTGCAAAAAAATCTGGTATGAATAACAGCTGTGCATTTTTCTAAAAAAAAAGTAAATTTTCAATTTTTAATTAATAATAGCCTGGCCAGGAATTTCTTAGGCAACCCACCCGCATTATATTATTTAATACACTAAATTTATCATAAAGTACGTTTCATCCATTAAACAGACCGGTGAAAGTCGTTCTTAACCGGATCTTAGACTAACTTGACACATGGCCCAGGAGGTTTCGACCCCGCTGGGCCCCTACGATTTGCTGACATCTTCTTGAGGCGCGCATGGAACACTATGCGCTGTCGACTACTTGGGCTTGGTCCGGACGGTTACTGGACGACCGAACGGCGAGCTACCCATTGCTCGCCTACGGTGGTTAGCACGTCATGGTGTGACCCTAGAGAAATTTGAGTGTACTATAGGATAATTTGTCGAAACGTCAAAAGTCTGAACTCGGGGTCTGCCAGCGAGGAATGGAACGTATGGTCAGAGTCAAAAGGACAGATCGCATAAGGAACTGTATACTTCGTTCCAAAACACAAATCGCAGACGTAGGTGACTCAGCTGCCAAATTAAAATGGAACTGGGCAGGTCACATCTGCCGCATGGCGCAATAAAATTGGGCGAAAGCAACTACTGACTGGACTCCGAACAGCAGGAGCCGGCGACACGGTAGGCCCAAAAGGAGATGCGTGACGATTTGGACTCCTATCTTAAGGATTGGCCAGAAGTGGCTAAGGACAGAAAAGAGTGGAATAACGGAAGGGAGGCCTTTGCCCTGCAGTGGAATACAATGGGCTCATAATAATAATATAGGATAATGGTGTTGTAGGTACCGGCTAAGGGGTATACATACAGGTAAGAAACTCGTGTTAAAATTGCAATATTCCCTCCCTCACAACGAAGTTACCACATTTATAAATGAGGGCTGACGTCACTCATTACTCAAGATTGAAATAAACCAGTAAAGAGTTTTCATTTGGTGTGTTCAACTCAAACGTCCCCGACGTGCGACGTACCCGCTACGTGAATGATAAGTGTGCGTTTTAATTAAAAGAACATGGTTTGCTCACACCGCAAAGGCTTGACGACGCCATTTGAAAGATGGAGGAATTTCAGAACGTCCTCTAACCCTTGAGGTTCTGATGGAGTTTAGTTTTAATGATGCGTTTGTGCTTTGTTGATCCTTAAAACCAATGGCTGCTAATTACTAATATAAAATGTGAAAAATTATCTGTTAGATATTTTTTCCTTTTGGAATTAAAAATTTTATTTTGATTGTTTTTTAATCTTTATTTTTTCCAAATTTTCATTATATTTCATCATTACGTACAAGCATATAAAGTTTCGATATCATAATACGATATCGAAAGTTTATATACTTGTACGTAAGTTATTTCTGCACGCTCGAACGGCTGAAAAGATTTCGACGAAACTTGGTAAACAGTCTATATACACCGTTAAACTTTGATCGTTTTAATCCCGTGGAGGGTCGATCCGGTACATGAAACACTATTAATTTGTAAAGATAAAATTAAAAAAGAAAGTATCTTTTTTTCAAAATTCGTCAACGTCAACTGAGCGAGTCCTGTAGGTAGTAGTCAGCGTTGCGTACAAACTACCTACAGGTCATTGGACTCGCTCAGCTGACATTTTCTTAAAGAAATTAATTACGTAAGTACATACGTAAATTAATACGAGTTTTGAAAAAAGGTACTTTCTTTTTTAATTTTATCTTTACAAATCGATGGTGTTTCATGTACCGGATCGACCCTCCACGGGATTAAAACAATCAAAATTTAGCGGTGTATAGACCGACATATATATATTTTTTTTCTGGAGTATGTTTCCTTGGAATATTTCACTATCTTGCGGGCGTAGCCACTGGTAGCAGCTAGTATACATATAAAATAAATCACTAAAATAATGTTGCTAAGCGCAAAACTCAAGAATGGTTGAACGTTCTGGCCTCCATCCTAGACTTCAAGAAATAGTTTTACAAAAGTGATCCAAATTAGCTTTCTGAAACTATTTCTTGAAGTCTCGGGTAGGTTCATATGAAGAGAAAATTGGAAAAATTACGCGACTAACTGTACCTCTGAACAACACATTGTTCTGTCATTGTATTACATTCCTTGTTGTCATTTTCTGAGGGTTAGTTGTCAATTGTCGGACTGGTAGATTTTAATTGATTAGGCCAGCAGATATACTGTAGTACGTTTAAGAGGAATGGTTTTAGTCAGTAAAAGTCTGACACGCTCTTGCGCACCACCCAGAGTCGGAGAAGTCGTTAGCTGATTTCCCACCATGCAAAACCCCATCTAGGTACCTTCATAATATCATTGAGAGTAGTGAGCCCCGACTTAAGAGTTGTAGGCCGCGGGTACAAACCCAGCCAGGCGCATTACTTTGTGTAATTTATTTCATCACCACTGCTCTCAAAACGGTGAAGGAAAACATCGTGAGGAAACCGGCATGTCCAAGAACCAAAAATTCGAAGACATGTGACTTTCACGAACCCGCATTAGGCCCGCGTGGTGAATTACGGCCCATTCCCTGTCCTAGAGAGGAGGCCTGAGTCCCAGCAGTCGGAACATTATAAGGTCGACTATGCTGTGCTATAATATCACATTGTAGGTACAAGATACATCATCCATCTGCGTCACCTTATTTTACATTCAAAATCAAACGATAATTTCCATCTTCTATTTCATATAGGATTCTGTTTCATATAATAAAATAATCAAATCACAAAAAGTAAAAGCTTTTGCTACTACATCAATATTCATTGAGGGCATGAAATTTTTACACATTTGGATGTGCGCTTCACAAATTATTCTTGAAAGCAGAAACTCGTGTGATTCGATTTCTGTTTTTTTTTTTTTTTGGTTTTTCTCGCTGTTTGTGTATCTAGCCAATATCAAATTTTGAAAATATTTAATTTTTGATCCAGAATACAGTCGCTTTGTTTTCTGCATGCCAATGTATTTGCCAGCATAATGTCGAGTTAGCCATCTTAGCAAGCTATGGTCGTTTTTACGTGCGGTTTTGATCACACATTCGGGATTACCCCGCACGCTTTACCCTCGCTAATGTCAGTTTCATTCAAGTATTTATTATAATAAAATAAATAAAAAATGTTTTTTTTTTCATTTTGAAATTTTCTGCAATCCCGCATGCGTGATGAAATCCCCACGATATTAAAAACACCCTAAGGTAGTCAATTAAAAAAAAAACAGGTTTTACAGAAATCGTTCCTGTTTCAATGATTCCACATATCGTCCAGTTGTTAAGATACAAAACTACACCATTTTTACATAACATAACATAACAATTTAAGAATAATTAAAACTGCCACTTCACTTGAAAAAATCCCGTCAAAAAGCATGTATTTGCTACGCAGATGGCGGCAAAGAACCAGTTATAATTTTACAATTCCGTTACATTATTCTTTTACCCATTTCCATCAAAAAACTGTTGTCTATTATTAAATTTCCTCTAAGAGTCAAGGCATGCTGATTGCTGATCCAGAATGTAAGCGTCAGTCTAAAAATTTAAACAGCATATTGGCCCCTATCTTTTTAATTTATTGATAGACTTGCGATTGATAACTATCTCACCTGATGGTAAGCGGTTATGTGATTGACGTTGGAACACGTTTGCCAAGAATTAACCTATTGACTCTTGATTTAAAAACCCCTAGGTTACTTTACTGACTAGGTAATGCACACATTTCTTCGAAGTAAACAAAGCGCGACGAAGACACGCACATTGCAACGTCTAGACCTTGCCCAGCAGGTTCGAAGCCTACTGGGACCCTAGAACAATGGCAAAAAGGTACAAGAGTGGTTTTTTAGTTAGTAAAAGTCTGACACGCCCTCGCGCTCCGCCTAAGGGCGGGAGATTTCATTGATATGATTTTCCCACCTATCAAAGAAGGCGTCTAGGCCTTACTCTGGAACCATAACACTTAGAAATTTCTTCTTACAGTGCCAAAGAACAAGAAAAGAAAATCCAAGCTAGGATGAAATATTTGCAAGAATATAACGAAAAACAGCGCAAAGAGCGCGCAACGAGAGCCCGTGAAAAACAGAACAGGATAAAGCAGAGGGTCCAGGCCGCTAATGAGATGGAACTCAGGCGCAAGATTACTATGATACGGCAGTGGCGGACCAATGAGAGGAAGAGGTTGAATAGACTGCGGCAGGACAGAGAGTCCAAGTTGAGGCGGCTGGAGAATGAGGTAATCTGAGTTACTGATTTCGTTGTATACACCACTAAACGTATAATTTTGTAAATTACAATTTTTGCCCGCGGCTTCGCCCGCGTCCTTAAATTATAGCCTATGTCACTCAGGTATTGGTGAAAAATTTTTAGCAATCGGATCAGTACTTCTAAAGATCTACAAACAAAAAAATAAAAAACAAACTTTACTTCTTTAGAATACAGGTTTAAGAAAAAAGCTAAATAAAATAAGTCGTCATGGAAAATGGTGAAAATGTGTGCGAAGTGCTAAATTATATGTTCATTACCAGCCTTTTTAATGTTCCCACTGTTGGGACTCAAGCCTCATCTCTAGGAGAGGGAATGGGCCGTAATCCACCACGCGGGCCCAATGCGTGTTGGTGAATGTCACATGCCTTCGAATTTTAATTATATGTTAAATACGAGTAGATATAATTAGAAGTATGAACATAAAAGAGATTGCAATGGCCCGTAGGACAATAGGTAGATCAACCTTACGAATAAGTTTTACAACATTGGACCAAACCATATACCTACCTAGCTAGATATTAGCATTAAATAATAGTACATTGTTACACTAGGGGTGAAAGTAACTCATTTCGTCCCGAGAAGGAGTTGGCGGGCGAGCGCAGCGAGGTCGCTAATTCGAGGGGTTAAATGGGTTACTTTCACCCCGAGGTAAACACTGTGCTTTTCATTACAAATACGAGGAAACTAAAAATAAAAAAAAAGTTTGTAAAACCTTAGTCGTCGTACCTATGATTTTAAGTAGGTATCTTTCTTCTGATTTAGGCGGTAAAAGGTATTGCTTTAGCCTCTTCTCTTATGAAATTCGGCGTTAAATCACTATTTTAATCTGATAAACATAACGTGTTAATACAAATCTCGTTGTACGGAAATGTAAACAAAACTCGAAAAAACCAATGACTGATTGCCACTTTCCCGCCATTTTGTTTTTTTTTTTTCTGCGGCCGGCCAGCTATTCAGTCTCATTAATGAAACATTTGAAATTAATTATAATCTTTTAAAAATAAAGTATTTTAAAGAAATAGTAAACAAATAAATCACTTAAAATATAAAATTATTTAATTAATACTTGTCTTAATTATTTAGTCTTGTCTTAGTTATTTCAATTTTATATCGCGCTGTGATTGACTGGCTGTATGGAAAATTGGAACATGGTTCAATAGAAATGTGAAGATTGAACTAGTTTTTTTTTTAATAATTTGACAGCTGTCAGTTGTAAAGTAAAACTCCCTAGGGATGAAAAGTATCACTTTCAGCCCGCTCCTCAGGCAACTTCAGGCCTACTTTCAGAGTATGAGTAATGAAAAATACTTTTCATTACTCTCCTCGAATTAGCGACCTCGCTTCGCTCGGCCGCCTCCTTCTCGGGACGAAATGAGTTACTTTCACCCCTAGTGTAACAATGTACTATTTTACACCACCTGCTCGATAATGCCGTTTTATACGTCATACAAACCTCACTTAAAGCAAGTCATTCTATCCCTAGGGAGTTAATGCAGTATGGCCGATCCCTAGGGAATAATGAGATTTGAATTTGGAACATTAAAAATCGTCAACATTGTGAATTAAAATGTAGGCGCATCGAACAAGTTGACTTGAAATTCAAACCAAAGAGTATGTAATCACTATGATTCAAACTGGCCACTAACAAAAAAAAGAAAATAGAATAAAACGTGCGTACTGACGGGAGCGTTATAGAAAATTGAAACTATAGAATCTTGGAGTAGTGAATTTTGTTTGTTTGATGAACTTGTAAATACTCGTATAAAGTCTGTCTAATAAGTCAACCGACTTGGGAATTTTGTATAATATTTAATCATTAAAAAATACTTCTATTCGATACTTTTCATAAGGTTCTTCTGTTAGTAAACAATGATCTCTATCTCTTAATTAACCTTGATTATTGAACCCGTGTTGACTACATCAGATTTAATTAAATCCTGATAATTACCCAAGTCGTTTAACTTATTAGACAGACTCTAATACTTATATTTCTCTAGTATATGATCTGGTCGACCAAATTGTCTTTTAATTATCTCACAGATGGTGTAAAAAGTAGAGTATGCAACACGGGGATAAAGCTGTCTTTGTCTTGGGCGGCTTGAATTCCTCACTTCACTCAGGTTTCTTTATTAACTCCCTCGCGATGCTCGGGAGTTAATTTTATAAATCCCTCACTGTCGTTCGGGATTAATATCAGCAACCTTCGTTTCGTTCGGAATTCAACATGCCGCCCGCGACTTAAAGACACTGCTTTATCCCCTAGTCACATAAACTACTATAAAAATATAATTAGATGAATACGGTTTTTGGTAAATTAAAGTTTGTTCCTGTGGTCGGGATATACGCGCGAACCGGAGCATGGTTACACGTGCGAACCGAATCTCAAGGGTATACCGCAGGCGTGTTGATCTTGGGCGTGTGTTCACGTACACTTTTTTTTTTTAAAGCGTAAAGTCCGGACCGCTCGGTGTTACAGAAACCATTTGCACGTGTATCTAGTACACACACCTTAGTTTGAGCTCATTATTTAAAAAACTGGCCAAGTGCGAGTCGGAAGTTAAATAATTATACAGGGTTATTTGTAAAACACTAACAACCTTGCAGGACTGTATTACTAACATCATAAACAACAACTTTTGTCCTATGACTTTTTACAAAACGTAATACATTTACCAAAAACAAACCTTCAAGATTTTGTTGCTCTATCTAACATATTTCAACTCTGTATTTTGCTGTATCTACTTCGGCTTTCGCGCGCTGTTCTCGTTATAATAGTACCTAAGCATGCTTCCGAAACATTATAATTACACCTAGCAAGCATTCGCACCACTTCCGTGTACTCGACATTAGAATATTGATACACCATCATGTAAAGATAATTATGTCTGCACTGCCAAATTTCGCTACAAGACCACGTATGACGCGACGCAAACGCATCAAAGCGACTGACCGACTAGTGAGGGCTGCCCGTAAATAGGTCAAGTTTATGTTCGGCTACCCTCCGCTATTGTAATATCGCTTGCTTTGCATAGACTTCGTAATTTTTAGAATGTTCAATTTAAATATTTATATTTTTGTATGAAAATCTAATGAACCAAAATAAGATAAATTTTTAAAAGTCATAGAACAAAAGTTATTGTTTATGATATTCTTAACTAGCACCTAAGAGGTTGCTGTGTTTAACAAATAACCCTGTATATAATACTAGCGGTCCCGACAGATATTATCCTGTAAAAAAATTGAATTTACGTCAGATAAAAATTGAAAACCGGGTTGCTGCGCCATCTGCTGGGTCCAATTGTATTTTCAAACCATGACTCAAATTGTATTTTCTTTTTCTCCAATTGTATTTTCAAACCACCACTCAAAATCAACACACAATTTTTCATCCAAGTCGGTGAACCCGTTTTGAAGAATTTGACAAACACACGCACAGAAAAATTATGTATGCTTAAAGATATTGACAAAATATTTATTACTTTAAAAAGATACGCTGTACCAATATTAATAGAATATATACACGAATGAATAACATACAAAAAAACAGAGTGCTCCAGTATGTCGAAACTCTATAGCAGTTTCGAAATACTGTTGAGATTTTTTCCATTCATCTCGCAAGCGCAGCAGCAATATTTAAAATGCGTGCTCGCCTGGCGAGAAATTCGATTTCTGGTTAAATTTTGTCCGTATAGCGATGACAATGAAATGCACAATATTTTTCAACGTGAGACTCGCAAAGGATATTGCATTTTTTGGTTGATATCAGTAGATTGTTGCATACGTAACATGCCTATGCTCGAATAGGTTTCTGTACCAGATTTTAAGTTATCGGGAAGTAACAACAAGAAATATCGAGAAATATCAATTCCGTGCATCGAACTCAGTATATTAGAAAGAAAGAAAGAAAAGTATTTATTTTGGCGCAAAAAACATTATTTGATACAAGCCTTTTCCCGTGAGTTTGTCCACACGTGATCCGGTTTTGCGGATGCGAAGTCGAGGCCAGATAAAAAGTAGCACATATTCTTCCTTAGTAAGTGGCTAAAGACAGAAAAGAGTGGAATAACGGAAGGGAGGCCTTTGCCCTACAGTGGGACACAACGGGCACATAAAAAAAAAAAAAAAATATTCTTCCTTCGGCTCAAGCTTACTCCGCACCTCGGGACGTTAAAGCGTAACAGACAGATATACGTATAATTACTTTCACGTTTATAATATTAGTATTGATTATGCCGATTTCATGCAAATCTACGAGTAAAATCAAGTAAGTAACGTGCTTACTATTTAGTTCTAAATAAATAGATTCTTTTACAGTCATAAATATAAGTGTTCCCGCACACGGGCGACAAAACAAAGCCGCTACAAAACAAAAGCTAGAAGCGGCCACAAAAAAAAGCTAGAAGTAGCCACAAAAAAAAAGCTGAAGCGCGCGACAGCTTGTAGCCAGAGAAGCTAGAAGCGGCTTCTAGCTTCTTTTTTGTGGCGGTACCACCGCACATGGGCCACAAAAAAGGCCGCCACAAAAAGAAGCTAGAAACGGCTTTTTTTATGGTCTGTGTGCGGGTGACACACAATTCATATTATGTTGGTTTTATATTTGTAATTAATTTATATCTTCTATAATATAAAAATGAATCGCAAAATGTGTTGGTAAGCGCATAACTCAACAACGCCTGGACCGATTTCGCTAATTTTTTTTTTGTTGTGTTCGTTATTATGAGGAGAAGATTCTTATGGAAAAAAAAAATGAAAATTAGGGTAGTGTAGGGTAGAGTAGGGTAGTGTAGGGTAGTGTAGGGTAGAGTAGGGTAGAGTAGTGTAGGGTAGAGTAGGGTAGAGTAGGGTAGAGTAGGGTAGAGTAGGGTAGAGTAGGGTAGAGTAGAGTAGAGTAGGGTAGGGTAGAGTAGGGTAGAGTAGGGTAGAGTAGGGTATAGTAGGCTGAAGTAGGGAAGAGCGGGAGCGAAGCCGCGCGGGCAAAAGCTAGTACCTATATAATCAATGCCACATTTCGTTGTAATTTTATAACTTAAGAACGCGCTCACCTATCCAAACCAAATGTTTAGGCTTTGTTCGGACTATTTTGTAGATGGTTTATGTGAAGTTTGGTAGGGTAGAGTAGGGTAAGAGTAGGGTAAGAGTAGGGTAGAGTAGGGTAGAGTAGAGTAGAGTAGGGTAGGGTAGGGTAGAGTAGGGTAGAGGAGGGTAGAGTAGAGTAGAGTAGGGTAGGGTAGGGTAGGGTAGAGTAGGGTATAGTAGGGTGGAGTAGGGAAGAGCGGGAGCGAAGCCGCGCGGGCAAAAGCTAGTATTGTCTGTCACGTTGAACTGATTTTGATGAAATTAAGCCCAAGAAAATTTAGGCTACTTCTTATCTGGCTTCAACTTCGTGCTCGCAACAACTAACGTTTACCCGGACAAACTAGGGAGCAAAAGCTAGTCGTCCGTATTCCTTTCTAAATAAATAAAATCATATTTTTTATTTGTCTGAGACCTATCAACCGAGTTCTCGTCTGAGCACTTTTGAGGGACGTGGACGTCACAGTTTAAGTGAAACTGACGACGCACCCATTACTCAGCAGCCAGTGTCGAATTGTTGGAGTAATTGGTTTTTGTTCAGTACACTCACACCATGACGTGTTTTAACAAAAAGGAGATAGAATCGGATTTCAGCATTTCAACGAAGTGGGATTTTTTTATTCATTTTTGAATTAATTAATTAATTCATTACGTTGTGAGGGTGAAGCTAGAACTATATTAGTCCGACGCACACGTGGACCACGTCTGATTTGTACGTAGAACGACGTCGCGTGGCGTCGTGTAGCGTGGATCTAGTGTACAATTACTGGCACGGATCTTGAGCGCTCGGCGTCAGAGTGGGGATCGCTTTGCGCATTCCATACATTGGCGAACCAATCGTCGTTGTTAGATACATGCAGCAAACGCAGGGAACGAATCACGAGTGACGTCTATGACACGATGGCGCGGCGAGCCAATCACTGACACTCCTCGCCCCCGCGTCTCACTTTGCACCACTAAAGAGACCGAATATTTGACTTCTGCGCAACTTGAAGCCAGTGCTCAAGATCTGTGTCGATAATTGTAGTTCTACAAGTCTAGTTTCCATAAATACAAAATGTATGGAGACCGTCGCGCCCAGATCGGCGTACGTAGTACTCGTGTAGTTCTACCCTTAAGGATTTAAATTTGATTTATTTTAATTTATTATTATAAGGATCGCCAACATTACAGGCACTGGGAATTTACAGGTTCATTTTTATTTGTTATTGTGTATGTCCTTTTTTTTTCTTATGACAACCCCCGCTCTTGGGCGGAGCGGAAGATAGTGTCAGACTCTTACTGACTAAAAAACCCATCCCGTTCCTTCAAGCCTTCATACCGGGGCTCGAGCGCCCTTTCGGATAACCCTGGCACCAGTAGGCTTCGACCCGGCTGGGCCCCTGCTGTTGCTGTCAACTCCTTGAGGCGCGCGGGAAGGGGGCGCGCCGTCGACGACTTGGGCTTGGTCCGGACGGTTACCGGACGGCCGGACAGCGAGCTACCCATTGCTCACTGTCCGCAAGCCCGCGCCTACGGTGGCTGAAAATCGGGATCGGAATCCCGGCGGCGGCGAGAGCGCCGTTGCCTGATGCGGTCGGCCTCCTCCTTAGCGAGCATTACTGTTTCGCAGAAGTCGGCGACCGCCTGCCACTCCTCCTCGCTCCGGACCATGGCCTCGACCAAGGCCCGGCGCGAGAGGTCTCCGCCGCCGATCACCCCCACGAGGGCACGGCGATGCTCCGCCCAAGTTTGTGTATGTCCTCTCGCAAGTCAACCTATGAGGTTGTCGTCTGCTTAACGGGGTTAGCCTGTAGCAGCCTAATTAAATTAAAACCTCCAGCCAGGGCTTACAAAAACTTAAAACTAAGCGACTACACGCCAAGGGCACTCTCTATGGGTTACGAACCTCGAGGCGTCGCTGGGGAGGACAGCAAGGGACAGAGATTGAACAAGACTGTCAATGGACGTGAAACCTGAAAATACCTCTGTTTCATAATCCCATGGGTCCCAAAGTAATACATAAGTCCATCGCTTTTGCCAACATTCCTTAATAGTGTCAATGACCCTCGTGAAATTGAGTGGAATTTATTTATCGAGAGAGTACTAGCACGCACTAGTGTTTTTGTATTAAGCCAACAAAAACAATTTTGCTTCACAAGTGGTCTGATTGATGTACGTGATAATTCATTGTAACGACACTTGGGGGAGACCATGTCTAGCTGAAGACGTCTTACAGCTAAATTGATGATGAGGATGATCTATCTACATGTTTTATCACAATATAATGTTGTCGTGGTTCATGCAAACACTGTTAACGTTGCAGGCCAACAATAAATGGATCGCTCGCGTGGACGCCCAGAACATGAAGATTCAGGAGGAACAACTGCTCCTGCAGCTGTACACCGACGACATGACTGCGAGCGCTAAGAGGAGACAAAAGTAAGTCATCCCTTCAAACTTTGATTCAGTGGCCGTTTTCTTTAGGTGAGCATTCATCGAATAATTTCTCTAGTTCTGAGTAGAGCCAGAAGGATTTTTTAATACACTTACTCAGAAACCCTCTCTTATCTCATCGCTTTTAGGCACACAATTGATCGTTTTTCGCACTAGTGCGGAGAAGTGCGCGTGCTCACTCCTGCCACAATTTTATTACATTTTATCGTATCAGGCTGTGCGTTTCGAGCCCCACGAGGCGCGCATCAACCACAAGTTTTCCTTTAACCCCAGTTTACTTATGTCCACGTAAGTATATTGAAAAACGTCGTTTGATGCACGTGGAAATTTGTCACTGCAGCCCTCGGTTCCATAACACCCTTGCCAAGGCTTGTGTGAATGCCACCTCGGTCACAAGGACAAACTTTCACCACTTGTATCAATATGTACTGTTTTTGTTTGTTTGTTGTGAAAACCATTTACGTATCAAAATAATCCAGCCCTCAAAATTAATCAATTGATTCCATACAAAAATTGTACACTGTAAACTCGTGAGCTATATCAAGTACCTATCTAGATATTGTGCTACGATAACGAATTTAAAACAACAGTTTCGATGAAACCCAATTTATGTTTTCCACAGTATTCTGACTTTGTTAAAGTATTAATTGGAATTTATCGAAAAAGCGGTGTCTGCACAAGAATGTTGAATTAATAGGCAATGTTACTATATAAATGTGTATACGACGGATTGTCAGGACGGTTCGAGCTACAGTCAGCCATCAAGTGGGTATCTACGAGTATATATACAGGGTGTAAGGGACAGCCCTCAGACTTTTTTTTCAGGAAACGAAAATTATAAACTTGATTGGACAGTTTGTATGGAGAGGCCGATTTTTTTTTTCGTTTCCTGAAAAAATTTTTTGTTGAATTTTTCAGTTTCGTCTACTGAGCAAGCTCTTAAAGTTTGCGGAGGGCTGTTCCTTACACCCAGTATATATAGGTAAATGGAGAAACTGTCTGACATTTCAACACACAGCCGAAACTACAGGGACGTCGGAGCGTGAAATTTCGCACAAAGTTTCTTTTTATGACCAACCATCCAGGGATCCACTACTCAAATATACAAAGTTTCATTCGAAGCGGTCAAGCCGTATAAGAAGAGTTACGGTACGTTCACACGGCGTCGAGTGTTTCTCTACCGAATCGGTTTTTTGCAGGATTCGGTTTAGTGGCAACAGTATTTCAATGAATGAGTTCACACATGCATTCAGTTTGAAGACACGACAAAAAACCCGAATCTTGCTGACAAGTTGACTTCCGATTTTGCGACTACAAACCGATCCGGCTGTACTGCAAAATGTAAGATCCGGTGCAGTGGTATAGCGCATTCAATACATGCGTTCATTCAATACACGCAGGGGTATATTCGGTTATTTGCCGTCGAGGCCATCGGATATGGCAATGCAAGATGTGCTGTGTGAAAACAACAATCGGTTTTTCCAGATCCGATGAAAATAAGATTCGGCAAAACGTGGCTCCGTGTGAACGTACCGTTAGGTGACAAACACGTACAGAAGAATTATATGTAAAGATAGATATATCAGTTGACAAACGACGAGAGACATTTTTTTAGCTATAAGGAACCAATAAATAACTCTCAAGACAATCCCAGTCAATTCCCAGATCGTTGAGACAATAAGCGAGTAGCTAATTCTAATTTATGTTGATTCATTTCGTTCTTTATAGCGGCAGATTACTGAGCAATAAAGTCCTGATTGTGTTCCAAACGGCATCTAAATTGGTTTTGTAGGAGACACGTGAGAGCTAATAAACTAAGAAGAGCTTGAAGTGGGTGAAGCAAATTGGTTTGAATGAAAGAGTACGAATTTATAAATTAACTAAGCTTTTGCCCGCGGTTTCACCTGCATACATAAAATATAGCCTATGTCACTCGGGAATAAAGCAGCTCTCTATCGGTGAAATAATTTCAGCAATTGGACCAGCCCCCCTAGCCAAGTTACAAACGTTTCGCTTGCGCCGAACGCTTCGAGTTGACCTTGCCGCCAATTCTTTTGTTCTGACAACGTGACTGAGCGTTAAGACGACATCATTCCCGTACATTTGAAGCTTTCTACAAGCGTTAACTATTGCAGATTAGCAACTTGGCTAGGGGTACAATACTTTCAGAGATTATCTCTAACAAACAAAAAAACATTAAAAAAAACTTTACCTTTTTATCAAAAAGTATTCTATGTCCGTCTCCTGGCCTACTAAGTCCGTCTTCTAAGCTACCTCCCCGCCAAGGTTCAGCCGTTCTTGAGTTACGAGTATATTAGTGTAACTAACACGACTTTATTTTATAATATAGATGAGTAAGAGTGGGAGAGAGAGATAGGTATAATGTATTTCCTGATAGGTATAGCCTAGGTATCTTTGATAGGTTACATTTAGACAAGTGTGTTCCATCTTGGACCATATCATCGCTTCCCATCAGGTGAAATATGTAGCTTTGCAGTTTAAGATGTTCTTAACAAAAAATAATCAGAAACCCGCCTTCACACACATACAAACTTTGGCATTTATATTTATAGAGCCAGTAAACAACTTGTAGCCTTTTGAAGGCAAGTCTCTGAATTTATTTTGAGATAAGTATCTACTTTACTACGCCAAATTTCGACAAGTTTTCAGGTTACAGTTTAAGGTTAGGGTTACACTGCGCAAACGTGTGTCACACACGCCGATCCGGGCTCGTCGGTCTCCGTACATTTTATATGGAAACTAGTCTTGTGGAGTTACACTTGATACATGCCTCGCGATGCCACGCGATGTTGTTCTACGTACAAATCAGGCTTGTTACACGTGTGCATCGGTCTAATGTAGTTCCAGCTCGAGAAATACTCAATTTCAAATGCTTGAATGACAAATCGGGGGGATAATATAAGACACCATGTCCTTACCGTCTTTCGTATTACAATGACGCTGGTGTACCTAATTAACACACAAATATAAAGAGAGAGCTATTTCATTATTTACCAGGAAAGCAGAAATATACGCGTACAACACAGACCTACAGTTGCAGCGCATCAGGCTAGCCAATTGGAAGCTGATTCACGGAGGACAAGCGAAGAATGCCAAGCTCGTCAGGAAAATGGGCATCGAGTTCGAAAGGGTAAAACTAAAGAGTATTTTTGATATCTCCACTCCAAGTTTTTAATGTCTCCTTGATCTAGGTACTCGTGTATTGTCTATTGCAATTATGGTTCACATTTGTATAAATACACTACATCTATCATAATAAACGCACATTCTCGTTCAGAATAAGCTATTTCAGCGATTTCTAAAGTAAGCAAAAATACCTCTTTTGATAAATCTTGATTGCGTCTCTAGCGTGTTTTTATGAGTGTCTATAGATACCCATACCGATGCGCAACCAATGCAATGCGTCTTTCCCCTTATTATCTTCTTAAGTACATTTAATTTGTATTTACTTGTAAAAAGTACGATTATAACTTAATTTTCTGAAGTGTAGTGAAGTGTGTTTAAGAGGTGTGCATTATTCCACTCACCTATATATTTCTTTGTGTTTACCTTTTTGTTTTTCAATACATCACCCAAAGGTTGACTTGTAGAGAATGCCTCAGTCATTAAGCACTCTTCTGTGCTTTTGTGTGCATAAACTATTAGAAACACAAATCAATCTAGTATTAGATGGGACCACCAGTCAGACTTCTTGATTGTGTTCTCTCACACCATCTCACATTTTTTCCCTTCTTCAGTCAAAACGCGGAGCCAAAGGCATGAGTCCTGAGCTGGCTTTCAAGATAGCAAGCGAAGCCATGTCGAGTGCCATGTCTACGGATGGTGATATTCTGATGACCCTGGGACAGGCGAGGGCTAGGATGGACGTCGAGACCGTTCTGCCGATGGCCCCGGTTCGGTTACTCGAAGAGGTAAGTTATTCTTTTTCTTCATAGGACATAACCAGTTGGAAGTGTATCATTAGCTTCCAACGTTTTATAAGTGTTTTACAATTATTTATAGAGACTAGTTCTCTATCTGTCTCCGCGGTTTCACTCGCGTCTTTGATTATATTATTATATTGCTTTGCTCCTTTTCGTCGTACAATAACCGGCACGGATCTTGAGCGCTCGGCGTCAGAGTGGGGATCGCTTTGCGCATTCCATACATTGGCGAGCCAATCATCATCGTTGTTAGATACATGCAGCAAAGCAGGGAGAGAATCACGAGGACATCTATGACACGATGGCGCGGCGAGCCAATCACTGACACTCCCCGCCCCCGCGTCTCACTTCGCACCACTAAAGAGACCGAATATTTGACTTTTGCGCAACTTGAAGCCAGCGCTCAAGATCCGTTTCAGTAATTGTACCGTGAAGTTTATAACATATTAAAGCCTTTGGAAGATTGGGTTATCTAAAACTAAAATAATTTTTGAATTCTTAATTAATTTCTTCCCGACCGATTATAATTTGAGTGTCTTAAAGGCTAGAGTGAATAGGCTCTTAATAAATGATAAAGAATTGATGGGATCGTAGTCAAGCACTAGATTATATCTATTAAAAAAAAATCGAACCAGTGCATCCTGAAATAAGAGCTCTCAAATAAACAAACTCTTCAACATTATGTATTAGGTATATAATATAACGTGAGTTTTTATACTTACTCGGGTAGCTCAGGTAATTCAAATTTTCTAACATTTTTGCATATTGCAAAAATCTTTCACCGTGTTTAGAGCAGTAGTATCTAATGAAATACATTACACAAAGTAACCTGGTTAGGTTTGAACTCACTACCTGCCACTCATAAGTCGTATCCATTGCCACTGGTCTACTAATGATCCATAAAGTTATAAGTATTTCAAAAGACAAGTTATAAGTATTTTACAATGTAGATAGAGCACGTGTCTCATCAAAACTTTCTTCCTAATCGTATCAATCATGATTGGTATATTCCTGGATTTGGTAAACACAGCCGTATTAATTATTATGTTGATGGCGTGCTAATTAGTTAATGATTTATTAAGTATCCACGTTTATCGCAGCTGGGATTCGGATTAATGGGATAGGGATTTATTTATTAATGTACTAGCGACGCACCCCAACTTCGCACGGATGCTGGTAATCTCTGAAACTCTCTCTCTTCTCTTTAATATAATATGAAATATCAATGTGTTATATACTTAAACCTTCCATGTGAATTAATCAGTCTATTGAAAAAACTGCATGAAAAACTGTTCTCTGTGTTGTAAGTTGTTAAGTTTATCGCGTTCATACAGACAGACAGACGCGGTGGGGGACTTTATAATGTATATTTCTTCTCGCTACCAACAAAATGTATACAGCTCTATAGAGAGTTACTCAGCTGATGTCCGTTTGGTTGCGCGACCAACTCGGACGTGTGCGACTCTGGTATCTGTATGGTGTCTAGTTTGGTAGCTTAGAGCTATATTTCACCGAGATACGATGGTGGCACGACCAGTTACGCTGCCATGGCGTCCCGGTGAAATAAAAAAATTGCGTTTTTAATTAAAAATTCATCATCGTCTTCCTACCTTTTTTTTCAAAAAACTGGTACCGACTTCTAAGTAATATTTGCATATTACTTGGAAGTCGGCACAACCCGTTTTCTTCTTACATACAATCCTGTCAGCGTCATCATACATTCATCACTCGATCCATCCATCTTTTCTTTGGTCCCCCTCTCCCTCTTCATCCATCTTTATTTATATTTATAATTTTTTTACCTATAGTACTCGTAACATGCATTTCATTGAAATCAAACAAAACGGTTCTTGAATCCTAGAGTAGAAAAAACTGAATATTCTTTCACAGACAAGTCTTAAAATATTGTAATTTATGTAGGTTCACTTACTGCCGACATATGGACCCTATTATTTTGACCTCTGTCAGCCATGAACCGAGCTTTATATGGACCCTTTAAGCATATTGTGTACTTTACTTTATTTATACAATAGGAGACAATGTTCATTCACTTATTTATTATTATTTCGTTTATTTATCTTCTTTACATTTTTTTTTAATATTTTTAATTCACACAAAAAAAAAACATTTAAAAAAAAACGTGGTCCGCCGGTATCAGGAGCAGGGTCCAAGCAGCCTCACGATTCGAGTCGTTTTAAAGGATACTGCCTACTGAATCAGGCTCTTGATCCAATCATGCAATGACTGCTTCGAGAGATGTCATCTAGGCTTTTCCCATCAGTCCGTTGATGATCACGACATACGGAACAATAACAGCTGAGTCCACATTATACATATTGACAACCTCGTGAACGGTTTGCCAAGTCGAATATCTTATTATTTAGTGCAGAAAAATAGACATTAATGCAAAACAGAATTAATCTTTCTACTCTATCTTCTGACAAAACTGCAAACATTTTAAAAATATCGTCTTTCATTCATTAGCAAACAAGTCCAGTCCATTCACATATATATGCAAAAAGTGACGCCACAGTATAAAGCTATCACCTATATTCATATCATCGTAATTTCCTTCAATTGACATAGCCCTTCCCGAAGCGATACCACATCGACCGATCCTGCGCTTCTTGCATCCACAAGGCTCCTGCGACCTTCACTCAACAATATAAGTAGACTTATCCATATTACCCAAAGCTGAAGAGTTTCTTTGTTTACGTAGACGCGCTAATTTCAGAAACTACTGGTTCAAATTGAAAAATTCTTTTAACGTTTGATAGCCTATTTGTTGAGGAAAGCTAGGCTGTGTAACATCACGCTATCCAATAAGTGGGGTCGCTCCTTGTAAAATAGTATTTAGCTGTATCCAGTAAAACTTGAAGCTGATCTTAATATAATGGAGAAAGATACAAAATTACTCTTTATTGTACTCTATAACAACGTACAAAGGCAGAGCAGACGATTATCATCTCTATTCTTTTTCCGCTAGATTCTAGAAACCGCTGTGATGGAGTTCGCCCGTCGCCGAGTTCACCTTCTCCTGGGTGACGTGGAACGAGTGGTGCGGGCTCGAGCATCTCTCATCTTCTTCCAGAACTATCGGCCTCCTGTCGGCAAGAAGAAGTGAGTTTTTTTTAAACTGTCTTAAGGATAATCTATTCTATCTTCAGGAGTACATCCAAGAGGTTTAGCAGGGTCAGGAATCTCTCATATTCTCGTTAACTTTTTAGAGTTCCATGCCTCAAAAAAAAAAAAAAATGAAACCCGAATCGCACTTGCCCGTTTTTTTTTCAGACTCGCGTTTGACCACTATCTCTTCTAATGGTAAGCGATGATGTGGTCGACGATGGAGCACGCTTGCCTAAATATTTCTAGGCAAGCGTGCTCTCGTCTATTCACGAGTTAAAAACCTTTTTCTTGATTCCTTGACAGGCCAAAACAGCCACGCTGGTCTGTCCAAGTGGCTACGGAACTGACGAAGCTTTATGCAACCCAGCAGCGCGGAGACAGTCTCATCGGATTCGGCGAAACTACCAAAATACCTGATGAAGAGGAAATAGATTATGAACCCAAGAGCGTAAAGAATAGACCGCCGACGCCTGTGGTATGCGATCTTCTATGACTTATCTATAAAGCATTGTGATTTATAAACCCTCGATTTCAGAATTAAGCATATTTTACAAATACGTATTTCTCAAATTCTATCTTCAAAACCTGTCAATTCAAATAGGGTCACGTTATTAAATCAAAACAATTCGGAAACCGGCCTTTTATCTTGTTCTAAACATTTTGGTTAGTGTCCAAACAACAACTGACTAAAAATCATCTCGTTATGACACATGAATCACATAAGTACTCTGTAATACACATATTTATTTAAAGTCGAATATTTGTCAAACTCGATTTAAACCTGAATAACTTTGGCATTATAATTGGGTTTAATACTTTGTAACACGGCCTTTACAATTCTTTTAAATCCTTTAGCATTTTTCATTGACTTGGACTCGAATTGCCACGATATTTTTTTTAAATTAATTTTGATAAATGAATTCCCTTGCAGCCGTCGAGAACGAAGTTGGCCGAGGTCACTTTCGTCGACAGAGTGGAAGACCTGCCAGATCCTGTGGCCCTGCCTACCTTCCTTCCTGAGAGAAAAAAATTACTTGAGGTAAAATGGTAGTCATCTTCAACGCTCTTGCAGTTTTGCGCACAATCAAAGCGTGTCTATGTGTTCCCCTGCCACGTATAGTCAGTTACATCTTTCATCTTGTTCCAGTCGTAAACAGTTCGCTTTCTATCAGTCGACACAATAATAACAGAGAAACATAAAAAAATGTTTTGAGGCGCGCGTAGAAAGTAGAACACTGTAGCTTGAACTTTTTTTTAAATTTAATTAGAGGCCTTTGTCGCTTAGCGACCACATCGCCCAGTACCAGTACCTAGCTAAGTTGCTAATCTGCAATCGTTAACGCTAGTAGAAAGCTTCAAATGTACGGGAATGAGGTCACCTCAACGCTCAGCTACGTGATCAAAACAAAAGAATTGCGAGCGTAGCCAACTCGAAGCGTTCGACGCAAGCGAAACGGTTGTAACTTGGCTATACAAAAAACACTAAGGGTGAGTTGCATCATTTAACTATAACGATAAACAAACCATAACCAGCCGTGAAACGGCCGCCTATTGGTCAATTCGACAATTTGACAACTGTTAACGGCTTTGTTATCGTTAAAGTTAAATGGTGCAACTCACCCTTAAACTTACAATCTACCTAAACAATTGTTTAACTTTATCGCACATTGGAGAAGTGAGAATTGTATTGCAAATGCAAATATCATAAGTTTTACAGTGTCCAAAAACATTGATCCCTGTATTTTCATTCCGGACACACTCCATCAAGATATGGAACACATCATCAACTACTCTTGTAAACAGGAAAATTGTTTTGTGTTGTTGAACTCGATGTTGGAAGTGTAGGAACAGAAGTCAAGTATGCATATGCACTTGCTATAGATGGTGAACGCCTCGGCGAAGCTGCTGTCGCGATCGGTGAGCCAGAAAGTGCAGAAAGGCATGGACCTCACGGTGGGTAACGTGACGTTGCCGAACATGAGACATCCCAGTAAGTTACCAGTTTTCTGTTGTTTATGCTTTATAGTACCATAATTCAAAATAGATCAAGGATAGATACTGTGGTGATAGCTGGCAAAGATATTGTATCATAGAAAAAAAAAGATACTACGGGAATAAGAATTGGGTAGCTGACTCATTTATTTTTGATTTTGATTTTATAAAGTAACTTTGTCCAAAATCGCCAATCGAAAGAATTTTTAAAATCCATTCACTATTAAGCATAAGTTAGAAACCTTTGAAATCTGGTGGAGGGGAAAACTGCCAAGTAACAGAATAAGGATCCACATACAAATATATTAAACGTCAACAACATTATGTTACGAGTGTTTAAAAGAGCCACCACACCCTAACTCTTCCTGTACCTTGATTGATTCTGTTTTCAGGAAAAGATTTCTTTCGTATTATTTGCGAAAAAATTTACACAGAATATACCCGATTGATAGGCTATTCAAAACTTGTGTGTTATGTGAATGATAAAATTTCAACTGTAAAAAGCTCGATCCGGTTAGTGTGGTTTTGCTTGGAAATTGTTCTAGGAACTAAGAAACAGAGGTCTCGGTCATTGATTTCTCAGTGCATAAACCTATAGGAGGATTCAAATGTGTCCAAATGTTTGTTTACTTGGTACCAGTCGAATCAAAAACTTTGATTTATAGTTCCTATTTGACTCAAACAGTTCTTAGATTTTACTTTCCTGAACCATTTAGGGTGAAAAAATTGTCAGATTTGTAAGCGATTTACTCATCATGGATTCTTTTGTAGTGGAATGGGGTGAGGCGGTGGAAGGTCTTGCTAACGCGGTGGTGGACAACCGCATCAACGTGGATTGCGGCGATGTGCGCCGCGTCAGCGAGTTCCTCGCGCACCGCATCCTCCGCTCGCTGCAGAATGACATGAAGATTGAGAAAAGGGTAAGTACGACGTAGGGTAACCGCATACCAGAATTCCTCAAATGGCTAGGCAAAGATACAAGCATATTTCTTTACGTCGTTAACAAAATTTCATGTAACTGTTGGTCAGAACATACATAGGTAAATAGACAGACAATTGAAGGATAGCAAATGTGAAAATTTCCATCTAAGAGTAAGGAATAACTTAGCTGGACTCAACTATTTGAAGTCATGATTGTGACATTCACCAAACTGCACTGGGTCCGCAAGGTTGACAACGGCACTCTCTCAAAAAGATTCCTCTTTGAGAAAATGCCAGAGGTAAGGACCTTAGGGTCGCCGCGCACTGGCCAACGTCCTCAACCACAAAACGCCACTACTGGCATATTTCATGAAGGCACACGCTAAATCGCCGCTGCTTGCTTCTTGTGGCCCACACTGGTCACTAAACACCAATACTAAACGCCGTCACCTGCCACTCGCGCATTTAAACCTTCTTCGTCAGAGTCCATTATGATACTTCGCGTATGGGTTAAAAAAAGTAGCAGCCACCGGCCACAAGTGGCCGTCGCGCGCTTCAGCTTCCTTTGTGGCCGCTTCTAGCTTCTCGTGGAGGTGTTTGTGGCTGTGACGTGTGGCACATGTGCTGCGACACTAAGGCCGGGACTCCACCAAAGCGGAGACAGACGAGCGGAGAGGAGATGTTTTTTAAACAACCGTTATAATATTATAACATCTCTTTAAATTTAAATGTCTACCAATAAAACATCTCTGCTCGCACAGCACACCGCACACATCTCTGCTTTGGTGGAGTCCCGGCCTATAGACAGATTATAAAAGTTATGGAAGTATGCAGTAATATTGTTACCATGCAAAAATCATGCCAGCTGAGTGTCCATTGGTTGGCATAAATAAAAAAAAAAAAATTTTTATCTGTTTTTTTTTTTCAAGTATTTTTTTTTGCCTTTATGCAGGAAGCAAAACTACGAGCGATGAAACCAAAAGAACCTGTAGCACCTCCACACTCCCCGAGCCCTAAAACAAGTCCTAATGCAGGCAGCCCTACAACATCAACTCCCTACATGTAGAAAGCGGACGATTCGTCGCTGGAAACATTTTGGTGTTTTTTTTTACCTTTTTTTTTAAGATTTAATTTTATTTTATTTCCGATAATTTTATTTTACAGTGTTTTTTGGGTTTACAAAGAATTAATCATATTCGAATCTAATACCTATGTACAAATATCGTATCACAGTGTTTGTTGTCGAACTACTCCGAAGCGGCTAGATCGATTTTCATGATTTTTTTTAGGGTTATGTACATCAATAGGATAAAACGGAACCCCTATAGGATCACTTTTTTGTCCTGTTTGTCTATCAGTCAGTCTGTCTGTCAAGACCCTTTATCTCGGGAACTAATGGACAGATCGAGTTCTGTAGTTTATGTGTGTGTGTGTGTGATATGTGGCTATGCAACAGTTTTCATAAACAATATCTTTATAACATTGACCATATCGCGACCAATGATCGTGGCTATTGCTTCTAATGCTCCAACTCTTCCACTCTCATCTATAACTCCCATTTTTGTAATTTCAGCTCCAAAGCGGGTTAGCGGATGAAAATAAGGACTTTTACGTGCCTGATGAAATCAACGAAAACTTGTCCTAAAAATAATCTTATTTTTTAGAATTTATTTGTCTAAAGGCGCTCTTGAACGGGCAATGCTTGTAATATATGGCTGCAATTTTTTCCGTTGCCAGTTTTGCCACACCATACTTACTGCAGATAGTAGTTAGGTCATACTCGTGGTACGGCTTGGCAATACTGTGGCGTCCATAGATGCCACACACTGCTAACATGCAAACTGGCTAAACAGTTACGTATACCTTATAAGGTTTATGATTTTAAAAGCATAGGTCTTCATATTCGAAACAAGATTGATTGCGGCTGTCAATAAAAGTTCGGACGTAATTTTTTATAAAAATACTTTACGTACTTACTTCATTCAATGTAAACACAAGTAAGTATTTAAAAACACGAAGCCTTTCATTTGTGTCTCCGCCTCGACAATATTTGTCGCCAATGTTTGGTGCAGGAAGTGCACTCATATACGCTGAACGGTATTTGCGTTTATATATCTATAAGTATGTATTTATTTATATAAAACTTACTTACAAATGAGTAGCATTTGAGTTTATACGGGCAAGAATTTCAAACAAATTAATTTCAAAAGTGTTGCAGCAAGTTGCTGATGTTACAGGGTCAAAATATGTTTTTTTTTTATACAGGGGTCATCAGGCCGTATTTGATAGATTCCTGGCGATTATATAGCCAGTGTAGCCACGCATAAGTGGGTGTGGCTCGTTTAAGAGCGCCTTAAATTAATTTTACTATCCTAGATGAAATATTTTAAAAACAAAAAATATAAAGTTCCACAACTTTTAGATACAATTTTATGAAATTTGGACCTATGTAGGTGAGTATGTCGAGCGCATTATGTATTTGTACAACATAGGCCCCTCGCGATACAATAGCGATGCTATCGCGCATTCGCGAAGCGGTCGCTAGCCGTTTACCTACCCTCGCACACACCACGATTTTCAGTCGCGATGCATACTCGATTTAGTGAGGGCACAAAAATGAAACGTAGAATGTTTCACTCACGCGCCACCATCCCTCTGTTCTCTCCCCGTTGTCGTCCGAGACGGACACGCGTCTGCATTGTCACAGTCGCGTTGCTGTGGCGCGTTAGTGCGCACGTTGGTATCGCTTCTGTAGCGCGTTGCAAATGCGACTAACGCGCGTTAGCAGCGAAGTCGCCGTGGGCGAGGGGCCTTAATTGCTTTTTTGTAAATTACAATCCTTACTGTGTACGATATAATGTATATCATTTTTAATTTACTACGAATTTATTAATTAAAAACAACATATGATAATATCATGTTTTATGTTGCATAGATCATTTTTCTACAAAATTTATTCGTAATTTGTATGAATATATCATTTGCAAACATGTTCTATTTGACTGTTGGATGTTCTTTGTATTCCTGTACCTACGTTTAATTTTTGTGTAATAAATTTATTTAATCTGGCACTTCTTGTTTTATTTAAACCTAGTGACAGAAAACATAGTAGGTACATATTCGTAGGTACTCGATCCTCGATCCAATATAACAATTCAGACAGCTTCCTTCTGTTGAATATGTTAGTTAACTGTAATCGTCTAGGGTGTTCCATAATTTTGCTAGATAAACTATGAACCATCGCATAACCACTGCTCACCAAATCGTGGAGTGGTCATAGCCAGTTATTGTTCATGTCGATAGAAAGAATGAAAAAGAAGAGAAAGGAAACATTAAATTGACGCACACATACACAGTGTAGGAACACATATTATAGAAACTTAAAAAACGTTGAAATGACAAATGAATACCCATGTATTTTTTCACACGAAAGCGTTTTCAAAACGCGGCGCTCTTATTTATCGAATACTGTCGGATTTTCGACGTTGAGCATTGGCGTTAAATTGAATTGAGCATACGGGACTCCGTGTTTCTGTTCTGATGGGCGTTAAAAAAGCGCCGGTGCAGTCCGCGCACGCATAGCGGTTGCACGTATAGTTATATTATGCGCCATTATGACGACTAATGCCAAGTTTTGGATTTCGATTCATAATTTACTAATACGTGCACACCGCAGCGAATATTATTCACACTGATTTTTAAGCGTCGTATGAACACAATTATTGTGAACGCTAAAATAGCGCCAACATGCGAATGAGGCAAGGCTAAGAACTCGCGAAGCTGTTTTTACCCGCGGCCGCAATGGTTGCGGGCCCGCAGCTTCTAGAATGCAGATATACGCAGCTTCTAGAATGTAGATATACCGATAAGTACGTAAAAAATGAAAGCACAACGACGCGTTTTACACTCGCGGTGTGCGCGGTAGTTCGCAACTCCCGTGGCCTAGGCGGTTTGCACCCGCACGCCTTGCGGTCAGTTGGTGGCGACCGCACTGGCTGGCAGAACGTATCGCATGTCTTGCGATAATCGCCTGCCAGGTTTGCGGGCGAAAATCGGAACTGCAGCGGCTGCGTAACTGCGTAAATCAGCGGTCTCGTGAGTTTTGAAATAAAATCAGTTTTCAGCATGTGTAAGGATGTGCCTACATACGGATGCAAAGCATTAACTTTATACGTGTGAAGTATCTTTAAGTGTAAGTATTTAGTAAATAATAATAGTGAAAAGTTCCAATTTACATTCTAATCACCATTCACTTACCGAAGTGAAGTCCAATAAGGTTGTCTGGAAGAGATCGCTCTCAGCGATAAGACCGCCATTGTACCCTGAACAGGCTTTAGGATGAATTCCCTTATCCCATTCCGTCCCAAAAACCTCATATCCAACCCGCACAGCACCGCCTCTGACGGTGTAAGGAAAAAAACTACGATTCGAATCGAACGAGCCGGCCGGCCAACTTATCTTACGCGCGCGCGATTAACAACCTCTGAAAATACCGTGAAATATCGTCTGAAAGTGCGTCCAAGATGATCCTGGATCCCAGCACCCAGTGAGTACCTGACTTCCAATTTTGTACCATCCTTGTAGCCTGTTTTTTAGAAACTTTTATATTGCGTCAGCCAACGTTGACGCTACACTTAGGCCCGGCGCCCACTATCGGTGGGCATCGGTGCGGCTCGGTAGAGCTCGAGCGCTTTACGCCGGCTTCGGGCGGCTTTGGGCGCCTTAGAGCTGCGTCGGGCGACTTCGGGCGGCTTTGGGCGCCTGAGAGCTGCCTCGGCAGTCGTAAACACGCCTAAGGACGCCGTAGCTGATTTTGGGTAGCCTAAGAATAGTTCTGGCTGCAGAAACATCGCAGAGCAGTCACTCGTAACGTTCCGTGAAAACAGTTATGTGTGTGTATTTATAATGGTGGATTGGGACTTAGTTCTCATTGTTCATCTTGCTGAAGAAGAAGAGAAACTTGGAGCCTTAAGACAGAGTATTAGGACATTTTTATTAGTATTTTGGTTAAAAAAAAATGCCAATAACAGTTTTCTTTACGAATGTACATGCGCAGAAGTTCGCAGAGCCTATGTTCAGGACTGCCAAGTTATTTTGCGTCTACTTGTACGATACGATAATGAAGGCGCGTGCGGTGATCGAAATGACTGTTCTGCGACGTGTCTGATCCGAAAATGCCACCCGAGCTACCCGAAGACCGCCTCGGCATCCTTAGCCATGCTTACGGCTGCCGAGGCCGCCCGAAGTCGCCCGACGGAGCTCTAAGGCGCCCTAAGCCGCTCGAAGCCGGCGTAAAGCGCTCGAGCTGTACCGAGCCGCACCGATGCCCACCGATAGTGGGCGCCGGGCCTAATTCATACCTATTCATAGAGTCTGTGCGGAAAGTAAACCATCGTGGGATTTGAGGGCGCTGCTATAGATAAATATCGATTTTGTTATATAAGCAACATTGTGACGTCATTATAGTGCGACTGTTAAATCTTGATATTTTGAAACTATGTAAGACTAGCTTCTTCCAGCGGCTTCACCCTATAATAAAAATTATCCTATTGGCTGAATTTGCTCACCTAATGAAACTGCAATGTTATAGCTTATGTGCTATATTATTGCAATGTTTATGATTAAGTTCATCTGTCTTGTAGTTTTTGCGCGACACATCCATACATACGACTACCTCCATCCATCTTCACAAACTTTCGCATTTATAATATTAGTAGCCTATGTATTGAACTTGCCCACGTGATGACACACCTGGGGGAGGCCTATGTCGAACAGTGGACGTCTTTCGATTGTAATGATGATGAACATTTAAATGCAAACACGAACCGGTAAAGGAAAATAGCGTGAAGAAACTGCTGTACCTACTGCCTATCTAGGTAGGTTCCACCAACGACCACTTACCCAGTTCCAACGAAAATGGTTCTATCACTTTGACTGGGATCGGTCTATTATCACTGACAGGAATATTGTAGCTAACAGCAAGTTTATGTTTACCCTAGTTAAATATAAAGGTAAAAATGGAACACACGATGACACGACCACTTTCTCGTTGTCTTCCTCAGTACATTTTTCCCTTTTGCTAATCAATGAAACTATGAACTTAATGACTATGAAAATAAAGTACACTTCAGAATTTGTAATGTTGCTTCGTAAAAAATCTATTTAGCCTGTAAGGGACCATCTCGTATATAAGATCTTTGGGATCATTTGGTTGTCCGTCTGTTTATCTGTTAAGACCCTTTAACTCGAGAACGCTTGGAGGTACCGAGTTAATATTAAAACCATACGCTCATAATGTGAAAACTTCAGACTTCTGAGTTAACGAAAAAAAAAAATACGGCCGTTTATGTCGCAAAAAAACGTATATTTCGATACTCAAGGGAATCAAAGTTCATGTGGTGAATCCCGTTGACCTAAAATCCTGAAATTTGGCGTAAATCAAGGTCTCATAGGACAAGTACAGGGAAAAATCTGAAAATTGTAAATTTGTAGATACGCCACAAAAAAAAAATTGTTTGTAATCCGGAAAAATCTTCGTAACTCAGTTCGGGAATTGATTTCATAGGTAAATTTATACAGATTCCTCAGTGCGCGAGTCCGACTCGCACTTGCCCTTTTTTATTTTAGTTACTGTATCCGTACTCAAGCCTGAAAAGAAATATTCTAAGTTAGTCGAAAGGCATTATAAATTTAAAGTATCAATACTCTTTATACTAGCCATAGAAAATATTGACCAAAACAAAATAAATAAATATCGTCATGTTTAAATGAATTTCCGTTTAATTTATATATATTTGGAGATAGCAGGGACAGGAGTTTACCTAGGAAGTCTAAAAACATTAAAATAAAAGTGTTACGTACCAAAAAAACAGCATACCAATGTTTCACAAGTTCGTGACTTTGTTTTGATCAATAATGGTGTGATTTGCCATTTGTTATCTTTGGCAAAACTGTAAAATATTAAATATTATTTCCCTTGCAGCTCAGTGACATTTTTTATCACATTTCTGAAGATTTCAATTAAAATCACAATAAAATAACATAATAAACAAACCGGTGTCAATATTATAATGACGTTTGGCATTTGACGGATGGCTGGATTGGGTTGCTACTTAAAATCTTTAATGTTGTTTTCACTTTACGCCACGACGGTTCTTTTATCGCACAGACTATACCCATTAATTTAAGTTTTTGTATAAGCTGTAGTACTTTTTGGTGTACAATCAAGTTTATTCTATTCTTCTATTCTATTCTATTCCAATCTCACAAAAACTCGACGGGAGACAACATTTTACTGGAATGACTCGCACATCCCCAAAACCGATTCATTTTCACATCATCATTCAATTTTTTATACAACATAGACTTATATTGGCAATTTCCCACCAATAGGGGTGGCCTTAATTTCGGAATACTCTCGAACCCAACTTATTCTTGGAGAATGTAACTTTGGTCAAGCGTTACTACGTGACCGGAAAGTGATACAGTACACTTATGTTACTCAAGTTCTCGTTCAAGAGCTTATGGACCTTTTGAGGTGTAGATTGAACGAAAGAACTGTCTGCGGAGTGAATGTAAAAGATGCTTCTATGAGATACAGCTATTATAGATGTAGTCTAAGGGTGAGTTGCACCATTTAACTATAACGATAACCAAACCATAACCAGCCGTGAAACAGCCGCCTATTGGTCAATTCGACGATTTGACATTTGTTAACAACTTTGTTATGGTTATAGTTAAATGGTGCAACTCACCCTAAGAAACAACCTCTAGAGTCCGTCTTATGAAAGCGTGACCTGAGAAAAGGAGGTTAAAACCAATAATTTTGAATGTGGTATTATTGAAATAGTAGGAGAAAAAAGTTTTGATACTTGAGTATTTTTTTTATTTATGACAATTTTATAATAGTTGTCAAGTCAGAAACGTGTGTGTAGACTTAATTATTGGTGGGTGTACCTATGATGGTTAAGGTCAATAACACACAAAATGTAGGAATCTAGAGTCTGAGATGCTCATATTGAAAGAACTGCTATAAAAATCAATAGTGATGGGTCTTACTTACCATGAAGTTTTGAAATGTCAAACGTACAAGCGAGAAAAGGGATAGAGAAAGATTTATAGTTCTATCACTTCAACAGTTCAGTTCAGGTGTTCATGTGGATCACGGTAAGCTCATGGTAGCTCTCTCTGACATTTTTACGTCACAAAGGTTTTATGCTGTTTTACAACCAGCCAATAATACAAAAAAAAAACAAAAGCAACATATTTCAAAATGGAAACGTCACACAACGTCAAAAAAATTCCAATAAAAATGTGATCAAAAATTTAATCACCACAGGAAAACAAAAAAAATAGCAGTGATGCAGTTACTTCACGAAAACACGGCGCTGATGATGTCTGTAAGGGAGACGAGTAAAAGTACGAATATGAGTGTGAGAGAGCTGGACAACTTGGAGGTGAAGGAGAAACGGTCTTCAGATGCGTCTTTGCTGATGATGAACCCGGTGGCTAGCGGAGACAATGTTGCTACGGGACTCAACTCCACTCACAGGCTGAAAGAAGAATTGCCACCGCTTGTGCCGTGCTGCGAAGGTAGAGAACTACAGGTATGATGTACATGTTTGTTATAAAATTGTTGATATTGCTGTGTCAGTATGTGTAGAACCTGATTAGTAAGTAATTCGTAAAATCATTCTATAGGAAGTAGACTCAAAAGTCCAATTAGCAAGCTCGTAAATTTTAGGTGTCCACAAACAAGAGGATAGCGGATTATGACAAGTAGCTATTTCAAAAAAGTATCTCTAAGCTCAATAAGTATCTGCTTTTCCTCTTCATCATCATTACTTCAGGCAGACGTCCCCTGAAAGACGTCCCCTGTTGGACATCTGCCTCCACAAAGTGTCGCCATGAAGTCCTGTCCTGTACGTCTCGCATTCATCGGATTCGCGCGACCCTCATCAATAGCCCGATTCACGTAATCAAAACCGTAACGATATCGTAGCGGTTTAGTCGTTTAGACCATGTCCGTAAAGTCGTTTGGTCGAAGAGACAATTTAAAAAAAAATCTGTGTTACCTGTGTGTGTCCTAATAGAATACTTATTAATGTAACTGGAAATAAGTCGTCGATAGATCGTTAAGTTTCGAGCCAGTTGAGTTGTCGTTCTATCCCATCCCGATTAAGGAACACGTGAATACCGCTTTTGGATAGGACTTCGATCGACGACTATAAAACTTCAACGATATTTGGCTTGTTTGATTTTACGTGAATCAGGCTACAGGTCATATACCTACTTACAGAGTTTCATACTGTATATATTCGCCAACGATCGACAGAACTTCATAAAAGCAAACGGTAACAGAAACAGCCTGCCCATAATGACGAGAACAATTACGGGTCATCACCCCCTAAACAAATATCTTGGCACTATAGATGCAAGCACGCAGCCTATTCTACTAAGGATGTTTTAGCGACGAGGACTCAGACTTCTCAATACGCATAAATTCTGGGTAGCGCAAAGTCTTTAAAGTTCCCATGAACTTTGGGGCTGAACTGTCAGCCATTGCCCCCACGCACAATGGAGCGAGCTGATCAATTAGGCGAAATCTTAATTCAATAGAAAGATTCTTCATGCAAAATAATTATTATCAATTCAAAAGTGTCTGGTGATAAGAAGTAGATAGGCACCTAAGTACATTTTGTATCGTTAAACGTTTAAAAACCATTCAAGTCAAAAAACATTAATAGGTCTAGGGGTGTTTCGAGGGAGGCAATCTTTCAAATGGTTCTTGAGAACACTATGAAAGCAATTTTATCCCAACCCTCTCGAGACGACCCTCCTTAATAGCGTTGATGACACTCTACGGATTTCTTGTGTTTATATTAAATGTTATTAGTGATAATAAAAGTGTTAGGAGCTCTTAGAAACGAGTTTGTTTCTTTTTTCCACTTTTATTTCTTTCTTGTTACAAATTGTTTCTGAAATGCGAGGGGAACAGAATTGAGGATTGAAGTACTTGGTTCATACTTCTTCGTCCGTCACAGAACAAGGTCCTGCTTACCTGCTGGAGGCGGCTGCCACATAAACCAAACGTGTCATCGTTTTTTCGCACTTTATTTTGGGATTTTACGGCCTGGTCGAACTATCAAGTCTTTATTTTCATCTTCTTCCTTTCAAATCGATGGTAAACTTGCTATCGTTGGGACCCAGTAGGTGGCTACGTTAACTGGAGCGTCATTTATTTTCATTAAATATGGTTACTTTATTTACGCTTAGAATACGGATTGAACACGGCATAATTATGGCGGTAAGTATCCTCTTTGATGAGTGGCTGGAAGACGTCATGGCCTCCTCAGTTTCTGCATGACGCAGGTCCTCAGAGTACATGGTAAGATGGAGAGCTTCCTACATTTAATTCGTGCGGAAGAAGCGCCTAGGTGTCACCATTGTGTGGATCGCCCGGAGGACACGGTGGAGCATGGCAGGCGGTCGTCTCTTTCTGCGGAACAGTAATGCTAGCGAAGGAGGCGGCCCCACGCGTGAAGGAATTGACGTTGTCACGTCCCAGCCGCAGGTATTCCGACCTCGATTTTGAACTACCCGTAGGCGTGGGCTTCAGTCGCTGCGGCCGTCCGATAACCGTCATAACCGAGCCCGAGTCGTCAAAGAAGTCGCCAAAGCCTACTGAGGCCATGAGTTCACTACCGGAGTCCTGGAACGCAAGACAAAGAATTCCGTCCATACACTCCTATAGTTATGGTCAGTAAAAGTCTGACACGCCTTCGTGCTCGGCCCTAGAGGGGAAGAAGTCATTGGATGATTTCATAACGAAAAACAAAAACCCTACTATAGTGTAGGTAGAGTCACGGAACTTTTTTAAGTATTACATTCTTCTTAGCGTGACAAGTTTAGTTTTTAAATTTTAAATATAAAAATACTTGATTCTATGTATTAAATGCTTCCCGCAACTGTAAAGTAAATAACTAGGCAATTGTAATTTATTTTACATGTTTCATCAGAAACAACACCGCGTTCAAACAAATGGAACATGTCTCACACTCAAAACAAACATAAACATACTTCTATTTGGTAAACACAATTTAAAACGCCATTAAAAATTACATCTTAGGTACCTTCAACCCTCGTTGTGAAAATTCATGAGGTGTTTGTTTGATATTTGGTTTTTTTAATATAAACAAGAGCAGTGGTCAGTCAGTGATAAGACGGCCCTGTCTTACAAATTGTAGATCGCGTGTTCAAACCCAGCCAGGTGAATTATTTATAGTAATTTATTTCATCATCACTACTCTCAAAACGGTGGTGGAAATCGGCATTTCCTAGAACCAAAAATTGGAAGACATATAACTCCAACCAATCCATACAGAACCCACGTGGTGGATGGGGGTCCATTCCTTCTCCTAGAGAGGAAGCCTGAGTCCCAGCAGCGGAAACATTATAAGGCTGATTATAAATGATATTTATTTTGCAAATAGGTTTTTACAAACACTTTGACACGTCAACTTTTTCGTCCATTTAAACTAGATGAAGCCGGTGTTTCCTAGCTGACTACCCTGAAAAGAATCACCGAAACAAACTCAGTCGTCAAATCTCTTTTAAAGTCCATACAGCAAACATGTATTGGTCAAATCATATGAGAACCATGTAGATTGGAGTCTGAGATGGTCTTTTGAAGAAAGAACCACGCAGTTCTGAGGAGACCTGTCCAGTCAGTACAAGCATTTGTCAGTATTCGTATAGCTCAACCTAGGACTACTAAGAAGCTTTCCCTGTTTCGTAATCTGTTGCTCTTCTTTTCCGTTCCTAATGTGTATTCCCTTTCTCTTTTTTTAATGTGCCTGTCCCTCATTTTACGACCAACTTCATTCTTACTTCCGACTACTGATAGAATCTTGTCCCTTTTCCTGGAAAAGAAAAGTTCAGCCCGTATTTTGCCACACCAAGTATTTTTCAGTATTTGTTTAGCTCAACTCGAGGACTAACTAAATAGCTCAACGACTTGACGAACAATACCAAAGAAAGAACATTTGGGTAGGCCGCAAAAAGTACTCAAAACTCCCAGACATAATATTAAAATCAAAGATGATTTGCACGGTGGTTTTTATAAAGGGATGTCTATGTATGTCCCTTCGTCCTAATCAATTTATTCGATAATCCACTATCCACCTACCATACCTGTCGGTAACGACTTTGATTAAGTGGTAATTAAATCTGAATCTGTAATTAACTAGGCGGGCGTTCCCTAATGAGAATTCAGATTAAGAGTTGAGACTTCTGAAAATGGGTCAGGAAAACGCTAGGAGGAATTAGTGTTTTCTCTTCATTTCTGTTATTTTGTTCCTAGTATTTTTTTTTTTACTAAAAGAAAACGCACTACATTAGGAATTACTCCTGTATCGTGGGTGCGTTCACAAACATGTAAACTCAACGTTCACAAACATGTAAACTCAGCGTTCACAAACATGTAAACTCAGCGTTCACAAACATGTAAACTCACATACATATTTGTACCGTACGGGAAACGAACCCGCGACACGCAAAGTAGCAGCCAGTGTCTCAATCTCAACCACTGGGCCAAACACACCCGCTATACCGTTTTTGTCTCATCTCTGTTTAATGTAGTTTACATTGTTACAAATCATTCATTCATTCCTTTTTTTGTCATTGTTGTTGTTTACATTGTTTTTGAAGTGTTTTAACGTTATTTAGACCGCGACCACCGTACCTCCATCATTAGTGATTTACTATCATATAATCAATAATAATCATATAAATAATCTATTGTTATTTTTATATAGCATATTTTTGAGGATTTCATATTTTTGGATGATAACATTAAGGTCACGTTTTACCCTTTACCATTTTTAACGCTACAACTACAACTGAATAAAACAAGTATTTAAATGGGGCAACAAACGTATTTTTTTTGCCGTTTCTTGCTACGTACTTCGTGCACGAGTTCGACTCGCACTTGGCCGGTTTTTTATAATGTGATAATCAATTAAAATAAATACATAAATGATAAATTCCTCGCACTCTAGTCTTCAAACCTCCAGGCTATCAGAAAGTCTTATATTAAAGTTTGTTCCTTGTATCAATAAGTGCAGGACCCGTCTGTCTGATTGATGAGGTCCAATATACCCGGGTCGTTGGCGGTCCATTCACTACATAGTTTATTCAGCGAACATTGATCAAATAGCGTTAAAGTTGAAGCCTTGGTTTGTATATATGCTGCTAGCTAGACGAGCTGCTATCTATTTGGTAGAATTCCACACAGACGTTTGCAGTTCAGGTAGGTTTTTTTTTAAAACTGTGCCCCGAGGTAGGATTTACTCGTAAGTGCGTTCACTAACTGTTCCTGCACACGGGCCACAAAAAAAGGCCGCTTCAAGCTTCTTTATGTGGCGGCCTTTTTTTGTGGCGCGTGTGCGGCGGTGCCTCCGCAAAAAAACGAAAAAACGCTTTAAGCTTCTCCGGACACAAGGTGTCACGCGCTTCAGCTGTTTTCTGCGGCCGCTTCTAGCTTTTTTTTGTGACCACTTCTAGCGTTGTTTTGAGGCCCGTGTGCCAGTAGTTGTAGATAAACTCAAATACAAGTCACCCAGACCCCGGAACGGAATAACTAAGCTATCTGTAGTGGAAGCCAAATAAATTTTGTTCCGTGCGAAAACCGAACCTATGGCACGGAGTGTAGCTGATGTGGACCGCCCGGAGGTCACGGTAAAGGTGAGCCCCGCTTGAGCAGAACACCTCCTCAGCAATGACGTCTCGCGCCGGCCCGCCCTGGTACAGGCCATGGTCCGGAGCGAAGAGGAATGGCAGGCGGACGCCTCCTTCTGTGAAACAGTATTGTTAGCGAAGGAGGCGTCCGCACGCGTGGGAACGGCTGTCATGCCCCAGCCGCTGGGATCTCAATCCCGATTCCCAGCCACCGTAGGCGTAGGCTTGCGGACGGCGAGCAGTGGAAGCTCGCCGTCCGGCCGTCCGGTAACCGCCCGGACCGAGCTCGAGTCGTTGACGGCGAGTGTTCAACGCGCATCTCACAGAGTCCAGAGATATCAACAAACCGTTGGATCCCATCAGGATCGAAGCCTATTGGGGCCATGGGTTGTGCGAAAAAGTACCCCGGGGTCCTGGAACGAAGGCAAAGAAGGAATAGGAGTGGGTTTTAGTCCACAAAAGTCTGACATGCCTTCGCGCTCTGCGCAAGAGCGGGAGAAGTCATTGGATAATTTCGCACCTAAAAAACACATATACTTCATTTTTTTTTCGAGTTAGATAATTAGGTACCTATTACTTAAATAATTTCTCCCGAGTAGTGCGAGAGGGTGTGTCAGACTTTTACTGGCTAATACCCATCTGTGTCCTTCAGTTGCCCTTTGCGTTCAAGGGCCACATCATCGACCACATCATTGCGTACCATCGTATAAGATAGTGGTCAAACGCGAATAAACACGAATTTGAATAATATTTATAATTAAAAAAGATAATTAGGACAGCCGTGCAAAGCGTTTAAGTTGGACATGCCTAGAAAATTCTTATGTTAACTTTGATATCGTAGATCAACGAAGACCTGGTACGCAGTGGACTCTCTGCAATTTCCGTGAAGCACGATAGCGTGATACAGTGCTTGAGCATGTCACGCGCCTGCGAGAGGATGCAAATACCTCCCGGACTCGTTAAGGTAATACATTTACTCATTTTTAGCTGACTTCAAAAAGGAGGTCGGAATCTTTTGCTTTTTTGTAAGTTCCCCGATCACTCATAGGTACACGCCTGGATTGGTTTGGAAAAAATATTTTTTTGTTTGAAAGGGTATTTTTCCTAGGTGGTCCATGCTTAGTGGCGTAGCTACTAATGGGCTAGGCGGGGCAGTGCCCCGGGGCCCTAAAGCTCGAGGGACCCCCAAAGCCTGATTACAAACCGATAATTGAATGAACGAAAAATTTTACGAAAAAAATTTCTGATAAATTGATAGCACAGAAATCTTAATAATAATTATTAAGATTTCTTTTGATAGTGATAGTGAATCAGATAATGTGACCACTGCAGTATTGATTGAAAAGCCTACTGAAGAAGATTCGATAATTAAGCTGTGAAAGATATTGTTGGCGATCATATTAACGACGACCACGTCTCCATATCATTGAGTGTACATGTTAGTGATAAATCTTATAACTTGGGATTTATATAAAAGATAAAGCAGCTTTGCATTTTTAAAATATGTATATGAATATTTTTTAAATATTCGATACCAGAAGTATAAATTAACGTAAGGGACTTTTACCTAAAATGTAAAAATGTTCCTTACGATGATTGATATATGTAGGTAAGGGTAGTCTATGCAAAACGTACAAATGTCCCATACGTTAATTCATACTTCTGATATTGAATATTGATAAAGCCTAAACAATTTAGGGGCCCCAGTTCATTTTTGCCCCAGGGCCCTTGGGCATCTAGCTACTGCCTGCGTTGCTGCATGTATCTAACAACGAAGACGAATGGCTCGCCAATGTATGGAATGCGCAAAGCGATCCCCACTCTGATGCCGAGCGCTCAATATCCGTTTCGGCAATTGTACTCCATTCGCAATAAGATAAGACAATTAAACAAACCTTTTTCAATGTCCGTTCAACCGATTTTGACTTCTATACCGTAGACATAAGGATAGCATTCAAAGCAAATAAAGTTTGTATTGTAACCGCACTTTATTTTCTTTTTAATCGTATCAAGAATGGAGCAGTGGTGCCCGAGTGGTAACGTCCCCGACTTACAAGTTGTAGGTCGCGGGTTCAAACCCAGCCAGACGCATTACTTTGTGTAATTTATTTCATCACCACTGCTCTCAAAACGGTGAAGGAAAACATCGTGAGGAAACCGGCATGTCCTAGAACCAAAAATTCGAAGACATGTGACATCCACCAACCCGCACTGGGCCCGCGTGGTGGATTACGGCCCATTCTCTCTCCTTGAAAGGAGGCCAGAGTCCCAGCAGTGGGAACATTAAAGGCCAACTATGCTAAGAATGGAGTATAGACCCCGAAGATTTCGTTTTAGTTACGCTAGAAAGTCCTTTTTCAATCAGATACTAGGTAGTTTTCATTACAATTTCTACCTACATGAAATTGCCAGGAGGTTCTCATTGACTTGTAAATTATACCTGCTGGGACTTGCCGAGATGTCTACTAGAGCACTACTAGGAGTAGGTACTAGTAGTAATACTAGTACTAGCACTAGCACTACCACGTCTTCGATCGAGGTTCTCAAAATCTCGCAAAACAATTGAATTAAATCTAGACCAGCATCTTTTTTTCCAAATTGTTGGTAAAGAAACAGTTTTTTCATAAGCTGATACTTGGACCTAAAATATAGCCATGATATAAATATCTATCCACTAATGCTTCTGTTTCCATGTCCAGCATCGTAACTCGTTCCGGAGTCTTCATCGTCCCGACCTGAAGCGTGTTCCATACCTGCGCCGCATGTCACCCGATGAGCTAGAAACACTGTTCCGCGGATACGCTGATCTACCTCCCAAAACGATGCCGAAAACTGGTAAGTTTTTGATGACCTAGAGCTATGACTAGTAGAGGTGCGCCAGTACGACGTGGGTAAATATTAAGTTAATCTCAGCGTGAAATAGGGGAGCTAAAAGCAGTGCCATAACTTAACTTTTATAATTGTTTAACTGCGCCCTTTGAAATTTTAGTTGAGAGCTATTTACATAGCTCTTCAGCTCTCTTTTACTAAGACCGAGCATAGCTAAAATTTAAACACCCTGCCTGGGATAGGTTTTACGATAAATAATAGTTTACCTTAGCGTATATGCTTTTAACTACCAAGCAGATATTACCAAACCAGGGCCTTAGTTGGACCCTGGTGTCTCTCCAGGGTCTACGCCCTGTGCCTGGATATCGTTGCTTCTCTAGTTCCGGCACTGGCTAAAAGCACTAGAAGTAGGTACCTCCCTGTCCTGTAGGCTTACTCTTGAGTTCAATTCCGATCGGTCGACATTGAGATTGTGACGTTTCGTACCCTTGAATTCAATGCTAGCGCCAAATTGATTCAAAATTGTGTGATCATTTTGAGAACTAAGTGAAATCGTATATGTTGACAATATTGTTTTCAAGAGTACCAAATCACGTAACGTCAAAATTGACATTGCCATCGGATTGACTTTAGATTGAAATTGAAATTAATTTGGAGAGTAAGCCTGCTGGTTGGTACGATGGATTTGGACCGTCCGCTTAGTGAAGCCACTAGGATTTTTTTCTTAAATGACTAATCAATCCTATAGGTACATATTGAGCCAGATTCCAGTAATCTTTCAGATAGCTCCTATAAACTTCAGTCCACTGTGTTCTATTACGATAATATTTATAAATGGGTACATACCTACCTGTTCGTTAGAATATGGGATAAATATTTCAGATTTTCGAGAAGAAAAGCCAAAGACGCCACTGCCACCAGATGAGAATGGTCAAGAGAAAAATAAAGTAATCAAAGAAATCCGCAGACCAGACGAGGGTGCGTATATCCTGATTACTGTCTTGTTCATGCGTTTCATTTATCTGCACTTCCACAAATGGAACAAATGAAATGGAAGCATTCTTAACCTAATTAACATTATCATAACAGGTAACGAAGTACTGCCATTGCACCCTATTCTGGAGACCCGATTGGGTCCCGAGGACGTGCCGGCTGGCATGAGATTGCACGGCGCACGCGCGAGACTATATACCTCTGTCCTAGCTGGTGCTAAAGCCGGTGATCAGCCTGAGTGAGTTCCGCACATGTATATAACTTGAGATTTTTATTTAGATTTTAGTATCGGTAGGTCGGTTATCACCAAACGACCGTCCATTGGGTAAATATTTTTTCAATGGCATTACAAAAAGGAACAAGGGCGCGGTCCCATACAAAACTGCCCCGTTGCGGTACCCCGTGCGGGCACTCGTCGCGACGAGACGGACCCCGCGTCCGTATTGCTACGCAATAATAAAGTTCTTCATCGACACGACTACATGCACACCGTTAAAGTAGAACTGGTGACACGGCGGAGGTAATAATCCAGTTTTCGCAACGGCGGTCACCGTCAACACACACGACAGGTGCTCATCACGGACGCCCGATTTACGCAGTTTCAGCCCTAAGCCTTTGGCTTCGTTCATGACCATGTATACGCATCGGTTGCAAGTTCTACGTATCTATCAGATGCTTTTGAAGAACGTCGCCAACGTCCATTATCTTGTAAGATGTGAATTTGTATAGTCAGAAAAATCATATACTTCTCTCGAACCCCGATGTTGATGTCCCCGCCATCCGTTTTTAGGTTTTCAGTAAGAATATCTCTCGTTTCAGTGGCATATCGACTCAAGAAGATTACGACACGCGCGTCCCTGACGACGCAGTACCCGACGAAGAAGTCCAACTCAACGAAGAACTACAAATTATTCTCCCCCCACGATACGAAGACGTCACCGCAGATTCCTCTAACACCACCACCTCCACAAACCAAAGCATAAGCTAGATGCAATAGAAACCATATCACTATGAATTAAGGTAGAAATTAGAACTTGATAAATGAAGTTTAATTCAAAACTTTCTATTGGCATGAAAGCTCGCCGAAAAATGACGAGGCTGATGAGACTGTCGAGGAAAAAAATTGGTAGAATGGTCATGTTTATGGACTGGATGATTAGTGATTTTATTCAGAAACTTTGATTTATAATTTATTTCAAACTAAGCTTGTATGCAAGTACACAATTTTTCTATACTTTCCTTTGGTTTTCGTTTCCTACTTATTTCACGTCTAATAGTTGTATTTTGTAGGAATAAAACTAAATGTTTCAAGGGTGAATTTATATTGAATTTATCTTTCTACAATATTATACAATAGGTTTTAAATTGTTACCAACGCTTCCCCGCATCACAGCGGTACATTATCATACAAATAATAATTATTTTTACATCTCTGTGCAAAATAGTTGCTAGAAATTTTAATTGCACTTTTAAGTTAAATTAAAATGAATCATGAAAGGTATATCAGTTCTAAATTTGGTAGAGCATGACCTATTGTATATTGTCATGTCTCGAGTATTACCATCGATCATTCGAATATTCTAGAAAATAATCATACATTATAAGGTTCTATGAAATATATTTATATCACAAAGTATAGGTGAGTTTCAACAGAAAAAGATGACATAGCTTTCGTCGTAGTTTACTCGCAATTACACAATTCAATAGGACATCTAATAGTAGGCAAGAAATCAGAACAGAATGTGAAGATTGCCGAAAAAGTAGGCTATGGACCTGGAAATAAGAGCTAATTTTGATTGAGAATTCTTGTAGGACTAACATTCTTAGATCAAGTGCTGAAAGGCGCAAGACGGTCTTGTTTAGTTAATTTTATTACCTCACGTACATTTTTATTCGAGCTGACCACTTCTATTCATTTGCACTGAATCTGAGAGATCCCTACGATCGCGCGTCTAAGGGCGGAACATACCAATCGCTAATTCGTTTCAACTAACTTCGTATGTGTAAATTACTACTTGGATTATTTTGCTGCTGTCGATAGTACATTATGATTTTCAATACCTATCTAAATATTAAGTATCCTAAAACGTTTCGTCAGGATGTCAAGCTCCGCCCTATCATTCTCGCACTACACTTAGGACAAATTAAAAGCCTGTTTTACCAAAATCAGTTGATTTAATCAAAAGCTAAAGATTACGATCTTATGAACCCATCAATGAAAGTGTACTAAACAACATTTAATTTGTAAGGGCCGATTCATATCGAAATGGCAACGGCCGGCAGCGACGCGGCGAACACTTTTTAACCGACTTCAAAAAGGAGGAGGTTCTATGTTCGGCTAAATGTATTTTTAGAGTGAAATCAGATTAGTATCGCTTGAAAGGTTCAAGAAGGCTGCGCGGCCGGCGGAGGAGCCGCGAGTATCCAAGCAGCCGTGTGCGGTCGCCAGTGGCCGACCTCTCCTGTCGTCACCGCCGACCGCTACCATTCTGACCTGAATCGGCCCTTAGGCAGGGCGAAAACGTGGACACTTGTGTTTTGTGTCAGATATAAGCTACCAATATTTAATTACTATAGAACCAGTATGAAATCATTCGCTCCCTAAACATTTTTTGTGTAAAATTAACACTACTCATGACGTTTGTGTTTAGTGTCGGAGCAGTGTCTTCGTTTGCGCAGCGACTAAGTTTACCAACTGACGATGGTGAAACAGACCCTAAATCTAGCAATAACTATTCATTACGTCACCTCCTAATTTCCTAATCAATGAAGTCAATGTCTCAACTTTCAGCTTCTAAATTTCGTTGAACTATTTTGCGTTATATGTTATCTCTAAATCGTATCATTGAAAAACCTTTTTATTGCTTTATTTCTATGTACATTACTTACTTTTCGCAACGTTATACTCAAGCATTTTTTCTACTAACCATTGACTTATTAACAGTCACAGAGTAGTTAAAAATGGAGTGTCAATGCGAACAGCTTGAGGTCCGAAATGTGACGATTCTAAATAAATAAAAAGCGTTTCTAAAAGCAATTATGTGTGCTTTAGCCACTGAAACTAAAACATTTTGTTTTTTTATAGTCTAATTGTAATTACACCTAAAATAATACGATTCTGTTCTCATTTTGCCTGCCTTTAACACTCCATTTTTAATATACCAAAGCCTGGGTATTTCAAAAGAGTTTGCATCTAAAATCAGCCTTGTATAAGCAAATCACCCTTTCGGCAAAAGCCCTCACAAAACGAAGCTATAAAAATTAAATAATTCGCTAGAAAAATCTCATTTCAAGGTCCATTCAAGAGCCGTATTTACAAAATCAGATGGTCCCCGAACTGACTAACTACTGGCACGGTTCGATATTCGACGCTTTACTAAGATAGGCTTTAGTACCTTGGAAATAAGGTTGATCTATAAATATAAAAGGAGAAACTAACTGATTGATATATTATCAATGCACCGTCGAAACTACTGGGACTACGATTTTGAAATTTTGCGTAATGGTTTTAAAACGTAGAGCGGATTTTAAAAAACTAACCCCAAAAGGGGATGACATTGTTGCCCTAAATTTGCATGGAGAAACCTTCTTAATAATAATTATAGGGATGAAGTGACTATGGACTTGGGTCTATTAGGCTCGGCGCAAAGGGCCACCGACCACAGCCACCGGTGTCTGTAGCGCGCTACCGCCACATTTCTAAGTGTCAGAAGCGAGCGACAGCCACCGGTGTCTGGAAGCCGCCACATTTTTTTATAATTGCAGACAATGTGGCCGGATAGTTGGCGACTAGTTGATCCGTCTCGATTGCTATCTATATTATTATTTACTGCCGTACTTTCTTTTATCTCAAATCGGTTTTCGCCTATATTCAATTCGCAACAAGATTAAACAAACCTTTCTCACTGTCCGTTCAACCGATTTTGACTTTTATTGCGTTAGTGCAATGACAATTAATGATGGCTGCAATAATTCGTTGGTATTGTAATATCTTTTTGCTTTTAAAGCCACCCTTCGTTCAATCGATTTTGACTTTGTTGCGTTGGTAGCATGATAAATGCAGCAAACAGTTGGTATTGTAACCACTTTTTCGCTTTGATCCTTATGTCTACGGAATAGAAGTCAAAATCGGTTGAACGGACAGTAAAAAAGATTGGTTTAAATGTCTTATCTGATTGCGAATGAAGCATATTGGTTGAGTCAGGAAACTAACACTCGCATAACATACGAAGATCATTTTCAGCATCTTAGTAAAGCGTTCACACATCACCCGCCAAACAATCACGTAGAAAGCGGAAAGCAATACACCGTACATACATAGTGGATTTCGTCTTAAAAAATTTCGCATACAAAACTCAACATTCAAACGCGACAGTAATAAAAATACTCTTCAATATGTACATACATTGCTATAATATGTACATTTTTGTATGAGGCTAGCTTGACTATTGTTGAAGAATATGAGGATGAGTCAAACTTTGAAACTGAAAATTATAGAGAAATTAGGGTTAGTCGACATTTTAAAGTACTTCGGTTGAGTATTTCTCAAACTCAGTGATTGAATTGAGATTTTTTTTATTTTCAAAATTCTCAATTCAATTCCCTTACGGCGGATTTTTGAATTGTGTTTGAGAAATCGGAAATTAGTCAGAGGATAGTGTTCACATTTTAATTACAATTATTAAGAATAATATTAAATAGTAATGTAATAAACATGTCAATTTAATGAATGTCCTTAAATACAAAATAACAAAGAATAATCGGCAATTTTTTTAAAAGACATACTAACCATAGTCAAGCCACTTCATACAAATGACCTACACAGCGTGCATAGCTATCACGTAAATATCCATAATAAACAATATTGCGACCATTCATACATAGTCCTTGATTACCCACAATAATGCATTAGAAACTTTATTCTACCTTACTATACAAAGGAGGTAAACATTAAACTAAATAATAAAAAAAAAATCATTTTACTTTATGTAATAATTCTTTAAATAACATAAAAAAATAATCATCGAATATCATTACAACAAAACTTTCTAAATTTGTTTTTTTTTTTCTTCATTTAAATATGGAATAATTGATTTTGTGACAAGCCAGTTCGCTTGCTTGCTATCTAACGTTGTGTTCACACAGTACCGCGCACCTCACTGGAGCGTTTATGTCTGTATAACCATTTTATAGAATCAACACTGGTATTCACAATGACGTTGCTTGTTCCGGCACACGGGCGCTTACTTAAATTAAATGGCATCGACATCCTCACCTGCAAATAGAGAAAAAGTATATTTAATTGATATCACTATGTAGGCCAGTCAATATCAATACAAAAAAGCACAAACATCGCAAACGCGCATGTAACTACGATTTTTTTATAATATGTTGTTAGGACCCTGAAAGTAGTTAACACCCAAGTTTGCAACCCTGAAAACCCAGTGCCACACCTTACGAAGCGTATACCCTTACGAAGTGTTTACCCTAACGAAATGTATACCCTAACGAAATGTATATGTCGCAGCCATCTGGTTAAATTAGCCATCCAATTGGACGCCTAGGGCGTTCGTTAGACGCCGGCATCCAATGAAATGGCTGAAGAACAACTAGCTATGTCGTTGACCGCAACGTTTAACCAGATGGCTGAACGTTTTGTAGTCATTTAGTTTAGTACGGTGTCATGGTCACCATAAATTATATAAAACTACTTTTTAGTAATAGTGTCCACCAAGTAATAGTGAAATATTATCAATAAATAGCGGAACCAAATTTGAATCACTTGGCTGAGTCTCGATCAGCCATTTCAAAAGGGCTAACTTTCAATACGCCAAGCTGTTAAACGTTGAGTGATTTTAGTTCAAACAACTATCGGCCTAGACATCCAATTGGATGGCTAATTTAACCAGATGGCTGCGACATGTACATTAACTGACTTATAAATGTGTATGTTTGTTCATCAATTACGCCTCAAAAGGAGAACAGATTTGGATGTTTGGAATACCTAGTAGACCATGACATGAGATGGGATATGTTTATCATGGTTCTAATAATAGATTTAGGGAACGCCCTAAATCCATTATTATCAATCTAGTCTGTATTGTCTTACTGCTGGGCCTCTCTCCATTCCTACCCTAGACATCTCAACAACAATCTCACAGATTTTGTGAATGGGTACTTGATTGGGCCACATTTTGCTGTTGTGTTTGGGCGCCTGCTGACCAGGTTGATTGGCTACAAAACTTGTAATACGACTTAGACCTAAACAAATACGTTCGATTGGTGTATTTGGCACGAAACACCCTGTCACAGTGTTAATATGTAAACCTAGCTTTATGTAAGTAGAATAGGGTAGGATATACGAGTACATATAAAGGTAGACCTATATTGGGCACATGTGAGCGCGTCAGTCTCCATACGTTTTAAATGGCAACTAGATTTGTAGAGCTACATTAGATCCACGCTACGCGAGGTCACGCGACGCGACTACGTACAAATCAGGCGTGGGTCACGTGTGCGTCGGTCTAATGTAGTTCCCGCTTGATGGCTACGTACCGTGGCGGGCTGGGCGGCGCTCGGGCCGCCTACTCTGCCGCTCATAACTTGTGGTTGCTGGTGAGCCACGTGAGCCCCTCGTACAGGCCGTCGCCGGACGTCGCGCACGACGGCTGCACGTACCAGTTACGGTCCCGGATGCGCGTCAGGCCCAGCTTCTCTTGTATCTCGTGGGGTTTCATTGCTGAAATTATATAGGAACTTGTTTTAGAATCTGTATGGACAATTTATGCCGATGATGATCGGACCGTTTGGACCATATAATAGACACATAAATAAGAGAGGTTTTACTATTACAGTGGGACATAGTCCGAATACAGTTGACCCCTCAGGTGGTTTCGGTGTTTCTTTTCAGGGTAGTCAGCTAGGAAACACCGGCCTCTACTGACTGAAAAAAAATTGACCTCTAAAAGAGTTTTTTTAAAACCTATTTGCAAAATAAATGAAATTTATCATTTAGAGCTAGCGAGCACTGGTGACTTTTTGGTTACTGTCACCGTGCTTATGGACCCAGGTGAAACACCACCCACACTTGAACATGTGACAGTTCGGTAAAAAATGACAAAAAAAAAAATATTATCACCCTGACAAAAGTCACCAGAGTACGCTAGCTCTAATAGTTCAGATAATAATACAGTACACACAGAGTAGACAGACTGACAGCACTACTTCTATTAAATAATTGTAATTGCTTGTACCTTTGCTGAGTAATTAATACCCTAGAACAGTAATTGAGACAATTTTCTTTCTTTACCATTTCAAATTACTAACCCGTACACGTGTTTGTAATTACTTCAGTGAGTTTTATAATCGAATTAATTAAAATCTTGATGACTCACAACCGTAATAAAAATAAATCTGGACAATGCATCAGCTGCTTTTTAGGTATAGTTCAAATTAAACAAAAGAAGGTTAAAAATAATACTGCCTAACTTTTTTTTAGGTTGGTATTCATCGAATAACTCATCCCGCTCTTGGTGGAGCCAAAGAAGTGATGTGCCGTATGTGTTCCTTCCCATTTGCATACCACGGTTATGGTAACTCTTTCAATCCTACAGCCTTAGCAGGCATTGGACCTAGTGGGTTCCGTTCATAAATACTGCAATGCTTGCAACCTCTTTCTCGAACACATACCTATACTAAAAAGGGCGACTTGGCCGCACAATTGGGAACATGACTATTTTTTTTATTATTAATTGCATCAAAAATTAACTATCAAAAAGAATTGAGTAAGTAAGAAACCTTTTAAGTCTGCTAGAACTGCTGGAAGGGGAAACTTAAGTAACAGAAAAATGATAGATAAAATACAAAGTGATGTCATCGCCATTGAGTTACACGCGTAGAAAAGAGATAGTAGATGTGCCCACTCTTCCACTCTTACAAATATTTGAAACGCTAATTGCCGTTTCATTTTATTAACCAGTTTTGATGTAGCTTTTACAAAATATTGTACAAAAATAAATATAGGCAAGTATCCATTTAATGATTTCATAGTACCATTTCTCAAAGCAGAGAAATGGGTTACCCTATATTTCTTGACACATACGGTGATCAATATTTATATTCACTAGGCCACAAAGTTTTATATGGCTGAGGATGAAGTCCCACGCGTCATAATGTCACAGTGACATTTCTAACGAGGCGTGTCTTGGGATATTTGTGGCCTAGTAATAGTTAGCATACGACCTTCTTAGTCAGGAAGTCTTAAATCTAGTTTCGGACAAGCCCATTACTCTATTACAAGCCACTTAATCTGTCTAGGCTATGCCCAACAACAGAACGTATTACAGCTGTATTTTACATTCAGTGACTGTTAGGATATGATCAACTGGACAAAGACCGACTGCCTATCTTACCTCCACAACAGTAACTGGGTAAGACGTGTGTCGTGTCCAGATTTTCTAGTTTCTGACTATACGTAAGAAATGCCAAATATATATGAATGACAGCCGGAACTAACGACTTAACGTGCTCTCCGAGCTGCGAAAGAGTCTCGGCATTATGGATCTCCCATGATCCGTCAGATCAATCGGCTGTTATATCTCTAGTTATTCTAATAGGGTGACTGTCTGCAATGTTCCATCCAGCCGTACCCCGCAGCCTCCGGTGCGGACTTGCGTCATGCAGGTGAGGACGCCGTGGTGCCTTTCTAAATACCCATCAAAGGGAACAACACTGTTTGCAAATTGTATTGTATTATACCAGCGTGTAATCGCTTAATTTTGAATTAAATCAGAGCTGTATTCTGTCCTTGCTGGAAGCTTTAATTTTATTAAGGTCTTCAAGGTAAGTCCGATTAAGCAGACGACAACATCATAGATTCACTTACGAGAGGCTACTGACAAAAATAAAGGTGGTTGCCTTCATATTTGCCATCCAAAATATTTAGTACAAGTACGGCAGAAAGAAAAATGTTTGTACCCAACAATGAGTGATTCAAAACTGTAAAATAAGCGTACCATCAGGTAAGTCCTGTTTGTTAGCGAAAATGAGTATGATCGCGTCCCGCATCTCCCTGTCGTTGATGATCCGGTGCAGTTCTTGGCGAGCCTCGTCGATGCGGTCCCTGTCCGCGCAGTCCACCACGAATATTAGACCCTGAGTGCCTGGAACATTTTAATGAGAACTTTAATATCTTGAGACAAATAATATAGGAAATTATAGACTGAGAGTCTCAGGGCTATATTTCAGCGTGTCGCCGCTACCAACAAAATGTATACGGCTCTATAGAGAGTTACTGACCTGCTGTCCGTTTGGTTGCGCAACCAATTTGGTGGCGCGACCAACTCGGACGTGTGACGACTCTGGTGTCTGTAATTCCCAAAAATTCCTAAGCTGTTCGACTTTTTAGACAGACTATAAAAGTGAATTGAAAAGTTTCTGCCTTTGCATTGGGATATTTTCAAGAAAATAGCGTGATTCATTCATATTATTTTTACATTCACGACAACAAACACTGATATCAATCAGCCATCAATAATAATCTATTTATCTATAGCTGTTACGTTTTAGCATGACAATAAGGGTCATTCACTCACCTACTTTAACTGATATTCCTGATTTCAAACAGATATAAAGCCGTCTCGAATCAGTATATATCGTGAAACTTACGTGTTGAAGAGATACCTATTATAAAAAGATCAATGACCACTGTTGCTATGCTTAAACGTAACAACTATTAATTTTAGAAATAGCGGGACATTAGTAATTTATGTTCAGCAATTTAAGTTGACAGATTGTTTGTCATGTGGCACAGTCATCGTTCAACATAGTAGTTGATATTTAGGCGCTGCACAAACGGAGACACTTTTTGTTCCAGACCGACACCGAACAATTTTTGATTGTCATGAGTATGTGTTAAGTGTAGGCAACTGGACACAAAAAATGTTTCCGTTTACGCAGGGAGTGGATGATTTCATACTGGTTCTATAGAAATCAAATATTCATCGGTAGCTTGTATCTGACACAAGATACACGTTTGCTTCCTGCCTTAGTCTTAACGAAATGCTGGAGTAAAAGTGACTTTAACATTTGTTTGTATATGCAAAATCCTGGCTCATTGACTCATCAATGTCCAGCCCAAACCCTTGGACCCTAGAACGCTGAAATTTTGCACAAATCCTCCTTTTACATTGTTTACAAAGACTATGTAAGGATTTCCCAAAACTCACCACCTTTGGGGATAAAAAGGAGGTCCAAAGTTTATATGGAGAAACAAAAAAAAAAAACAAAGTTTGTTGTTTGTTTGGTGTTTTGTTTGAACTTTCACGCGGGTGAAGCCGCTGGCATAAGTTAGTCTTATAGTATAAACATAATCAGTATTTTAATGTTGCCACTGCTGGGACGCATGCCTCCTTTCTCTAGGAGAGGCAATGGGCAATAATCCACCACGCGGGCCCAGAGTGGATTGGTGAATGTCACATGTCTTCGAATTTTTGATTCTAGGAAATGCCGGTTTCCTTACGATGTTTTCCTTCACCGTTTGAGAGACTTATATATAAAGATAAATAATACACACCTGTATAGTAATGCCTCCATAATGGTCGTATTTTGTCCTGCCCCCCAACATCCCATACGTTGAATTTGACGTTTTTATACGTTACAGTTTCTACGTTGAAACCGACCGTAGGTATCGTTGTGACTGACTGACCTAATTTTAATTTATATAAAATAGCTGTAAGTTTATTTTAAGGAATTACTGTTCTTTCATCACAGTAGGTTCATAATAAAGTTACGTGCAGAAGGTAGATATAGATTTTGCTAGAGTTAGTATTATATTACTTATAAAAACAGTCAAGGAGAGGAGTCTGTGTTTCCTGATAGCTACAACCTAGAGACTAATCTCTTTTAGTCAAGAAAAATTGAATCCCTCTAGATACGCTGAACAAGAGATAGGGTGTTTCTGAATTGAGTATGTATTGTATGAATTGAGTTAAGAACGTCTCAATCTCTACTTGAATCCTAACTTTGTTAACACCGATTACTCAGCTTTACACAGAGAACCTCTCAAAATTTGGCATTGAAGTATAATTTTACATGTTCAAAACACTCAATTCTGAAACTCGCCTAGGTTTTCAAAATAGAGATTGAGAAATGCTTAAATCAGAAATCGGGAGATAGAGATACGTTTAATGCTGAGTAGTAACGCTTCGACCAGGCTAAACAAACAACGGAACTGGATGAATATTACACTAATGTAGTATCAACAATTGCATCACTGCTTACCATCAGGCGGGATCGCAGTCAAGTACTAGTTTATAACAGATAAAAAAAAAATCAACTCTTTTTCATCCAGTGGCCAGTGTTGGAACGAAGTAGACCAGTGGCCGATTGGCCAACTGGGACTTCTGTTTTTTTTTTTTGTGTGGATACAACAAGCCACATCTAACTGGCGATTTGTAACCTCATTTCTGGAACGTTCTTAGTTATAGGAGGCGTGTTTACTGCGTTATAAATGGGGAGAATCGATGGCGCCATAAAATAGAAACGTAGCCATTAAACAGTTAAGTTTGCATCGAAATGTTTACTGTACTAGATAGTCAGTACTTTCGATTCCCATCTGTATTTATTTATGGGAAAGAGAAATGTTGATGTAGTTAAAAAAAGGTAATGTGTAGTTTTATATGGCAATAATTATGTATCTATGCAGCATGTTGCTTACTGCACGTTGCGTAGTTCAGTTAGGGAGCGTTCAAGTATTACGTAACGCAATTTGGGGGGAGGGGGGTCTTGTAAAACGTTACGGTGCGTTACAAGGGCGGGAGGGGGAGTATTTAAACAACGCATTACGTAATTTTTATTTTATTTTAATAAGAAAGCTAGGGAATTAAAATCTTTCAAATCAGCAACCCTTTTCGTTTACGGGGAAACCCTCAATAGTATTGTAAGTTACTTTTGTTTTTGTTTCCTAAGTTGGCAAACCTTTCGTTAATATAATTGAGACTTTAATGGTCACCTAAAAGTTACTTAACGTTTAGGAAGGGGGAGGAAGGGGTACAGAAAAAAGGTTACGGTTCGTTACATTTCTAAAATCTTCAAAAATTGCGTTACGTAATAGGTACTTGAACGCTCCCTTACCGAATCCATAGTTACTTTTTAATTATTATTTATTATGAATAGAATTGGTGTCCGGGCACAGCGACGCGGGGCCGAGGCAGGAGATGGCGGAACGAGCTGGATGGCTTCCTTAAGAATAGGAATGAGTAAGCGAGGAACCGTGATCGTTGGAAAGAATGAAGCCAGCCTTTGCCTAGCAGTGGGGCAATAAGGGCTAACAATAATAATAATTATTATTGATAGGCTCACGCTTGACTACTATCTCACCTGATGGTAAGCGATAATGTGGTTGTCCGTGGAACACGATTACCTGGCCAAACTTTTATGATCGAGTAATTGAGTATGCGAGTCTTTCTCGTTTATTTACTGGACTCGCGTCTGCGGTGTACCTATTGCTAATAACTACTAGTGCTTAGTTCAGCTACCGGGTCCATAGTCAAAATTATATGTTCGGTGAATTTACTAGCACTATACCGAGTAGACTATTTCTTTCCTATTAGATAAAAAACAAAATATGTCATTACGCCTATAGGTTTTTCGATAGATATCGCTATCAGCGCCATTCTACGTATTTATTTACGTTCATGTAAAGAGTTATGTTACTATAAAGTTTACTATTATACAGGGTGTCTTTGACATCGACGCACAAACGAATACCATGGATCCAGTACATCATTCTGGATCCCCCAGTGGTGATTTTTTTTTTCGGCTTTTTCCTATAAAAAAAAATATCTGTACTTTTTTAAATTTAAACTATGTAAAACCGTTGATCAATGTCAAAGCCACCGTGTATACTATTCTATTCAAACTTCGTAATCATAACTATGCCAGATTGCATTTTTCTTGTATGAAAATACCAATTGTTTGCTTTGATAAAGGATACTAGTCTTTCCGGCAGCATCGAGGCCCAGCATCAATATCCTCATCTCCTTGTTACCGAAGATTTTTGACAGCAGCTTCCCCATCGTGCTGGACTCTCCTCAACCGCACAACTGGAATAAGAAAAACGAGGAAAATTAATCGTTTGAAGTTGTCTACAGTTAATAGACACAGGATAATCGCATGATAAAATGGTAGATCTAAAAATATAATAAATTACGTAAAAAGAGTTGACTTTGATAGCGAAATGCCATGGTCTAAGTCAACCCGCAATGGGTCCGCGTGGTGGATTACGGTCCATTCCCTCTCATATAGACAGGAGGTCTGTCTCCCAGAAGTGGGAACAAAAAGGCTGATGCTATGCCATGTTATGCATGATCTTAGTCCTGAATGAAAAGTAGAATAAGAATGTAGATACGTCAAGAATACGTCATGGGCCATATCATAATGATAACTAAGCAAATATTTTTTCTGTTAATTAAAAACCTAGACTTAAATCAGTCTATCCAAAGAGTATCGTGTTGACCAGTAACTGGATGTGGACACCTGATAGATAGTCGCTCTTTGTAAGGGTATTTTTAATATCGGGCGGATTTTATCACGCATGCGGAATTGCCCCGCATGCAGAAAATTGTGGTTGTGTACAATGGGTGACAAACGCGCGTCTCGCGTGCGTATTCTACGCATTACATTAAATACTCGTACGAAAAGGACATTTGCTGGAGTTACGCGTGCGGGGCAATACCGCAAAACACCCTAAAACAGGGGTATACAGCCGCATCCAGTTAGATTTGAAGCTAACCCCAAACTAGTTGTGAAAAGAGATGATGATGAAAAACTTAGACTTAGAGTATCGTAGATAAAATTTCTAAACAACAAGCATTAAACCATGTCACCAAAAGCGGAGCTATAAAACGGATTCTACTCAATTTATTGTTTGTTCCAGAAATCAATTACAAGAGGCTTAATTTAACAACTGAACCATCGGTCCGGAAGTTGCTTCGAACTGGTGAAGCACTCCAGAAGTTAGCAGCTATGGAGTTGAAGGCCACTTCCAAGTTAACACAGTCAACTAAATCCGTTGTTCGGATATTGAGATTGCCCTGATTTTATTTTTAGCTTAGTACTATTGGTATTACGAAGCTTTTCTGTGTAGTAAAATAAAAAAGAATTGACTGGCTGGTAACGGTGGCTGGTTTTTTGATGACTAAAATTGCAAAGACATACGACTTTGGGTACGTATCGGGGTAGCGATAGACTCATGATACGATACACGGTTTACGTGAGTTTATATACCTGGAACTGAGCCGAATAATAAAATGAGGCACATAAAGATGTATGGATGAAAAAGCTACTGCAGCGATCCCAAATAAATTGGAATAATGCCAGGAGGATGACATATAAAAATATAGAAAGGGACAGTAATTATACAGGAAGTATAAAATGTGCCATGCGATGTGAATATATTTAAAATCATATTAAGTTAATAACATCCAATTCTTGCTTTGATGAACGTAAACCCAGTTTGAGTCCTTAAGTCTCGAAGGTCTTGTGCCTCCGGGAAGGAGACCAGCGGCAGCGACCTCTCGCGTCAACCTAGTCCATATCACGGTACTGAGCGAAATGGGATGGCAAGCAGTCACGTTCTTCTGAAGTAAGAAGAAGTAATTCCAGCAGAAGAGGTGGCAGAAAGCATGAGAAAGAGGCACTCCTAAAGGTCTAGCTAATTATCACTCCGCAGGATACGCCCCCCAGGGCGTATGCCTACATCAGAAGTCGCAGAGGGATTCTGTAACCACGCATGGGTCGACGGCACGTAGTATTACGATACGCACACCACACCTCAAAGTTATGTCAGCAAAATAAATTGACGGGGTACCCTATGGCCAATGCCAGCCAGCAAGGGTTGTGGGATTGCTCGGAAGAGTTACCCTGGAACTCAAAGGGCAACTGAAGAAACAGTGTCGGTTGTAGTCAAAAAAAGTCTGGCACTCCCTCTGGCTCCACCCAAAGCAGAAGTTATTTCATGATTTCCCACCTTAAAAATATCTCACAGTAATATCGAAGCGAATTGTAATCTGATGTTTCCCCGCTGGAAGGTAGCATCCAATACCGAATAACTTCTTATCTCCGTATTCTACTTTTACTACTTTATGACAGAAAAATATAGCGCCCAGTAGATTACAAGTAAAAACAAGAAAGCCACAAAAGTACCTCTGAAAGTTATTTTTTACGGTCACGAGCTATCTATCCGGAGCGAATCAAAAAGTTGGAGAGCCAACTAAAAAAATGTTTACTGAGAGTGGATGTACTAATTTTGGCACTGTTATCCGTCACATTCCAAGTTTAATTAAACAAGTTAGTGGTGCTTTAGGGGTTACTGGTTCTGAGGACATATTGACATCCTCTCGTCATTGAAACGATCAAACTGATTCGCTGTCGTGAGCGTTTCGTCCTCAATTTGAGTACGGATTATGTAAATAGTTTGATGGAACCGCCCTCATCCATTACTCCGTAGAATTCTGGGCAGGGATAAGGTATAGAGCTTTATCCAGCCTTAAAAGACCGCTATTCCACTACCACAGAGGAATGATAAATTGCTAGTCCATTGTGCGGAGGCCAGAGCACTGTAAAATAGTGTCGTTGTGCAAAATATACGTTTCAACATTTTGCAAAGCGATAACATGACCTATAACAACATCCGATGTATGGTTTCTGTTCAAATCACATCAATATTATAAAGGCGAAAGTTTGTGAATGTGTGTGTGCGTGTTTGTTATTTCTACAAGCTCAAACGGCTTAACGGGTTTAGATGAAACTTGGTACACGGGTACCACTGCTCTCAAAGCGGTGAAGGAAAACATCGTGAAAAAAACCAGCATGTCCTAGAACCAAAAATTCGAAGACATGTGACATTCACCACCCCGCACTGGGCCCGCGTGGTGGATTACGGCCAATTTCCTATCCTAGAGAGCTTTGAGTCCCAGCAGTGGGAACATTAAAAAGGCTAATGATGATGATGATGGTACACGAGTAAACCATGTCCTGGAATAGCACATAGGGTACTTTTTATCGAACTCAGGCGAAGTCCCTGACTGCAGCCAGTATTTCAATCATTTTGCACTGTTCCGTTTATTTCAGTTTCAATATTAAACCTTCCGTCGTGATCTCGTCAGGCTCCAAATAACTGAGATTACAACACAATTTAAGATTTCGAGGTAGATGAAATCGCACCGGATTCTAGAAATATTCCGGTTTGGATCTCTTGGAAATGAAGGGTTATAAATGATATTACAATTTCAGTCAAAGTTAAATTTTATAAGGACAAAGCTTTTCGCAATGAGTTGGCAAAAGAAAATGTTGTTTCGTAATTTTAATGAAAATACAAGTAAACGGATCTAAGGAAAGATAAATTTGAAAGGGATAGATTATAAAAAGCAAATATTAAAAATTTCGTAAGAAAAGTTTGATTAGGAATATAGAATTAAACACATTGATATACTGTAATAGATAAAGCTATCATCTTTTTGACTGATCAAGTTCTTGACATTTTAAAGTGTCTGTAAATTCGGAGAAGTATGCGACAAGACAAGTTGCATTGACCATAAACACAGTGGATTAGAGCAAGAGTATGATGATAACCAAAGGAATATTATAAAGGCGAAATTTTGTATGTACAGTAGGCACAACGGATCTTGAGCGCTCGGCGTCAGAGTGGGGATCGCTTTGCGCATTCCATACATTGGCGAACCAATCGTCTTCGTTGTTAGATACATGCAGCAACGCAGAGAACGAATGAGGAGTGACGTTTATGACGCGATAGCACAGCGAGCCAATCACTGACACTCCCCGCCCCCGCGTCTCACTTCGCACCACTAAAGAGACCGAATATTTGACTTCTTCGCAACCACTCAAGATCCGTTGTGCCTACTGTACAGTGTTAAGTTCATTGAAATTAATTCACCTTAAAACTTCCTTCACTGCCTTTCATACTATGGCCGAGTTTAGACTTAAAGAGCCCTAGGTTGTAGCTATCAGGAACCACAGCAAAACTTTATCTATCACAACAACAAATCCTTGTCTACAACCGACAATAAAGGACCTTCATAATCATATCTTCCCATCAAACATAATGTTTTACGTCGCCATATCAATGAATTGCGTTAATGCATACGTTATCATCTATCAACATGGAATCGGGGACGGTTCGCTATCGGAAACCGTCTATCATAGTGAACACCCTCGTGTATTCAAATGTATGTTTAATGGTTGAGCAGTGAATATGCTGCTTGATTTTCATTGACATTTGAAATGGGACTCGTTCTTGTATCTTGATCTTGATTCACTAAATCCCAAGCGAAGCCAGCGTTCGCTCTCCCATTGACTTTCTATTGTGTCCCTAATTACGGTATTCGAATCATTTGTTTATCCTCACTTCGAAACTAAATTGTACTCCATTGGTTTAATTACCAATGGAGAATACAATTTAGTTCAGAATCTGCTACTTTCTAACATCGTGGCACGGTGGAGTTGGTCATCAATAGCCCAGCGTAGCGGCGTCACGCGCGCTCGCTTACGCAGCATCAATAGAATAGAATAGAATAGAATAGGACTTTATTTGCTAAGAATGCAGGTACATACAAATAGGATCGAAAATAACATAATAAAGAACCGTGTACATTCTGCCTTGTTGGCATGCAAATACAATACTTATTATACAACTAAGTTGAATAAGGCAAATAAGTAGTTATAATGTATCATTTAGGAAATCCTGAACAGAATAATAACATTTGTCTACAAGTAATTCTGTAAAACATTTTTTAAATTCCAGTGTCAGGCCAGTGCTTCTCCAAAATTGCATATCGTATCCATTCTTTCACAAAATTTTAAGCTCTGTCGATGAACTTATCAAAGGTAATTGATTTATTTATTTTGTCATGCATGAAATAAGAAGTGCCTGTTTATAATCTACAGTCTATCTTACCAAATATTTCGTTAAGAGACAAGCCCAAAAAGATGTATGTTAATTGAAATATGATTGGCGGCCGTAAGTATGTATTTATGATTTTAATGATTATAATTCCGTAAATAAATACGTGTTGCAGTCGCAAAATGAAATAAGTGCGAGAACGTTTGACCGGAGACGGCACACGGAGACCGTGTCCTGGACTAATAGAATAGCATAGAGGACACTATCCCGGGAGTATGTTCCCTTGGGACAATTTTCTACTTTCACGCGGGCAAAGCCGCTGGCAGCAGCTAATAATAAATATAAATTCGTATTTTTAAGTAGGTGGATAGTCTACATAGTTTTTAATTTCTAAAATACTTTCTGCTACAACTATGAGACATTTATTTATACTCAAGGACTTAATAAACCTAGGTATAGTCCGTCTAAAAAGTCAAACGACTTAAGTAGTTCGAACAACGTTAATATTATAATCTTTCGCTCAATCAAATTTGTTTACCATAAACGGAATACGCTAGACAATTGACGTCATTTATTACACCTCAGAAATGTTAATAAAAATAAAGTACCTCTTCTAAAATTAAAAAAAAAAACTATTAAAATTTCCTCGTCGTTTGACTTTTTAGACAGTCTCTAGGTACACTAATGAATTCATACAATTCTAATAGAAACAGCCTCATTTTCTTCAAACGCAATGCTAGCCTGCAATCCTAGCTTACAATCCTTCCTTTAAGCAAACAGTTGACCTATTTGCTTTAGCATAGGAATGATCAATCAAGACTTCTGTTTAGTATTCAAATCACCAAACAACATTTACCTATTTGAAACTTGGAAAGAAACATACGGGCGCTAATGTAATGTTTGTTGGTTGTAATGTTTTAGCAAGGAAACCGGCTATTACTTCCCACATGCACCACCTACCTGCTAGATAGTTGATGCCCTAGATAGCCTAGCTGAGCTAAGCTGAGCTGAGCTAAATATAGAGAGGTCTGAAATCTTAAGTCTGTCTGCAGTTCGATTGGCGTTTAGGTAACAGTGCTTGTTAAGTTTATTAAGGCATACTGAGGCCTTACCCCGAGCTCTTAACGCGATTGATTTGACGTCCTAAACTGAACTATTAAAAGGATGGAGCTATATATGGTGTATAGCTCTATCCCTCTTTCTCGCTTGCACACTTGACATTTTTAACACGTCATGGTAAGGCCCCTGATTCGTTAGGATGAGTTGAACTTTAGCAATTATAATGAAACTAGATGTCCCCCGCTTCTTTGGTTATTGCTTCGCTTCCATGGATCGTAGCGTGATGGTATATATCCTATTTTATACGTTATGAATCTGGCTGTCCCATATAAAAATATTTTTTTCCAATCTGACTGGTAGTTTCAGGAATAAGTGGTTTTAAAAAAACAAAAGCTCTTCTACTTTATTTTAAGTTTACGAGTAGATAAGCAGTCTATAATCCATTGCTGGTTTTAACTGTTCTAATCCCTCATAGCACATATATTAACAAAATGAAATAAATTATAATGGGCACATTTTAGAGAATGAATTTTCACGGACTGCGATATTTTTTATACCCCCTGACGACAGCAGTCCACAACACACACAATACAGTACACGTAAGTATTAATTTATTTGCTAGCAGTACACCACACACTACCCACTTTTTTAAGTCCATCCTAAACTTGTCTGGTAAATATCGCTGTCAGCGATGTGCCTGTCATAGTGTTCATAGCTTTAAGTTTTTATTACTATTTTGGAGCGTAATAAAGTTTAATGTATTTTGTTCTATTACTCTTTGCTGTCAAAGCATCATGTAAGAATTTCAGAAGACTGTACTGTATAACCGTTCATGCCAAAATAGTTACTAGGCAATCGTTAAAGGGCAGAACGACGTCTTACAAACAACCCGTTCCCAAAGGTCACAACGATACGCAAAAGGTGAACATTATTTTATTAGACACCTGTCAGAAATTGGTCCTTTGCATAGGACCAAAGCTTTGTTGTTGAAACCTCTACGGACCGTACTAAGCGTTTCGCCTCATCGTTTATACCGCGTACATCGAAGGACTGGAACAATTTGCCTGCTGCTGTCTTCCCGTCCAATTACAATTTGGCTGTATTTAAGGCTAGAGTGAATAGACTCTTAATAAAGTAGTGCGCCTCACCATCAATGATTGCAACACTGCATACCATCAGGTTGGATCGCAGTCAAGCACTTGTTTATATCAGGTAAAAATAAAGAACTACAATCCCCTTTTGCAAAAAAGAACGCACTTGAAAAAACACAATGTCTATTGGGACTCAAATCAGTAGAAAAGCTGGCAAGAATTTCAGAATAAAATTAATATGAGAAGCGAAATAACAGTTGCCTGAGGGAGAATGGGGATAAAACGCGTGAAATGAATTGCCAAGGCGTTGTTTGTCACAGTTATTTTTATATTCTTGATATAAATTCATGAACCATTTTTGTACAATATCCTCAGAATTGAAGCCGCTAAACGATTACAATCATGCAGAATTATGTTCATTTGCTACTAGCTTTTGTCCGCGGCCTCGCTCGCGTTAATTTAGAATTTAAATACTCACAAATAGTAATACTTTTTTTAAACACTTTCAACACTCTGCTGAAATCTAAACTAATATTATAAAGAGGCAGTTTGTTTTTTGTTTGCAGGATCTCTGAAAGTACTGGTCCGAATGCTGAAATTTTTTCACCGATAGAAAGCCGCTTTATTCTTGAGTGACGTAGGCTATATTTTATGTACAGTAGGCACAACGGATCTTGAGCGCTCGGCGTCAGAGTGGGGATCGCTTTGCGCATGCCATTCATTAGCGAGCCAACCGTCTCCGTTGTTAGATTCATGCAGCAACGCACGGAACGAATGAGGAGTGACATCTATGACGCAATGGCGCGGCGAGCCAATCACTGACAGTCCCCGCCCCCGCGTCTCACTTCGCACCACTAAAGAGACCGAATATTTGACTTCTGCGCATGGCAACTGTACGCGGGCCAAGTTGCGGAAAAGGTAGTTACTAATCATATTGTAACATGATTCAAAAGTCACGAATGTTCCGTACAATTTTGCTGGTTCTATCTCCTTTTCTGTACCCTTTTTTTTGAAGAGAGAAATCATTAAATAGTTTTTCCTGATCTGAGTAGAGCAAGAGGAAATGTCAGACTTTTACCGACTGCCGAAAACCCACCTATTAGTGTGATATTACTTAAGACAAAGAGCTCTATTTTCCATACTTTTCTTTGGGGTAAATTAATTTTTCCATTTACTTTATGGATGTCTGAAGATTCATTCAATTTCATCAGAGTTTACAACCGCTACGGTTGAAAAGAATGCAGCCAGTTAAGAGTCTGGGTAACATCTGCTGCGAGCTCAATTTGCCAAAGATCAATAGTCACATTGAGAGTATTCTTAGTTCAATCACTGTAACTCGGAGTGAACTTAGAGTTAACTTATTTTATATATTATACTAGGTGATACCCGCGACTTCGTCCGCATGAGAAAAACTGCACAATCACAATACTATTTTTTTTAAGCTTTTTCTAATATAAAAGTAAAAGCCTAAGTTAATCCTTACAACACCTACTAGTGAATGTCCCGTCAATACAAGTCGAGACGTTTCGGAAATCAGCAGAAACAAAGAGACAGACAAGTTTTGTTTTTTTTAATTGATTTTATGCAGTGTTTATTGGTATTTATTTAGTAAAAGTAAGTTATTTAACTCATCGAATGCCGTAATTAGAGACACAATAGAAAGACAATTGCTTATGTCGAACTGTGTAACTTAAGACATTCAAAAGGTTAAATATTACTTGACAAACTAATATCTAGGCATAGATTTATATGTAGGTATAGATTAAAATAAAAGTACCAAAGTATGGCTACTTATGTTATTTTTTCATTGAATAGATGATGAATTTGGCTATCAATGTTTTTTAAAAGGGTTAACGATACATTTGCTATAAAATACGCTGTCACCATTTTTTACGTATTCTTGCTCCGTATTCGAATGCACATTAGTCAAAGAGCAAATGTTAGAATTTAATATCGTAAGTGGTACAGCGGTAAACATCCATTTGTCTAAACAAAAAATATGAGTGTGAGCTTGTACAATGTACAGACGTACAAATGGAAAAAAAACGCGAGATCAACTTAAAGGTTTCACGGGTATCTATACTACGTAAAAGGATATAAAAAAATTTACTTATATAAAAAAGACGTATATAAAAAAATTATAAAAAGATTGTTTGTTATAAAAATATAAAATCCATACTTTTTTATATTAAAATCTGATGTAACTCTCTCTGTTACGCCTGTCACGGTTAGACTATTGAATCGATTTTGATGAAATTAGGTACAGAATAAAATATACACCACAATTTTTTAATTAGTACACATACTTAAAGGGCTTATTAGAAAAGTCCTTGTTATTTTATAAGTAAAATCTCAATAAATAATATTCATACACAGCAAAGTTATTAGCGTTGGTTTATGTCCCAAAATGTCACTCAATTTATGGAAATATTGTGCTGGCTATTGATTAATGAAAAACATTCAAATGACAATTATTAAGGAATATAATTCAATAAGTGACAATTATTAAGGAAAAACACTGCCCCCAGGATTTTCTACTAGCACACTTTTTTGTTATGTTTGAATTGATTGATTCTATGATGAATTTACCTTTTCGTGGACAATTTTAGGATTTCGGTTTTTTCTACTTTTGACTACAAAAATATGATCAGTGACGGGTACAGATAGAGTCCCATTTTTTGTGTACTAATTAAAAAGTAGGGGTGTATAGATATACTCTTTATTGTATAATATCTATATGATGTATAATATATACGATATCTGTATGATCTATTGTGTAAAAAAACGAAATACTCACTGATTAGTCACGAAATCTCAGAAACTATAACACTTACAAACTTAAACTTTGGCAGGTAGGTTCCTTATAGGATGTAGACATCCGCTAGGATCAGATTTTCTGGTATTCACCCCCTTAAGAGGATGAAACGGAAGTCTAAAGTTTGTATGGAGAAATCGACTTTAACGCGGCCGAAGCCGCTGGCAGAAGCTAGCCATAAACAAAGTTACAGTAGGTACTTAAAATTAATAGGGTGTCACAATGGACAACCTTTGAATGGATTTGACTGAGAAGAAAGATACGTGGGTGGTTCTTGGTTATATCTACAATAGTACACTAAGAACTACTTGCGTATAAGCTTGAACTCCAAGGATGAAAATAGGCATCTGGCTTCGGATTCGACTTCTGTACGCAATAATAACATTTATGCGGATGCAATCACGTGCAAAAGCTAGTTTTTTTTTAAAAAGGAAGGAATCAAGGAATCAATATAATCGAGTAGGTACCATGTATAATCGAGTGTGTTCCTTGTTAGCTTAAGAACTACTCAATCTTGGAAAAAGTACTGTACCTGTTGAACCACTAAAATGCTGGTTCATCATCATTATCATTCATCCGAAAGACGTTCACTTTTGGGCATAGGCCTCCCCCAAATGTCGCCACAAAACGGTCCTGTGCGTCTCGCATCCATCGGATTCCCGCAACCCTTACCGGGTCATCAGTCCACTGGTTGCTGCTGGTTATAAAAGTCATAAAAAAAATGCGCTTACATAACCACAATCTTCCAAACTTGGCCAAGCTTAAACGTTCATTTCATATTCTACCGTAAAGGGAATCATTGGAATCCACGCAGCGTATAACATTATACTATCAGCCAAACTGAATTCTGAATTCACAGTAGCAAGATACACTGAAGGAACATAAAAGTACAATATAAAGGCTTCATTACATATAAGACAGGCCCCTGGCAACGCACATACCTACTATTTACTTGCGCAAGATGCAATAAACGTTCTGTGGTTTCGCTATTCTCGTAAATAAGATATTGTCACAGAAATGTGTGAAATTCCCTTTCGATATCCGAATAAAAGTAAGTAGATTCGATATGTGTAATACTTATTTTTATATAGGGAAGGATAAGTATTACATAGTGACTAGGGACTACCACAAGCGCGGGATCCCGCAAATGCGAGATTACTCATGCGGGATTTTGCAGGTCTGCGGGATTGTTTTTTTTTTTGTTTTTTTATAAGTTTATTGGATGCAGACAAAGCGCCGTTCTGATTTTATTTATTAAACCCAGCACAGTCTCATTAACAAGTGATTTAACAACTTTCCAAGTAACTGATGATTTTCTGTAGAATTTGTAGCTATGGAAACTAATTTTCTTTTCAATTTTTTTAACTAAATAAATTTTTTGTGTTGAATGAGTCATGTAATTTTTGTGTTGAATGAGTAATTGAAACAGAACATATTCAATGTCAATTTTAAGTAGGTAGGTAGGTACTCAATCATCCTAAATCTAAAAGATGAAAAAAAAATATTTTATTGTATCGTTCCTTAAACGTAACTGATAGTTTATTATAACCTCTTAAACATAATTTTATTAAATTATTAATTAATAATTACTCTATTTATTAACTAAAATATTTTCGCCCGGGTGTCGCCACTGTGCAGAACTCCCGGAGGACACGGTGGAGCATACAGTTGAGGTGTGCCCTGCTTGGGTGGAGCATCGCCGTGCCCTCGTGGGGGCGATCGGCGGTGGAGACCTCTCACGTGCCGGGCCTTGGTTCAGGCCATGGTCCGGAGTGAGGAGGAGTGGCAAGCGGTCGTCTCCTTCTGCGAAGCAGTAATGCTAGCAAAGGAGGAGGCCGATCGCAACGGAGCTCTCGCCGCCGCCGGGATTCCGATCCCGATTTCCGGCCACCGTGGGTGCGGGCTTACGGACGGCGAGCAATGGGTAGCTCGCTGTCCGACCGTCCAGTAACTGTCCGACCGTCCGGTAACCGTCCGGACCGAGCCCAAGTCGTCGACGGCGCGCACTGTTCCCGCGCCCCTCAAGGAGTTACTTAAAAAATATATTTCAAAATCTCTATACCGCAAATCCCCCGGATCCGTGGATTGCTGACTTGAATCCCGCAGACGTGCGGGATCACGATTTGGATGCGGTATTGGAGTCTCTAGTGGGGACATAATAAAACATCTCGTCCTCAATGGTAGGTACAATTTTCGGTATTCAGTCAGAACATTATGGGATGGGGGCAGCAATAAGGACATGTTAAGTTTGACATTAAAAATAGAGAGAAAATCAAGGCCTTTAATCGCAAAAAAAAAATCGAAAAGGATCTGTGGTTGAACACAGAAAATGTGTTAAATTAAATCACATAGAATCCATATCAATGAAAACAGCTTACAAAACTAAATTGCCATAAATACTCGTAAACCTTTTCAATCAAATCTATAAAAATCCGTACAAAAACATAATTGTTTCATCGATACTGAATGAATAGATCCCACGTTTCACCGAAGTAATTACTTCCAACGTTCGAACGATGATGTTCATTCACGGCAGTTTTTTACAACCATTCAAAATATTCATCAGGATTCATGGAAAAACGATTGCTATTCATATCGTACCTTTTCACATACAAAAACATTTCATTCTCGATGAATGCGTACCTATAAGAAATTCATGAGACGTGAATGATAAATAAATAAACATCAACAAAATTAATGTACGAAAGGAAGAACGGAAATGGAGTAAGAAATATGTTTTGTCATATCTTCAATACTGAGTGATACGCTTTCTCATCTTTGAAGGTCGTACGTGGAACCGAATCTAATAAGCGATGAACGAACTGAGTCTAGAAGCCCTACCACTATCTCAATGCGATCCATTTCAAGATCTAAACTGAACTGTTAAAGGGATGGAGCTATTCTACTATTTTAGGATATAGGAAACCTGAAACACCTGTCTAGTGTTTTTCAGTTTTTATGTAAAGAATCTATGTACAATATTACAAAACTGTTTAATGAAAAAATAACAAAGTTATAAGCCAGTTAAGCGGTTGGCGACATAAATATTTGGTCACCTGGCCACCCGGGCGACTGAGGGATTGTTTTGCTTCCGAACCCAGCTATGCGTTAGCGCCTAATGCCCGCTGTGACCTACCGTGACCTGTTTTGTACTTAGTGACGGTGGTGTCCAACTTGTGACCTTTTTAAAAAATTTTTGGGAAAAAAAAGCATGGTGTAAAAATTATTGCAATCGATTCAGTCACTGATTCTGAACAAACTATATTCAGGTTTCGTTTACTTGTATACTAAGACTAATGTTGTATAAGGTGTATAGATCCATAGCTCTTTCTCGCTCGCACGACTGGCATTTTAACACGTCATGGTAAGGCCTCAGGTCAGTGGCGTGCCTGATGCCTTTACAGGGGGCAAGCCAAGGAATCTTGACCTAACTACTACTTACCTATTAAAAAAAAATCTCGTGCTACCACGTGTCATCAGTGCAGTAATGCTGATTTTTCTGAATTGCTACACTACTATTAACAAATATAATGTTAATAGTAAGTAATAAATAATGATAACAAAAGCTTCACCACAACAACTTTATCATCATACCAATAATCGTGAAGTTTCAATACATTAATAGAAAAAAAAAATTGTATTCTAATTCAAATTGTGTATCTTTATTTAAAAATGATTTTATTACTTACACCAGCGTAAAAAGTTTGTGAACGTTTTAATTCTACCAACAGCTGATTTTCAATTGCAATCAAAGATAATTCGGAAAGCCGCTCTTGTTGTCGAGTGCCGGCCGGCCGGCCGGAATGGTCAGCCAATACTATTAAAACGATTAATTTGAACTTAATGAATATCTAATGTAAGGTTGAGTTGAGTGTTAAATAAAACAACCGAGTACTAGATACTGATCTAATGTTATTTTTTTGACGCCAACGCCATCTAATTATGAATGTGTAACTAATACATATTTTTTTTTGAAATCTTGATGTTTCAAACACTTGTTCTTTATAATAATATGTAATATTATTGGCAAATACTCACAATTGAAACAGCGGTAGCTTTTCGTTGTTCGCTTTTTTAAAACACACTTATCACTTAATTGTCGAGAAAGAGAACCAACTTTCTTTTGGCGGTTTACCAATAATAAAGAATGAAATAACAGCTTTCAAGTACTTTTGAGAATTTTCATGGCACTAGCGAAGTTTTTTGAGTCATACCTGATGTATTCCAAGCATTAACTTTTCTGAGAAATATTCAAAATAGTAAAGTTACAAGATTATATTTATCTTTAAAACTCAAACCCTACCTGGCCAATATCAATTCCATACATAATAATATCCACACACAACCACAAGTATAGTTTCCGAATTCATAAACTGTTAAATGACGGAAAACAAAAAAAAACTATCAAAACAATTACGTACAACACGATAACCGATCAAAGCAAATTTGAACTGAGTACTTTTTAGTTCGTACAACTTTACGCGTCATAGAGGGCGCCTCGTATTATAATATGCGTAAAAGATTCATTGATAAAATTCCCGAACGTGGGCTTATTTTACTACAAATCTGGTCGACGAGTACTTGCACACAGTCACATACTTTACTCACACAGACTCACATTTTTCATGTTTTTATAAGGAAGAATAAGATGGCAGATAAAGCCCGGTAAGAAGCCTATCGGTTAGAGCGAGATCGGAGATCGCGTGTCATTGTTACGTAGAACTGTGCAAGATGGCAACGTTGCATTAACCCTGCGTCCCGAATTACGATAAAAGTGAATATACCGCGAACACGACCAACGCGCGACGTCACAATTATTATTCAGTTGCGCTTATATTTTGTGACTATTAAATTTAGTCGGATTCGCGATTCATTTTTATCTCGATTTGGAACGCTGGGTAAGTTGTATTTATGAATGAATCTTCCATTACGCGCGAAGTTTAAAGTTTAGATTTTTATTTTAAATAATTGGTTTAATGACCTTAGATGTTGTGTTGTGTCATGAAATTTTACCGCAAGCCTGGCTTTTTAGCTTATATGGCTCGCACGCCACTGCCTCAGGTACCTATACCCTGAACGGAAGCGGGAATGTTCACGATAGAATCGTTTCGGCCGCTCCACCCGGAATTGCCTTTAAGGCTAAATACACGGTAAGGGTTCTTGTCCGGTTAAGTGAACCTGAAGGTAAAGCGGATGGTATATTTACCGACCTTTTATAAAACTAAAGCTTTGTAGTAAACCTCACAAACCTAACGTTATCCTTAACTAAATCCTTTATCGAGTGCCTACCCAAATTAGCACAAAGAAAATCTAATAAATGAAACCAGAATTATTCCCCTCAGCGATAGCAAGATTCAAGCAATTCTAATTAAATTACACCGGAATTAACACATGCGGAGAATATATGCATACCAACATCACAAATACACAAGGCCTTTCATCAGAATTTTGGCTACACAGAATTCCTGATACAAAATTAAATTTAAAAGACAAAGGAAATCCTTGTTAAGACTGAAACAACTCATCTACGTAGAAATAGGAAACTTGAACATTGACATTAATTGATCGGGCTGGTCTGGAATGAAATCTGGATGAAACTAGTACAGCTAGAAACTGCCGTGTGCAATAAATGGACGTACTGTGCTGACCCAATTCTATTGATAGAAAAAATTTGAACCACGCCCTGAAAGGAAGCGGTTAAAAAATATAGTCCGTTGTAATGGTGCTGACATAACAACAATGAATGGAAATGAAGGATCAAAGCATTCGTCGTAAAGTCTTGACTAAGAATGTTTAGGAATGTTAGATAAATATAAGTAGTACTAAACTGCAAATTCTCTAGTCCAAAACTTGAAACTGCTTAAGTCATCAGAACGTGAACTGAAGGATATTACATTAGATAAAGCATATTGAGCTGAGAGTGTCGTCGGTATCGTAAAACTCGTTATATCGTTTAGGAGCTTCAAGCGCTATCGCCATACTTATTACTGATTCGCTTCCTCGGCGTTTAAGGATACAAGCAAAGATAAGCATGGTTGATCCCAATATTCCACTTCTAAAGCCCGTATTCAAACGAGGCGAAAGTTACGGACCTATAAAAAACAGAACTGATGAATAGAAAACCGGTAACAGCGACAATGCATAATTTGCCAATCTTCAACACGGAAAACCGTTCGGAAGTTAACTGGATTAATCATAACGAATAAAGGGAAAAGAGCGGACGATTGCCACTATAGGTATTTGGTCGATAAACAGAATAAAGGTTTAACGGCGTGACTTGGTATCATAAAAGTGGAAACGAGGCTTTGCCGCGTTCTACACACGGAACCCTGAATTGGGTCGCTCCATGTATCTATAATGTCACTACGTTCGGGAGGTCGTACTTAAATGATGATGCTTCAAGGTCTGTAAGAGGCAGGACGGTTACTTATATTTTTATGAGAAAGTACATTTTGAGACGTTGCTATTATTTATCGTGGAAAGAAACAGTTAGTAAAGCAGTTCTACCCTTGACTTGCGAAGCGTATAGTCGTTTGTCAAATCTTATACTTTATCTCAGTGTCACAACACCTAATTCTTGCTTCGCAGACATATTTTCCAGCTAGCTCAACAATAAAACTGTCAAAAGTACAAACGACCTTACCCACAATTATTTTGGCACCGAACGAATGCGTGGTTTAAGTTGAAAACTTTAACAGCTCCGTAAGCCGTAACTTATGGCAGTTTAAAAATACGTCAGGTGTTTTACAACTGCTGAATCCAGGAGCACACACAGGTCATTATAAATTTTATTTTATTATAAAAATGTTATTTTTTTGAGACAGACACGTTTTTAGTATAAGATTTGAAGGGGCACTTCAAACATTTTCTCAACACGATCAACTCGGATGACGTCACTCGACGGAGAGAGGTTTTCGACAAACCATCGAGGTTCATTGTAGGTGTGAAAGCCGACAGGAGGCACTATATATAGAACAGATCTTATTTCAAACGAAAAAACCTTCATAGACGAAAGACGAACGGCTCGTTTCAGTTACTGCTAATAAATCGAGTGATTTCAGAAAACATTTTGTATCTTCAAAGAATTCTGTGACTTCAAACTGATTATTGTTTTCGGTAAAATCAAAACTACATAATTCACGATCAAATGTATTCCTTCCGTGCCGCTGCGATGAAATATTACTTCAATTACGTGTGTACAAAAAAAAGGTACGCTTTTGAATTGTTGATGCATTGTTGAATAAACTATCCGTGGTGCCTCCAAAACAGTACTGTGATGTAAGGTTACATTCGTAACGCATAACTCGGCGAAGTGTAACACGGCGAATGATAAAAGAACATTAGTTGACGTAATCAGTCACTAGTGAAAAATGATATAGACACAATATGAACACTCCCAAGTTTGCCTACTGGTCTAAGTTTGTCTGTGACTCGTTTGCGAGGACTTGGAAGCTGACAAATAAGTTATCTGCGCACATTTTATTATCGTTATTGCTTGGATCATTAATTACAGCAAGATATTTTTGTGCTACTAATCCCCTAATGGTTGTTTGATATTTCTTCTGCTAACTATCTTTTAATGATATCTCGTTTAAGATATTCAGAAAACAGTGGAGCTTCCTGAACGTTGTTATACAGTGACCAAAAAATTGATATCATGAAAATATCTAGGATCGTCAACCCGACGCAAGATATCCATCAGTTTGCCGAGGCAGCTCCTTATCAAGAAAGGGCGGTGCCCACATTGCCCCGAGGTCCAGAACCATGCCGTCAGCAAGCCCTTCTATTTCCGTCGGGTCAACGCCTAGGGCGTTAACCATTTCCACGTCATTTCCCTCGGAAAGCCAATTGAATGGTACAATAAACAGTGTACGGTTGACTCTTGTTTGCAAACGTGATTAGAGGATTTACGATGACGCGTTTATGGGAAAAGGGGGGTGCGCAGTTCTGTCGCACGTGGAAACAATATAAATCGGTTCACACAAGATATGTCGCGGACATTTGCTTAGAAACGTCCAGATTTAGAAGTGAATACGTGTTTCCTGATAGCTACAACTTAGGGGTCTTTAAGTCCAAAGTGAATAGGTTACTTCTAGGCAAGCGTGCTCCATCGTCGACCACATTATCGCTTACCATCAGGTGAGATGGTGGTCAAACGCAAGCCTATCAAAAATTATTGAAAAAAAACCTTCGTTGGCTGAATTTCTAGTTGCGCCAATTTATGAAGTCAGCAGTTTGAAACGCTTAAATAGCTTACAGTAAATTAACATTGTATTAAAAGTAATGAAACTCATTTGGTTTTTCATTGGTAATAACTTCCCTAAACCGTGACTCAGCTGTGTTATCAAATGTTTTTTAATCTATAGTATATTTAGCGATCGTGGAATTTCCTGTACAGAATTTATATTTTATAATATAAAACATTAACATTTTATTAAATAAAGATTTTTCATCGACAGCTGATAAAAAATGAACTTCATTGTGACAGATCTACATAATATTAAAAAAAAAACACTATCTGCTTTGTTAGCAATTACGATGTTATCTAGAATTACAGAAATATCAATGACACTTTGAAGAGTGATTGATAAAGCAAAGATAACAATAGACATATCGATGGAGATAGTTCAAAACCGTATAAACTAAATCTGGTTGCATCCGCGAAACTGATGACATCATCATCATCATCATCTTCCTGCCCTTGTCCCGTTTTATTTGGGGAGGACGGCCCAATAGGTTTTTTTTCTTCCATTCCGTCCCGTCACCCGTCATCCTATCACTAACTCTTCTCACACAATCCATTTATCTTTTCTTTAGCCTCTTTCTTCCTCTTCATCCACCAGTAGAAAAAAACCGGCCAAGAGCGTGTCGGGCCACGCTCAGTGTAAGGTTCCGTAGTTTCCCGTCCGTCACAATAAGTGTACCCACTTATGAGTTTTAAAAAATGCTTGCATATACGATTATACTACAAACTTATCCAGAAATTATTTTGTAGAACCCTTTTGTCTTTTTTGTACAAAAACTGTTCTTTCCATCAAGTTCAAAATAATTTTCCTAGAAAGTCCTTATAAAGTTCTACCTTTCAGATTTTTTTCATATTTTCTAAACTTATGGTTCAAAAGTTAGAGGACACACACACATTGTTTTTTACTTTTGGAGCGATTATTTCCGAAATTATTGACATTATCAAAAAATGATGTTAGTAAACCCTAAAAATTAAAAAAAAATCACTTCCCACTTTACATATAGGGGGGGCTACCCTAATAAAACATTTTTTCCAATTTTTATTTTACCACTTTGTCGGCGTAATTGATATACTTAATGGTACCAAATTTCAGCTTTCTAGTGCTAACGGTCACAGAGATTAAGCGAGGACGGACAGGCAGACGGACAGACAGACATGGCGAAACTATAAGGGTTCCTAGTTGACTACGGAACCCTAAAAATGAAACTGTTTCGACGATACACAGTACAGAAATATCCCAGTATAGAAAACTTAATATTGAAGCCCTTATGGAAAATAACACCCAAGCTTATAAAGAAAAATGCCTCCTTGGAAAAGTATAAATACCGGCCACGAGCCTAATGTCCTCAAAGCAAAAGTTATATGAAAAATACACTTTATTTTGTACGGACCTTTTTTTTATGGTGGGAAAAAATCATGCATTGACATCCCCCGCTCTTGGGCGGAGCGGGAGATAGTGTCAGACTCTTACTGACTAAAAGACCCACCCCGTCCCTTCTTGGCGGCGGCGGCGGCGGCGGCGATAACGCCGTTGCCTGATGCGTTCGGCCTCCTCCTTTGCGAGCATTACTGCTTCGCAGAAGTCGGCGACCGCCTGCCACTCCTCCTCGCTCCGGACCATGGCCTCAATCAAGGCCCGGTGCGAGATGTCTCCGCTGCCGATCGCCCCCACGAGGGCAATTTTGTAGGGACCTAAATGTTCGCCGCATCCTGTGGGTCGATGTTCATCCCTGCTCGCCCACGAGTTGGATCTACGCCAATTACCTAGAAATCTTCCGAAACCCACTCATTCATCTCATCAAATGTTGCGTTGCATAAAACACCTCGCATGTTAGATCTAGTTAAGATTATCATATAAATTAGAGTTAGCTACATTCCGTAGATTTTCTTGATGTAGGAGTGAGTTGTTTTATAATAGAAGCAACAGCAAAATTTACGGTAATGCAAAACGTATTATTATTATACAACACTAGCTGTACCCGCGACTTCGTTCGCGTGGACTACAGGATATTTATTTTTTCTAAAATAAAAGTAGCCTATGTTACTCTTTATTACATCAGCTACCTGCCAAAAAAGTCCCGTCAACATCGGTCCAGCCATTTCAGAGATTAGCACGGACAAACAGACAGACAAAAATTGTGAAAAAAAATATTTTGGTGTATGTACCGTATACATTCATATGCATGTAGTAAAAAGCAGTTATTTTTAGATAGTATTTCAATATTACAAACAGACACTCCAATTTTATTTATATGTATATATTAGTTTTAGTATATGCGAAACCCGAAACACGTGTCTCGTATTTTTATGTAAAGAATCTATGTACAAAATTTCGTAACTGTATCATGAAAAATCACAAAGTTATAAAATTGTTGTGTCAGCCAAAATACATAGTCACCGGGCCATCCAGGCGACTGAGGGATTGTTCTGAACTTGCACCCAGCTGTTAGCTGGCCCCTTATGCCCACTATGACCTGCCGTTACCTGTGTTGTACTAAGTGTCGGTAGTGTCCAACTTGTAACCTTTTAAAATATTTTGGGAAAATATAACATGGTGTAAAAACTATTGGAATCCATTCAGTTACTGATTCTGAACAAACTATATTCATGTTTCGCATATATACTAAAAATAATGTTGTCAGCCCTAAATTATGCCTAAATATTATATTGCATTAGGATTTTAGGAGTCGTCTCGCCTAGCTTTAGTGAAACGGACATCGGCGATCAAATTTGGTTCGGCTGTTCGATCAGTGTTAGAATTTATGTAGTCAAATAGCAGTTAGGTGCACACGAATGACTTAAGATGATTTTATGTATTCAAATAGCAGTTAGGTGCACACGAATGACTTAAGATGATTTTATGTATTCAAATAGCAGTTAGGTGCACACGAATGACTTAAGATGATTTTATGTATTCAAATAGCAGTTAGGTGCACACGAATGACTTAATATGATTTTATTTATTCAAATAGCAGTTAGGTGCACACGAATGACTTAAGATGATTTTATGTATTCAAATATCAGTTAGGTGCACACGAATGACTTAAGATGATTTGCCTGAATCATTATTCCACCATTACCGTCGTGCGAGCAACTAACTTGTGTAAACTTTAAACTATGTAAATGTGGAGGGTTTTGAACCGGGTGTTGTGCCACAACTTGGCAGGAGTAATAATTAAACAACAGGTCACGAACCTGCCACTTAGGTATTGTATTTTTAACGAACTAAAACTGGAATTTTATAAAAAACCCTGTTATTAAAAAGACTCGTACCGTTACGTGGAGCACCAATTTGTTACTTCGCTTTTATGAACGCTTTGAAAGGTTTATTTATATTACGTGTATGTAAGACTTGAATTCCAGTACACTTAACGTGGCGCCTTTTTTTTTGGGAGGGAGATCATCAACTAACCCTTCCCGTTTTAGGTAGAGCGAGAAGGAGTGTTTAACTTTTACTGATTAAAACCTCTTCTCTATAGTCGCCTTTTCCTAGTTCCAGGGTAACTGTTTCGAACAATCTTGCAATTTTGCAGGCAGCGGTCCTAAAGATCCCTATCTGTTTACTGACATTTTTGTGAGGTGCGCATCGATCCGAATCATTTTTAGCAGAGCATTTTTATTTGGAAGTCACCCTGCGATCCCTTACGCTCAAGACGTTTCCTGCAGGAGCATATAACCTCACGCCTCAGCTTATATTCCCCTTAAGGAAGGTTATACGTCCACATTTTGCCAGTAATGTAACCAAGAAACCATGATAAGACATCTGAGAAGTTCCTAATAGAAAAGCCTAATAACAGTTAACCCGACCCACCGCTCAGTAATCCAATCCCATTCTACGGAATAATTAGCATCACAAATCGTACGGAAGGGAACAAACGTGTGAAGATGATGTCAACGCTCGTGATACAATCATATTCGATGAATCAGAATCAATTACAATGCATAACAAACGAACGTGTAAAACTCAATTATTACTGTTTAAGGTCAGCAGGTAATTGCAAAGCCAAGTGAGTCACGCTTGTGCTGTATTTTACGGCAAATTCATTTGACGTGGAAAAGTGCAGCATTTTATTTTCACTGTGACTTTAGAATGGCTAAGGTCACTGATCTAAAAAGAAATCTGAGGCGCTGTGCAAACGGAGATACTTTTTGTTTCAGTTACCGATACCGCAACACTTTTTGACCGTAATGAGTATGTGTTAACTAGCACTGAACATAAAAAATTTCAAGTATGCGCAGGAAATGGATGAATTCATACTGGTTCTATCGAAATCGGTAGTTTGTATCTGACACAAGACACAAAAGTGTCCTACGTTTGCGCCCTGCCTTAGTGGCTGCTGACTTATTTCAGAGCTGTCTACAGCAGCCTTTAGCTAGTGATGATCTGAAGTGTCCTGAGAAGCAAGCATCTTGCTGATCAAAGTTACAGCTAAGTCCTCACTTTTTTTTTATGGTGGGAAAAAATCATCCAATGACAACCCCCGCTCTTGGGCGGAGCGGGAGATAGTGTCAGACTCTTACTGACTTAAAGACCCACCCCGTTCCTTCTAGCCTTCATACCGGGGCTCGAGCGCCCTTTCGGATAACCCTGGCCCCAGTAGGCTTCGACCCGGCTGGGTCCCTGCTGTTGCTGACAACTCCTTGAGGCGCGCGGGAACAGTGCGCCGTCGACGACTTGGGCTTGGTCCGGACAGTTACCGGACGGCTGGACAGCGAGCTACCCATTGCTCACTGTCCGCAAGCCCGCGTCTACGGTGGCCGGAAATCGGGATCAGAATCCCGGCGGCGGCGATAACGCCGTTGCCTGATGCGTTCGGCCTCCTCCTTTGCGAGCATTACTGCTTTGCAGAAGTCGGCGACCGCCTGCCACTCCTCCTCGCTCCGGACCATGGCCTCAACCAAGGCCCGGCGCGAGACGTCTCCGCCGCCGATCACCCCCACGAGGGCACGGCAGCTAAGTCCTCACTGCTGGGACACAATTGTCATCTTTGCAAGAGATATTTGGTCTTAATCCACCATGAGGGCCCAAGCGGTGGTAGTCATGGTTTTTTCCTTGTCAAAATTGGTTACAATACAAACATTTTTTGCTTTGAATGCTATCTTTATGTCTACGGAATATAAGTCAAAATCGGTTGAACGGACAGTAAAAAAAAGGTATGTTTAAATGTCTAATCTTATTGCGAATGGAATATAGTAAAAAGAAAATTAACACAGCTACTGTCGTGATACAGATACAGGTGAATGCCTACAATACCACTGTCTGTTAGTCGACTAGCTCAATAGAATTTAAAATCCACCCCGCCGTAAACTACCATTGTTTGTCAAACCGCCCTACACGAGCTAATTAGTTTGCCAAGCTCCTGATAGTGCAACATGGTGGCTAAGTGCGTTATCTACAGTGTTTAATACCAACTGAATCGACAAATGCACTTCTAATAAGGTAATTTGCTGAATAAAACCTTGACATGCAATGATAACGTGAAGATTATTTTTAAGAATGACTTCATGCCCGGTAAAAGACAATTTTACTAAGAACAAGCTAGGAATCATAAATTTACAAGTCACCTTAGAAGTTAAATATGTCTACAAATGAGCCTCGGTTTCATGGTTAACAAAAGTTGCGCAACATTGTAGCAACACGATCTTGATGCTGCAAACAAATGACAGTGTTGCTTACAGCATGTATACATTTCACGAATACGAGACTGTTCTTGTTTCTTGAAACCAAAATAGTTCCTAAAATAAATATGGTGAAAACTACAGCCCGGAGCGCGGCCATATTCTCACTAGATGGTGCTAAACTCAACATTTTTAGTTAATTTTGTTTTTAGTGACAATAAAATTATTACGTCAAGGATGGTACTTACAGATTGTATTTGCGAACATCAGGCATTCCACTTTATCGAACTTAGTCTAGATTATTGCATAAAAATCCATCTAACTCAGACTGTTCACCTCATCATCACGTTAAGTGTAGCGATCTCTGTACCTAAGCATCTTAAGATACTGTTTTTTTTTAGGTTTTGGACCCGCACTTGGGCGATCCATTGGCTTGGACGGGAGATAGAGTCAGACTTTTACTGACTAAAAACCCACTTATGTTTCTTCGTTGCCTTTCGAACCGGGCCCGAATCTTCTTTTCAGAAATAAATCCTTGGCCCCAGTAGGTTTCGACCCTGCTGAGCCCCTACGGTTTGCTGACAGCTCCTTGAAGCGCGCGTAGAACAATACGCGCCGTCGACGACGTCCAAGACGACCTAGTGTTGTTATCATCATTTATTTTCCATGCAAAATTATGGTGCACCGAATTACGTGAATTTCGAAAACTTTTTAGTTTTACGGGTTAAGTACATTTTAGCGATTGTAATTTGGCTAGCGGCCAGCTGGTGGATACCAGAGGCGTAGCTACCGCCGTATCAGTCGTATCAATGATGCGGGGCCCCGACATGTGTAAAAATTCATAACATATTATCCTTCCAATTCTCTTATTAATGAGAGAGGCGTAGTTTATGAATAACTACATAGTAAATGATAGGATGTTCCATTTTTATAGCTCGTGCTCCGTTCTAGAACGAATTCTCTACATAAGATCAAATTACAAACTTATTTTCACTTCTATTCCAGAATACCTACTAAAATAAACAAGCTCATCAGTCTCGGTCTTACATGGACAAAATCTATCTCGTTTGGACATCTCTGTCGTGGCCTATCGCAACTCCGTCTCATGTCTCTAAGCCAGTAGGGCCTACGTTGTAAAAAAAAACCTTGATAACTTTTGATATGGGGCCCCATATAGGCTTTGCGTCCAGCTACGCCACTGGTGTATACGTGCAGTTTACAGACAAGTTTAATAAATTTATTGAATCATTTGTTTAACTATCTACACTGCGGCCATGAATAATGTATGGCATTACGAGCCATATATCAGGATTAGGCCTGGTAACAGTTGACATTACATCAAATATGGATGTTTTAGAGTTCAGCATTTATTAATATTTGCACGTTTGATGTGGTCGGTGTTTATCGAACTGGTGGTCTACTAAAGTATTAACATCGTACACCAAATGCAACTCAAACGCATTCTATTCCCACAGTAGGGCAAGGGAATGAAGGTAGCTTAAAAAATTAGGTTAAAAGTTCTCCAATAAAGACAGAATTCTATATTTTTTTGGATAAGAAAGTTCGCCAAGCGCTAACTGCACTGTGCGGCGCCGAAACGGCTGCAGAGTATAGACGCTACGCATAACTCTTTATAGTAAGCGTATAGAGTACTATATTCAGTTAGCACGACAACAACGAGCAAGCTGTGCCAACATCGTTTTACGCAGGACTTTTTTATTATTTGTGTTCACTGCAACCTCATTTAGTGATTAAGCGAGATGACATAATGAAAAATGTGTCTGTAAGGACTAAAACTAGAACATGGTCATTAATCATAAAAAAACAACAGCACAAGGAAAGATCTTTTGAAATTTCATGCTACCAAAAGGCAACTAGGATTACTACAACACAGACGCATATTTATATCATTAGTTCTGAAATGAAACGTGACACCCTAGAAAGAACAAAACACCTAAAGCTAATAGACGCGTCATTACACTAAGCAAGCATCTTCACGAACTCGAAGAACCTGTCTGCTAACATAGCTCCTTAGTAGGTTAGTGAAGAAAAAAAATGCATTCAGAGGCCGTAACCGCCGCCGCGGCCGGTCCAATAACGGTACACCATCCGACTAGCTGCTTAGACTCGATAATCGCATCTCTTGAATGGAGACGAGAATCTATCAATAAATATTCAAATGTAAAATTGATAAAAATTGTAACAGTAGCATATAGGAGGCTTGATAATATTAGGGATATATTTTAAACAGTGCTCAACGAAAATGCTGATGAACAATTTGCAGCTCCTGACAAAGGTACAGCATCAACAATTCAAAACCCCTTCAATACCGGCAAAGCCAACCCACATCCAAAATAGGATAGAACAACCCGCCAAAAATAAACCATAACTGAAATCACAGACAGATGTTTCGTTTCGGTTTTAAAATTCACGAGTCGGAACAGACTTTGGGCAAACAGTTCCTCCATTTATCGGAACGTGAAACTAGAACAATAGTCCGATTCATTTATATTACTTTGCCCTTAAGGAGGCCAAGGAAAGAATCAAATGATCGATAATCGGCCCAGCAGGCGCAGTCGATTTCAACTAACGAGAATTGGATAAGACTAAAAAAAACCTCGGATAGGAAGAAAACAAATGACAAATACACAAATACAGTTCACATAAAACAAAATATTACCTTCCTACTAGAAAGAAGATAATAAAATCATAACCTGAACAGACGATACAATTATGGAGTTTCATCCAAGGGCTTTCTTGGGATTATTTCCAATTAAAATTGTCATAAGCCGTCGGATCCCTTACAAAGTAGCTCGAGCTGAATGTTTAAGAGTATTATATTCACATGTCAAACCTCTGTGGTATTCTCATAAGCAATAACAACGGACTGCGACAACTTATGTCTAAACCGCAGAAATGCAATATCTATTCGAGACGACGGAAACGGAACATGTGGCAACTATTTCATATCTAGAGTTACAGCTTCATCTGAAACATTGGATATTCTTACTTCTTAGATGTTTTTCTTCACACATGTTCCATCAGATGCTTACGATTCCGTTTTAATAGCAGCGGAACACTTTCAACAATAGTCTTTACTTGTAACATGATTTCAGATACCATCAATGCACCACTAGAATCTGGAAACTTCGTCATAAAATATTTTATAACTTCCCAGCGGAAAGTGGCTGCATAAAGTTGTGACGTCCAGTTTACCTCATGACACAAATCGCGTACGTTTGAAAAGTTAGCACTTTCGCCAAACTCGTAATCGGTTCGAGGGTCTTGTGGTTCCAGCACACTTAGATACTCCACTTTTAACAGTGCTGGCAAAGTGGCAGTGTAATTAGGGCAGTAATACTCGTTTTGCTGAAGTGGGGAATAACTTTTCGCAGGGGCAAATGCGAAATGTTTGCTTCGTGACTTGGGAAGAGCTCGGAGGATCCTTAAAATTCTCTTTCCGAGTATTTGGATTAAATTAGTGGATAGTTGCTAGTGACGTCTTAGATTTATTTAAATTGAATCTTACCGTTCTTTTCCACTTTCTTATCCAGCACGGTAATAACACAGCCTTGTCAGCAAGTTTTAAACCTATCCTATTTTACGTAGGCACGTTACACGTCGGCGTACCATCAACCTGGGGTTTACAACCGCGTTCGATGCAAATTGGCTTCGTCAGCGTTTTCCATCAGACTTTCCGAACAACCACCCCAAGCTATCCTTTTTTAACCAATAAAATATCCACAACTAACGAACAGTGCAATACTGCATTTTCGTGATCAGATGTTTCGTTATTTTTTTATTCAATAAACCTGCGCTTTGATATTGCGGTAGCATAAATATAAATATTATAATATAAGGACAGTCTTCTACTGGTAGCTTCGCCTGCATGGTATTAGTACCGGCCATCAATATATATTTCTACATTATTCTAATATATATTTGTATAAACTATATTTCTATGTAGTTTCTTCAATATCCATTCAGTATTTTTTGCGTGAAAGAGTAACAACCATTAATACCATCACACATCTAAACATCAATTTAAAAGTTAGAACATTTTTACTTTCACGTTCTATATTTATTAATGGGAAGTTTTCGTTTCAAAACAGGTTTCGGTTGCAATTTTTAGTAAGACCGCTCGACCGTTGAAAACGCACCAATTAAAGAACCGTGTCCATTTTGATAAACCTGACATTTAAATTGTACCAAAAATAATACTCATAGCGCTAATTTAGGTAGGATACATACAAAGTCAACTAGGGCGATGAAATCCAAAGGAGAGAGAACAACTGACATCTGAGACGATGCTTTATGGCGCTAGCAACATAGTAACGCCCGAGATTGCGGCTGAGGAAGCCACGGAAACTGTTTAAGATGTTATTTGGATGCGTACCATGTTACTTGGTATTGTTAGGTAAACAAAATATTATACAAACGAAAAGGCACCTAAAAGAGGGCAAATAGATAATCTAACGTGATTTGCAGAAAAAAAGAAGCCAATTATTAAAAGTATTCCATCGTGAATTAAGGACACAGAAAAATCTAAATCAAGTTCCAATAGAAATATATTTCTTATTGGAGATATCAAAAAGACAACTCCAACAAAGAACCTTCATTAAACCCCAAGCGAGCGCCGGCATTCGCGCATCTATTGTCTTACTATTGTGTCTCAAATTGACGGTATCTGAAAGGTTAAAAGCAAAAGTGACCCTTGAATCGAGTCCCGTCTTTGAACATGCTAAGCACGTTTAATCCATGTCCCGAGACACGTTGATATATTGTGTGTTTCAAGCAGGTTCAGGTCTTATCGCACGACCCAGACGACATCTAATAAGAAAAAGAATGATGAACTTTAACCAGCTAGACTGGAACGCCGGTAACATTGACATTAAATAAAGCTGCACTTTTTTATGTAGGTATACTATTACAAGACATGATTGCATCATAGTGGTTTTAAATACAAAGAAAACATTACTGGCTTTCGTATAACTTTATATCAGGTATATCTGCAGTTTATACGCATGGACTAAAAATCGGAAGCCAGTAGATATTTGTAACATGCTGTTTTATAGCGATTGGTCAAACCGCGATTTTGTTGAGGAAGCTTCTAACTTTTAAGCCAGAAGACGAGAACTGGCTCTCCGATATCTGAGAATAAAAACAATATCAACAAATGTCCGCAATATATCTCCTGCCATCCCACCATACGCAACGCACCCTTCAACAAATCAGTTATGGCTTACGCTACATGAGCAGTAATGCTATCATCGGTCCACTGTCTTTTATAGCCATGGACGTTTTGTGCCCCTCGAAACAACACCCTGACGGCTCCACACGATTTATGGATAGCAAGGGAAAACATATTGGGGTTGTTCACACGGCAGACCAATCGGTAAATCAGGAAACAATAGTTGCGGCTTTCGGGTAGATTTCAGCTCGAAATTACGATGACTTGGACTAGACACAAGATTGAATCGGTTTTAAGATACAATTAATTATGTATCTGAAACAAACATGATTTATTGTAGATAGTAACTTGTCAGGACTATTGTTCGGAATAATCACAGCGGCTCGGGAACGCAAAGGGCGACTGAAGGAACACGGGTAGGTTTTAGTCAGTAAAATTCTGGCACTTCTCGCTCCATCCAAAGCAGATATTATTTGAAGATATCACACCAAAGAAAAAGATTTATTGTGTATATTGCACCTACTTACTTGCAAAGCTTCTTGTAAGGTCAAAATGAAAGTTTAATAATATGTGCTTTAAACACCGTCATAACAGAACTTATGAATGTTTCAAGGTACCGTAATAAAGCGCAGAACGCAGTTTTAATAAATATACAAATAGCTTTCGCTGCTCATATTCAGCATTTCAAGAGATTTTCACTCGTAGCAGAAAGTGCAAATCTCTTGACGTGCAAATTGGTGTAGCAACGGCTTGAGGATTGCATATTAGGGTGGCTGAAGTTAAATTAATTTCTGACGTGAAATGTTCGTTCATAGTTCGGTAACTGTTGAGAACAAGTGATGCAATAACTAAATGCAACATAATATTCATATGGGGATCAAAACCGGTATCACAAACCGTTTTAAAAAGTTTGTTCAGCGTTTTGTCCGAGGGATTTGCGAATATACCAGGAAACTCGGATAATCCACGGGCTTATGTGACTTAACTATTGGGGATAAAACTGGACCGGAACAGATAGAAATGGGCCGGAACTGTGGGTTGTGGGGTAGAACGAGGGGACAGAATGGGCAAAGCAAATTGATTGATATGACGAAACCGCAACGAAAATCTTGGCAGCATACGATAAACATAGCGGTGAAATAGAAGCTATCACATTTCATGAGCCCCGATTTTTAAGTATTCCAACGAAACGTCCATATATTATGTACCAGATAAGTACTCCGTACTCCATCAAGTGTTTCTAAGCGGAAGATTTAAAGCCATTTCCTTGCTACTGCACTCCGTGATAACGTTCACGAAGCCTCCATTTATGTAAGACCCTACTTATAGTCTGTATACATACATGTAATACAAAGATTACATAAGACAAAACCTACATAAATGACGGTTGTGAGATCCTTTTACTGATACCGCTAATAAAGTCTGCGGGCGGAATGACATTCTATAAGTAATGGTTCCCTTCATAGATTTCGTAGGTTTTGCTTTAGTTTAGCAATAAATTTACTTTAGTAATACAAGAATAATTATTACAGAAACAGGTTTGGTAGTAATTGACTTAAAAACTGAAGAAACTGGTTCGGATCGCAGAAAAATAATGAAAATAAACATCAATAAGGCACTTTTAAGGTGACAAGCCAATAACAATGAGGTAAAGAAGAATATAAAATGTCTTCTTATATCTATCAGTGGCATCGCAAAGGACCGAACATCAGAGGAACGAGTCTCAATTTATTGAATGTCCTCAATCTCGATCACAGAATACAATGTTGTGTGCTTTATCAAATTTAGGTCTAAGGCCGTGACGACTGCGCCTAAAGATGGATTTATTAGCGACTTTGTTACAGGAAGCGTAGCGAAATGGTCTGGCATGGTGTTTATATGCCCAACCCACTGAGTAACATTGTATTCCGATATTGATATCTCTAAAAGCATGTTTATTTGCTTCAGAACTCTTACGAAAAATACACAGTACCTACTGAAAACAACGGACCACAAAGCAGAACATTTTTACTTTTTGGACCAACTTTAGTACCGCTTTTCGAGGCAAAATTAGTCCGTTTTATAGTGAAACATTACACAAGGGTAGTGAAAAATCCCACATTTGTAGTAGTGTATGCCAAAATGGCTGCAGTGCAATGCAACCTCCCACTTGCGGCTATGAATGTAGCTAGAAGCCCAGATGTGGCCGATGACAAGCGCTTACGTAATCCGATTAAAAGGAATTTGTGTCACGACAGTTCATAGACATTGTCATAATAAACCTCATCAGTGCATGTTCCTTATGTTTTTTCGAGGAATAGGACTGATGGATCAGCAGCCTAATTGCGTAACGCGTTTTGGCGTAACAATTAGCGTTCGCATGCGATCAATTGCATTCAAATTAATCTTCCAAATCATATAACACAATATATCAAAGAAAATGATTAATGACTGGAGTGAATTGCGATTAAAATAACTGGTCAAGTGCGAGTCGGTCTCGCACACGAATGGTTCCATAAATCCCTCAAACTCCGACAAAATACTTTCTTAAAGGGTCCTCCTTTAATTTATTTACTTATTTTTTTTAATATAAGGCAATAGAAATACACACTCTGTGAAAATTTCAACTCTCTCCCTTTTACGGTTTTTGAAATACAAGCGGAGGAGTATGGCACATTTTAGGTAAGGAACTCTAAAAAATTAAATGATTCTGGTATGAAAAGTGAGAACATGTAAAGTCAAATCTGTCTAATATACACAGAAACACATGGGAGGTACTATGCATGCCCAATTGCCCATCAGTGAATTAATACGTTAATACGATCAGATTTCATTTATATATTTAAAGGTACAACAGCGGACCAGATTGATTGATTGCGGGCGATCAGATCGATTTCGTATTAATCTCGTTCTGATACCACTTGGTGTTTTAAATTATCAGTAGATATCTATCGAGAACTTGCTTTCTATTCCAATGGTCTAAGTGTTTAATCATTTATAAATAAAAATGAGGTAAAACGTTGCGTGCTACATAAAATTGGCACCCGCATTGATTTAAAACAAGGGAAAGGTCGCCATCGATTGTCCTTGTGACCTGATTGCAATAAAACGTTTGAAGATTATGACAAAGATAGCTTAGCCAATTACATGGTACAACTGAATTCGATACTGTTATAATTCAACGAAAAAGTAAATTCTAGCCGGTTGCAGAGGATTTTAGGATTCCGTAAGTTATCCGAAGGATAAGCAACTGAATCCTATTAGCAGACTTCCGCTGTCTGTCTGTCTGTCTGTAGCAGACTATAACTTATTTACTTAGTAGGTAGCAGTTGACATTTTTACAGAGTGTGTATAACAAAAATCGTGAGGCAATAGTTGCCCAGTGGTTACGGCACCTACTTAAAAGTTCTTCGTCGTAAGTTTAAACGCAGGCAGACGCTTTACTTTGTGTAATTTATTTCATCACCGCTGTTCTCAAAACGGTAAGGAAGCCAGCGTGTCTTAGAACCAAAAATTCGAAAATATACATATATATAACCAAACCGCAGTAGGAACGCGTAATGAATTACGGCCTATTCCCTCTCCTGGAGAGGACGCCTGAATCCCAGCAATAACATTATAAAGCCGATTATGTTGATGCTTAAAACAAAGAACAGTTTTTCGAACAGACGGACATTTAATGTCCCTTCCGGAACCGGTAATGAAACTGAAAATTATGACAACTATGCGACTTAGGCAATACTAATTTAGCTTAGCTCTTAATCTACAACCGGGGTTAAACTTGTTTCTTTTCAAAGTATTGATAGTTGTCTTACTAGAGGACTACAGGCACAAGTCACGAGTTTTATAATGCACCATAGTGTATGATCTACTTTAGTAAACAGAACCAGAAAAACTTATGTTATTCTTTAGGATAAATACTAGACAGATAGTGTGTTCAAAACATAAAACAGTTTATTTTGATATGACCGAAAAAAATAATCACAAATAATATGTCTCTAAAAAATATTTTTATCGATTAAAAACCGGACTTGCAATCATTCTCATTGTTTGTCAGATTATTCTACAAGCAATGTTTTACGGTTATAATGTTTTAATGTTATAATTAAATCTGTAGAAGTTTTTGTAAATTTCTAAAATGACTTTATATTTGAAAGCTTTGCGTCTTTTGTATGCAGTTCTAGTGACAACGCTTTAGGTCATGTACTCCTTTTAGAGGAACCTGATCTACCAGTTATCAAGAATATGGATTAGGCAAATAAATTAAGACCATTATCTGTTCAAAACGCCCACAAGATCAAATATGTACCTACTATTGTGTCCTATTTTTACAATATGAGACACACAAGTAATATTTGCGATTACTCTACTGTATATTAAAATAATCGCAAAAACCCGTTGTGAGTTTTATCACAATTTTCGCATTCATAAGTACGTCCGGACCGATAACCCGGGTTTCGGTCGACCTAACCGCCGAATACGGCTTTTTAACGAGTTCTAGAATTACATTCAGATTATTTTTAATTCTATCCAAATCCCTGCCATACATTTTTCATGTGATGAAAGGGTTTAGCACTCAAATATTCTTTTTTACTTTTCAATTTCATGAATATACAATTTGGTCAAGTAAAATCCAGGTGGCATCAAAAGATGATTATTTTTTATCGTTAAAAATTAAAATATGTAAATTCTTCTTAATAATAATATTTTAAATCTACTTGTATTGATGTAACAAGAGTTTAATAAAAAGCCGATAACAATAGCAAAAGGTTCCAAGTTTCAAAAGATCTCAAAAACGAGGACAAATGTTTCAACAGTCAAGCGTGCTTATCATACATTCATTGTTATAATTTTATACGTCAAATTTTTTTATAAATAACCCACGTATCACGTATAACCTTATATTCATTAGCTTTAGCAGTCACCTTCATAAAGCAAATTGTTTCGCAGTGAACCTTAACCCAAACTGTTCAATTTCCGGAGATAACTTTAAAATTTTCAGCCCACTGAATTTCGGAAAGGATGGGACCCATTATTCTTCCTTTGTGGATAATAATGATTTTATACATGTTTCGACCCTTCGACATATTTATGCAGGTTTTCAACACGTCATATTTGATTAAAAACCTTTCCATGGAGGTTTCGCAGTTCAGTTCAATAAGCTCCATTCAATCCTTTTGTATCGGAAATCTTTTGAAGCTTCGCATCTCGTTGGTCAAAGGATGTAAAGCTTTTGTGAGATCTTGAAAATATTTAAATATCCAGCTGGTGCTAGAAATTCTATTGCTAGTGCTTTAAACGCGCATTTGCAGATCTAGGTCGAATAGCAGATATTTATTTTTTTCAGATAATGGCAATATTCTCTTGTCAGGAATTATAAAGACGATTTATGAAAGACGTCATAGACAAAATTTTATATAATTTTGTTGGTACCATTAAACCAGCCTGTGTTGTGGGTTATGTGCCATAACCCGCAACACAGGCCCAGTGCTGGCCCACTTTTTCTCGCGGATAGTAAGCCTATGTCCCAACAATAAGAACGTTATAGGTGAATTTAAATGATAAAATACAATCCTGCCTCCGAAATTATACATTCATACCCCTTGTATTCATGCCTTAATGATTGACAATGTGAATCTAGGTGTTGACGCCATCAAAAGAATAAGGTATCTTTTACCTCACACAGTCTATTATGTTTTAAAACACAAACAGGAAAAAACTAACGTTTACAACCACATTAGCACGTACTTTTATTATCCAACTAAATTATGCCAGTTGCGTGGGAACGCTAACACAATGCACTTTCCATTTCTCCCATTCAAAAACCAACATTAACAGGTTTTGGTACAAAAGTTATATTATGAAACCGACCATCAATCAGTACAGAATTATTATAGTAAATGTTTATTTCAAATGCTAACGTATCTAAATGGTATCTTTAAGTTCTAAGTTCTGGACGGAATTTGTGTCATGGCCGCTTAACGACTCGGGCGGACCGCAAAAATGTTATGCCAACACGAAAATGTAAAATGCAAACTTAACTTAGGTTGATGGGAACGATTTTAAAATCAAACGAACCGAAAATTGGGCACATTTCACATTAGAAAGTTTGATATTGCTATATAGACTCAAAAATAAATTGCGGTGAAGATTTGGCAAATATTGACCGAGCACATATGCTTGTATATTCTGAAGAGCTTTTGAAAATGTTAATGACTGACATTCTGACCGGGACAGCATTTAAAGCAGCTTGTTTAGAAAAACTTGCTTGATAATTTCTTAGAACAAAATTAATCAATTCCATCTTCTATAATGTCTATCTTTCTAAGAACAGCGCTCTATTGAAACTATATCACTGATATAGATATGCTCTTGTTACAATATTCTCGAGGAGAAACAATGAAAGTTATCCCGTTGGATTTCAATTTAAAAATAGTTGAGATTAAAGTGGTCTCGTTGTAGAAAACTATAGAATTCGAAATACTCGACTTAGTTTCTTGGCTTGGTGATTAGACTGCAGCAAGACAATAAATGCCATAATTATATGCCGATATGATTGCGTGTATGGCTGCGTAACGAGAATAAGGATAACTAGCTACACACCAAATGTAATGTTTCCACCTGCTATTTTTTTGGGAAAACGAACCGGATTATCGGTATTTGGGTCAGATGTAAAAATGTTAAATTATTAATAATTAAATGCCTGTATTAATATCAATGGAATGGCAAGTCTCGTGGGCCAGGTCACGTTGCCTAATGAAGATCGTAGGTAGGAAGTATGTATTGCAACTACTGGACGAAAAGATTCAAAAGTCTACGCCAACAGTTTTTGGCCAGAGAATCTGACACGTCATCTGGCAAATGCAAAAGCTCATGCTGGTTGAATCAACGCATCTTTTCCTGGCGTAAATAGCGTGTTGTAACCATGAAGATAAGAGGAGTCTGATCGTATGCAAGTAGATAAAACAAACACATTGAATTAGACAAATAATTAGTAATTGACCTTGTTCTAAATACGATCTCGCAACAGACGATTGTTCTATTTCTTCTATTTAAAATACTCATGAGGAAATCTTAGAAGATAACATTGTAATGGGTTCGGTAACCGTTGGTATAAACATTTTACAGCGCACGTTTATTGTGCAAATTATTTTCGGTCTTCTCAAGTTTTTGATTGCAATTTGTACGTTTGGTTGTGGAGATAAGAAACAAACAACATAATTGACTGCTTCAGTGTTTTTCATTGATGTTTAGCGTGACTGGCAGTGATTAATGCTTTTTTGAGATGTTCACTTGTGTTTAGCCTTTATTTAACATCTGTCTAAAATTCTTCGTACAGTATGGTATCGGACGTAAAGAATAGGATCGTTCCATCACTTCCTGTAGGTGTCCTAAAAGGCAACTAAGAGTCTCATAAGAGAGTAGGCACCAGCATTCTCATTGAAATCGTCTACCTGCCAACGCGTGTCCAACTGTGAACGCCTTTTGGCTGAAATGATGAAATTTCGCAGTACGCAGTATCAGAATGCCTTCCACAAAGCGGAACGATGACCTGGTAAAGGCTGTGGGATTCTGTTGGATGCGAGTGACGATGCCGAAGACTAGTACGCCTGAGCTCCCTCTAACGTTGCTACAGCAAATGGTCCTATGACCAGCAGAGAAAACTCTGGTGCTGATAAATTCACAACATCAGCCACCAAGTCATTTGACTACAGTACAGCAATACTGCAGTTAGTGATAATTTCAGGCACACGGGGAATGAAATGGTAGCTCAACTTGTTTGTCAAGGCATTTCCATATTTATTGCTCGTAATCATGAAATCGTCGAGTTACATGGGTGACGCGGTATCAATTAATCATCTTTTATTTTCATAATAGCCGCTGTTAATCAAAATACATTTACCAAACTGACTGCTGGCGAGGTCAAATAACTTCAAACAATGTTCTGGCCAAACAGTTTACTAAGTTAGGTAAATTAATGTTTTATTTAGGCAACCCAGCTTGAGGAACGAAGGGTGAATTTGTGAACCAAAGAATACTTAGAGAAACAAGTGGCTTGAATTTTTTTACCTTGAAAGTTGAGAGAAGTAGAGATTGTAATATTGTGTTGTTGCATATTATTGGGCCAATATTTTTTGCAGTCTGGCACTGTAAAGCTAGTTTTTATGTCTGCTTTACAATGTAAAGTAAATTTTATAATTTTCTACTATGGCAATTATTCTCAGTCAACAAAATAGTTAAAATTATTTACCATGGCATTTTATGGCGTACAAGTGGCATCTACCTTCAGAAGATAAGAAATTATTTCTTCGAATGCACATAAGAGCAAAAAAAAACATAGAATTGAATTCGTTCTTACTAAAATCGACAAAAACAAACTTCAAAACCAAAATTAACACGTTACTTTAACGATTACGTAGATTGCATGTCGCTTTAGCACATGTGTGTGGGGTGAACAAACTTTACTTTGAGCGTCCCCTGAAGCTCGTTCAGTTGATGTAAACATCACTTGTTTGAGCACAACTAGTCAGGACCGAGTCCTCCTTTGTCGCCGCCACTATTTTTAGGATTTCACACTTCATACAAAGAGTATAGAGCATAAATTATATGCCATTATCCGCTTTGATATACGGCCTAGCTCTTAGCAACCCTACAAGACTAATACAGCAAATCCTTTTGGTTTGATTTATGAGATCAATTTGGCGCCGCGTTCGATTTACTATCGATATCGAGAAATCCGAACCTAATCATAATCAGTCATAATCGTTTTATTATCGTTGTTAAATTAAGTCGATGACATAATAGTCTTTTTAAGTCATAAAACTACAAAATTTGTCGTTTTCTTCTAAGATATGTCAGTGAAAGCCGCGTTCTTTCCTAAATTCGCACGACTCTCTTCACAATGTAGGCGTCTAACAATGAGGAAAGGATTTTCATAAGAATTGTTTATTGGGCATTCGTGCGGCGCCGGACGAATATTCGACACCTGGCGAAACAAATTAGCCAGCATTTATTAAGTCTGGCCACGTTACGAAACCTAAAAATAAACAAGAAGAGCTATAAAACCTGATATTAGTAATACCAACTTTTTTTTAAATTAGAAACTTTTATGAATGATGCTGAAAACTAATCAACTTTTTCATTCACAGAGTGTACAGTGTTTACCTACACACTTCTTTGTCCTCTTCTGTTCCCATTATTTTCGGTTGGATCTCCTCACTGTTCAACGCCAGGATATTTTATCCTGAGTTTACTTGAGATCTCTCTCTATTCTAGACCACCAGGTCTATGGCGGGCCACCTCTGCCTTTTGTCTTAGCAGGTTGTTAAGGCGATTATCATACTGCCACGCATCACGCTATATGTTGTGTGTCAACGCACCTACGCGCGTACTTGCGGGAGTGCAGATCTGTATCATCGTGCGGATTTTTTACGCACTCACGCGTGTAGGTGCGTTTTGTCAAATCACGCACGGCACTACGAGACTCAGTGTCATACCTTGCGTGTCGCCCCGCACCCACGCGCGTGAGTGCATGTCTCTCTGCATGTAGGCGCGTGATCTGCATGAACGCGTGTGGATGCATTTTCGGTGTGTTGGACTGTGCGTGTTTTCTATACAAACGGAGATACTTACAAGCAACGTTAAGACACGCAAGTGTGATAACCGCCTAAGTGCAATTTTTACATCGGTTTTTTTTTATTCTCGCTTCACCTAATATGTCTAAGTTCATACCAACATTTCATAACGCATGCATGACTTACGCAATAATACCCGCCAACCGCCAATCAAGTGACGTCATAAATTGAATTCTATAGCAAGTCTATTGTCCATCATTCATATTGACGTTTATCATGACTGAAAGGAGCTGTAAGGTTGATGACAGGCCTGCGAGACACGATACCCGTCACTTCATTAACGGCTGCGCAGATGACCTGTCGACGCCCGACGAGCTTAGAATACCCTGATTGTGTTAGACAAACCCTTTGTTTTGCGAACGAGATTCTAATCAATCCAATTGGTAGGCTCAGTAATTACAATGACAGCGATCTGTCATTACAATTTCATAGACAATGGTGAATGGGAAAATAGTCGGAAAAGGTAGTTTGTAAACTTTCTTGTTGTTCAATTTGCAGTTATTTGAAAGACATAAGAAAGTTTGTTTTACAGACAAGTACAATACAATAACATTTCTACTTGCTTAGATATATCCATTTATATTAAATTGAAATTTTCTTTAAAATTGGAACAATAATATAAAGTTAATTTAACGTCACGAATTCATGAGTAATTCTCTTGTTCTAAAATCATCAGTTGTGTCACTTAATTGGTTGCCATTTTTGACGGCTAATATTTCTGTCATTATCCTCATAATACGAAACGTGGTAAATAAGGCCAAAGTAATATATTACATTTATTTTGTAATTCTTGTAGAATGAGAGCTGTACAGTACACGTTGCCCAATACTGGTCAGAAATAAATTAATTTGAGTCCATCGACACAAAAAGAAGAAGAACGTCAAAGGAAATATATTCACACAGCAGGGAGTTTAAGTTCATGTTAGATGCTTTGACTAAAAATCAAACTAATGAATATTATTATTTTTATTGCACAATTTAATTCCACCAAGTCCGTTCCATCATCGGACCACTAGACGTACAGCGTTGGGCCATCAGTACTAGTGGATATCTCACCCATTCGTACAAAGCGTTTTGGAAACACATTCATTATGCGTACAGCTAAGGAGTGGAATTCCCTGCCGGGGTCTGTGTTTCCTGATAGCTACAACCTAGGGGTCTTTAAGTCAAGAGTGAAAAGGTTACTTCTAGGCAAGCGTGCGCCATCGTCGGTCACATCATCGCTTATCATCAGGTGACATAGTGGTCAAACGCGTGCCTATCAATAATAATAAAAAATATATAGTTTGATACGATTTCAAACAGTTGTAGTTCCGACACACCTAGGTCAATATCCTGGAAGCATGGCAAAGCACCACCTTTCGCAACAAACACATTAGTAGATACAATCAAGTACTAAGTCAAGAGTCAACCAGCCTCAAGATACTGTTAGGAACGTTTGCAGAATACATAATATTGATTTCTTGACAACGACAATTATGTGCCGACGACATCCGGGATGAAGGGGACTGGTGCTGTTCACATGCAAATGAGTTTGGTCGATCTTCTGTAGGTAATATTGTTAGAGAGACGATATGAAGACCCTATGGTAGGAATGGGGAAAGGAGGTGTTTTTCGCAAAGGATAAGAGAAACTTTTCGGGATGTCTTACCCGAATCATAAAGAGGGGGAGATTAGATATTGGAGTATGAAGTTTACTTTGAATCTTTTAAAATTATCCTCATTTTTTTTAAGTGAGAAAAAAATCAAGTAACTTCTTCCGCTCTGGGTGGAGCTAGGAGTATCGGACTTCGTGACTATTGCCAACCTGTGTTCCTTCAGTTGCCTATTCTGTTTCAGGGCCGCGGTAACTCTTTCGAACAATCTCGCAACCCTGGAGGCATTCTAACGTTGACCTGAAGCTCGGGTCATGGTGCCATATTATTGGCAAATGACAAAATGACATAATGTTTGGAATTGACGATGACGTGGTATTTTCGTAGCGCATGCCATACCCTCAGGCTTCATCATCATCATCATCATTTCAGCCGATACACGTCCACTGTTGGACATAGGCCTCCCCCAAGCGTCGCCACATCGAACGTTCCTGTGCGTCCCGCATCCATTGGTTTCCCGCTACCTTCACCAGGTCATCGGTCCACCTTGTAGGCCTTCCAACACTGCGTCTTCCGGTACGCGGTTGCCACTCCAAAACCTTTCGGCCCCAACGGCCATCTGTTCTGCAAGCAAAGTGCCCTGTCCATTGCCACTTAAGTTTGGCAATTCTTTGTGCTATGTCGGCAACCTTAGTTTTCATGCGGATATCTTCATTTTTTATTCGATCACGCAAGTAAACCCCGAGCATAGCCCTTTCCATTCCACCCTCAGGCTTAAAGTCACCCAAAGAGTAAGAGAGGGTTATACCCGGAATTAAGATATCCGCATGACAATCAAAGTTATAGACATCTCCCGAAGAATCGCTAAACTTATGCGGCAATGGGCTGAGCATATTGATTGCAGAACAGATGGTTGATTGGAATGAAAGATTCCAACGTTGAAAGGTCTTCCACGAGGTCGACTTATGACCTGGTGGGGGTCACGAGAAGCGATAAATGCAAGACGCATAGGTTCGGTCGTTGTGGCGACACTTTGGGGAGGCTTATGTCTAGAAGTAGACATCTTTCGGCTGACATGATAATGTTAATGTATATCGCATACATTTTAGACTATTCGACAGTTGCTGATTTTTTGCTAAGAGAATCATCAATCAGCTGAGAAAATCATCCAATGACATTTATCTCCGTGCCCTTGGGCGGAGCTGGAGATAGTGTCAGACTTTTACTGACTAAAAACCCACTCTTGTTCCTTCGTTGCCTTTCGTACCGGCCCCAGAAGGCTTCGACCCTGCTGGGCCCCTATGGTTTGCTGATAACTCCTTGAGGCGCGCGTGGAACAATACGCGCCGTGGACGTCTTGGGCTCAGTCCGGACGGTTACCGGACGACAATCGTTGATAAAACGTCGCAATATTAGCAGTTACCTAACCATTTTTAAGGTCGGTATTTCCCTAATATCAAATAGAATTAATAACAAAAAATCTATCGCACGGTAAGATCCAATACACAAATAAGGAGGAGACGCCCCATTGGAACCGTTCCCAAGTTCCAATGTTACCATTATCAATACATTTATTCCGTACATAGTCTGCTGCTTGGATACAAGTTAAGCGGTCATAGAACAACTGTCGACATGGCTGCCTCGAATACTAATTGGTTTAGCATGAATAGTTAAACGTGGACACCGTTTATTAACGTTGAACCAATATGTTTAAGCAGTTAAGCAGCTTTTGGGGATACTGTTCCCCTTAAATTTGAAGAGCTTTTTGATGAAATATTGATTTGCTTGTCAGTGTATTAAGAACGGCTTTCTTCAAACACCAGTTACATGCAAAATATGACATACAAGCAGTCGGAAATATCAACACAAATATGCATAAACACATTGACGATAACCGTGGCAATATTGAGTCAAGCCAGCTTATTACCTTTCAATTTTGTTAGGTGATAGGCAGGTAAAGTCAACAGGAAAACATAGTAACTACTCGTAGGTGAAGTTCAATGTGACGTAATTTATGCATCAACGTCGAATTTTAAATGAATGGCCGTCATTTGGATATACTCGTATTAAACCTTAATACTGAACCAGTAGGTAAAGCAAGGAATTCACTAGACCTCACAATCGGCGAACGGTCACCGGTACACTGACGGTCGCCATGCCAATGTAAAGCTAGCACTACATTAAACCGACGCACACGTGAACCACGCCTGATTTATACGTAGAATGACGTCGCGTGGCGTGGATCTAATGTAGCTCTACAAGTCTAGTTGCCATATAAAATGTATGGAGACCGACGCATCCAGATCGGCGTACGTGTGCTCAATGTAGGTCTAAATTAAAAATTTCCATAGCGTATTGACCGTTATCTCTTTTCATGATGACCCACAAACATAGGACCAACCTATAGTAGCAAGATCTAAATACACGACCTGCAGGCATACCAACGCTGCACACAGGCATGCCGTCTAATGAAATTCGCATTTTGTATTTCCAATGACTTAAAATGATCCGAAAAACGTTTTCTAAAGAAAAATAACCTTTTTAGTAATTCTCGACATGGTTTGTCAGCTGGGGTGACACTAACCCCATTACGTCTCCCTTACGTCATTTAACGACCCCAAGTTCAGCAGAAATTATTACTGCGTCGACTACTTTAAGTTCATTTGTGATTAAAATTGGGGAAATCCTGTGAGCTGTCACGTATTCACGATACTAAAGCATGTTGCAATTTTTTTCGGGTGCGGTATTTAGGCAGGGCAGCGATGAATCATATGTAGGTAACTAATTTAAATTCATATAAAACCAACTCGATATTGGTAATTAACATGGTAACTGTGTTTTCTTTATCATTCGTAGAAATCCTACGTTTGTGGTAAACAATTCCGGTAACAGCGGATGAAGAGGTTGAAAAATTATCTGTTCAGTCTGGTAAGAATATTATACTTCCCGAATACTTGGACCCAAAGTTTAGACATTTCCAAGAAATCTCTTAGTATACAACGCATTCATTACCTACTCAATGAAAAGAAGACCTAAATTTTCAGAAATTAAGATGTATCTGTTCTTGAATTCTGACAAAAAAAAACTGTCTAAAGCACTGGTTCTATACTAATTTTGCACAAAAGATTCTTATTCAAAGAAGGACACAAAGAAGAATTTCTTCACTAATAGACAAAACCAATCTAAGTCACTGGGTCTATAAGGATTTGGCACAAAAGATCCTTATTATATCCAGTAAAAGCTTTTTTGAAACTCGTCAGTATCAGGCATACTGTTTATAAGAAAACTGAAAACCTTGGATCCCATACAAACATTAGACTAAATCCAGTCAAACGTGACACGTTTTCAAGACAAATTAGCACTATATCCATATAAGGTTCATCAAAATAACTGAACAAGCGTGTACACATTATTCGTACTGTACGAATGGACGGAGACATATCGATTAAACGATCACCTCAGTGATATGACGCGGAGCATTATGTTAAGCCTGGGATCGTGTGAAATGCATATGATAGGGTATCAATGTTTCTATATTGGATATTTTTCTTTCTGCAATATTCTGTACAGGACGTTTGGGGGACATACAGGACGATCGTCTCGCCGTTATCGATATTCAAGGGTATATATTCCTTGGCATTTATGGAAAATATCGACTGGTACAAAGCGAAAAATACTACCTATCTGTAATTTTCAAGTACAGTAATCACCAGAAAACCGCATAATTGCAATTGCAATTTTTCACTTTACACCCGTGGATACAACAGATAAATGTGAAGAAATTAGCAACGGAAAAAGTTTGAAAGAGGCGGTAGTAGAAGAAAAGTTGAAATGGAATCATTAATTTTGTTTTTGAGATAAGAAACTTATTTTACTAAAGACTTGAAGATTATAGATAAAGAGGTGACAATGTGTTACGGCGTTCTTACGAAACCTGACACAAGAATAGAAAGATGATGATAATAACAGCAGTGTTTAAAACTCAACGTAAAAGGCAATCCAGTACGAATCTCCAACAAAAATATCTTGAATAATTCAAAAAGACAAGTAAGAACATCTGACGTTACACAAAGTAAATCCTTAACATGTACCTTATTCCCAACGTCGTTTTATCAAAAAGACTATCAAAGTGCCAAAACGTCCCTAGAGAATATTCAGAAAGGCATTTCTGATCGGAGGAGCTCGAAAAACATTTCGTCAAAAATTCCCAATGGTCTGTTTACCGTTATGACTAAAGAAGTTTGCGTACAGAACCATATAAGTGTTGAAATTCCAATAACCATTAAAGTTTGATCTTAGCATGTAAAATTACACAGGTGAAGTTGGGTCGAGACCTCCAGAGCGAATTTAAGTATTCATGTTAGGTAGTTGTTCGATTCATGTTCCCAGACTCAGACATGCAAGTACACCTAAGAAAGGCACATCTCTAAAAGCCACTGAGGTAATCTAGCTCTGAATATTCGATCGAAGAGAAACTGTTTCGGTATTGTATCGAATGAAATCGATTCTACTCTTCATGTATACTGTTATATTCGATTATGCATGGGGAGCTGTGTAAAATTTTTGTTCCTGATAACTATTGCCGGGCAAGACGGCATAAATTATTTGTAGTGCCGCGCTGCCGTACGGTTGCACGACGTATGTCACCTATTCCGCGAATGTTAACCGCACTCAACGCTCTCCTTGAATCCAGTCCTAGACTAGATCTATTCGCTGATGAATGGAAGGAGATATTGATCGAATGTCTGGCGATTTGCGAGAAGACTGAATAAGAGGTTTAGTTGTATTATTTGTTATATTTTCTTTAATTAGGTTTTACATAATTTGTACCTTTTGTAATCAGTGTAATTGGCATTCTGTCGTTCTGGTTAAATAAATAAATAATGACGCGACTTATCAATAAATTGTATCTTCAGATAGTTTTTGTTGGTTAGCAAATACCAATTGAAGCAGTGTAAATTCTTTTCACTTTACGTCCAATTGAAAGTAATTAGATTCTGTTCGAGACCTAACGATGTACTATATTCTCTAACTGGAACCAATCTGAATCACAAAATAAAAACTTAAAATCGAATTACAAAGATTCTAGAATTGAAGCAGACTTAACTGTTTTACAAAGTTTCTAAAAGGAGGTCAGCCAGCCTCGATAGAGGGACAACGTATTACTAGAATATAATATCATCTTACATCAGGGAAAACCGATTCGGAGCCGGCTCTCGAGCTTGGGTTACTTTCTTGGATTCGGGTCTGCATTTTTAACGCTCATTTAGACGGATCCCGACTTACAGAGGGCTAAGGAAATTCAGGAAATGGAACAGTCCGGGAAAATTGGTTCTTGTTATTGAGACAATTATGCTGTTTCTTTTTTAAACCTTCGAATTATTCATTGTCTCCAATATTTAATTTCGAAATTGCTTTCTAATTTATCAATATTAACCTCGACTTACCTCATAAAATTGACTACGGTCTCGTGTCACGCCAAAATTGTCAGCTTCGAAGTTTTAAAATAAAATGAGTCATCTGTTTCTGATAAAATCAAAACCTGTTTGTGTTCTTATTGATCTTGGTTGGCAATGAACTTCGTTACTAAGCTATCAACTCTTTTTTAAATAAAACGATCGGACAAAACGATACCGTACAAAACGATACTTCAAGTCTCGCCAACACTACACAAATTCAATATTCCAGAGTGTCCTGACTTGTTCCGATTCCAATCTTATCTTCGACATCGTACTTCATCGTTCTTCGTGTAATCTGGTCGTAAGTGGATATAATCAAAACACAAATAGGTTAACAACTTACATCAACGAGACACCGCCAACACACAGGAACCATTCCACACCGTTGGATCACTTCAACAATCCTACCACACTGTTGCTTATCTAACGGCACGCACACAACCTGAAACAATGGACACACTGCGTTAAATACTGTTAAACAATTGAACAACACTTGGTAAACACATTCCAGGTTCGCCGGTAGTCAGCGACGATTATGAAATGCAGGTATTTATTGGTAAATACAATAAAGGCACTACCAATTTCAAAACCCTTTTTGAGAATCCAAACCAATTGTAAATCAACGCCATAACATAAAAATATTTTGAAAACCTATTATAGAAAATTCAAGGGCAAAGCTGTCTTAAAAGCGTCCTTCGAAATCGTAATCATCATCTATTTATATAAAATTATCTAGATCATTAAAATAATAAAGGTTAGCAATAAAAATATATAATCTAAATCAGTTCATAAATAAACTACCTTAATCAAACAATAACATTGAACCAGTATAATTGAATATTACAGGTACTGAATAGAAGTATACGAGTATTAAAAAGATGAATTGGACAGGAATATCGAAATATACAATCTTACAATATGCTTAATAAATAGCAATCAATACAAAATTGAAAAGCAATCAAGGCGTCTACCCCATTTATTAAACATCAAGGATTCTTGCTTCCAAGGATGATCAAACAGGAATAAGGAAAAGATGAAATATTTCTAAGAATTTATTAAAAGGTATTCTTATTCCTCAGTTCGAAATGAAAAACGTGGAACATGACTCAGCTTTTGAAACCCGATTTAGTGGACTCTTTAAAAGTGCTTCTCAGGTGGATGAAGGCAAACGAATCAAAGATTATATCATAAAATTAATTTTAAATGAAAGATACGTTTCATAAAAGCACATTGTAGCAATTGTGAAAATAATAAACCTTGCATTGGCGACTAAAATAAGAACGCCAAGTCAATATCTTTCACACAATAACGTAATAAAATTTGTAGACTTTAAAATAAAGTTAAGCAGAGTCTGCTTGGCACCTGACCAAATTGGAAGGTATTGAAATTAAAATATACACCAGAGCCTCAGAAATATTTTTTCACCATTCAATTTGTTTCCAAGTCTAATTCCATCTGGCAACATTCAGGCGTTTTGCAAGCACCTCCTCGTGAGAGCTGTGTCTGAAGATTCGACAGGATTACAAGCGCAAATATGTTCAGATTATTTCATGCTCAAATGAATACGAATTGGTTGAGTTTATGAGTTTGTGTTGATTAAACAAAACTGCGTGCATATTTATACCTCCCGAGTGTGTTATAAAAACGATTATTCTAAATTGGCGAGCAGTAGTTTCCACCTGTGAATTTATTAGTATTTGAATCAATAAGCTGCAAACCTGCAATTTTGAATATCACAGCAGGAGGAACTATAAACGCGCCCAAATGTTTGCAATTCCCAAATTCAGGTATTTTCTGATCACTGGTATGGTATGCATCGGTGATTCGACCAGTTTTACTACTGTTGAATCTTCTAATTTATAATTCAAATTTCTTCAAAGACACGCATCTTTTAATTTGAGCTAAAATGTATTACGTCTCTCAAGAATATGATTATGAAGGGAAAGAGCTCGTCCAATGATGTTCTCACACCCAACTTGTACTTTCTTCAGTTGTGATTAAGTTTAGTTTGCTTAAAGATACCCGGTGTTCTGTTCAGCGTTTACTTTCACTTCTCCGTTGCTTGCGGCAGCCATATATTTATCATTTGGATGTTACCACGCCTTTAGCAGCTCTCAAGAAACCTGCAGTTTATGTTCAATATCAATTTCACCTTAAATATCTTCTTATAAGGGATAGAGTGATGAAACAGGGGGGTCACGACCCTCAGCATTGAGGAATACGACACAAGGAGGAGGATCTTCTTATAATTCATCAGATGCTGATTTTTAGTGGTTAAGCCAGTTTAGATGCTAAGTTAGGATATAAGTTGACATGTTTGTACTGAAATTACCGTAACTTTGCTATTTCATTAGTAACACTTACATGGACGACTTTCCTATATCGATGTTGTGATTTCGACCAGTGAGTGTTATGACACGAATTGTAAATCTTACCTTGGCAAGGAATCATTAAGTGAGGTCATATTGGTAGTAACAAACGCAAATTTTCTAATTTCGACTTTACTGCAATACTATTTAAATTTTATTGCCCCGTAAGTGTCGTAATCACAAAGAGACTGCTGAGTTTGAGGTCCTGAGCTTGATTCCTAGGTCGGGCACTAACTGTTACTGGGTATTTCCATTAGAACTTTTTCAGTACTAGCCCGAAGTTTTGATGGTGATCTGACACTAACGTGCCTCGGAAAGCACGTGAAGCTATTGGTCGAGCGAGTGCCTGATCTCTCCTCGCAGTCACCCAGTTGTATCGAATAGCCGTACTATCGGACTAAGAGAGTAAAGAACGAGAGAGTGCACTTGTGCACTACAATATGCTCCGCGTACTTGGCTAATCTTCGTTGAGGCTGTTCACCGTGATCGTAATTCGTTCGAGAGGATTATGGATCTTAATCATTATTGGATAGTATTCAAATTCTAAAATAAAATCTATTCACCCGTTATCTACTGTAATAATTTCAACAAATCTATGTCCTGGGACAGTCAAGCTGGTAATATCCGACACCTCTTCAAGGTCGCATTAATACTTATTACTAATTATCTCCACGTGTTTCAGCACCTGTTAACAAATTCAATCATAGAAACCATACATAGTCCCTACATAAGCTGGCATATAAGATTTTTCAAATATGATAATACCAGTTGACAACAATGAAGTAAATTACAATTGGAACCTTGGGTTGTCTTTCCGCATAGCAAAAGCCTTAGAACATAATGACGATCGCCACACACGTTTTTATGACGTGGCAAAAGGAGTGTTGCTATGCGAGCTCTAAATTAAAACTACTTGAAAAATGAAATCGAGCTTCGGCCAAACGAACCAGATTTATGGTTATGGAACAAACCTTTTTTTTAGGAAATCAAATTCAAACTCAAAATTATTAATTTCACATGGGCGCTTATGAAACGTCAGAAGCTAGTGCACGGTTCCAATTGGTCGTTTTTTTCCTATGGAGAAGAACCGGCAAGACACTCCATGGTTACTCTAATCATCAAATAATCTCTCGTCGTCTGGCCAGGGCGAGAGGTAAGTGTCAGACTTTTACTGGTTACAATCCATCTGTTTTCAGTAAGTTACCCTTTGCATTCCAGAGCCACGGTAACTTTACAATCCCCCAGGCCTGGATATAGAACTAACCTAATCCGAAATCCTTACTAATATTATTACAAATAAATGTGAAAGTAACTCTCGTCTGTCTGTTACGCTTTCATGGTTAAACTACTGAATCTACTGATTTTGAAGACATTTGGTACGAAGTAATCTTGAACTTCAAAAAGGAAATAGACTGCTTTTAATCTGGCTTCGACTTCGACATCCACACAGAAGAAATTGTGGGCAAAAGCTGGTACTGTATATCGGAAAAGGTTTTTTATTATTCATACCAGTAAATATGAATCAACTGTTGTCAACGAAAACGGCATGATAGGAACTTTTGAGGTGACTAAACAGGAAAAGGCAGTCCCTTCTCTACGTCTTCTGGGTACTTTGTAGCATAACACTATGAAAATGTGGCGGGGATAATACGTTTAGGCTACTGTAGTGAGTGTTCTACTAAATCTATACTAATATTATAAAGAGGAAAGATTTGTATTTTAGTATGTAACTAATAAACTCAAAAGCTACTGTGCCGATTTCAAAAATTCTTACACCATTGGAAAGCTACATTCACCCTGAGTAACATAGGCTATATTTATTGCCCGTGCGAAGCCGGGACGGGCCGCTAGTAGTCTATACATTATGAACGATATAAAAAGTCAAAAGACAATTGACGTTATTTAAAAATTGATTAAAAAAATATATGAATATAGCACACGCTAAAAATACTAAAGCTACGTCCTAAAATGTACCACAGCAGGTAGACCACAAATCAATATTTTCGTATAAAATAACCATCGCGTGTATTTACCCATTTAAGGGCAGAGGCGACACCTAGTCTAAATATAAACTTTCCCACGATCCGTGATGTCATGTCAACGGCCTTAAAAAAATATATGATAATATTATCCTTGTCTATTCTGTCATGCTTAAAAAAGCACATTGAGTTTCATGTAAAAAAATTTAGTATGTAGCTAGCATATTTAAGACCTACAATGCTATGTTATTGATGGCCTAAAATTGTGTATCTATATATCTATGTACCTCATCAAATACAATATTTTCAAGACTGGCTTGCCCGTCCCGGATTCGTACTGGAGCATTTTCTTTTCCATTTGTTATGCAAATAATGACACCTTTAGTATTTACTTAGGTTACTATTCGAAGTCTCAAGTATATTGGCCCACGGAATAATATTTGGCATACAAACGAAATTCCCTTTTTTCACCTCCTTAAAGGTTGAATTTCCAAAAACCTTTTCTTATTATTCGTCTACAATTGTCGTAACAGGTCTTGAACGCTGGCTTCAAGTTGCGCAGAAGTCAAATATTCGGTCTCTTTAGTGGTGCGAAGTGGGACGCGGGGGCGGGGAGTGTCAGTGATTGGCTGACGTCACTCCTGATTCGTTCCCTGCGTTGCTGCATGTATCTAACAACGAAGACGATTGGCTCGCCAATGTATGGAATGCGCAAAGCGATCCCCACTCTGACGCCGAGCGCTCAAGATCCGTTTCGGCAATTGTACGTCATAAATGGAAGCTTTGAGCAAAATTTCACATCCCTAGCCACAGTAGTTTCGGCTGTGTGTTGATGTCAGTCAATCAGTTTCTCCTTTTATATAGAGAAGATAACGTGTTTAATGTTGTGATGATTTTCAGTATCAGAATCAAAGATAACTGTTGTCTATCCAATACCCAACACCTGTTTCAGTACCCAAGATAAATGAGAAACTACTATCTGTCCTTGCTTCACTAATCGTACGATATGCAGCCAAAATTATTGCTGTTATTATTCATAGATACTCATAGACACATCTTTGATTAATGTTTCATCATTATAAGTTCACTATAGTCAAATATAGATATAAAAGGTAGTTTCACAAAACTATGAATATATCTACGCTCAGCTATGTCATCCTAGATCTAACGATTCTTTAGTATTTTTATATTCTTGATTCGATTTTTTATTGAAATCCATAATGTACATAGGTATACAGCATTCAAATTGAAATAATTATGAACTCAATCGAACACAGTAAAATTGTCAATGCTAAAATTGTAATTGAAGAGAGGAAAAACGCTTAAATAATTATTTACGTGTATAATATTATTTATTTATGTATTGTTATTATGTACATAAATTCTTCAATATTTTGTAATTTAGTATATTTAATAGTTATATTTAAGTTAATACCTAAGATGTTACTATACTTAATTTTTTTTTTTTCAAGTTATTCATATGTTCACTTTTCGGATGAACACACGCAAGAAATGTGATCATAAATCACAGGGTTTAATACTATTATGTCTAAGTCAGTGAACTGTAAAATTGAAGTCTTTTCAAGTATCTGGTCACGTAACAAAGCTTTATAACTTGGTTTCGACAGTCTTTTATTTTGCTAACGCTAACATCGTTCTTGCTGCCAATTTGGTCAAGCTGTACGATATTGGAAAGATTTATTTCTAGGACATTTTATCTCTTTAAATCAAATAACTTAACTTGCTAACACAGGCTGAATTCGGGTAATGGATATTCTACTTTGATCGAAATTTAGTTAGAAGAAAAAGCTTTCTCTTTTAAGTAAATTGCTACTTACAAAGCACTTGGAAAAGTAATAGCATCGTCAAGTACAAAATCAAATCAATTCAAAACACTAAGTTAGAGACGGAATGCGATCAGAACGCGTACTTAGTTTGAGTAATACCTAATGAGCGTCTATCATGTTCTTGGAATAATCTAAAACTCCCTGAACCTGTCAAAGACTATAATAATTTTCGGAATGACTTGACACTGTCAATCTATCTGTCAAGCCGGTATAAAACTAGACATCAAAGAACATGCAGAAGTACTTACACAACCAAGACCTAAAACCCAATCGCCACAACGAAAACTTCACTTTTAGCACAGGCCACACAATTTCTAAACTCACAAATCAAAACACAGAACCACTAATCACCACACAAATCTCCCACATTCCGAGTATTCGGTATCCCCTCTCCGAACCGCACTGGTCTGTGAACGCGGCGATCTGCTGCGCAAGAGCACGCAAGCTTCCGTCCGTAACGCACACCCACCACAAACTAACTGAGCAATGTACGAGCCGCGAGCGAGCGAGGAAACGGGCGGCGATTGAAATGTTCCAGTATCTACAACACTGGGAGGAATGCCATGTTGATTTCGCGTGATTGGAGTCGAAATTATGCTAAAGTTATCGGTAGAATTACCTAGGCACAGATTTCTGAATAGTTACGGTCTATTGGTTTTAGAAATTAGTGTTAGGACACGACTTGATCACGACAATTCATTGCTAACGAACTATTTAAACGTTCACAAAAATGTAACTAGAAAGTAGAAACGATAAAATAATGTGCCTTAAAATAAAACGTGGCTTTTCAAACATGAACAAGATTTTAGATTTCAATATTTTTCTGCGAATCACTTATGACTCGGAAATGGAGCGATATGGGGTGACTGATTCACTCCCTATTATTAAAACTAACTGTCGGAAGGGCAACAATAAATATCAATGTGACTTCGTAGCATGGCGTGAGGATTATGTTATTCCCCGCGTATTTGTTGTATTCGTCATGAAGACCATTGGTCTAAACGCTTGTTACTTGCAACGGATTCCACGTATCGGTTGCCATCCGCCGCCGTCACGCCGTCGCGCATGAGTAACGAGGTCCCGCCACTGAGAGTAAATAGGGCTAGAAGGTCCAGGACTATTAGCCAATATTGGGGTCAAGAGCGGGCTTGAATGTGATAAAGAACAAGGGCATGACAGACTAAGTGATGTCTCGTGTAGCTTGAGACATTGATAGACTGTTTGAAGGAAAATAGGCCTCCCCAAGATCCGTATAGTTGTTTTTCTTAATCATTTGGCTACAGAGTAATTCAACGCCATTCTTCAGCAAAATTGAATTTTCAGATCAAAATCTTCTACAGTCAGTGTTAATATTAATCACTTTTGTAATACAGAGACAATAAAAACAAGTATTACATAAAGTGGACCTCCTGTATTACCTGTTGAGTAAACCTGCGCACACGCACGACACAGACTAACAATGATATGCTCATCGCGTCCAGATTTAGAAGATGGTTTCACGGATAAGCCTACGCTGGCTAACGTAAGCCCATTTAGATAATCTAAGTTTATAAGGAAAATAGAATGAGGTTGTCTTCTCAATGAATTTATCCTAGACATAGTTTTGTCTATGTTGAGTTTGTTAGGTCTTGAAATAGTTTTATTGAGTCTTGGCTTAAAGGCTAATACAATATTACAATGCTAAGGCGGTGGAGACATTTAATCTCGGAATTTCTAAACTATCCTAATCAAACAAAACTCGGACTTAACGTTGAAAACAAACTTCAACAAAGACCTCTAAAATTAGAGCAACGGATATTCGACCGCAATTATTCCGTCAAGCGTGAACAAATAATAAGAGCAGCTACGCGATATCTGGAAGCGAACATTCACGGTTCGGTTTACCTAATAAGAGCACGTGGTAATCATGACAAATCAGCGTGCAACCATCAAATTTTAACATGGATCTCGACCATTAACATGCTACTGTCCTGGTTAAAAATACAGATTTTTAAAGAGCATTACACATTGCTTCTGCTATTATAACAATCAGAAGATGTAGAAAATAATTAACGGACTAGATTGAATAGATTTGCACTCACTCTTTAGGGTGTTTTTAATATCGTGCGGTCTTAATCACGCATGCGAGATTGCCCCGCACTAGTAACCCCCGCAAATGTTCTTTTCATACAAGTTTTGATTGTAAAGCATGGATTACGCACGCGGGATGCGTTTTATTGCATTTTGAAATTTTCTGCATGCGGGTGAGTGCACTGATTCTTCAGATCATCGTTGATATTACCTTTTTCACCACCTATAATTAAGTTATCGTTAATTTATTTGGCAGATAATCTTATTCCGTTCCATTTTTTATTTATTCAGGAAATATTGTGAAACGGATCAGATGTAGATGCACAATACTTACTCTGGTTCAATTTGAAAGTATCTTTTTATTTTATAACCTCAAAGCTTTAACGTTCCGAGTACGACCTCTATCATCATTGACTATTCTACTATCTATACACATTCAGGGCCCCGAACTTCCAATATAAATCAGAATCGATTCAATTTGATTTCTCGCACAAATGTCACGCGAAACCGACTAGAGTTTATTGATCAGGCTTTCTAATTTGATGAAATAATGTCCGATATTATTACGACCCGAAACTATGATATGATACTTGCGGTATCTTAGATATTCTGAATTTAGAGAAACAAGATATATCGAAAATAGACTTGAAACTAGTTCTATTTTGTTCAATTTGAACTGATAACGGAAGGAAAAGTTCCATGAGATTGCCTCTTGTGACAATAAAGGGCATTTTAAATATATTTTCGAATATGATTGAATAGTTTTATCAATCAAGTCAGAGCATTTTGATAGAATCAAACCCACCAAATACGAAACTTCTAGTAGTTTAGAAAAAACAAACGAGACTTCATGATGACAGTTTTTACTTCTGTATATTCTTCATTAAAAAGCACCTTAGCACAGGTGAAGGTCAAAATCGACCGCATGATTATGTCGTAGAGCCAAAGGTTGGTATGAATAGTAAAATTAGACGACATTGACCCTGAAAGGTCACAGTCATGGCCGCTCTTTCAATGTCCTAAACGGCACTGACAGTTACCTAGCTAATTACGGAAATAGGATTCGTGAAAATAATGTTAGAAAGAACAAAACATATGCCAAAAACTTATAGTGGGTTGGGCATTGATGGTAATTTTGTATGACGGCCTTGGCTCAGTTTAATTGTAGCTGCAACAACAGTATAGTTCAGAATGAAGAATTAATAATAATTCAGATCCGAAAAATCTCAAAGTTTATCAGACCTTTAAAGCATCCGCGTTCAGAAGATCGCAGTGCAGACGAGGGAAGCATAGCACATACTTAAAGCCAAATAAAAGAGTTTGGATCTCTGTGAAATAGAAGCGATTTTGGGACGATTTTCTCACAAGACCAATTAGATGGAATTCACCTTTTTTCCATCACATTCTTACACGAGGAGTTCAGAAGACTAAGACGAAGAAATACCAGTGTTATTTATAAGTCTTAAGAGTACACAAGCCACGAGCTTAAGAAGCCACATACAGCAATAATGTTACGAGTTTAGCTCGCAATAGTGCGTAACAAATAGTACAATGTAGATGATAAGATTATTAATGTACAGTAACTAACCTACTTTCATCGATTTGCTATTAAAATTGTGATTTATTATAATGACTTGAATAACAAATATTTTCTTGATGGTGTAAATGGGTCTTCCCACTCAAGTGTGGATGAAGTAATTGAATAGGAGAAAGCAAATCGATGGATACGATAACATACTAGGCAAATTGCATTCTTGGAAACGCAGTGCAGTAATCTAAAAGCAGAATTTAATATATCTGATCACAGAGATTACTGGTCCAAAGGTAGAGTAGAGGACCAAAGTATGACAAAAACTTGAAGATATGTAAAAGACGTACAGACTAGAACAGGCAATTATTCAAGCTAGTTGAAATATTTCTGGATGTGAACCATCTGGTAATAATTATAAAGAGCCAAGGTATTCAGAATGAACTTTCTACGAAGTTAATTTGTTGACAAGATCATTAAACATCGTGATTTCAAATATTATGACGCGATTATGTTCCGTATACATTATTAACGTACAAGGTTCAAAAAATAATGTTATCTGAATGCTAACAAGGAACTGATAAAGCGGAGTGCCTACAAACTAGTCGAGGGTCGCACTCACATGTGATGATGATGTAAATGTACCTATTACGTTATCTATATCGACCACCGTAATGAATTTTAATTACTTTTCATGTTTAGGACATGACACTACTGGCAGACATGATGGATCGAAACTTTGTGAGACTGGTTTCGACTTTTTAATTAACCGTCCTCCTAATTACAATTTCAGTAAGTGGATCCGAGATAATAGGGACATTTCGACGATGGGGTGTAAAAGTTGGGCAGTTTGTTATTTCCTTTTACATTCAAGACCATTTTAGAAGTTTTAAACTGGTCTTTCTTCGAGGAAAAGTCAATTATATAAGGAAATAATAAGTCAAACTCAAGACTCCTTCAATACACAGACATTTCGAAACAGTATCTTATAAAACAGAATTTTTTTATCAATTAAAACTAAGCTTAAGGTCATTTATTACTAAACCATAATATGACGTTCGATCAATAAAAACATTGTGGACCAAGGATGTCGACGGAGAAAAACGGCAAAAGACAAAAATTAAAATTTCTGTGATCTCACAAATCAAAGAACCAAGTCAATAGTACTCAACCCAAAAAACACTGGCTTCTACGAGTTCCAAAAGTTAAGGAAACTGAGTCAAGAAATGCTGAAACATTTTCTGCCCAAAATCATAAGAGCTTTCATGAATTATTTTAACAGCTTCCTTTTCAAATTATATCGGACCGTAGAACAAGATGTTACAATCCACTTTTACCGACGATTCAGGAAATGACAAAAGAATGCAATGATTTGATGTCATCATCAAAGCGACACACCTAGAAGTTATTGAACCCGACGAAAAGGCGTTTAGGCGAAAAATTATAGTTCATTTTCGTTTAATAAACAGTATTCGAATACGAAGTGAGTCTATCAAACGGAAGTTTTTGATACTAAAAACGGTCATGTCATTTTAATCAATAGGTGACCGACACCCGGCTGTTTAAATTTTTAAGTAGTTCAACGCTGGCTCTGTTATTAAGCCTGCTAGGCAGTGGCGTGCCCGCCATAGAAGCCAAAAAGCCCGGCTTGCCCTACCAAAACCTCACCTTCATAGAACACGACCAATCAATTAATTATCACAAAAATCTAAACTTTAAACTTCGCGCGCTTACGCGGTTACGCTAAGTTGCCACTGTGTTGTGCGGAATTCAAAAATCATTCATAAGACGATACCAGGGCGAAGCGAGGATGCCATTCTGAGCGAAATCTCTCCGATCTCACTCTAACACTTAACAAAAGAAAGAGATGAACACTAATGTGTTGTTGTCTTTTTCTGCCTCAAAGGCTTTTATGAGGCTTGCTCTTCTATCTCTACTTTTGATATAAAAACGTCAAATTTTGAGTGTGTGTGGGTGTAATTTGTTATTGTGTGCAAATACTCGTCGAACATTTTGTTCTAAAAAAAAGCTGGGCTTTGGTAAATTTATGAATGGTTTTTTTTGACATAAATTTTTACGCATATTATAATACGAGGCGCCCTCTATGACGCGTAAAGTTGTACGAACTAAAAAGTACTCAGTTCAAATTTGCTTTGATCGGTTATCGTGTTGTACGTAATTGTTTTGATAGTTTTTTTTTGTTTTCCGTCATTTAACAGTTTATGAATTCGGAAACTATACTTGTGGTTGTGTGTGGATATTATTATGTGTGGAATTGATATTGGCCAGGTAGGGTTTGAGTTTTAAAGATAAATATAATCTTGTAACTTTACTATTTTGAATATTTCTCAGAAAAGTTAATAACAATGCTTGGAATACATCAGGTAGGTATGACTCAAATAACTTCGCGAGTGCCATGAAAATTCTCAAAAGTACTTGAAAGCTGTTATTTCATTCTTTATTTTTGATAAACCGCCGATAGAAAGTTGGTTATCTTTCTCGACAGTTAAGTGATAAGTGTGTTTTAAAAAAGCGAACAACGAAAAGCTACCGCTGTTTCATTTGTGAGTATTTGCCAATAATATTACATATTATTTTAAAGAACAAGTGTTTGAAACACCAAGATTTCAAAAAAATTATGTATTAGTTACACATTCATAACTAGATGGCGTTGGCGTCAAATTAGAATTCGGTGTTAAGATTCTCCGCCGTTTACTTACCCTCCTTTCAATAGAGTTCAATTTAGGATAACATTAGATCAGTATCTAGTACTCGGTTGTTTTATTTCACACTCAACTCAACTTTACATTAGATAATTAAGTTCAAATTAATCGGCCGGCCGGCACTCGACAACAAGAGCGGCTTTCCGAATTATCTTTGATTGCAATTGAGAATCAGCTGTTAGAATTAAAACGTTCACCAACTTTTTACGCTGGAGTAAGAAAATCATTTTTAAATAAAGATAGACAATTTGAATTAGAATAATTTTTTTTTTTTCTATTCATGTATTCAAACTTCACGATTATTGGTATGATGATAAAGTTGTTGTGGTGAAGCTTTTGTTATCATTATTTATTACTTACTATTAATATTATATTTGTTAATAGTAGTCTAGCAATTCAGAAAAATCAGCATTACTGCACTGATGACACGTGCTAGCACGAGATTTTTTTTTCACAAGATTCCTTGGCTTGCCCCCTGTAAAGGCATCAGGCACGCCACTGCTGCTAGGTTGTACGCCCCTTCACCCTCAAGTGTGGCTCATTAATTTGTTTTTCTTGTGTAAGTGTAAGGTTTTCCCACAGCAAAAATATTTCATCAATTTGAGGTCAGAAACCGACAATCTCAGTCTACCTTGGCGGGGTTTTGCTCATTTCAGGTCACGTTAAGAGCAGGAGTGACAAGTAAAATGATGAGTCGTTTTAGGCTAGACCACTGACTGCGTAAGCCCGAGACACTTAGCTGGAAGATTAATTAAAAGATCATTAACGATCACGAAATCCTTTAAACAAAACTATAAAATACGACGGCAATTTAAGTATCCGCTCACTTTTGAACGAGACGAACAAATAAATGACATCCGAGCATCATTTTTGACGCTCCAGCGAGCACAAAAGCCGAAACGTGTTACCCATCCTCAGCAACGCTATTCTTATTGCGCAATGCGAACATCGGGCACATGTTTCTTAAGCAAATTGAACAGTTCGGCGGTCACATGTGGACGTGAGGCTGGTTAATTGGCGTCAATTCTCACTTCATTGACCCCGGGTGAGGGACGCATAGCATCGAATGTCGAACCATGCTGATTCGGTAGGCCGGCGTTGATAAATACCGCTACATCAATGTCTAACGCCACATTTTATATCTAAGCGTAGAAATTTCTTGTTCGCCTCCGGAATTAGGGACTTTCGAAGCCAAACTCCGTCTCTTACTGGCTCAATTACAATGGCATGGAACGGAACATGCAACATGGCCTTGCATTATTAGCCACAAGAGTCAATTCATCCTTTGATATTGGAATCGGATAATATTCCGATTCCAGCTAGTTTCCGTTCGCTTTGAAATTGGTCGTGGTTTGCTTTGGAATTGAAACAGAATCAATTTTCAGTATCACATTGGTTTTGACGATAGTATTAAATCTGTTCGTTTAGTCTTTTTGCGGGGTCTTTTCAAACCTTCCCTTCTTTTGAGACTCTTATGTTTTGGATTGTTTTTTTCGAAAAGGTGTCGGTCGGTAGGTAACATTTTTTTCTGTCCGCGAAGTTTCTTTCGTGGGGTTGTTTTTTTTTTGTGGAATCTCATTCAACATTTCAATATTATTATGATCTTTGACTTTGAAAATTGTACTGTTAAAAACTTGTCTTGTTTTTACTATGTAGCTAGTTTCCGTTCGCTTTGAAATTGGTCGTGGTTTGCTTTGGAATTGAAACAGAATCAATTTTCAGTATCACATTGGTTTTGACGATAGTATTAAATCTGTTCGTTTAGTCTTTTTGCGGGGTCTTTTCAAACCTTCCCTTCTTTTGAGACTCTTATGTTTTGGATTGTTTTTTTCGAAAAGGTGTCGGTCGGTAGGTAACATATTTTTCTGTCCGCGAAGTTTCTTTCGTGGGGTTGTTTTTTTTTTGTGGAATCTCATTCAACATTTCAATATTATTATGATCTTTGACTTTGAAAATTGTACTGTTAAAAACTTGTCTTGTTTTTACTATGTAAGGGGCTATTTTGTAAAATAATAAAATATTTGCACAGGTATTTTTGTTTCAGCCTGAGAAGATATTTTTTAAAAGAAGATATGTATGGGAAAGATATTTATTATAAGAATAGCATATTAACTAAACCTTGTGTTTTGAGAACAAGTAAGTAGGTAGTAATTCAGAAAGGAAAAAATGTCTAGGTAGAAAGTTTAACAATAAGAGAACATGTTTTGTAAATTTTCATAAAGGCAACACCTATTTGAGTTTTAAAAGTGGAAAACTTAATAACTGAACTAGGTATATTCTCAACAACATGTATATAATATGCACACATATTATGAGAATAAATTATTTCAGAAACAATAGGTCATCACATGAATAATAAGAATATCTATGATTCTAATATGATTGATACTTAGGTATCAGAATGTTCTAGAAACAATTGTTGAGAATAGACAATAACTGCCAGGATTTATTCAAAGACCCATTTTTTTTTTTTGGATTTCGGGGTTTTTGACCTTTTCATACAAGTGAACGGACATTGACCGAAGAAGATAGCATAAAAAGAGTGGTTTCGGTAATTCTATAGCATAAAGTTATGATATGGTTTTTTTTTAATTGTTTTGGTCTACCTTGTCTTGTATCTATGAGCTATTGTTAATTGAAATAAATGTTTATTTTTTATTTACAAATTAGGCCCTAATCATATAAGTTACAAGTATATATTTTTAGTGTATGATTTATGAAGTCTTTTGATTGCTAATTTGGAGACAGTGGTCATTGTGACAAGTAAAAAACATGCAAGTCAGAATGAGTTTAAGATGAACTCTTATAAAGAATTAATGGAATGTTTTTTTTTTAAATAAAGAACCTCACAATAAAATTTTATTTCATGAAGTCTTCCGATTTAACTCAACCATACATGGTTTAACTACTTACTTTTGTATACCTACTTTTAAAAGTAGTAAGTACAATTTATACCATTAATTGAAAAAAAAAATAGCCCAACCAGTATGGTGAATGTGATATAAGTAATTTTTATAAGTTTTGAAAAGGGTTTTTCAAAGTGACAGTGGTTATAAAACCAGTAGGACAAGTCTGTAGCAATAATTTGGTATGCATTTCAATAACTGCTCGAAAGTTTATGGGTAATTTACATAAATGCACACACAAAAAGTCAATTTACCAATTCTTATAGGTTACATGAACCAAAGTTTTTAAAACTCTGTCTAACAATAAAATGAATTAAAAAAAAATATATAATAAAGAATCGACCTTTCCCACGTAAAATATTAACAGATATTGTAGTGATTCATCGGCGGGAAGTCGGCATTATTAACTTGGTTACTGGAAAACTGGTTACTAGCCTCGAGAAGATACCAATTCAAACAAGGTTAGGTCACTGGAGTAAATTTAATTATAGAGCATACAGCTAATAATGTCCACGAGGACATGTATTTCCTCGTAATAATAAAAGTATTGTCATAAATGTCACGTTTTGCTGCAAAGGCGGAGCCGAGCCGACAAGCTTGGGCGATGGCGGTCAAGTAACGGCGGCTTCAACTTCAAACCATCAAACTTTAAATCGCTTCTTACTCGGTCCAACACCTAGTGAGGAAATATTTAAGCAATTTTTTAAATAATAATGGAAACTTACCACATGACAACGATAGATTACATCAATTTTCGACATTCACTCACAACACAAAACACTTGGCATCCACGAATCACGATTCAATTTGACAATGACAGGCGGTCACCGCTCGCTGCGACACTAGCGCCACGTATTAAACTTGAATGAAGATAGCTACATGTTGCAAAGCTGCCAACTTACCGCAAGTAATTTTCGGATATATATAGAGGGGACTAGAATAGGTAAAGTCCACTGATATTCTCGTCAGTGGACACAAATAGTCGGAATTTTCCAAAATCAAGTTTCATGTTTTGATGAATAATAAGAAGATACTAATCTGGCAATAAATATATCTATACATTTATTTACATGAATAAGTTACACTATCTACCTCGGTCAGAGAATAAGCATTGCCATACAACGTGGCAATGCCGCCAGCCTTTTGGGCACACTTCCAGTCGACAGCGATGCGGAGGAGTTTTATGACGTCATATTTAACTAGGCATTTAGTGTACCTATATATTTTTTTAATTATTTAAGTTATTGTTTAATTTGTTTATTATTTCCTAGCAATTAATTTTAATAAATAAGATATGTTTTGTAACATTTGCAAAATAAAAATTCTCCTAAATTAACATAAAAAAAAAAAAAAAGTTGCACTTAAAATACCTATTAAGTACCTACATTCTAAGCAAATATTCTATTCTATTCTATTCTAACCTAACCTAACCTAACCATAATTACAGTAAAATAATCTCTGTTGACTTATAATGTGCCCAAAAGATATAATTTTAAAATAGGTTACACGGTTCAAAGAACTTAATTCATTTATTACAGGATTTCTTTCGAATTCTTAATCTTCACTACTCTGATCGCCTTTTTCTTAATACGTACACTACGTGGACTTATCTTTTTCTGTCTTATAAGTCATAAAAAGACGAGATTTCTCTGTACTAATCTAGTCCGGAACGGAAGATCAAAAACACTGATTGCCGCGAAAATGAGAAAAATCAAAGATTATTATTATCAATTATTATACATTAACTGTAACAGTATTTACGGCTTTCTTCTGTTTTTATTATAGACAGGAAAAAAATGTGTACATAGATCTCTTTGTTAGAGGACTTAGTACTTACAGCCTTTTATGATACACTGGTCATTATCTATATATTATAATAATTTAAAAATTGATAGGGTGGAAAAATCAAATCAACCATTTAAGCGATAAAGTTACCCAAAGGAAGCTCACAGAAAAACGTACTTATTTGCTGACGAGATTTTTTTTACTATTGAGCAAGGTTATAACAATCAAAATATCCAAACTTAAGCGTAAAGCTCTATAGAAACTATCCAATTAGTCAGCAAAGTACAACATGGACATTACCCGACTTCGGATATTAGTTAGCTATCAATAAGTGACTAAGTGACTAAGCCATATCCTACCAAAAACATTTCATGTAAAATGTTGCCAAGACGACCACATAAGGTTTGCCCTGTGAAAAAGATATCAGATCTCATGTAGAGCCAAGCTTCTGAATCTACACGGCCTAACTCTACCGACCCTAACTTCACAAATTCTACATACAAGCGTGCACGTACATACAAGCAAGCGAGTTCCATCGTCGGCCACATCATCGCTTACCATCACGTGAGATTGTGGTCAAACGCGAGCCTATCCATTAAATAAAAAAAAGTACTTATTAATTGGTTTTTTAGTTACTTTGTACAGTCCCGTGTAAACTTTCATGTCCTAATTCATAAAATTGGTGAAAGTCTCATACAAACTTCCACCCCCCCCATTTTAGGGGATGGGGGGCGAAATTTATAAGTTTATGATTTTTTTTGTTGGTTGTATACTAACTTAGATTACATACCAAATTTCAGCTTTCTAGCACTTCAGGAAGTAGCCAAACATTTTGATGATCATCAGTGTATCAGTGAGTGTGTTAGTGACGAAATCGATGTATTTTAGTTAACAATAAAATCTAAGGTATTAGAGCTATTCAATTGAGACTTTGTATGTTTAATTAGTCTATTATTGACATCATATCCTGAGAATATGAACTATCTGGTACATCGGAAACCAACTCTATGAAGATTAAAAAAAACGACGAAACACTTCGAGAAAAGGTAGGTAGTGCCCTTGCACTTCGCTTGGCGGGGGCACTATCGTGCCCCCAGATTATTGTCAAAAATGTTGTATAACATCGGTACAAGTATATAAATTCACGATTCTTGAGACGGTCATAAATCCTCTTATAACCTTCATGACCACGAATGGTTATCAGCAAGACTCAGCACCGGGTCATACAGCCCGATCCACCCAAGCGTGGTTTTCGAGTCATCGACACGACGGTGAGTAGTGTTCCACGCGCGTCTCAAAGATATAAATGGGCAACTGAAGGATACAGGTGTGGTTTTAGTCTGTAAAAGTTTGATATTCCCACTTGAATCTTTTTTAGGTGGGAAATCATCTAATGACTTCTCCCGCTCTAGAGTGGAGTGGGAGGGCGTGTCAGACTTTTACTGATTAAAACCCACTCCTATGTTCCTTCTTTGCCTTGCGTTTCAGGACTTCGGGTTTTTTGTTCAGAAGCGAACCCATGAGTGCCCATGACCCCAGTAGGCTTCGACCCTGCTGGGCCCCTATGGTTTTGCTAACTTTTCCTTGATGTGCATGTGGAACACGGACGGTTGCCAAACGGCCGGACGGGGAGAGAGTGTGAGATAGACCTATATCTCACCATCCGCTAGCCCGTGTCTGTGGTGGGGCGTGAGGGCCGTTCCCTCACGTTCGGGGGCATTACTTATTCGCAGAAGGTGGCGACCGACTCCTCATTCCGCGGACCGTGACCTGCACCAGAGCCTGGCGCGAGAGGTCGTTGCCACCGATCACTCCCAAAAGGACACGGCGGTGCTCCGCCCAAGTCAGGCACCCTCAACCGTAATAATATATGTTCCCACCACTGTGTCCTCCGTGTGGTTCACACCATATTTTTGGTTTGAATTTTTTAAATGTGGCAATTTTACGGGTGTTGAATGTCAATGTCAAAAGTTCAAATGATATTTTTGAAATAATTTGGAATCGTAAAATTTAAGATTTAGTATTTTATAAAATAATTAAAAAATGCTATCCCGGCAGTATATTAAAATTGCTTGTTCTTCAAGATTATTGATACACAATAGTGTAAAGCAAAAAACAAAATATTCATTAGCTCCATGTTTACATAATTCTTTTGATTTACATGCGGCTAGGTTAGGACGATAATATGATTTTGTTTATCTTCTTCGTTGCTATTTACTGACTTTAATTTAATTTTGCAGATTACTAACGTTGTCCGTTCAGCACAGAGCCGCAGGAAACGAAGTAGAAAAGCGATATTCACCTAAAATAACACAAGAATCATCGAGGCCTGATAAAGGCCAGGTAAAGAGCCCTATGTTATCATCGCAGGAAATACTTGAAAAGTACATCACTGGGCTTAGTACAGACATATTCCAGAAGAACAGGGTGTATAAGAATGATTTGATTAGAGTATTGAGTAAGGTTAAAGAATTTAATTTTACTAAAAAGAAACAAGCTTTGCTTTTGATTCGATGCTGCGGTGATCTACTGCCCGATGAAACTGCATTGAGTAGAATGCAGTTGGTAGAACAAGTGTGGAATACATTGAAGTAAGCCATTATTAATATTATCATTCAGTTTCATTATTACGCACAGCTTTGACTGTTTCCTGCATCTGTCTTGATTCACACAAATAGATAATAACATTGTACATAATTAAAATATCTCAACTGTGGAGCTTACCCGCATCAGGTCCGTCGAAATGTCTGCTGTCTGTAGGAGGACTGCTATGGTCACCTGAGTTTTACATCAAAATATAAGAGAGAAAAAGATCCTCCCCCACAGATAGATATTGGTTGACGGTAGGACGACAAACCCAGAGCAGGTATGCTCCCACAGTTCAGTTAAAACCATAGTATCCCACTGGCACTGTTTTATTTTATGAGCTGGGAAATCATCCAATAACTTATCCCGGTCTAGGGTGGACCAAGTTCTAGGACTGAAACCACACCTGTGACCTTCAATCGCTTTTTTTGTCCTAGGACCAGGGTTTTTTTCTGGAAATTTTCTGTGGAATCCCACTGTTCTCTGAATGCAATAAACACAGGAGTAGTAAATATGCTTGGAGAGACTTATTCCCAGTAGTGGATATCTTTGTGGCAAAAATGATGATAATGTACCTTATACCTTAACTAGCTTCTGCCAGTGGCTTTGCTCACATGAAACTCAGTTTCTCCATACAAACTTTGGGACCCCATTTCATTTTGGGAAATCCGTTTTTAGCGAATGTCTACACCCTATAAGGAACCTACCTGCCTAATTTTAAATTTGTAGGTGTTATAGTTTCTGAGATATCATGAGTGAGTGACATTTTGTTCATAGATGATTTCTGTGTTTTTAGGCCACACACAAAGTTTGAAGTTGAACATTACAATGAACTGCTTAAAGTATACATAGCAAACAACAGAACTATCACTGTCAGCAACTTTATCAGTCAGATGGCACCGGTTAAACCTACAATGACCACTTACGAGCTGATTCTAAGAGCTTTAGGGGAGGTTAGTAATAGCATAGTTTTTGTACCTCACAAAGGTTGGTCTTGAATGTGTGTTTAAGTTCATCTGCGTATTAACCTTTCATGTGCTTCACCAACTCACAATCTATTGCATTGTATAAACCACAGAACAGATGAAAGAGGTTACAATGGCCTTGTCAGCGGGGCAGGCGTGCCGCTAAGTAGGGCATTGCTCATAGTTCAACTACCAATAGCAAATTTGCGATCTAAGTGTGCATGGTCGGTTAGTTGCGTAATGCGCATTCACATTGGTTTATTGCCTGTAGTGGAGTTACAGGGTGTGAGACAAGCAGCGACTTGTTGTACTACAAATCAGAAAGTATTTCCTTTCTAACCTCTTTCATCTTTTCTGGGGTATAAACTGTCTGTTTTGTAATTCCCGTGACAAAATGTTCACTAAGGTCTGCCAGTATCAAAGTAAAAAAAAGTAGACCCAAATATGCTAAATGTCAGATTTAGACACTAAGGTAAAGATAAACTGTAACAAAAACCAACCTGTTTATTAATATTTCTTTACTTACTAGTATTACCTTACTTGCTGTAATATTTACAAATTAGCATGATTGCACAGATGTATTTGTCTCAGCTGGCATTTTACACAAAAGTGACACAAAAGTTAACAAACTCTCAAATGAACACATTTATGTTGCTGAGCCAAAATGTGTGGGCGATTTTGATGATCTTATGTCAATAGATTTGCCTTAATGTTTTGAGTTCAGTAAAGACATATGGAAACACATAACAGTAACTAAAACTCAATATTGTCACAACAAGATGTCATATATGGATGCTATAGTGAAAAATAAAGTCTGTAATCCTTAAAAGGGGGGGCATCATTGAACAAGTCGTTAAAAACCATTTCTATATTAGTCAAATTTTTTTTTTTAATGACCATTTACATGTTATAATCTAGCTTTTACCCACGCCTTCCCTAAAGCGTAACAGACAGACAGAGTTTCATTTACATTTATAATATTAGTATGGATTGAAGTTGATTTTTAATTTTGGTCTTTGATTGGTCATGTTTTTCTGTGGCATTATCATGTGGGGTATCAAAATAAATGACAATAATAAAAATAATAATAACCCCATCGCCGTATCTCTACGTTGACGTCGTGGTGGGGCTTGCGCGCTCCAATGAACCCTAAGTCTGTGTCGGTAGCGCTTGCTTAGCCGTAACATGCCTAGGGTGAGGGGCCAGACTAAAAGAGATACAATCCGCAGGGCAGTTTTGTGGCGAACTGTTGGGCATTAGCGATCCCACGGACCCGATCTCCCGGGAGAATTCTTGTTCTTCATCTCCGGCTTGCCTTTATTGGCCGGTCGTAGTGAACACTGACGAGGAACAGAGCTCCCACCTCTCTCTTGCCTTCATTGGCTGGCTTGAGTGGAGATTCGCAAGAGCAAATGCGCTCGGGAGAAGGATGTATAATCCAGTAAGGTGCTGGTAGGGATCTTGACCGTACTTCCGGGATTGTCCTGATAGCCGTGGTATACCTCTCCACTCCTCAAGCACATCAGGATATGTTGCCCTCTTGTTGCTACGTCACTTCGTGCTAGCGACCATTTTGGGGGCCCATTTGTTGAGTGTGCAAGTCACCCCTTGCCTTTTTATCGATGGAAATTAAAAACATTGTTTAGGCAGGGGCCATAGTCTTAACATAGTTCCTGGTAACCAGTCCACTTAAGACTCCAAAAACCATAGCCTTATATTAGTTTTTCACATGTTGCAATAGTTTCCCTTCAACCGGGGGTTGTCCTTGGATGCACTAGCATAGCGCATACAGGGATAATCGCCGGTTGGTACCACGTTCCATTAGAAGCAGCTAAAAGGGCCTCTGCGAGTTGGTTTCGGCTCCTCGTATGCCTTCCAAAGGTCCGGGACCTCATGGTCCTGAGATAAATAAATGTATGAAAATAATAATAATAATAATAATAATCGCGCCATCCTAACCGACAGAACCATTCACTACAATAGACCAGATATCATTCTCCAAGATAAAGTTATTAGAGTTACATACCTCATAGATATTGCAGTCCCTAATACGCATAATTTGCAAAAGACGATAGGAGAGAAATTAAGTAAATATGCAGAACTTAAAGAAGAAGTAACAAGAATCTGGAGGCAAGAAAAAGTTTATGTCGTACCTATAGTTGTCTCTACTACTGGGGTTATACCCAACCATCTTCACCATAGCCTCAAATTAATAGATTTAAAAGATTCCATCTACATTTCGGTCCAAAAAGCAGCAATTTTGAACACCTGCAGAATAGTGAGAAAGTTCATGCAGATAGAGGAAAATGAAATTTCTCCTCATAATACCCACTCTACACCAATCACACACACGCTACATTAACTTGGCTTGGCCCGTTAATGTAGCTTAAAACTAGCCAAAGAGCTAAGCAACAGCCAACGTTTTTTCAAAATAATAATAATAATTATAATAATGAGGAGACGATTTCAATATCAAGTCTGATTAAACTATTAAAATCTCATCAGCTGCACTGCACTGCTCAGAAAACAACTTGACTTTGACTTTTGACTTTGACCAAACTGTTTTAAATGGCTGAAAACTGCGGCTATGATTGAAATTGAAACGGTGTTGTAACAATAGGGATAATATACATAATATTTAATGATTCACAAAATAATAATTTATTCATTATAATACCTACTATTGTGTATGTTTATCAGGCAGGAGATATAAATCAAGCTACAGAAGTGATATCCAACATGAAAACACAAGGACTGCCAGCCAACGAAAGTATATTCAACTCCCTCATCATTTGTCAAGGAAAGGCTGGGTAAGATTATATCAAAATTTTACAGATCTATCAAAAATAACTAAAGGGCCTATTACACTACTCAATATTCAGACAATTTTAGTCTATGGTGCATCGTTTCGCGTAGTGTAATAAGGGTCAGACGGTCTTACTCGGAATGATAAATAAGAAGAGTCTGAATATAGTGTGCTAAATTGCGCGTAGTGTAATTTATGGAAAAGTACTAGCCGTTTCTATAGTTTTTAATGTATAAGGCTCTAAACTTCCATTTCAATTGACTGGCCTGTTGGTCTAGTGGTTAGTGACCCTGATTGCTGTGTAAGAAAGAAGAAAGAAAAACATTATATTTGCCAGAAAGCCGAAAATGCCCCACTTCCGAACAAAACTGCCGAACGCTCAGCATAATGCTGTGACCACAACGCAAAAAGCGGCGAGTCTACGGCGCTGGTTTTCAGCGTGAACCGATATATTTCTGAGGTTGTAGGTTCGATTCCCACTCATGACAAAATGTTTGAGTGATGAGCATGATCATTTTGTTCTGTGTCTGGGTGTGATTTATCTATATTATGTATGTATTTAGAAATATATAAGTAGGTTTTCAGTTGTCTAATACTCATATCACAAGCTCTGCTTAGCTTGGGATTAGATGGCATTGTGTGATAGTTCTAGAATATTATTAATTTCCAGTAATGTCCAGAACATTGAAGAAGTGCTCACAATGATGCGTTCACTCAATGTTGAGCCCTCAATAGACACATACACGGCCACAGCAAGAGCACTAGCTTGGAACAAGAAACCTGATGTCATGCTGGAAGAAATGAGGAAGGCTCACAAGAAAGGCTTCCAATTCACAGAGTTACATATCATGGAGATTGTGAAGACTTTGGCTCTTGTTGGATTGTATCCGCATATTCCTAAGGTTTGTATATGGTCATTAAAAAGTAAAATTATAAACAAGTACAGACTGTGCCCAGAAATGTATGACCCACTCTCTTGATAAGCCATTTTAATCAAGTTTTGAAATATGTGTGTGCAGTCACTGCTGTATTATTATTATATTATCCATATACACCACGAAATAATATTTCACATTGTATCTATCTACTTTAGTAAGTATGTAGTAGCTGATAGCCATGCTAACGATATTGTCATCGTTAACATGGCAATAGATTAAAATGGCTTAAAAATATATTATAATTCTAGTGGGTCAAGTAATGCTGTCCACAGCCTGTAGAAAATGAAATGAAGGTGAAAGTAATGGGCCTGAACAGGGCCATGTTCTCATTACAAGGTGGTAAATTCGACATTTTTGGTTGTTTTTAGTGTATGGAAGCATTATCAAGTTCAGTAAATGGTATTTGTAAAAATCATGCAATAAGTATGTTGATGACATATATAGTCAGAATTAGTTTTATAAAGTTGAATGTCCGATTTTCCTTGACTAAATAATGCTCCCATATACTAAAAATAAAGTAAATTAAAAATGTTAAGTTCAGCGCCATCTAGAGAGAACCTGACCATGCTCGGGCACGTAGTTTCTATCTTAATATCGACCTTACTAAAGCGAAATATGGATGAATGTCGCTTACACCCATTCCACTAAAGACACTGGCTTTGACTATGAGGCGGTGGCGGAGTTCGGTGACCTATGTGCAGTTAAGGGTGTAGCATACTTATCAACTCAGAAACGGATCATTACCGCCTCAACTCGAGCTAGTCAATATTTTATGGAAATATGAAATTTCCTACAGCATCGTAACGACCCGCCCTCGCCTCGGTACAAGCCCGCGAATCTCATGAGGCCTGTGGTCAACTCACGTACCCCGTGTTTACGGTCAGTCGTCACCGTGCTTACTTCTCACCGTCCTCGCTGTAACGTCTCATCCCGCTTTCCCCTTTTTATTACGTAACTTAGAAAGATGATCAACTGCTGCGCGACACCTAGTCGTGATCTTGGCGTTGCTTAGCCGCAGCCTAGTTAATCTGGCAAAGTTGCCGACCTGCCCCTTACTTGATTGTGTAAGTTTGACGCCTGGCGAGTATATCGTCATCGCCTTAACTATCGCAAGGCCATGATGATACACTTCTGAATTGATAAACTGTATTCTACAACACGGCACGGTTGACGCAGCGGTTGAGTGATTGGCTGTTATGTGTGTCGTGGGTCCGATTTCCGCGCGGAACAAATATCCTGATAGCTACAACTTAGGGGTCGTTAAGTCTAGAGTGAATAGGTTACTTCTAGGCAATCGTGCTCTATCGTCGGCCACATCATCACTAACCATCAGGTGAGATAGTGGTCAAACGTGAGCCTATCAAAAATAATTAAAAAAATATATTTGTATGGGATAGTTGTTCCGCGTCTGGGTGTCTTGTGTATGTGAGTTTTTTTTTTTGTGAAGCCACCTGCGGTTCAGGAGTAATGGCTAGTGTGGGGCAAAGTTTAAAAAAAAGAAAGAAAGAATCTTTATTTATATTAGAAAGCCACGCGCCATGATCCGCTACGGCTGATAACAAGCGTCAACTTATAGCATGCTACTCTTTACCATTTCAGGTCCTAAGTTTCCTACCAGAAGTAGTTCTCAACACGCCATCGATTTCACCTCTGATGCAAAGTGTTTCAACACAACTTGTGTTTCAAAATCATCCGCTAGCTGCAATAGAGATCTACAAATGTTTGCCGCTACCTTCATTTGGACCTAAGGATGATCAGGGCTTGCATGGGAGGAGCTTAGTGAGGGATTGTGTTAAGGCTGCCATGGTAAGTGGTTGATGCTGGTATTAGAAAACTGTTTGCTGTTAGAAAAATTGAGGCAGTCAATACTAGCATAATGTTCCCACTGTTGAGAATCAGGCCTCCTCTCTAGGAGAGGGAATGGGCCGTAATCCACCACGCGAGCCCAGTGCGGGTTGGTGGATGTCACATGTCTTCGAATTTTTGGTTCTAGGACATGCCGGTTTCCTCACGATGTTTTCCTTCACCGTTTTGAGAGCTGTGGTGATGAAATAAATTACACAAAGTAATGTGCCTGGCTGGGTTTAAATCCGCGACCTAATCGTAAGTCGGGGTCGTAGTTACCACTCGGCAACCACTGCTCCTAGTCAATACTGCGACATATTGATATCGTAGCATTGACTGCCTCAATTTTTTTAAAACTAAATCTCAGGAAGGTTCTTATTGGAAAAGTTTCACGGAAAACCGTGAATAAACACATTTTCCTTTATTAGCTTCTTTGAAAGTGTTCCGGCTAGCTGTAAGTATTAGAGTTAGCGATTAATACTTACTATAAACTAATAAAATTGATTGCTAGATTTATTACTTTTTCTCGTTACGATATAACGTTTATGACAGAACTATGTCTGTTGGGTTAGCTACAGTGTATTCGCGTTAAGAAAATAGTGACTCATCGTTGTTACTCAGCTTAGCCACGCCATTGTCCAATTAGATCACAGGAAATTAGAAAGCCGTGTTCACATCGAACAGTTGAATACGTACGCGTCTTTTATCAATTTTAAAAAGGAATACCTTACTTTGTAAAAATTAAAGTGAAAATTCTGATTAAATTGAAAAAAAAAAATTAATAATTTATTTACTTGACATACATGCTGCTATTATTACAGACCAACCCAATGCAATAGTTTAGACAAAAATAGAAATTCCAATAATAATTTCACGCCATTAGATCCGGTCCATAACATTTACAAAACAACAAAATATATAAACCATTAAAAATAAATACTATGTAGTAAAAAGTTTGCTTTAATATTAACGGTTTAATTTTTACCCCAGTATGAATACGTAACTTTTTCTCTGATGAGTCACTATTTTCCTAACGCGCATAGACTATAATCCAATATAATTTCCACTTGCAGCCATCAAGCATAGTAGGCCTAATAACTCAAGAACTGATGTCTTCCGGCCGAAACCCAATAGCCTTACAGAACGCCTGTGAAGCCGCTTTACAGCTGGGAAAAGTGCCTCTAGCATTGGACCTGATGACTAGGATGAAGCAACTGGGCATAACATTACGGCCTCATTACTTCTGGCCGATACTGCTGCATAATTCAAAGACTTATGGCGAGAAAGGTTTGTGGTTTTCAGTAATTAACTTGCTTTTCGTAGCTGACATTTGGCCAGTTCGCTGAAGAGTTGCGAGCTAAACTGATCGCTCCAGGTCACAAACTATGTGCACGACTAACCCCTAATGATTGGATTACTGAACGGTATAGCTGACGAATTATTATGCGTCAGAATTGCATAATTTTATTCGGCCAAGCCTGTTTCCTGATACATACATTCTGGAGTTTTTAAGTCAAGTCGAATAAGTTACTTAAAGGCAACCGTTCTTTATCGATCACATTGTCGCTTTCTATCAGGTGAGATAGTGGTCAAGCGCGGATTTATCAATAATAAAAAATATAGTGTGTTGCACTATTGCATGTCACTACCCAAAGCTTTAGAATTACAAGAGTGTTATTATGTTTACCAGGAATAATGAACACTCTAACAATAATGGTACAAATGGACGTGAAGCCCGACTACGACACTGTAATGGACTACTGTCTACCGTACGTGAGCTTCACATCGCCACAGAACCTGATGAAGAAGTTCGTAGAGACAGGTCTCTCGGTGTCGACTGTGCTCACACCTATGATGGAGACTTTGCTGAATACTGGTCAAGTGAGGGCGGCGAGTGAGTTATGTGAGTATGGAATATCATTATTTTATATATTCTCGAAGACCTTCGACAGGGCGTAACCTACCGAAGGCCTTCGAGATGAAGCTTATTCAAAAGGCTATAGATTAAGTTTATAAGTATAAGCCTCCTCCCTATTATTATTATTTCTCCTGGTCTGTCTGGCTGGGTAAAATATGTACTTCCTAAGTGAACAGTCTATCAGAGTTGTCAACGGATGCTGGATGACTAATGCCGGAGATCCTCAGGGGTCTGTTCTCTCTACAACTCTTCCAGCTGCCCCATCAACAATTTGCAGATGCCCGGTATCTATATGTATGCAGATAATAAAAATAATGTTGCTTCATGCTATTAATTCCAAGTATCCACCAGTTTTGTGGATGCGTTCACGAACAAGTAAACTTGCTTAAACATGACCTGTAACCACTAGGTGTAGGTCGTAGAAATATATTTTCCGTGAGGGAATCGAATCTGCAACACGTAATGCAATAGCCAATTACTGTGCAAACCGTGCCATCAATAAAAAAAATATATAAATATATACACCGTTAAATTTTAATCGTTTTAATCCCGTGGAGGGTCGATCCGGTACTTTGTAGGTACTTTGTATGCAACGCCGACTATTAACGACAGGTCATTGAACTCGCTCATCTGACGTTTTCTTAAAGATACTAATTTCGTACATGCGTGAATTAATACGAGTTTTGAAAAAGAGGTACTTTATTTTTTAATTTTATCTTTACAAATCGATAGTGTTTCATGTACCGGATCGACCCTTCACGGGATTAAAACGATTAAAATTTAGCGATGTATAATGACAGACACTCCTGTACAGCATTTTCTTTGTTTATAGGCGAACTCTTTCCGGCTAAAGTCGACTCGGAGAGGTTATTAAAACCCCTCCTAAAGGGTTACCTCATTAGTGCCGATATAACCTCAACAATACGTGTACTTGAGGACATAACTAAAAAATCTATGGAGAGGAATAAAGACTGGGTTGGCAGGTTTCTGTGCAAATTCATGGTGCATCCTAAGATTAAGACTGATGTCAGTGATGTTCATAACTTGTTGAAGGTGAGTTTAGCTATTTATTTTACCTACGTACTTTGCTTTAATTGAAGGCAGTTAGAAGAAAGAAGGTGTAAACGAGATAGATCCTTATTTTGCTACTACTACTGAGTCTTTTAAGTCATGTCGTATGAATAGTAATTCGTTTACCATAAGAATATAGATGTACAGTTCCCATCACGGATATTGAACACTTGCGCAGAGATCAAATATTCGGTCTCTTTAGTGGTGCGGAGTGCGACGCGGGGGCGGGGAGTGTCAGTGATTGGTTGGCCGCGCCATCGTGTCGTAGACGTCACTCCTGATTCGTTCACTGCGTTGCAGCATGTATCTAATAACGAAGACGATTGGCTCGCCAATGTATTCGTTCACTGCGTTGCAGCATGTATCTAATAACGAAGACGATTGGCTCGCCAATGTATGGAATTCGCAAAGCGATCCCCACTCTGACGCCGAGCGTTCAAGATCCGTGATGGCATCTGTACATGTTGTAATGTTTTCAAGTCAACCTCGGAAAGCTTCGCTACGGTAGACAACACTATAATAAAATTCTCGGCTCCATTTTACCGAGATCGTGCCTGTTTCAATGACCACATATTGTACAGTTGTGCAGACACTTGACATACAATAAAACACCAATTTTACATCACAATATTTAATTTTTTTTTTTTTTAATTTGTATAAACTAGTGCTTGACTGCGATCCCACCTGATGGTAAGCAGTGATGCAATCGTTGATGGTGAGGTGCACTAATTTATTAAGAGCCTATTCACTCTTGCCTTAAAGACACCTAAATTATAATCAGACGGAAAGACCGCAGCAGGCAAATTGTTCCAGTCCCTCGATGTACGTGGTATAAACGACGAGGCGAAACGCTTGGTCCGGACCGTAGAGGTTTCAACAACATTAGGGTGGATACTCGCCGTTCGTCGGCTTGTCCGATGGTAGAAGTGAGATGGTGGAATTAAGTCATGTAATTCTGCGCACACTCTCCAAAGTGCATCCTGTAAAAACAAAAACTTGGAATTAATTTGCGAATAATTAAAATAACCACTGATCTTTACTCGAAAAAATCCCATAAAAAATTATTTCCTTCACAGGCCCTAAACAAGTGTCAATCAACAATCAAAATATCAACGTTGGCCGCCGACTACTGTCTGTCTCGCATGCCAGACAAGCACGACCCGGCGCTCATCGAGGAGTTCCGTGATGATATCATATCTCTCACAGATGAGCGGCTCATTGATGAGGGCGATGTCTTTGATCAGCAGCTGCCGCATCCGGTAAGTGACGTCGTTACTTGACAGATTGTATCATCAATTTTATAAACGCAGTTTGTTGGTAGATGCCTGCTTATTTTGGGTGCCTAAACACTTCAGTTTAAGAGGGGCCGTTTTCACATTTAAGAACAGAGTCTGATTGATTACAGTGAAAGAGGGAGAGATATAGTATTGCTGAGCATACTTCTTCACTCTGTTGTTTACCCTTGGTTCCGAATTACGTCAAAAGCGATTATATTGGGAATCCGACCAAATTTAATAGTCACAAAATATAAGGACTATTGAGTACTATTTGTGACGTTGCGCGTTGGTCGGATTCGCGATATAATCGCTTTTGACGCAATTCGGAACGCGGGGTTAGTCAAAATTCCACTGCTTCGTCATCGACACATTTTTTTTAGCGTGTGAGCGATGTCCCTATAATATACTAAATATATTTATGACAATTACTGTTATAAAACGTGCGAAGAAGACAGTGAATATTTTGTCATCGCGCTCCCACGTCATTTATTTATTTATTTATTTAAACTTCATGTACAATAGTGGTACATAGTCGGACTTATTGCCACAAGGCATTCTCTACCAATCAACCTTTGGGTTAAAAAAGACAACACTGTGGTAGGTCATTTGACTCGATTTTTCGTTTATTTCTTTACTGTTGTATTTTTATGTAGTCGCTTTCCGTATTTGTTTGTTTATTCGCTAAATCCTTCCACACCACAAAACGGGTTTTGATGCTGTTTCACTAATAAAATGAAACGAGGAAGGTTAATGTGTATTTATTTATTTATTTAAACTTCATGTACAATAGTGGTACATAGGCGGACTTAATGCCACAAGGCATTCTCTACCAGTCAACCTTTGGGTTAAAAAAGACAACACTGTGGTAGGTTTGCACAATAAACAAATACATAATAACAAATAGTTCAAATGGAACAATATAAAATAAGTTATTTATAATAATAAAATACATATATATGCTAAAATAATAAACTAATAAATACTATGAAAAATATGAAATCACTATGAGAACTTAATAACAATACTGAACGAAGACCGAACTAAGGTTGAGAGGACTTCAAGTAGTAGTTCCCAATTTTACGTTTGAAGGATAATTTACTTTCAGCTTTTTTGATGTCAAGGGGAAGCACATTCCAGAGTTTTATGGTGGAAACAGCGTAAGAATTGGACATAAAGCCAGTACGGTGAGAAGGAATATGAAGAAGCATGTTTTTGGATGCACGAAGGTTAAGATTATGAGAACTGCCCAACACTTTAAAATATTGTTTTAAATAATCAGGAGCACAAGGATCGTTCATTATGGTGAAGAGCGTGCAGAGGGATCTGAGGGATCTCCTCTGACGGATAGGCAGCCATTTAAGCTGAGAACGGAAGGAAGAAATGTGATCATATTTACGAAGGCCAAATATGAAACGAATGCAGTTATTGAGAAGTCGATCCAATTTGTTTAGAAGTTCTTGGAAAAGATCAGAGTAACAAACATCAGCATAGTCAATTATAGGCAACACAAGCGACTGGACCAAAGTAGTTTTAGTGCTTGACGGTAGGAAATTTTTGAATCTATAGAGAGACCGCAGCGTGAAGGTGACTCTCTGGCTAACCTGAGCAATCTGTTTATTCCAGCTTAACCTATCGTCAATATATAAACCTAGGTCTTTAACGTGAGGTGAGAGAGCTGCATATATCTGTGTCATTGAATTATAAAAACCCAAGAAGCACAGTCTCTAACAAAAGTAACACTCTAAACTGTCACCAAAAATTTAAAAATTCTACGTAGGTAGTTATAATCATAACATAAACATATTTTTTGCAAATTCAACCTTACTTGAATTGTTTTAAAGTTGTTTTTACAAAGCAGTATACAAAAAGCAATAAAATTTTACGACCGAATTTAGCCGGCAGAACAAATCATGGAGTGGAGACGATTATTAATATAGTTTTTATTTTTATACGACATTGAATTAGATTGTTAAATTGCGTTCTAAACACTTATCTGAGCGTAAATATGTTTTGGGTAGAATATGTGTATAAATCAATGAAAAAATTTTTTACTGGTAACATTATTTATTTAATTATTTGGTTCAAAGGTGAAACTGGGTAGGTAAATGATAAATGATATTTATTTTGCAAATAGGTTTAAAAAACACTTTTACACATAAATATTTTTTTTTCGTTAGTTCAAGTTAGATGAGGCCGGTGTTTCTTAGCTGACTACCCTGAGAAGAAACACCGAAACAAACTCAGGGGTCAAAGTCTCTTTTAAGGTTCATACAGTAAATATGTAATGGTAGGTATATAGTAGAAGGTGATTAGGTAGCAAAATTGTAAGGGTATAATCTACTACGAATTCCTCTTAATTAACACTCACACATAATTAAACGAAAAAAAATCTACAAAAATCTAAAATAACACTATCCCAAAAATTAAGTTTCATTAAAGAATCCATGGTTTGTCGCTGGAAGTTGCATGGAAGTCGGGGTTATAAATAGAAAAAATAAGAGATTAAACTAAATTAGACACATCAACTTCCGGTTTTTTTTTCTACTCATAGGATTAAAAACTATATTATAATATAGTATATACACATAACCCATAAATATTTGTTTAAAACTTTATTAGAAATACGTTCAAAATTATTTAAAAAAAAAATTAAACACAATAAAAAAAATCGACTCCACAATTAAGAACAGGGGTTATTTGTATTATACGAACAAAATAATAGTAGGCCGGTAAATATGGTTCTTACACTGACAATGCGGTTATTGAAATTTGCCGTATTATATTTGAACCGATGAGTGAAATTTTCGGACAAATTAAATCAAAATCACATATTACAGTGTATATTAAGTCATAAAAACAACAAAAACAATTCAATAAACACTTTTACTTACCGAAAATACGATATCCCATCCTTTTTTAGCGTTTTTGACGTTATATTTTTACAATTTCTTAACGAACACTTCGGCATTTTTAACGAGCGTGCAGTGACGCGGGCGATGCGAGACTATTTGAAAAGAGCGCACTTTGTCGAATGTTGCGCTCTTTTTTCGCGGACGTTTTTGAGACGCTGAATGTGTATCTTGGGTTTTTTGTATATCAATGATCTGTGTATATAATTTGCATGCGTGTAAAACTGGCACGGGTTTCTAGACCGATTATAAAATCAGACTAATAAGATCATACAGTACTCCATCTTACCGTAAAATATTAAACCTTTCAGAAACACATGAACGAAGAGAATCTCCGCGCCCATCTATCGGAGCTCGAAGCTAAAGGCATGAACACACGCGGCACACTCCGGAGGTTGCTCCAACAGTACTGTAGGGAGGGCAACTTGCATTGCGCCCGAGAGATCGCTGCGAAGTGTCAGAAAGAAGGGGTGAGTTCACTTTATTCACTTTACCATTATAAACGCGAAAGTTTGGATTTGCCGCTATAAACGTGGCCCAAATAATTTGAAAGAAAAAAACTATCTACAGTTGCCATCACGGATCTTGAACACTTGCGCAAAAAACAAATAGTTGGTCTCTTTAGTGGTGCGAAGTGCGACGCGGGGGCGGGGAGTGTCAGTGAATGGCTGGCCGCTCCATCGCGTCATAGACGTCACTCCTCATTCGTTCACTGCGTTGCTGCATATATCTAACAACGAAAACGATTGGCTCGCCAATGTATGGAATGCGCAAAGCGATCCCCACTCTGGCGCCGAGCGTTCAAGATCCGTGATGGCAACTGTATTTGAAAAGAAGAAGAAGAACGCGAGAGTTTTTATATGTGTATGTTTGATAAGCACGCTCAAACAGCTGAATAGATTTGATACCTATTAGTGTGTTTTCTTCAGAAAAAGTATCAAATGTTATATCCACTCTTACTTGTAGGTATTGTTATTCTAATTTCGACCGAATATAGAAGTAATTAAAGTTTAATTTCAATTATATTTTCGATCTAATTAGTCCCTACTGCTGTTCGATTTATTGCGATTCGAATTATAAACAAATATTAGATTCGATTTTCAAAATCCGAACATTCATAAATTAAGCTTTTAGTTTTTCCTTGTTTTTTTATTTTTTTTTATTTTTTCATCGTGAATCTTATTTCAAATCCCCAGGTATTCCTATCAGCTGGTATGAAAGCAGCAATATTCGACCTTCACGTGAAACTAGGCGAGCTGGACTTAGCAGAGATCGCGCTAGCCGAGCTCAACAGGACATCACCCAACTTCACTTTAGACGAATATAAAATCATCGACTTTGCTACTCTTATGGTGTATCGGAAGAAGATCAATCAAGCTTTTGATTTGATTACTGAACAGTCTAAGAAAAGGTTAGCTAATTTTCTATTATTTACTTGATTTTTAGCCTATAAGTCCCTTTGAAGAGTGTTTAGAGCGGCACCATGGCGTCTTCACTTTCCGCGTGACTCAGTTCCTTACCGGACACGGTTATTTTAGATTCGGCACGAAAATCACCCCGGTGTTACCATTGTGCGGATTGTCTCCTAGAGAACACAGTGGAGCACACGGTGGAAGTCTGACTCATTGGGGCGGAAAAAGCTGTCACAACGATTGAGGGGGCCCGCTATGATGCCTCTTAGGGTTGTGTGCTACGTCGAGGTTGGCCTAGGAAAAGGTGGCGAGATCATTTAGATGCGTAGAGATGGTTCGAGACTGTGCCGCAGAACAACGTCTGGAATGACTTGAGGGATGCCCTTACCCAGCAGTAAGCTTGTATGGCTAGATAAAAAAAAATGGTGAAAATTCCAATTTTTTTTTTACTTGTCACTATTTACTTTTTTTTTCGGTGGGAAAATCATCCTATGACATCCCCCGCGCTTGGGCGGAGTGAAAGTGTTTTACTGACTACAAACCCACTCTTGTTCCTTCGTTGCCTTTCATACCGGGGCCGAATCTTCATTTCAGAAACAAATCCTTGGCCCCAGTAGGCTTCGGCCCTGCTGGGCCCCTACGGTTTGCTGACAATTCCCTGAGGCGCGCGTGGAATAATACGCACCGCCGACGTCTTCGGCTCGGTCCCGACGGTTACCAGACGGTCAGACGACGAACTACCCATTGCTCGCCGTCCGCAAGCCTGCATACTATTTACTTTAGGGTTATTTTTAATGTTCTTTTTTAATAATTGATTACAGAAACGTAACAGGCGGTCGGAGTATAGCTCTAAACTGCTGGCGCCTTCTGGACGCGACGGCGGCCCACGGCACCCATGTTGAAGTTCACAAGATGTTCGACCTGCTAACTACTTATAAGTACTGCAAGCCTAGTAATGTCATGCTGGGGCCGCTGATAAGGGTGCATTTGAAGAAGTGAGTGGGGGTTTAAGTATTATTGTTGAGTAGCCTTTTTCAATTGTAAGACAAGTTCAACATTTATAGTTATTTACCTAAGTCATAAATCCCTTTATGAATGAATTTTGGTCAATACTAAAGTAAACCAGCCCCCTTAGCCAAGTTACGACAGTTTCGTCTCGATTCTTTTGCGTCGAACGCCTCGAGTTGGCCACACCTCCAATTTCTTTGTTCTGACGTCATCTCAACGCTCAGTCATGTGGTCAGAACAAAGGAATCGGAGGCGTGGCCAACTCGAGGCCTTCGACGCAAGAGAATCGAAACGATCGTAACTTGGCCAGGGGAGCAAGTGCAAAAAACTCTGTAAGATGTGATGCATTGATAAAAGCTACTTTGTCTGTTGTAATAGCCAATCTATGCTACGTCATATCGTAGAATTGAGTATGTATTTTATGATATGGCCGAGGTTAGGTTAGTTTTGATAAGGCCACTTCATGAAATGGCCAATTCTACGATATGGCTACGACATATAGAAAAGTTATGTTTGTATTGCCTCTTTTGAAAAAAGAAAATGATAATAATAGTTTAATTTATAAAATAGGGCAAATCTACAATATTTTAAATGTTAAAAAGAAACAGTTGCTTATTTTCCTGAACTAGGATGAAACCTGTGCTTCAGACTAAAACGTGCTTAAAATTAAAAACAAAAATAATGAATTAACATTCAATATGACTAAAAAGCTTAGTGGCCACCGCGTCGGAATCGCAGTGTACGAGCTGTCGATATTTACAAAATGCCGATAGAGTGCGTCTACTGCATTCGGATTTTGCATCGGCAATTTCCGATCCAGTGTACGTTGTACCATATAAATCAACAAATCGGTACCAACACAGTGGTCGCTTGGCATAAGAAGGAAACTAAATTAAAAGATAACATTATCATTCCACAGCGACAACCTACAAGAAGCAGTCAACGAATTCACAGCTCTAGCCAAAAAATACAATAAAACTCCTTTAAAACACGAGTTGATGTGCAAGATCCTCACCACGATGAGTGACGGACAGACTGAAGAGAACTTCCTCACCAATGAGAAGGTCGGGGGTCACGGAAGACTGAACAAGCTGGTGCAGATTGTGCTCAATATTGATAAGACGGTGCACGGGCCTGGTGATGTTCAGGTAAATCTATAGTTCAATTTACTGTGTTTATCCTGCCTCTAACTACGTGGATGCGAAGTATCAAATGTAAGAACCGTATACGTCGTTCCTGTACTGAAGTGGCTTTAGCGCTTAGCGTAACGGGATGGTGCGGCCTCGGTAACAAAATATCGTCTATGTAATTGTTATTACTACGTCGTCGTACGTTAGTACGTCAGGGTACTGGGGCCAGGGTTATCTTGGGGCCAGGGTTATCCGAAAGGGCGCTCGAGCCCCGGTATGAAGGCTTGAAGGAACGGGATGGGTTTTTTAATCAGTAAGAGTCTGACACTATCTCCCGCTCCGCTCAAGAGCGGGGGTTGTCATTGGATGATTTTTCCCATCGGAAAAAAAGTACGTCAGCGTAAAACATAAGGCAGCCTTAAAGGAAGTTAATGTTTTACCCTGAGATACACGCGATGCTCTATGTGTGTCGGATTTCATCCAAAACCGTTTAGCTGTTTGAGTGTGAGGAAGCACCAAACATGCAGACACACGCATATTATGTATGTATGTACAATAATAATATTAGTGTGATAAATAACTCCCTTCGCTCTCCTAGAGAGGAGGCCTGAGTCCCAGCAGTGGGAATATTATAAAGCTGATAATGCCATGATAAATAAGCTGTCCCATATTTTATGACTAGCAGAGGACATGTAAAAATTTGAGGCAACACAGGCCTTGGTGACAACATTTCAAAATTGACACGACCTTAAAACAAAAATACCATTTCTTTATTTTCGTATCCTGAGTTCAAATATATTTTTTTCATATTTTTTTATTTCTTCATTTGTGAGAAAAAAAAATAAAATCACGAAACATGTGATGACGTCACATATATGGTGGAATGAAGTAGTTACCTTCGCCTAAGCATTTCAACGTTTTAGATGAAAACACCAAGTGTCAATGTCACTTATGAAGTTTAGAAAATAAAATGTTTACAAGCCAATGATATTTTCAATTGAATTGTTTTGCACAATATTTTCTTATAAACTCGACACATAGCTTACTGTTATTGTTATCAACTGTTGATTGATATTATTTCATCAATAAAATGGATCCCCATGAAACATATACGCCAATGAAGGAACCAAAATATTGTTTTGTACCAGCATGCAAAAACAGTTCTAGAGATACTCAAAAAGCATTTTTTGCGGTGCCTAGCTCAGCTAAACAAGAGTGGTGCAACGCTGTGGGTATATCATGTCCTAAACGTGTTATATATATATGCGAAGATCATCTCAATGTAAGTATCTAAATGACAATGATTTTTTTATACAACTGCTAACAATGCATTGTGCATGTGGTATTTATCTTGTTCTAAATTTTATTTCATAACCTGTTTATATATTGAGCAATATTGTACTTAAAAACTGTTACCACATCTAATAAATTACTTAGAATAACAAAGCTCTCACTTTACAGTAATATTTCACTAGGTACTATTTTGTATAATAATATGTTATGTATTATATATTTTGATAACATAATGATTTTTAGACTTATTATGTAGGTTTTTTTTGGGACAGATATAATTTTTTTTAAATTTATATTTTAGTTGGAGGAGGATGTGGAGAACTACCGGTACTGGACAACAAAGAAAGTGCGACCAAAATTGAAGTCTCGGTTACCACATTCTCTTGTGAGAATACCAATTTCAACTGTTCATCAAGAAATTATTGAACCTGGACCCAGCACGTCTACAGCTTACTCATCATTTCATTCACTTTGTGAAAATCCATTCACTACAAAAGCCAGCAAAGGAGTACAAGTGAAACCAAGAACATCGGATAGAACAACTTATTGTGCCATTTACAAAAAGAAAACAAAGAAATTTTCGTTTGAAGAAGATGATGAGATGGAAGAAGTGTTGTTGCCTTCAACACAAGGAAGTTCTACCTCTGTTGAAATGTCAGAAGTCTCATCAGAAATCCACACTAAAACTATAATACAGACCCGGAGAAGCTTTATGCTTGATCTTATTAAAAAAAAACCACAAAATTATATAGGCTTACCAAAGAATTATTATTGGTTAATTAACTATTTAGAAAGTAATTCAAAAGTAAAATCTTTTGATATAATAGTAACTTTGTATAAAATTAAAAATAATACCCCCTTCTACCAAATCTCAGATTTGTTTGAGGTATCATTAACCACGTTATGGAGAATATTTTTCAGAACTTTGTGTGTTCTATCTAAGTTCTTCAAACAATTGATTTATTCTCCTCAAGTATATGATGTTAAAAGAAACTTACCAGCCTCCTTCAGGACCAACAAAGAATATTCAAATGTTTTTTGCATTATTGACTGTTTTGAGATAGAAATTGAAAAACCGTCAAATCCTATTACCCAGTCTCTAACATGGTCACAGTATAAAAATGCTAATACATTAAAATACTTAATAGCTACAACGCCTAATGGTTTTGTCAACTTTGTATCTGTTGGTTTTGGGGGTCGTACATCTGATGCCAATATTGTAGAAAACAGTGGTTTTCTGGATGTGCTGCCACCAAAGTATAATGTATTGGCTGACCGAGGATTTAAACATGTTGATGTTTTACTAAGTAGAAATCAGAATAATCTGCTTCGGCCACCCAGTGTTGCAAAAGATCAAAAATTGACAAAGCAGGATGCTATCAAAAGCAAGGTCATTGCCAGTCTGCGTATCCATGTTGAAAGGGTAATAAGAAGAGTAAGGCTGTTTAAATTGTTGAAACCACACTCGGTAATAAATAATAAATTAATTCAACATGCAGATGATGCAGTTATTGTGGCATGCGGGTTGATAAATCTACATAGTTCTATTATTAAGAATGAATAAAAGTTTTTGATGTCGTATTTTAATTAGAATAAGTGTATGTATACCTATATATATATATTATATTATAGCCTAATTAGTTTAACATTATTTTAGTTATTTGTAAGTTGTATTTTGATTGATTAAATTGTTTTACTTTCAAAAAAGAAAATCTTCTTCTTCCTGTCCTTGTCCCATTTTATTTGGGGTCGGCGCAACACGTTTTTTTCTTCCATTCTGTCCTGTCACTCGTTTTTCAAAAAAGAAAATAAAAGACATAAATATTATGTAGCATATTGATTTTTATTTTGCACTTTGTAAAACGGTATTGTAAATAAATTGTTTCCAAAATTCTTCAGCTGCATCTAATAAACCTGTCACATATTTCTCATCATAATCTACCCAGTACTTATGTAGGAGTTTTGTCTGTTCAAAACTAGGATCAGCAATACAAAACAGCCCTTTTAATTTTTTTGCAGCATGCATTTGTATCATAATCTGAGCTTTATGTTTTTCAAATAGTTCACCGTCTCTCACATAACTTTTTTTCATTGTCTTATCACTTACAGGGCATTTTATTTCAATTACAAAATCCCTGCAAATCCCATCGGGTGAAACTCCAATGATAGGGGATATTAAAATCAACCCTGTGTGTTGGATTGCTCCAAATTCTTTTTCTAGCTCCTTGAGTACTTCTTTTTCTAATGCCTTGCCCCTTTTGATAGCTTTAGTTTCTGGCACTTTGTAACCTCCAAGAATGCTTTGTACTAAGGCACCATTCTCTGTTTTACAATGAACAGCTTCGTAGATCCTGGACCCTGTGACTCTCCCTTGGCGCATAGAATGCCACAGTTTAGAGTCTGCTTGAGCTTTTGTAGCTTCAGCGATAGTTTCAACTACATCTACAGTTAGAGTTGTTGCAGAAAATGATTTAAAATTGTCATAACAATGATCATTAACTTGGTGTACAAACTGCAGCACTAAATTAAACACACTAAAGTCATTTAACTGGGGCTGTTGATTTCCACAGTAATTTAAAATCATTCCTGTTGTCACTTTACGTCTCTTGCATTCTTCGGAAAACATAGTGAGATTGACACTCATGTCCACATTATCTGGAGCTCTTTTCATTTTCCCAATGTTTTTTGCCAAGATGAACTTCTGGTCACCTACAGCTCCAGCAAGTTTTGGTTTACTCCAATAACACAGAGTAGAAGTAGTTGAAGGCTCGTCTGACCGTTTTATGAGCCAAATGGCAAAGCATATGGCGTGTTTGCAGCCTCCTGCAGAAGCTGCACAGTCGTTGCATTCTACTGTGATAATCTTCTCAACAGATTCATCGATTACCGCTGTAACCTGATACAACTTGGATTTAACTTTATGTTCAGGTGTTACCCTGCATTTAACGGTGCATGAGTTTCCTTCTCGCTTCACTTCAACATATCCTATAGCTGTATCAACATATGCTTCACGTGATGCTAGTAATGCCTTGGCACTACGTGTTTCTGCAATATTGTAGCATTCATTTTCATGCATATATTGCAATAGCATTAAATAGTCTACTTTCGGCAAGTTTCTGCTATCGGCAACTAGAAATCCTTCCGAAACTTTCATGGTTATTTAATAATAAGGATAATAACACTTGTAAATAACAAAACTTGTTAAAAACTTAAATAATTTGGAAACAAACACAAGTTTAGGCGCCAACGAGTTTGACAAGCTGACGACAATGCATTTGACATCTGCCAGTTTTATAATTTTTTTCTACGGGTCACGGCGAAGCAAAGGTTTTATCGCCATTCCACCGTATGTGTGACGTCATTTGGCGTTTACGTCTTTTTAGAATACACTGAATTTCAAAGTTAAAATTATGAATGAAAAGTACATCCTTTCAAAAAATGGAAAAATACGGGTGCCCTAGTTTTTGATTTACTTTCATATAACGTAATAATACATGGAGGTTAAAAATATGAAATGTTGTCAATTATGGCGGTAAGTCCCCTCTTTGAGGCGTGGCTGAAAAGACCTCACCAGACATGGTAAGTACGGGAGGTTCCTGCACCAGATTTGTGCGGAAGTGACGCCCGGGTCTCACCACTGTGCGGAACGCCCGGAGAACACGGTGGAGCACACAGTAGAGGTGAGCTCCGATTGGGCGGAGCATCGCCGTGCCCGTGGGGCGATCGGCGGCGGCGATCTTTCGCGCCGGGCCTTGGTACAGACCATGGTCCGAAGCGAGGAGGAGTGGCAGGCGGTCGACTCCTGCGAAGCAGTAATGCTAGTAAAGGGGACGGCGCTCTCAGCGCCCCAGCGAAGTTTATTGGAGCTAGGGTTAGCTCCGAAAGGTATAAAAGGCACGAAGGAACGGGGTGGGTTTTTTAGTCAGTAAGAGTCTGACACTATCTCCCGCTCCAAGTTGGATGGTTTTTATCCACCGAAAAAAAGGCATCAGGCCTAAATTAGAATTAAGCATCCATATGGCAGCATTACGATTTTGAGCAGTTTCGAATTGATATCAAACGTTTTAAATGTTTGTTCTCTATTTACAGTTAACAGTAATAGCAGCTCTCGCCGAGGTCGGTTATAAGAAGACGCTCCGCAAAATGTTCCTCGACCCCAGCGTGAAGTTTCACCCAGACGCCATATTGCGTCGCTGCGAACGATTCGCTGACGAAAAGAAGATCTCTGCCCTTGAAGCGATCGCTGAATGTACGAAGGATTTAAGACATATCGATTCGCTGGAGATTTATGATATGATACTCGATGTTTTACGTAAGTGTTGCTTTTGTTTTATCGCGTCGCCCGTCGTTATTTTGTGTCTCAACACTACAGACAAATCTAAGTAGTATGATAATGACTGCTCCTATAGAAAAACTGGGCAAGTGCGATTTGGACTCGCGCGCTGAGGGTTCCGTACAAACTTACATAGGTTAACAGTTCGATTCCCGAATGGAGTCTCGAAGATCTTTCCGAATCGCAAAGAACACTTAAAAATGGATTAAGCAGATATCAAAAGCGCCATTGATATTTGTTAATGAAAGTTTTTTTTTTTTCTAAATAAAACTTCAGCCAGAACGGTACGCAATCAACATCTAGATTGACTTACGAGTAATATAACACAGGTTTTATTACCCTATAATCCTTTGTTTTCCAGAACGCGACGACAACTGCAAAGAGGCCTTAGCTCTATGGGCAAGAATGCAAGATGCCGACTTGATACCTTCACAGAAATTCGTCAGGAACATAATATCTATGATCAAAGCAAACAACAGAGAAGTACCACCAGGACTACTCATGTTACTTGACAGGAAGAATACAAAGCAAGAAACTATAAATAAACTGACCCTTTAAGGCTTATAGTTCCTTGAACCATCTGGCCGAAATTAAATGGTCACTACTTTCGTACCCGTCTAGGCGACAGCACGACTATCTGTGCATTTGTTTGCGGCCAGCTGTGCCCGAAAAGGACGACACCTATGCTTTTAAAGTTCCTGGTTGGCCGAAATTCAACCTTAATGCTTGAACCATAAATGCGATAATTAGTCCACCGGGAACATTCGATAGCATAGAATGTGGAGCGCATAAATACAAAAAAAAACGTTTTTGTAAAACGTTGTCTATGTCTAATACTTGTGAGACCGTCCCTTTGATGCGTCGTATTTATGACCCGCTTTAATACGCACACATTTTCCAAATGTAATATAGATTATGACGTCACAAGACAGTAGAGTCGTCACTGTACTACGTCAACTAGTTTCTAAACTTAGTTTTGCAGTATATTTTTTTCCTTTTAATAAATTGTTGTAAAATTATTAGCGAACAAATTAATACGCTGTAACTACCAAAATAAAATAAGTTAATTGCCAAATAAGGCGTCATTTTATACAAGGAAGCTGCCATTTTATCTTGGTCTGATATGAGTGAATTGGAACTCGCCCTCGACTTCCTGGTAGTTCTTGGATAAGCTGAAACACACGAGCGGCATGTTGACGTTCGATGGCGGCCGACATTCCAACAAATGAAGATCAGCGGCAGCCGTCGTGTGTGTCAATTGTCACTATAGTGACCTATAGGTCGACGGTTGTCGCCGATGTGTCGCGGGCTGCCGCCGCCCCCTTGTCGACGGCTGTATTTACCTCTGCCGTTGGCAACATGCCGCTTGTGTGAATGAGCTCTAATAAGAAAACCCGACACGAATAGGTTAGGTTTGAAGGGTTAGGTTAGGTTAGGCTTTGTGATAGTTTCCTTTAATATTATCGCAGTTGTAACACACTAAGGGTGAGTTGTACCATTTAACTATAACGATAACAAAGTCGTTAACAGTTGTCAAATCATCGAATTGACCAATAGGAGGCCGTTTCACGGCTGGTTATGGTTTGGTTATCGGTATAGTTAAATGGTGCAACTCACCCTTAAGGGTTTTAATTTTGCTGATCATTAACCATCCTTTCGACTGCCGAGTGAGCACCATTGGCTCATTTTAGAAAAGACCTTTGCATTTCATTGAACTAAATGGTTTATCTCTCACAATTTTAAGTTTTTTTTTTTTTGGGAATTGTGAAAGCAGTCGATAGGCTATTTAGTTGCATTTTTTTTTGACGTTGCATTTTCTAAGCCATTTTTAAAGCCCTGTATTCATTGGAAACCAAAGTTGCGCAACATTTTTTCAGCATTTTTTTTTGTGTTGCAGGAACCATGACGTACTGGCAATATTATAATGTAGTGTTGCTTGCAGATGGGTAATTTTCTGTATTCATGATAATCAAATGTGCAACTGTCTCTCAATTTAAGTATCCAATGAGTGCATTGCTTTATAAATAAATATATTGACTACCTTAATTACAATAAATGTTTCTGATAGTCGGTCTATTGAAAAAAAAAAAAACAAAAATCTCTAAACTGTTTAACACTTGTTATGTAACTGATTAGTAAAATTCTCAGAAGAGAATTTAAAAATTCATTTTGCAGATGTTAAATAGTTTGAAGATTTTATGAGCGAGACTATATTTGTATGTAAATTTAAAAGCTTATGTATCTCTAGATTTCTCTTCTTCTTTACATGTTGATAGTTCATCAAATAATACTGTTTTATGGCTACGTTTTTTGCAGCGTTGGAGGCGTTGTTCAAATGATCAAGGGTGCAGGTATTTGGACATATTCTTAAACAATATCTCTGTATCTACCTCATGTTAATTTCTTTTTTGTAATAAGTGCCTACACTTTTTTTCATTTTCTCGGCGCTGCCATTCTTGAGTATAAAGTCGATTTAAACTTTGCATTTTGTTGAAGATTTGTGTTGTGTAAAGTATAATGGCAAATGCCACTATTATATACTACCAGAAGTAGGTTAATAAGCACCAAAATTTTACCTTTTTTAGGTGAAATTATAACCAACAATTTAACATCTTACTATCATATTAAAGCAAGCGAGTCCTATGGAATCGTTGCTAATCCAAAAATAGAAAATTACCACTAAAATTTTCATTGAATTTACAATGTCATCCAAATGTTTAAGTTACAGTCGTAAGCAAGAAAAATCTAGAGCCAGGTTGCGTAGGCTCTTATTTTATAAAACGGAAGGGGATGACGGTGTTTCGTTCGCTCGCTTTGCTCGCTCAATCTAATTCCCATCATCCCCTTCGAACCTAATCTGTCTGTATCGGGGAGTCTGCTCCTGGGCTTATTTCTATTGCTCGGGAAAATTAGTTCAGGAAATATCAGGATCGTCTTAGCGCTCACTCAGTATTAACTCCTCGTGCGTAGGATATTATTATTATTATTTAGTTGCGCGTTTTTTAGTAAGATCACCAAAAAAAAAAATAATGGATTTTTCTACGAAACCGAAGATACCCGAGACCAAAATTTTCAGCTAAATAAATTTCGACATCAGTGTGTACAGTACGACAATTGAGCGGTTTTCAAGGTCGTTCAAGTTGTACAGACGTATGTACAATCTGCGCTCGAGGGGCACTCAACCTAAATTAATTAACATTTCCGGCACTCTACATTTTATATATATTTTAGCAATCATAATGTTTTATTTAGGTTAGTAATTGCGCAATAACTTACTTGTTAAGATTGGGTAGATCTAGTGATCATTTACTCATTTTGGAAGAGAGCTTTCAGTCTTATAAGTCTTAAATATATATTTAATCTTTACATTAAATCTTATCCCGTCTGTGTAAAGTCCACTTTCGCCTGAGTCACAGTGGTCGTAGTTTGTAAATATTTCTTGAAAGTTGTAACATTTTTTTTTGTTGATAAATTGTCTAGTTTATATTCTACAATATTTTATTGTACTCGACTGTGATATTAAATTATTGAAGTAATAAACGCATAGGATTTTATTTAAATGCTGTTTAATTTTTATTATTACTGGTTCCTTGACTGAAATTGTGATGGGTTGATTTTATGGTTGGGCTAGTTGGAAGCGAAACTATAATACCAAAAAAAAAAACCGGGCAAGAGCGAATCGGACTTGCGCTCTGAGGATTCCGTACAAACTTACCTATAATAATGGTTCACGGTTTATGCATAAGGTTTTATGTTTACGATTTTTTTTTATAGTTGAGTTGATTGAATGAAAGGTAAATTGCGGTTTACGATTTATGAAGTATTAAAAAAAACTAAGTACTAGATCTCAATCAATTTTCGGTGAAGGTTTGCATGGTAATGTACATCATATATTTTTTTAGTTTTATCATTCTCTTATTTTTAGAAGTTACAGGGGGGGGACATTTTACCACTTTGGAAGCACAAGCTATTTAAGCAGTGCAAGCAGTTTAGAAAAAAAAAATATTAGAAATCTCAACATCATTTTTGAAGACCTATCCATGAAATACCCTTAACGTATGGGTATGACGAAAAAAAATTTTTTGAGTTTCAATTCTACTAAGTATGGGGAACCCCCAAAAACTGTTTTCTTTTTTCTATTTTTGTGTAAAAACACTGACCTCTACTATTTACGAGTATCTCGTAAAAATCGTAATGCGGTTCGCAGAATACATTACCAAGTTTCAACAGTATAGTTCTTATAGTTTCGAAAAAAAACTGGCTGTGACATACGGACGGACAGACAGTCATGTCGAATCCATAAGGGTTCCGTTTTTTTGCCATTTGGCTACGGAACCCTAAAAATACCATAAGTTATATTCTTCTTGTGTCGATTTGACTCAAATTTTGTCCGACTAATGTTTTGCCACCTGGACTCTGTCGTTGGCTTCGTTTAAGTCATGGAGGGTGCAGATAGAAAAAAAAAGTTATACATATTATAATTTAACGAACATAGGTTGCTATGATGAGACAATTACAATGAGACACTTATTTTAATTTTATTTAAATATACCTTTAATTATACTACCATATCAATAAGATTTAACGCTATGTAAATCCTCAATAATCTTCTTATTTAACGTAGCAAGCTCTTCTATAGCCTGTTTCTTCAGTGGTTCGTAGTCTGCCTTCAATGTTATTGAAGCAATGTCTTCTTCTAGAACAGTCTTTCTGTTCTCCAGTTGAGCTAACTGGTCTTCCAAACTGTTAAGCTTTGCGTACATTTCGTTGCCGTCCAAACTTGCCTAGAAAAAGAAAAAGAAAAAAAAAATATTTTACCAGATCCTGACAAGTTACGAATAGCAGAATATTACGGTTGTGTTTTGTACGTTTAATATTTATTTATTGTGAAAACTGTTAAATAAATTGGAATCGTTGAAATCACGGGTTGAAATCATGGACTCGACTCATTAAAATCGTGCGAATAATAAGTAGGCTCTCATTTGGCATAAAAAAAAAATGATCCATATCGTTTTTGGGAATAACGTAATAATTGGCACATAACGCTGCCAGTATTGTCCAAATGTGAACTTCAGGCTTTTACCTCGTCCACAAATGAATTGAAATTGCGAGTTGAGAAATAAATTTTTCAATACACTTTCTCCGAAAACCTGCACTTATTCCTACCGCTTTCAGGCACGCAAAATGATTGACTTTTCCGCACTAGTGGGGAAAAGTGCGCGAGCTCGCCTGTAAGTATCGTATTAGGCTAGGCGCTAAGGGGCACCCACTATAGTGTATTGAAAAATGCCATTTGATACACGTGGTTTGTCACTGCAGCACTTAGTTTCATAACAGAACTCTGCCTCGGTCGTAATAGTCCAAGGTCCTATTTTTTTGGGAGCTTTAAAGCGTCTGTTAAACAATAAGGCCGACGGAATGTGTCTGGGAGTATTGGCGACTTGATTTTAAAGATATTGCCTACAAAATACGTAAAAATCAGCTTTGAGAATTTACGTGAGGTAAGTAATAATTTTATGTACCTTGATTGCCTGATAACTACTCAATAATTGAGTATTGACGGCCGACTTTATTGCATTCCATATGTACATATATAGATGGTATACAAATATAGTTCTATAGTAGTAGTTATAGATCAATATGGACCCTGTCGGGCACAGCAAAGCTAGGAGAGAGGATGAAGGCTAATAAAATAAAGATATTTCACTTATTTTTATTGATTATTATTAAATTTTGATATTGTTGTAATTAATGTATGTATGTATATTATTATAATGTCTAAATTTAACTAATTTATGTCCGGTGTTTTTATTTATTTTTATCATCATTTATTTAAATTAATCATGTATATATGGTATTACTATGTCTGTGTATCAGGTTGGTAAATTATGTTAGATATTTTAGTTTATTTTTAGTCATAATTATTTTTAAATTGTCAGATATTTTATTTATATTTTGTCATAGTTATTATTAAATTGTCATTATTTAGATTAATTTATTTATGTCTATTATTGTGTCGTCATTGTATAAGTAGATTAAATGACAGGTATTTTTATTTATTTTTATCGTCATAATTATTAAAATATGTATTTATTTATATTAATTATCAATATATATTATTACTTTGTATGTGTATCAGTAAAGGTAAATTATGTCAGATTTTTTATTTATATTTTGTCGTCATTATTATTAAATTATGTCAGATTTTTTATTTTTATTTTTTGTCGTCGTTATTATTGAATTATGTCATTATTTAAATTAATTATGTGTAAACATTATTATTATGTCTGTGTATAAGTATTTTTGTAGATTATATTAGGTAATTTTAGAGTCATTAATATTTAGTTAGGTTATTATTTATGTAGGAATTTATATTTTATTCTATTTTCTATATTTCATACTATATTATATTAAAAAATTTAATAAATGTCTTAACATAATCTTTGGTAAGTAAGACGGAGGATAATTTATTTTGCAATCGATTTATCCTCTAAAAATTCCTTTACCGTGTAGTATGATTTGGATTCCAGAAATTGTTTCAATTTGTTAATAAATATGTTTGTTTTCTTTACTTCTCTAATATCGTTTGGCAGTTTATTATAGATTTTTGCGGACATTACTAAAGGGCCAGTTGAGTGCATTTTGAGTCGGGATCGGGGTATGTTTATTTTGTTTCTATTGTGTCGAGAAATGTATCTTATTTGCGTTTCCTCGCAATTTGTATAAAAATCTGGGTATTTTCTGACAAATTTACATAATTCTAAGATGTATAAACAGGGAAGTGTGAGTATTTTGTGTTTTAGAAAATATGGTTTGCAACTCTCTGTTTGTTCTATATTGGTAATAATTCGAATTAACTTTTTCTGCAAAATGAATATGGTCTGAGAATCAGCACTGTTGCCCCACAGCATGACCCCATAGCTAAGCCATGCCTGAGCATACGCATAGTAAGTAGCAAGTGCAGTTTGCAAATTGGTGGTTTTTTTAATTTCGCGAAGGCGTCTAAGCAAGCTAGCAGGTAGGCATGCGTTCTTAGTACATACTAACAGTACTCAATCGTCCACATTTCGTTCGTCAGAAAATACGTGATGTCTGGCGGTCCTGGGATCTTACTCTATAATGACAAACTCTGCACTGAGAAGGCCAACAGAAATATTTTTGTCTTAGCCTGCTGGTTGAGAATGTCTTGTTATATTAAGTCCGCCTATGTACCACTACTGTACATAAACTTTAAATAAATAATGCACACATTAAAATTGGCAAATACCCCGTAAGGTTTCCCTATCTGTATATTTTTTGTTTTCCCCGACGTTCTCATTTTTTACGCGAGCCTCGTTGCTTAATAATGTCTCACAATGTTATTCAGCAACAAACCACAGCAATAAATGATAATCTAGGCTGCATATTTACTTATTTCCCTTGCCATTGTAACATACCTGTAATTGTTTCAGTTTATTTGTGGCTTCAAGCACAGCACTTTCTGTGGGTGCTAATTTTTCTCTGAGTTGTTTCAGTTCTGTCTCCAAGGCCTTCTTTTGCTCTTCACCTAGAATGGAGAAAATTTAATGAAACAACAGCATGGCCTATGCGATTGATCAAACTAATCTTGGCTTAAATTTGAAATTATACATAAAATCAAAGTATTTTGTACCATCATCTCGAAGTTTCTCGAGATCGGACAGTGTAATAAGTTCCTCTTGCATTACCCTAGTCTTCTCTGGCAATGTTTGTAGTTCTGTAGCTAGACGCTCTCTTGTTGCTTCCGCCTGTAAGATTAAAATATTTAGCTGCGTCTATTTTTACAAAATTGAGGAATTACATAGAGATTCGTTGGAGACATGGAATTGGTTCGATCCCTGATGGGTTTTTGGTCATAGTTGCAGTCAATTGCATCTGTCAACTGTTTACTATTCTATTTTCATCTAAAGTTACAGTGCTGTACTTTGCGGATAAATTCTTACCTTCTTCAAATTGCCCTGGAACCTCTCATAATCCTTCATCAAAATATCAATAGACTTCTTGCTATCATCATACTGAGAAGTGTATCCTTCTTTCTGCTTCAATGAGTCTATCTCACTCAAATCTAGATCTATGTTAGAACTGCTATGTTCTAAGGAGAAGACAATATCTCTTTCTAACTGATCAATCTTTTCCTGTTCTTTCTTTAGATTTTCTTCGTACGTACTCATGAAAGTGTCCATTGTTTCTTCTCGTTTTTTTAGCTCTCTGTATTTTTGGTGGCGGTCTGAATTGCCTTCTTCTAGATCCTGAAATTTCCAAAAAATACATTTTTAAAGGAGCCATTAAATATAGGTGGTCTTAGTAACTGAGGGTATAAAAAATAAAATATGTAATGGTAACCTGTTCAGCTTGCTCGATAAGTTCTTGAACTTTCTTAATTTGTTCCTTCAAATTCGCAGCGTTGCTATCCAATGACGCGATTGCAGCGTTATCTTCGCGAACCTAATCAAAATACATACTTTTAACTTCGGTTTTTTCTAATGTTATTACAAGGTGTGACTTAACTTTCAGAAATTAAATACCTGGAGAAGCAGTTTCTCCCTTTCCTCTTGTGGATCCAAACGATTGTTCATTTCGTTCTTCATGGTATCACGTTTTTCCTCAGCAGTTACTAACCGACGATGCAACTCTAATAGATGCACCTTTATCTGCGAGTGAAGATAATAAATATTTTTCATCATCATCATGTCATCATCAACAGCTAGACTTTAAGTAAGCCACTTGGTTATGCCATTTAATGCTTTCAGTTCCCGTTTACTTACCTGAGATCCAGATATCTCTTTACTAAATTCTTCTTTTTCTCTATTGAGGTGGTCAATCTGAGTCCTCGCTTGTTCAACTTCTTCTCTTAGGGCAGCAGCAGTTGCCTCTAGTTCATTGTACTCATCTTTCTGTTCTTGTGTAATTTCTGCTAGTAGTTTTGTTATCGTTGATTGTTCCTGATAATGTAGAAGAGATTATTTTTATACAGCGATAAAGTGAGTGTTTTGTAGATTGTAGAGACCATATTTTAAAGATAATGGTAGACCAAATTACACATAGTAAGACTACTCGTATAAGGTAAGTATTCTGGTCTGTTGTTAGACTGTAAATTAAGATTGTTACATTAAAATAGGCAAACCGATAATCTAACGTCCAATAGTATTTTTCTAGCTAACCTCTATTATTACTTATATTATTATTTCTGACAGGTCTGTTGGTCTAGTGGTTAGTGACCCTGACTGCTATGCCGGAGGTCGTGGGTTCATTTCCCACCCAGAAAAATCTTTGTGTGATCAGCATGATCATTTGTTCTGTGTCTGGGTGTAATTTATCTATAGTATGTATGTATTTAGAAATATATAAGTATGTTTATCAGTTGTCTAGTACTCATAACACAAGCTCTGCTTAGCTTGAGATTAGATGGCGTTGTGTGATAGTTGTGGAATATTATTATATTATTATTATTACACTGCTGCACCAGAGCCTCCCCCCTCTTCGTAATCTATACAATTTTACCCTTTATTGCTATTATTGTAAGTACTGGGCCAGCCTTTCGGTAGTAATAAAGCTTGTCATAATAGTTACGCCAGTAAAATTATACGTTCCATTGAGACATCACCTTATCCATCTGTTCTCTCAACTGCCTCAGTTGGTTCTCCTTCCTCTGTTTCTCCATGAACACCTGTTCCACTTCCTCTTGCATCTTGTTATTGCTAGCTTCCAAATCCCTAGTTTGTTCTTCTACTGACTGCTTGTTTGCTTCTCCATTGGCTATGCGTATTGCTGTATTATAATCAGCTAGACGTCCTTGTAAATCTAAAAAAATACGATAACCTGTTCATTTGCTGTTGGTTTTTTATTATTTTTTTCCAGCTTTGAATCTGTGTTAAAAGCCTAGTTAAAAGGTAAAGCTTACAACTCGTAAACCCTCGTCCTATTTTATATGGGAAACGGCACATACCTTGCAATATTATGTTATAGTGTGAAATTATGTTACCTACCAGTTAGTTCCAACGCTAGTTCTCTAACTCTCTTCTCATAATGCTTCTTAGCGGATCTCTCTCTTTCTCCTGCATCTGCCTGCTCACTCAGTCTGGCTATCTCTGCCTTCATCTCCCTCACTTTGACTTGCATCAGCTCTTCCCAGTATCGCTTGTCTTGAAGCTGTCGAGTGCGAAACCCTCGGGCGGTGCCTGTGCGTAGACCTGATATGCCTTGCTGTGTTATTGGTCTATCGATCTAAAAAATGTAGGTGAGTATATCATGTAGGTATATCGTTTATAATTTTACGTGCCCTGACGTGATGTCGGTGGATACTAACTTGATTGGAGTTAACATTGTGATCAGCAAAATGAAAAATCATGCTTCTTTATTTTTGTAATACACGACCAAATTTTTTTTCATAAGTGTTGGCAAAAGCGGAGGTACCATTTGCCAATTTTAATATATAAAACTCTTTTGAATGTAATTTTTGTCATAATAAAGTCCAATCTCTTCCATCTATACTAATATGTATTAGAAAGAGGGAAGATTTCTCAAAAAATATTGGATCAATTAAAAAAAAACAATTTTTTTTTGAAATAGGTATCTAATTAACCTTTTTTTTAACAATAATTAAACAAATTAAACAATAAAATACATTTAAATAATTATAAATAATATATACACTAAGTGCTTAGCTAAATATCACGTCATAAAACTCCTCCGCATCGCTGTCGATTGGAAGTGTGCCCAAAAAGCTGGCGGCATTGCATAGCAATGCTTTATCTCTGACCGAGGTAGAAGCCAGCCCTTGGGTCACGCGAAGAGTCAACTAGGCGTTTTGATAAATCTTTAAAAAGTATATATCTTTCATTAGTTAATTATTACTTTATCACTGAGTATCCTAGACTATATACCTATTTTCTTCTTTCACGCGAGTAAAGCCGCTGGCAGAATCTAATCGTATATCTAATAGTAGAACTTATAGGACATTCCAATACTGGCTTTCTATTATTGGCGATAAGATTCTTACAGATTTTCATAACATCATTAACCGTAATTCCCTCTCTTGGAGAAGAGGCTCGAGGTCGAGTAGTAAGAACATTATACACCAGATTATGCTATGCTATGCTTATTAGCCATAATAGTCAGTTTTCACAGATAAAACCACTTACCATAGAAAACCCAGTCATTGCGGTCGACTGCCTGTTTGCCGTCGGAGGCGCTGGTCCGAACCCAGCAGTTGACAGCCGGGATGCTGTGCTGCCTCTGTACGCTGATGTCGGCCTCATCGTGCTACTTCTGAAAAGACACCTTGGTAAGTGGGCTACATCTCATTCTGTGATAGGTATCAGTCGATAGAGATGTTATTTACCACTAGCTTCTGCCAGCGGCTTCATCTACGTAGGTGAATCCATATAAACTTTGGACCTCCTGGTTATCCCCAAGAAAGAATAAAATATGAAAGGGTTTTCCAAAATTCATCCCCTAAGAATTTTGGAAAATACTTTCTTATTCTTTGTATGCATCATGAAAGGTACTTCTGTGCAAAATTTAGTGTTCTAGGTCCAAGGGACTGAGTTGGGCGTTGATGAGTCGGTGAGTGAGTCAGGACTTTGCTTTTTATATATATACAGATGACCCCTGATGTCCCATTACAGAGTGGAAGGCTTCTATCTCTTCACTTGTAAACCCCTTTAAGAAAGTGGATATTTATCAATAGAGAGAAGCCAAGGTTCTCTCGATTTCTTGGTCAGCTAAGTTGTCGTTGTTGCATTTGTTTATCTATTGCCACCTTCCTTTCCTATTACTAAGTAAAGTAATTATAACAGGCAGTGTGAATGCCTCGCACGAAGCAGGCATGAAAGCAATTTGCCTTAACATCCGTGCTTACATAAAGTTTTAAAATTTTTATTGTAATAGGCAAGAAAAAGTGGCTCTCTGCCAACTTGTATCTACTTAGTAGGTACGTACTGGTAACTAAGCGTGAATAAATGTTATTCATCAGGTTCTTTTGTATTGAATTAACACTAACAAAACTACACAAAAATCACTTCAAGTAATTTTATTATAAAACGCACTTCTTATTTCACAACACAGCTAAAAACTCTAAAACATTGCCAATAGCAAGCAAAATCTAACCAAAATTGAAGAGCGTAGCCCTAGAACTTACCTAGACACAGCTGAGCCTGTATTTGTATATTCTCGATACCCCCGTCTGGATACAGGCCGCGGGGCGTCTGACCTTTTACCCCCCGCACTACCGTCAGAAAAATCCATAACAATACCAAGTAATTAATTATTTTTTTCACATCAAAACCGGGTCAAGTGTCTCGAATTGTCGACCGGCGCATTAGGATTGTTGTTGATGCGTTGTTATGGCAACGGGGCTACGCTATGAGGGCGTGAGTGTCGTCCATTTTAGATTGTGTACCACCAGCCTTTGTTATGTACTCCATGGAGTATATAGGAGCATATTATTTATTTTGTGCGTTTTTTGCTTCAACACACATTTTTGCTTTATTATTGGATAATAAGAAGGTTTAAATGTTTCGTGGTATAAAATTTGCAGAAAAAATGGGCATAATATTAATTTTAAAGAAATAAGCATCAGTTTTGTATTAATTTTACTTTTCCCACTCTCACTCCTTGGCTGAACTCTACACTACACCACTTAGTATTTGGTATACTTATCTCTTAGTATCCTCAAAAACTATTTAACTGCAGTTGGTCGCCTTATCATTGCCCGTAATAGGAGAAACATGATCATTCGTTGGGATTTAGCACCCGCATGGTTTAGTCTCATTGATATAGAAAATATGTATTACGCATGTTCCAAATAACATGCATTGTCAACGATTGCACAATGAGCTTACAAAAGCCAGTAATCATTGTACGTTGCGGCTGCAAGCAACTGCGAGCTCACTACAATGTATTTAACCGAACTAAATATCGTAATATCTTCGTGCTTTTATTTCTCAAACGCATTCGGAATATCAGGCCTCGCAAATGGATACAGATTCTTTGCTAAAGAACTCACATCTTCGGTAGGATTACTTGACGCAACCCATATTAATAAAATGTGGATCGAACAACCATTGGATCATTTCAACGAAACTGAGACACGAACTTGGAAGATGAGGTACTTCGAAAGGCTTGACTTCTGGAAAGCAAAAGGACCAATATATTTGTTTATCAATGGTGAAGGTGCAGCTAGTGAAGTATTTCTTCAAACTGGAATACTGTATGATCTTGCGAAAGAAACCAAAGGCGCTATGTACTTATCCGAACATAGATATTATGGAAAAAGTAAGCCATTTGATGAATTGACCACAGAAAACTTGGCATATCTTAGTTCCAGACAAGCTCTTGCAGATGTAGCGAAACTACTTGAAGAAATTAAAATGTCACCTGAATACAACGAATCAAAAGTTGTTGTAGTAGGAGGTTCTTACGCTGGAAATTTAGCAGCTTGGCTGAGACTGCTGTATCCTGAGCTAGTCGATGCTGCTATCGCTAGCAGTGCACCAGTCTTAGCAATGAAAGATTTCTACGAATATTTAGAAAATGTAGCTGATGACTTCGAACAACACGGAACGCCAGGATGTTATGATAGAATAACAGAAGTATTCAACAGATATGAAGAACTATTTAAGACTAATGAGGGTATAACCCAGCTAAAAGAAGAAGAAGAGATTTGTGATAGTACAGATATGAGCAAATCAGAGAATATGCAGTTATTCTTCTTAGACAAAACCTCTGCTTTCATGTATGAAGCTCAATATGGTAATCCTAAGAGTATAAAGAATTTTTGTGACGATGTCCTTGAAACTTTTCACGTAAATTCTTCGAAAGATGATGATCTTGACTTATGGAGCAAGAGTAACCATTGCTTTAACTATGATTTCGATGAAATGGTTGAAGCCATGAGAGATATTGACTGGGCTACCTCTTGGACATATCAAACTTGTACTGAATTTGGTTACTATCAGACTGGCTCTTCTAATAAGCAACCGTTCACCAATAATATTCACGTTGAATTATTTTACAGTTTGTGTACTAAATCTTATGGCAAGGAGTTTGACGAAAGAAGAATCGATGAAGGTATTGAACGTTCTAATGATATGTACGGTGGTTTGAAACCTAATGTCACGAATGTGGTTTTTGTAAATGGAGATTTGGATCCGTACCATAGATTAGGAGTATTAGAAGATGTTTCATATAATGCACCAGCTAAAATTATACCTTTATCGTCTCATTGTAGAGATTTGTTCTCAGATAGAAAGAAAGATCCTGAAGAATTAAAAGAAGCTAGAAAATACATAAAGTATTTGATTAAGAAATGGATTGGTGCTGGTGAATATAAAAAGCCTTAGCCGATTTCAAGTCATGTTGAGACGTTCTGTTTGGCTTTTAGGATAATTTGTAGTATTGCATTATCGGTGTATGATTTTACGATTGTTTTAGAATGTAGGTATAGTATTTTTTTATGTTTTTCTAAAAGTGTGTCAGTACATAGATAGGTGATATTTTAGGCCAATAAAACAAAAGTATTATTAAAATAATTGTATATTTACTCATAAACGGTCTTCCTTATGATAGGTTACTTGATAACCAACACCCAATGCTACACAATACAAGTGGATGTTGATGTTACATAACTTATATTCGTAATAGCAGCAGTATTATACATCGTGCCAGAGTTAATCGTCACTTCTAACAAAACACCTTCAACTGTATCAATAAAAAATGCTGTACTTATCTTATTGAAACTGTCGCTAAGTTTTTCTTGGTCATGTTTATAATAATGTACATCTTCACAATATATCATAACTATGTTTAAAACATTTATTTTAATATTCGTAATCAATTTTCCTCTATCACCATCTTTGATTTGGAAAAAATACTTATACTTTTGATGTGTATAGTCTCATCTAAATAGTATCATTATAATTATCTATAATAATGCATAAGATACAATATTTTATGGTAACCTGTGTAGCACCTCCGAATTTTTGTAGCTACATATCAGTTTTAGAAGCGGTTAAAATAAAATCCAGGTAAAAGAGCTATGTTTTGTACACCACATAGCTCTTTTAGGGATATTATTTTAATGTAATATATTTTATTGGATAACATTATTACAACACTAAATGTGCTACGATTACAAAACGTATCTAAATATACAAAAATATTAAAATCTTAAAAGTAATTGTGACAATAAATTACATTTAAATTGTCAACATAGTTGTACGTAACTAGATCATAATTATTATGATAATTGAGTATTGGAAAAATATATCAGGAAATACATGGATATAGTAACTAAAACAAAGAAAAGAAAGAAGAAATATATGTACAAAAGTACTTAATATACCTAATATTGGATTTCTATTTTTATTCCTAATATTAATTAGATTTCAATTATTTGCAATTTACATACAAATAACAAATATTAACAATACCTACGTGATGTTTCAAAAGGCAATAAATAGTAAGGTCCAATAATTTGTGATGCATTTTTTTTTTAAATTTAATATGTTGTTATACTGCTTCTTATTGCCACAAAGTAAAACCTGTGAGTAGGCAACTTGAGTTGATTTACTTATATATTTTTGAAAAACCAAAAAACTTTACATTCTTCTTGAAGCTCGCTACAAATAAAATAACAAAAAATATTTTCAACTCCCTAATCGTTTTAAAATTTCCCAACCCTGTTTTGACTAGGATTGCCACTTAAATATTATAAAAAGAAAATACTTTAACGACAAGACGATTGTGATGACAATGAACACGCAAATCGTTAAATATTGGCAGTGATAGTTAACTTAAAGGTTTAATTCATTTATACTAAGATTTTTACAATATTCAGTTAAATACGTTATTGCTAACATGTTGGTAAAGTTGATTACTAAATTATATGCTAAATCTAACACTTAATTAATGATTGATTATAGAATTACATTAAAATGTATACTAGAAATCTCGATAATTCGCAATACCCCTTAAAGCAATAAAATCAATTGCTTTTTTCATAAAAAAGTAAATAATTGTATCATTGATGTAAACACAATTTTAAATTCTTTTTATTTTACAAATCTTTGAATATTTACAACATTACATAAGGATTACGTTTTTACAAGATACTGTCACATCGATTCTTATTTTCATGCTCTTCATGCACCCTAAACCAGTTAAAAATACAGTTCAATCTTTGGTTACATAATTATTTTCTTCATTTGAAAAAATGATGTAATCATCCATATAGACAAATCATACCAAAATATACTGTGATTCTAGTTTTTCAATCTGACAGTATCCTTTAATAATGTCTAGGTTAAGTTGCCAGTTGCCAGGTGTCAGGTGATTCGCACTTTAGTCCCACTCTCCAATGAACATGTGACGCGCGTGCGGGGCGGGGGGTGGGGGGAAGCCACGTCCAGGCATGGGCAGGCGACCGTACAGCGCGTAAGGATCATAGTGCTGCTCTCCGTCTGCAATCAACATCATCACCAACGTTTTAGAAAACTGAATATTCCCACGTATCTTTAAATTAATTTTGTTTAAGAGTCTGCTTGCCACGTCGGCCTCTTTTATTACGCAGCACTATCCGGAAAACTAATTTGTAGACTAACATAGGATACGTTGTAATTAGCGGAGTTAGTGGAGATGTTACAAACATTTAGGGAAAAGCAACGGGGTATGTTAATTAAAAAACGACGCACATTAATTTTAGTTATAATACAAACAAAAACGAATCAATGTTTCAAGGGAATTAATTCTAATTAGTTTTTAAATCTGCTGCCTAGTCTGGGAATCTAGTGCTCTTGCAAACTACATCTAAGGATGATAGCAAAGCTTTCGAAATTGAAATTTCGCAAGTTGGAAGAAAAGAATAGACAAGATCGTCAAGAAAGAAGTAGATATAGACATGAACTTTCGATACTTGGTGAATATGAGAGATGAACTCAGAAGTGTGGAAAGTGTAGAAACGAAGCTTACAGGCGAGTTGTGCTACCAAGCGAAGCGATCTAATATAACAGAAAGTTTAAATACCAAGATTGGAGCGAAGAGTCCGCGTTGAGGCGGTGGAATTAAAGTGCGGGGTTAGTCTGTATATACACTAGCGCGGCTGCTGGATCACGAGGGGTCGCAGCCGTTTCTCCCTGTTCGGATAGAATTGGAACATGAGCTTCTCTTTTCTGGGGAGACGATCGTACGCACCGATTCCGCTTTCGTAAGAACGAGCGTGCCACAAAGCTTGTGGTGGCATGGGAGCGTGTGCAAACGGCGCCATGTGCGGCGGGAATGGACCAGGGTGGGCGTGAGCCACGCTGTAGCGCTTGCTGGGTACAGGAGCCTCCTTCAGAGTCAGGCGCTCTGTCATTGCCGGTAAAACTTTTGCGCCATTAGTCTTCACGAAGTTCGGCACGCGCGCTCGCAGACCACAGTAGTACGGATCGTCTGAAAACAAAATAAACATATCTTGAAATGTCATTACAAGCAAACACGTACCAATAGACGTGTTAGTACCTGGAAACGAATCTTTGTGTAACATGGTTATCGTTCACCTATTCCTATGTTAGAAACTGCGAACACATTCGCCTATAAAACGGAACGCATGCACGTTCCGTACCATGTTCCGCATCCTACGCCTGTCTCGTTCCAAATACCGACGATTCAAATATCAAGGATACGCCGAAATGCCAGTCGTCGGTTGCGACACCGGGGCATTGTCTGTTTATAACCTCTGCACCGAGCTCTTCTTATGAATGGAAAGCAAGTGCTCTCGAATTAAAACGTGCAAATGCGATCCAAAAATGTCATATCCGATCAGCCGTATCAGATGTGGTATGCGTCAAACGTGACTCGACATTGACACTCAGGAATCCGTGAACAGAGAACGGAGCTACCTAGGGTATCGGATATTGCTCGAAATTCATTTGCATTATGCTTCCAAATTCGAAGTCATGTGTCTGCGTCCTTTTATGTTTAAAGCATAACTGTCCAGAGTGTATTCAAACGTAAACTGTGCTCATATTTCAAAAGAGACTTTGCTCTTTGTCGGGTCGATATAACTCTTAATATTTTAAATAGTATCTACTCCTTTTAAGACGGTGCTTGTGGTCTTTGAGTAAGTGTCCTCTTGTAATCTGTGATATATGGCCATTCTCTTGATACACTACCTAGGTACTCACCTTGTCTTTTTGTGAACAAAAAGTTTCTAAGAAACACAAAATTCCACTTTGAAGATGCAACTTTTATAGCAACTAAATATAGAGCGTATTAAGATTAAGGTTTCGCATCATGAATAGGTACACATTCTGCCTATTCGTTTACTAAACTTGTGTGTTATAGAATCTTGAATAACAGTCCAACTATTTCTTTTATTACAACTCGCATATTATTATAATAATGTATTGATCATCTATATCAGCAATCTCGTCAAGAACAACCCTTGTATATCAGTTTTTAATCCCAAACCCATCAAAAGACATCATTCATTTCAGTTCATTGTGCCCATAACCTTAAGTCCATATTCCATATTTTATAAATATTGCTTTAAATCACTGTGTGCGTGGACATGGGTTTATAAATGATGATCCGGCTAGAGATGTTGATATAAAGGTTCACACTTGCAAGTACCAGCAACGTTGCTGTATAAATTGCGACTCGCATTCATAAATCCATTGCATTGTCAACTGTACCGTGTTCAAATGGACAGCTTTGGTCGCAAAGGACGGTGATTGCTTGACTAATATCACTAGTGGTAAATAATATCTTTGTGATTGGACGTTGTGAAATGTAATAGAAAGTTTTGTAATTTACTCGCAGTGTGGTAATGAATTGACAAATGTGATGTCGAGTTAAATTCAATAAAATGTGATTTCTAACAAAAATGTGTCAGGTAATTGGTAACTGCAGGACAGTTAATCATGAAGTAAGCTAAGAAATAAATTCTAGTGCTACTTTGTTATGCGTTTACATTTTGACTTAATAAATAAATGACCAAGATCGCAAAACAATAGCAACAGTAGTGCACCAATCACAAATCCTGACACACTCAGAAAAAATAACCACAAACATTCATCGGATAAAAATCTTTAAGTAGCTGCACTCTGCTATCAGTTGAACCTATTTGTCCATTACTGAAGAATTATGACCAAAGTTGTGACCAAACTTGGCAAGCAATTCTGAGGCCGCTCTCAATGTAGGCGCCTGCACCGCTGCCTTTTAAATACTGTTATTACCCATCCAGCAAGACAGAACACCGTGATACTACCAAGAGAATTTATATTGTCCAAGCAATTAATGCAGATTTTTTCTGTTTGTTTTTTTCGTGATCCCCTTTGTTTCAAGAATGGGAAAGTTAATTGAAGCCCGGTAAGTTATGAGCGGCCTTACTGAACGTAATTAGACGCTTGTAATGTAATGGAGAGAATTGGTAGGCTTTAAATAGTTTGAGGCCGAAGTAAAAAGGTTGGTCACTTACGATGGATTTCATGTAGTACTGCTGACCTTTTTGACTATATTGAATAGAAACCGCTACTAATACATTAATATCAGATCATAAAATTTCACATTCATTATTTGAAATTATTCTATAATAATTGTGGCACTCACCGTATTTCTTGTTGTCTTTGCCCTTATCTGATTTGCCTCTCGGGAACTGTGTTGGCACGTGTCCATCGTGTCCTTCTATATCATCGTAATCAGGCTGTGAATTAAATAATAAGGATTATTTTAACCGAATCAAATATTGCTTTTTAAGTTCACTTTTGCATTTGTTTGATAATTTCAATAATATTAAAACCAACATCGTGTGTATCCAACATAAATGCACCAGCTTCGTTAAATTTTGCTTTATATATTCTAAAACGTTTCTGGCGACATGAAAGTCAGATAGTGGTTAGAGGAACACCCAGAACGCAATTACATTGTAATATGTCCACTAAACAACACAACTTGCGCCTAAGAACATGTAAAACCAAGTAATTCACGTATAAAACACGAAGCAAAAATCAGATGCAATAATATGAACGTGTGGGCGCCGTACAATCTTTTACCTTGTAACGAACCAAAGATGGCATCAAAAAAGACGAATCGTGATATATAAAACTCATAGGACCAGGATCTTATCAAATAAAGGTTATGGAAACCATCCCGGCCAGACATATCAGTTCACGCAGTATATTTTCTTAATAAACACCTAGCAGGCATAAAACTGAAGCTTAACAGACACACAAAGGACATTGTTCATTTGTATGGTGTCAGAAGCAAAGACTAGGTAAACCAATAAAAGAGTTAAAGCCGACGCGACTGTACTATGTAGTCGCTATCATTTATCTTGGGAGGCGATGAGATGTGAGATACGTCAGGGTTATCTTTCCCGCTGGGCCCACCATTGTCCACTCTACACAGTTGCGATAGCGTGTGTCCACAATTATCTGACAACAAGTCGGAACCGACAGGCGTTAATCGGATTGAACTTTCACCTCCCTCGATGTTTATATCTTTACAATTGTTATGATTCGAAACATGATTTACGCAATGATTGATGAATACGTTTTGTTGAGGAAAAAAAAAGTATTGACGTGAATAGATAAGCATCTAGGTGACTGCCATAAACTTATGTAGCATCCACCTTACAATCCTGGATTATTATTTGGATGATTAAATGTTATTGGTTACCGATTTTTTATTAGACCAACAAATAAGGCCTCAGATGATTTAAAAAATTTGGTGATTCTGTATAGAGCTACAATGGTAGATTTCGATTAATTTGATACCATTTGATTCACATTATATCGAATTTGAATCCATTAAACAATCTATTATAAACTCAATCAAATGATAAATTCGATCTTTTGTGTATAGAAAAAAGCCGATTAGATGTTGACGGAAAAATAAATGACTTGCAGATTAAACAAGTAAATGTTAAAATTGACAATGAGGCTAATGTAAGGGAACCAAATACGGAAGGTTGTAAAGTTTGTGTATTTCTAAATCTGGCAGATATATAATGGCACTTAATGGAAGAAAGGATTAAGATAATTGGAATTTTAAAATGTCTGGGGATTTTAGCGGTTGATTTAAATATGTTTTATCCTTTTACGTGGCCTTAATTGTAATTATTTCAGAACATTTTTGAGAACATAAGATCTTAAGCTGACATAAAATCTTGATTTGGTCTTGATTGATAAAGTCGTATTAAACAACGGAGCACATTTCTCATGTGACTTATTTGCTGATTACAGTCGTTATTCATTATTCGTGCGGAGACATTTTTGTATTTCAATTTGCATAAATCGTACCTTTATCAGTAACTTGACTTTGTTTGTGCGCCTTTTATTATTTACTTTTGTCAAATGTGCATTAAGAGTTAACAAAGATTTATGTGCATTTAATTTGGTTAACCTTTTCCTTGTCGGTTACTTCGTTCTGATTATTGTGAATGTAGGAAATATTAAAAATAATAAAAGCCTTATAAAAAAATCCAATGCATACAACAGAAAAATTTCTGACTTTTAACAACAGTTTTTGTAAAACATTTTGTCACGGCCTGCACTCGGAGACGACGGAAATACAGAAATTGCTCTTAAAAAGAAATAAAAGTCAAAATAACACCTAAAGAACTTGAATAGTCAGCGACATAAAATATACAAAGATCACCAGCGCAGACGCAGGCGGTAGGATGTTTATTATAAGACGAGATGTAATAAAAATTACATGTAAATTATCGTAATAAAAATAACCATGCCATCTCAAAAGTACCTACCCTTGATGCACAAACTTAACAATGAAAAAATTATTCGTAATGCAATTTTCACTTCGGAAATTACTTTGTCGATGCGCAACCGCATCTTACCTTTTATATCGAAATGGAACTTGAGGGCCCAAGTTTATTATTATTCAATCATGAAACTGTAGGTCTCGTAAATCATATCCTATTAAATTAATTCACGAAGGGCGAAACAATTACAAAAAAAGCCAACGAGAATTGAATTACCTACACGTGTCTTTGCTACTGGTTTTTGAAGTGACTTTGATTTTATTTTGTCTTTTACAAAAACTGATCAATCAGCTATTGTACAGACTGGCTACATTATTATTGGTTTCAATAGTACCATTGAGTTGATTAAATAGGTTGAGCTTATTATAGCTGCCCATAAAAGCCTACTGCAAAATATTGCGCGAGAACACTGGAATAAACGGTCATAAAGGGATATTGCTTTACCACTTTAAACTTTTTTTAAGGTAGTAAATCATCAAACAACTCCTTTCAGCGAGAAGGAGTTGCCCTTTACGTTCCAGGGCGTCTTCCGAACAATTTAGCAGCAGCGTTACCACTTTTGGCTGGCATTATTAATCGAAGTATCTGCTGTCATTACCTGACAAAAGATTATAGCTGTCAACACCCATGTTACCTTTTACGTTACCTACGGGTGTTAACCCAGCTTTTTCTGTACCGACTACTACAGTAACGGTTTTGATAACTTTTGATGTTACTTTTATTTCACGCATTGTTGTGCAATTATTCTCCTTTGCCAGTTCTGAAACTTCAAAAGTGACAATTTAAGCATGCAAGGTGCAATAGCATGCAAAAGGTCACCAAAATTGATAACTCACTTTGTATCCACGTACCTTAGGGATATCAGCAGGCCCATAGCCATTCTCCCTTGGTGGTAGTTTAGGAGGCTTTTCTCCTCTCCTTTGTCCCATTTGCATCATTAGCTGTTCCCTGGTAGCAGCTACCACTCCGTGTCCATTATTGTTATTGTGTCCGTTGTGTCCATTGTGTCCATTGATTCCGTAGCCTCCAGAACTGCCGCTGGATCCTGAACCGTTGGCGTTAGAGCTGGCGATGCTGTATGGGTCTTCATCTGGGATCGGAATGCGAGGTCGGTTCTTGATGTCCATCAGTCTTTGAACTGTTGACAAATAATGGTTGGATTAGAATTTGTTTTTATGTCATACGATTAAAGAATCGTATACGAAAGGGCAATGTTGGGTATATCAAAATTTCGCCTGCGTGAAATAAAATAGCACCATATAATGAGCACCATTTATGATGGTCAAATAAAATAAAGACATTAGTGATTTTTAATACTAAATTGCAAAGTTCGTAGTGTTAAGAAGGGTTTTTATCTATCTATCTATCTATTTAAGAATTGTATTGGGTAATAAATGGGCAAATTATGGTCCTTATTAATTTTATATTTAATTTATACAAATCGTATATCACCGACTTGGACATTAGTTCTCATCAAAGGTCAATTAATCCTCATCTTAGATATTAATGAAGCAATGCAAATTCTATTGAAACGTTTGAAATACTGTTAAATAACAAGTTTCCAAAAGATTATCCAACAGTTTGAACATACAACAATTGGAAACATTTAGCGACGCTTGCGCAACATGAATGTAACTTCGTGATGTTCAGATCGGATGGCAATCACTCCTCTTCACGACTTCGAACAACCTACAGTTATTAATGTGACGTTAAAGGCTGGTGTCTTTATTCCACTTCAGTTCACCCATTACTCGTACCTTCGTTTCTAATCATAAAAATAAAAGAATCGTAAACGATTAACCAACTTGGCTATTACACCGCAAGGTTGAATGCATAATCTTCTAACAATAAATGTAAATTCATGCGAATATTGGCTCTTTTAGTTACGAAATAATAAAGTGCCTATAAAATTTATTGCATGAGCGACGGTGCGGTACAAAAGGGGAATAGTGACAACTGCATACATCATTTTGTGGTGTCGGATTATCTACGTCCTAAATGTTTGTTTACACTTTATACACTTCAAATCACAATGAATGATCGAGCGGAAATGATTTGAAATAACTCACTAAGTACACACCACATTAGGCAATTATTTTTAATGTTGTTCCTAATTGTGCCCTTTCATTACAATGATTACTGTTTTAGACCACTTAAACAGGCAGTTATTACGATAATCTAACTAGGTATTAAACATTATTGTTAAATTGAAATCTAAAAGCTTTTTCAGATAACGATTACAGCAATTTTGATAAGGAAGTGGTGGTTCTTTTGTTTGAAAAGGATTTCATAGATTTCTAGCGCCGGCATGATAAAGATGTTGTAGAAACGATAAAGCTTTGTTTCGCACATAATCTGAGTTTAAAAGATATACCTGTGTCTGGAAATACCGTAGACGCCATGTCGCAACGGGATTAGAATCCAGATTAGTTCAGCCAATGAGCTGAATGCTAATAGAGGTACATACACCGACTGTTTTTAAATGCTGAGAAAATTACGTGTGTCTATGTACAAAAAAGAATTTTATATTCGGTTCGCTATTTGTGATATGCGGTGTGAGTCAAGACCGTCTGAACGTTGCTCTGATAGGACTTCTGATATAGTAAGTGTTAAGACATTTTCCTCTTCAAAAGCATCCACAAAAAAAAGTTACAAGATTACAAATATAGTTGTTGCAATTACAAAATTCCAAAAACTTCATAATAGTTGAGCTTTATTAACCAAGAAGTTATCTTTAATCGGTCATTGAGCAAGAGGATTTATAATGCAAGCACGTCCGTACTCCAAATCAGGGCTACAAAAATCTGTGTAATACACAGATCACTTTCGATCGCAGCAGGCTTCCTATTGTCGTCAATTCAGAGTTTTGCATAACATCGGTCACGATTTACGTCTCTGCAAGCCTTTAATCATTCAATTGGCGCTCGTTACAAATTCAAAGTGAGTTTAATGGGTTTATGGGCAATGATTGCATTCGTATGATCCAGTTACGAACTATGACGACCTTCGTTATGAAATCGAAATTCGAATGTGTGATGTGAACAATGAAGTATGCGTAGGTTTGAATTGATTGGACAAGAAACGCGTAAGCTATGTAGATCTTATCGTATGCAAAAGTAACAGAGTGCTAAAAAGTAACAGATTTAATGTATACAATACATACATATCGGTTAATTATGAAAATAAAGCAAGACACGAACAAAATAACAATGTGTAAGCACTTCCATGACACGAAGGTTAAGCTTTTGATGCTATATCGGCAAAAGCGACCAGTCCCCACGTTTAAGTGTCACGACTTCCATACAGAAAACATTAGCTACGTTACTCAATAGATTTATTTGAGTTCCTTAACAGATAACAGAGGCTAGACCGCGAAACCACTGCAGAAAATCTATGAACGCATCTTATCCGTGGCGGAAAATCACGGGAATCTCGCTGTGCGGTTTCTTTCCCATAGCCTCACTATGATTTGTGCAAAACCAATATTAGATGTTGAATTGCTGTTAACTTGCCTAGATGGGGTTAGTTAGAAATTTGCAGTATGGTTTGAGTGAAATGAAGTGCAATACATCTTGAGATCGATGTAAGATTGCATTGTTGCAGTACAATAAGCGGGCTACTGAGAAGTGAGGCTCTGCATAGTTGATGCGGTTGCGTGCTATGGGAACTAAATCAGATTTGAAAATTATCTATATAATAATACCTTGATTCACACTTGTTGCTTATTTCAAAGACGTGTAAATTACCTGCAGTAATTCAAATTTTCTACTTATATGAATAAAACAGGTGTGGATATACCAGTATCAAGACGTTAAGATGACGCATGCCTAGTACCTGAATACCCAACATAGTTATAAATTTCCGGAAGTCTCTTTGGGCAGTCAATTTTACATTATTACTGGCCGATCACCTTGCTACAATGAAAACCGGATCACTTTTGAACGAGACTACAGTAATTACAACAAGAATATAACTTCTGATGATCTTGGTTTTAAGACCATCTTCAATAACAGAAGTCTGAAGTATATAATCAATTTATTTTTGGACTGGACTTTCCGCACTATTTATTATTTTTTCTCTCCTACTTAAAACTTCAATAACCTCAAGGTTAAGTAAGACAACTTGGGTAAACGTTCGCAGTTGCGCGTGAGAATATTACTGTGCATTATAAGAATTTAATTTTGTATATTCGTAAGTTAATGATAAGTGTAGAGGTCGTCTCATTGTTCCATAATACCTGCGGCTCTGTCCCGGAGGTCTAAGACAAGGTAACTGTAACATTGTCAGATCTCTGGGTGCCTCTAGTCATCGTCTACGTATGCAAACATACGCCCATTCAATGGTAATTACTGTTAACGTTGATGACGCGTGACTGATGTTCTACAGCGGCCTTGTAACTGATGATATGGAAAGACCTAAAATAAACATTACAGCAAATGGCATTATTGTCTTAAATGTTAATGATGACGGTATCGATGAAGGAGGTAGGATTACAGATGTTTAAATACTATAAAGAGGCCCGGAACTCCCACACAGGTTGTGATTTGATAAATACGGTTCGCAATGCAATATAATAATGGAATATTTTTGCGTTTTGAGATAAAGAGGTGGACTTAAGTCTTCACTGGCCCCATGTGTCTCTGTCCGTGATATCGGTATTAGGTAATTTATTCGCTGTGACACGTATTGTGCGTTTATGTCTCTTAATGCTGGTATTGCAATTTTTCTGTTGATTTTGCTTGTTTTCTCTGCTATTGTTGCGACCAGCGTGAAATCGTTTGCTGCCTCTGTCAACTTTAACGATGCGACGTGGCCGGCAACAGATTTAGATTACTTAGGCCCGTAGCCAGCAGGTTCATTTATAACTTAACTTTGATCTGAAAGGAAAACATGACCACAAATGATCGTGAACGTTTTATGACCATACGAATTAAGGTAGTGTAGTTTTATATTATTTGTTTTCATTTCGTATTTATTAGTGGGCGTACATTTCTTTCTAAGGTTATATTCAAATTGATTTTTTAACCCATTAGACCAGTTGCGTTAAGCGTGTAATTATCTAAATATGCGGAACGTTGATCACGTATGTTTGTTAGACATTTAATTGGTTTTGTGACCAATTTGTAAATCGTATAGGTGCTCTAAAGTAATATGTAGACGAAATCATTTCCTGTTTGGTTTTTGCTGGATTTAATGAAGAACTATTGATCGTGGATAGATTTTATTGAAGTGTGTGTGTGGGTCGTATCGTGCGTAGTTGATTTAATTATTGATACTCCTTGGAAGTGCGGTGTCATTATAAATAGTAAAAAAAACCTAATGTGTCTTAGTAGATTTATTTAATTTTAATGACCCTTGACTATGTAGTTGAAAAAATAATTTGATTTATGGAAGCTGAACCATATTACCATAGACATACGTTTTATATGATAATGACACAGCTTATTTTTTGTAAGATTATTGTTTTTAAACAGATTGACGATATATCTCTAGTCAAGACTACTAACTGCTTACAAATGTATCTCACAATTTAATTTTCCACGGCCATTTCTGACCTCACTACAATTATTTTCCCAAAATCGCAACCCACCCACCTTGACCGTGCTATACTTAATGAAGCCTATATTTAAAAAAATAGAAGACAAAAACGATGCGTTGCTCACTCGTTAGTTTTTTAAGTACCGTGGCTAGCCACACTAAATAACTAAAGTGATGATATCGCAACGTTTTTAGTACGGAAGTGTTTTTATTATGAAGTTACTATGAAATATTGTGTTTTATATAAATATTTCGAGCGTATTGTTTGTGTATATGATTTTAAAGTTGGTGGTGTTAACGCTTTGTATGATCTTTTTATATGGTTATCGAGTAAAGCGTTTTAATAATTTATAAATTGTGTCTTTAGGTGCTGAAAGACAATAGCAAAGATAAGAATTTATTTCTATTTCATATGACTTTCGACGCGGTAGGCCCAGAAGGTGATGTGATGATTTGGACTCCTACCTAAAGGATTTTTCTGAAACAGCTAAGGACAGAAAAGAGTGGAAGAATGGAAGGGAGGCCTTTACCCTGCCTATAACAGGCTCATAATACTCGTAACAATAATCATGAGAATTTCACCAGCTCCATATTTATCTCTGGTTCATCGTCTGCTCAATGGGCACTGTTAAACTTTAGTTTTCTGCCTTCTCCGTAAGTGAAAACAGCGTGACGATACATACAGTCTACTCGAAATATCTCTACATTAAGCTCAGATATAACATCTCATAGTCATAAGCGCATAATTATATAAAAAAGTAATTGGCCTCCTATGTAGGTATGAACCGTAATGGCTCGTGGGAAACATATCCATCATTTTTATCAAACTTCATCTTTAGTAGGCAATTAGTTACCCAACCTACCACTTATGTATGTACCTTCCAACATATAAATAGAATTTTTGGAAGAAAAATTAATAAGTGTTTTGACATATAGGTACCTTCTTATTAAATTTGTATGAAAACGATTTTGTTTTATAAAATTGAAATCATAGAAAACATCCTGCACAGAGCCTGTCATTCCTGTCATGTATAAAAATATAGACGTAAGCTTAATTTATGCTAATCTTTAAGTATATAATCTATACTATTTTTCGTTTTCTTGTTTGAATCCCAATACGAAAGTAACCAATCAAAAAACTAATAAATCGAATGACAGCTCGCTTACTTGTTACATCATTTCAACATTATCTAATAAACTTCCTCCTTCAACACAATTATTAATTTGAATTAACAAAGCGATCTCATCAATTCTTAGCACCTTAGCATTTACAACATGTTTAGTACTAGGATTATATAAGATATGATCTGTAAAGTGCAGGCTTAGAAAGTGACAGTGAACATTGTTCGGCCAAGGTCGGCAGCTGACGTGACAACCGGATTCAAGCCCTTGTCAATGTAGATAGTGAACAAGTTGGTAATGATAGTGTTAATTAAATTTTAAACGAAGGTGTACAAGATGATAAAAAAGATATTTAAAGAGTATTTGTAAAAGATGTTGCAGTGGAAAAAGTTACGCTAGAAGTTATTGGCAGCATTTATTTTTTGCAAAGTAAAAATATTAATCATGTATCTATCATAGAATAAGACGTCATTTGTAACCATAAAAAGAGTATAATTAAAGAAGTAAAAACGTCATAATGTTGTGTTAATTTGTCTCGCTATAATAAAACGAAAAAAAAGCGACATGTTTTCTGACCAAAATGAATTACTTTTTGCTCTCCATGTGATTCACCAAAGTGCATATTATCGCTAATCCTAAAACCTGCATTGTTTTTGTACCTTTTTGTGCCTTCGATATAAAATCTTTTGAGAGGTGTAGAAAACCGACACACTGCATTTACGTTTTATGTTCCTGCTATAGATACTTAAATCCAGAAATATTATTACTTAGCAAATGTAATGCCTTTGACATCTTGCGTATTATAATTATTTATTATTCCATTACGTTTGAAACTGTAAGTATTGATTTATTTGACTAAGGATCAGTTTTTTGTTTAGTAATAAAAAATAGCTTAAGAAGTTCATAGTAATTAACTGAGTGCAAAAGCTTTTGAAAATAGATAAAAATATTAATTACACAGGACGTCCTTATGCAAGGATAAGTTAATTTGTGTTCACTTAACTGTACAGTCATTTTTATTGCGTTTTTGTTAGTAGCTATTTATAATCTACATTTCGTGGAACTAATCCGTTATTCTGAATACTCTTTTTTTACTAAAACGGTAAATAAATTCAAAAGAATAAAACGGTCAGTTATTCATTAGCATTAAATAACATCACTACGGTGGTTGTTACCCGTATCATCATATTTCAATAGAGCGAATCAATTCGTATAATCATTACCATCATCAGCCTATACCTGATAAACATAAATGCCTCTCTAATTGCCCGTCATTTATTTTGATTCTAGGCAACCCTCATCCGTAATTTCAATAAACGTCTAAAATATTTGAAACTTACCCGGGGGCAGCTTGGATTTGAGCATATCCATAGCAACGACGTTGATAATGAGCACCCAAATGGGGCAGTCAAGGAGATCGGAGTCCGACTTGACGAAGGCGATGGCGCTGAGGCATTGCGTTTCCAGCCTCCTGCGGTCAGGGTATGAGCGACGCAGCTCGCGATTCACGTTGGATTGGAACTTCTTCATGTCGAATAACTGGAAGAGAATAAAATAACAAGTTATAAAATCTTTACTTTTTGCAAAACGTGTTAAGTGAAGGTGCTAATCCTATCTTCGCTTAAAGTAAAGTGGCTAAGCTATCTTTTGAGTTTTCTGATAATGTTAAGTATGCTCTTTAAAGAATAGATACTAAAGCAGAAGCATTTGAGAAAATATAGACTCAGAAGATAGAGACGATTTCGATAGTTATTTTATTTGAAAGCAATATGAAGATAAACATTTGGAAGAAAAGATATTTTGCTCAGTTGGTGTGTCCCATAATAACTATAATTTAAAAGATGAGATAACACCAATCAAGTTATAACAAACAAACTTTGTATAGTAACAGACAGATACAAATAACATGTATATTTTTTATCTTAATTAACACGAGCGATGATCTAAAACAAATTGTTGAACGATCGATTGAATGCGTCTAAATTAGAAGATCTTATCGAATTAATATTACATAACAAGCCTTCGTTCGATAATGAAAAGACAATCGCTCTATCAAACAAAAATTGAGCCGACGTCATGTAGGGTGCCCATCTCCATAGTGAAAATGGCAAGAGTGAGCGTTGTTAATTAAGAATAGCTTTTTGAAAAAATCGTACCACGTAATTTTAATTGCGTTGGCTTATATTTGGAAACGCTCGATGAAATATCTTTAGTAGACATTTAAGACACCAGATAAACTATTATTATTATCTACATAGTTTAAACATATAATTTTAGATTTTCTTCCTCCATTTTTTTTTTTCAAAAATGAAAGTCACGCAACTTACAATCCCAGCACGAAGTGCTCTAAATCTATTAAGATAATCTCAACTATTCCCGAAGATTTCCGAATCGACTGAGGAACTCTGAGAGACAAACAAAACCGCCGAGTCAGATGCATCGACGAAATTGAATGAGGCTTATAAAGTTGTTACATAACCAGTGCAAGCAGTTGTCGAGTCGTCCGTCCGTCATTCCGGACCAGTAGACTATACAGATGGTATCTTTAAAAACTTCGCCGACGTAATTCGTAAATCATCGTTCGACGACTTAAATAACGTCATACAAAAAGGTACCACAGTTCAAATTGATGCATTTTAAGAATTATAATTAAAATTGTAACATTCCATTGTTACAACATAAATTCGTCTAGTTAATTGAGAGTATTCTGGGAAGAGATGTATTGTTTGGCTGAAGCAGCAAATTGAAGATTTGACGTAAATGTTTTGTTAAGACAAATGGTTTGGATGGTTCTTCCGTTCTCACACAAAGACTTGATGAAAATGAAGAAGCCATTTGCTAACATGTTGTATAACATTGTAAAGTTAATAGCATCAATAGAATAATCTCGGATAGATCATTTATTCGTCAATAAAACTGCAATAGTGGTAGTAATGTGCGAATGAATGTCACAACATTTCCAAGTTTTATTTGAATATCTACATCGTGTAAGTGGTTCAGATCTATTTAAAAACTGTAGTTGACACTACTGATAGTATTGTTTTAAATTAATTTAGTCACAAGGGAATTCATTGTGGGAAACGAGCCGGATCGCACAGAAAAAATCCCAGAGATCATACAGTTTCAACACTTGCCGGTATTGTTTCGAGGAAATTGGAGCCTTTTAATGAAGACGTACATTGCTGTGCAACAAGTCGAATAGTGACTTATAGAGACACTTGTTCAATGTTTTGAATAATCATCGTACACACTAGTTAGCTATTGTATATTATTGTCATAATATTAAAAAAGTGACACTAGCTGACCTATATTTTGCAACAATTATAGCATAAGAAAACTAGTACATTACATGCAATATAGTGCTATTAATAGTAATAGTTAAAGGTGTAATATTTCTCACAATAGCCATTAATTGAGGCATCACATTGTTTCGGCGGTGCGCTGAGCACGGACAATGGACTACTTTCTGCGAATTCGCTTTCGTTACTCCCAAGGAAATAGAATAACATCCAAACAAATATGTGAGGCAATGACCATTCCCTCCCTTGCTTAATGGTGCTATCTTCTCTCATTGTTTGCTGCAGACTTACGTAAAACCTTGTAGGTAATGGTGTATGAATTAGTAATGAATCTTTCGGATGCTAGGAAGTGAATTTTCCATTGTCTTGTACCACTTCTTTTACCTATAGTGTTTTAGTTACGATGAAAGCACTTGTATAGCAGTTGAGTCGGTTAATTTCTGATTAAAGTTAGTTATTATATTCACATTTGTGTTCGCTTTGTCATTAGTACCGTATTTACAAATGTCATGGCCCGTACCAGTTGAATGGTATTCTTGTTGCAAACAACCTACAATTCCATTGGCCTACCGTCTTACAAATCGTAATGTAATAATCTTATAATTGTGTGTCCACATTATGTACAAATTGAATGCCACCCTTTTATGAATTGTTGAGTGAATTCACATTTTATGCTGTCTAAAAAAATAACTCATCTTCAAAGTACAAAATATTTCGTAATATAAAAATGTTGATAAAATGATATTACGTGACAATGTCATGGTCAGAGAGAATCGTGTTCGGACACAATCTGTGCAGTCGTGATGCACCACAAATGACTGATGCACTAACGCAACGCGCATTAGAGTAATGCCTTGCCCTCTTAATTTTTTTTCTACGATGATTATTGTCTTTAATAACGATGAACATAAGGAAATTATGGAGCTAGAAGCAGTGAAAGATGAAGTAATAGACGAACAATAGCTGCCTATTGTGTATGACCGCGTTTGAAAAGACGTGAGTGAAAATTTTTAATCGGAAGATATTTTTTTTCTTTCTTTTATGCTCTCACAAAAGAAAGAAAAAACCAATGTTTGAGTTACCAAACAACTGATTTCTACCGAAGACCGGCCCGATGATCATCTACGAAGCAATTTAGATCGTTATTGGGCAACCATGAAATTAATAGGCAAATGTTACGACATCTTATTTCATAAACGCATCCATCTTGACGGAAATAACTACTGACGCTTGTTTGGTATGTTCACAACGAACCAGTTTACCTTGCTTGCCCATAAATTAGAGTTTAAAATTCATATTTCGATAGCAGTAAAGACTAGAATTCTGATTTAATTTCGTTGGACGATAATTTTGTAAATAACATAGCTGGTGGTTGGTGCAAGAGGAAGGATAAGCTAGCAACGTGTAATTAGATGCACCTATATGTAACTATTGGACATGGAACAAATTGCGGTTGTACGTTTATTAAAGCAAAGCTCACTAATGATGTTATTTTATTCTGCATTATAAAAAGTAATTACGGTTCTTACAAGGTTTATTTTGGTCAAAAAGTAGGTGCTATGGTAATCGGAAATTATTTAGACTTAGTAAAATAGACATATGTAAGGTATTTGTGTACCTTTTATAATTACATACATTCATAGCTAAATATTCTATGCTTAAGAATGAGTTCATTGAATTTAACGTTTAAAGGAAGCATTATTATCTGTTGGTCTGTTACCATATTTTAAACAACATTGTTTCAATTTTTTAACCTGACATTGAAGTTAACGTTTTTGTAATAAATGGCTAAACCACGTTATTTGTAACACTTAAAATAATTACGCCTATAAAGATTTTTAAATTCTTTGATAAATGACTTTGTTTAAATATAATAAGTGTTGTAATTTATGTATTTGTTTTTGTTTGTTCTAAATGTGATAATAGCATATTTGAATATTTTAATAGTCCTTTATCATCAGCTAAAATCACGATATTACGATTTATCTCAGCAAAAACTTTAGAGTAAATTATGATAAAATATATTTGTTTTAAGTGTGAGTTGGCATACGAGTATTTTGCTTTCTGGTAGTTTTTGTATTTGATTAAATTATCATCATTTATTAGTCTTTATACGACAATCAGTCGCAGCGACGCTTTTCAACGCTTATCAGTATTGAATGTCATTGTTTTCTTGTTTTACTTAGAAAAATAGATATTAATATTTCTTACCTTAAATATCTTCTCCTGTTCCAGTGCGTAACCAGGTAGCTTGATTATGTCCTGCCCTATAGCCGTCTCTTCGTTGCTAGTGGCTGCCGTACTCTTCACAAATACATTACTCTTGGAGTAGCGTCTGATGAGTATGTTACCGGCGTCGTCCATTTTGATTTTCACACCCTGTTGATAAAGATTTTTTTTTAGTATTATATTTTCTTTCCGTTTCTTCTAATTTTAGATAATTAAAAGTTACGTGGCAGTAATATTATTTGTTAGTGTGTGGCTTTGATTTTGTGTGATATTGCAAAAGCTTAGATATTTATTATGAAAAGCAAGTATCAAGGGCAAATTGCATACAGCAGTATACTGTTTTATGAGTTTTTAATAGAATGATATCAAGGCTCTGTTGGGTGGTTAAAAATAATCACTTGGTTTACTTTTGTGATTTGTTTAAGATTACATGTTCATTTGCTAGTCTAAATATTATAAAATTGCAGCGACAAATTGTAAAGTTTTGCTCAGGGTATTGTAATATTTAGGTATATAAAACTTCTCATTAATTTGTATCCTCAAACTACTAAACTTAACTAAACATAATCCCTTCTTCTAAGCAAAGTCATCTACATACATGCCTATATCAGCTACATCTTATTAATATACACTATAATTCAATACCTTAGCTTATATGAACTTTGACTGTGCTTATTGCACGTGCAGGTGTTATGTCATTGGTAGATTAAATGCTATTGCATCCACAGCATGGCGGAATGCCAAATGTGACTTCTCTGCAGTCGTGACCTTAGTCCAAGAATCTCTCTGTGACTGGCATATAAAGATCATATCGGCCGGATGCTTCAAAATTGAACACTGACAAATGCAGAGCATGAATGAAAAGTGAATGTGAAATAGCCCAAGGATTTATGGATATATTGGATCTAGCTAAAGATAATTTGGTACCTATTCATGTTTTAGTGGAATGTGAGATTTTACCACATAAACTTCTATTTAATAAACCGTTTAAAAATATTGAAATATCGTCGTGATCGTTACACTTGGTAAGTGATTTAAATTACCTTATTGCAATATGATGATGTTGATAGATTAATTACTAGGATTAGCAATAACGTCTAATTAAATTCTGTATACTTGATGGGAAATTTGTTAAGCATAAGCGGTCGTGATTATATTGATGTATCTGACCTGATAAATTCCAATGTGACAAATGTAATAGAAGTTTTAATATTAGTTAGAGTTTGATGATTTTCTTTAACATCATAATCCATAATATACAAATCAACAAAACCATGGAAAGGACAGTCACCTTTAAAACAATCGCTGTCTTCGCCCGTTACAATCTGACATCACAGTTGCCCTTATCTGCCATCAACAAGGTCAATGCCTTTGCCATAGTTTTTACTTCCACCATTCATCTCATTATGATTTATGACATGACAAAGGTGTTCAACAATAGAATAGGTACCAATATGACCTATGACATCATGAACTTTGTTGAACCGTAAAACAGAACAGTGCAGAAAGTCAGCCTCATATATATATCGAGCGTAATCATATGCACACATTGATGTGTATGTACGGCGATCTCAAACAAATGCCAGTCGCGACGACGGCGCTATAATATGTGCAAGCAATAGTTTAAACGTGCGTTTTAGTTCGTTGTGTGAAACTAACCTACTGTAATGTTTTGTTATTGTAGTGTACAAGTGAATGTCAAACTATTGTTATAAATATTTAAATTGATAAAAAAAAAACACGGAAGATGGGTCATGTTAAATAGTAAAAAATAAATCAAAATCAATTAGAGTTTAAAGTATGTTCTCACACTTTTTGTAATTGATTTTGGTATTACAATGGTAGTTTTTTGTTTACTCGATAATGATGAGTGGACGATTAATAAGGAGTAGTTGTTTGCATAAACTTAATGCCTAATGATGTATATTAATGTTAGACAACTTTAGCTTCCTAGTTATTTGTCTTACATACTAATAGTAATTTATTATATACAATATAAAAATCTCGTGTCACAGTGTTTGTTATTAAACTTCTCCGAAATTTTTATGATATTTTTTATGTGATTTTGGTAGGTTTGAAAATAGGTCGTAGGTTATTTTTTTATATCCCTAGGTGTTAAGTCTACTATTACGCGGGCGAAGCTGCTAGCAGCAGCTGGTAGCTACATATTTTCAACATTCCATATATAACCATAAAACTAATTCCACAACTTTCACACAAGACTATCTAGCCCCAAACTAATCAGAGCTATGAGTAGACAACTGATATCTTAAATATTATAGATAAAACACACCCAGACACAGAACAATTGATCATGATCATTACACAAATATTTTTCTTGGTTGGGAATCGAACCCACGACCTCCGGCATAGCAATTAGGGTCACTAACTACTAGACTAACAGGTCTGTCAAAAATATTCCCGGTTATTGGGAATTGAATGATGAGACATAAAAAAATTAAGCAATACGTTAAATAATTTCGAAAGTTATAAATTTAAATTGCTCGTACAGTAGTAATAAATCCATTTGAATCAACTCAATCTTTTCTGAAATTCCAGCGAAAATAGCTATCATACCAGGAATATTAACTCTACAAGTTGGCCAAGAAATATGAATTTTATTGACATATTCTGAAAATTTATACAGCAAGACATAAAAAATTAGACCCATGACAGGTAACCTTTACACGACCTTGTCATTTGGAAAGATACAGAAAGCGAATGTATAATACACGAACTAGCGTTTGTACTGATAGGAATCTAGTGGAATATGTAATGAGATTGAAGCTTCCTTGTCTAGTACGTTTTGTTTAATTCGCTTGATATTTTTTAAGGAATTTTGTGCATATGTTTTGTTAAGTACTATTTCCTTGTCTATAAGTATACCTGGGATATTTTTATTGAAATATGTCAGAATCACGATTTTGATAAAGACGTCACCTTGAATAAATTGATGGCGTTTTATCATTTTAAGTTTGTTTTGTGACAGAAATAAACATGTCAGAAATTATTTGTCGCACTATTTAGTTGCCTTCAATTTCATGAATGCCTATAATAAGTGTTCGTTAATAGAAAATATTTTACTTTATATATAAATAAATATCTGCTATTATTGAGTTCATATTGTAACTTTGCTACGGTAGAGTCATCGCTTGACTTTCCACTAACTGTTGATTTCATTGACCTGATTTATTTCTTGCAAGTAAGATTTTTGTCCTGACTATGTGCAGAATCGCTCCCATTTCCTTATAGTCCAACACATTTCCTCCATCCATATATTCAATGAAGGAATAAATTAACATTTCATTACTGACAACCGGTAGTGGGAAGTTGCATGTGGATTGACGAAACGCACATAATTGTCGCGCGGTAGAACCAAATTCCTATGGACCAGTGAGCCGTAATGCTTAAGCCAGTGGTTTTTGTATATCGTTTCTGATTTATGTGTAGACAAGCTGGAATTAAGGTAGTAGATAAGTTGAATTTTATTTAATCAATAATGTTCTGCTTTTCTATCTGCAATATTTGACAAGGATCGCTTAGCCACAAATGACACTGATGAGCATTGACATCTACAATAAAAATTCTGATGAGTTCACGACCTAATATTAGGTCGTGAACTCATCAGAATTTTCAACGATTCATAAAACTTTTACAAGATAGTCATGATCTTATTATTGTCATTTATTATTCTAAGGCGGTTTACATCGATTCTTCAACATGTGTTGTCTGTAACAATAAGCCGGAGGTTAGAGATCACATTTTTGCATAAGCTTTGACAGGTTAATCCACTACTACCGATGATACATAATAATTCATCTCACAATAATATGTCTATTTTGAAATCAAGAAACTCCGTATCGAATCAATCTCCTCAATTTCAAATATTAGGCCGGATACATACAGATCAGTACGACCTCACAAAACTTATTTGTTTCAAGAACATAAGTTAGATATGGGTAATAAAAGTTGCTGAGCATTTTTCTTATTAAGCTTCTGGCCTTACTCAAGTTTATTATGATCACAATGTAAATTCTATGTAATCAATTGAGCCAACAATAATGATGGTGATTATATCGGGTTCAAATTTGTTTTCAAGGTGGTCGATAAAATTGGATTTATGTGAACAAATACAATTTGAATAACTTCTAGGCCGATTTGGATGTAATGACTTATTATATATTTACAGCTAAGATGTATATACTTACATGCACCTCAAATCAAACTCTGTAAATCTATTAATCGAGACTGATCTTAGTTTACTTTGTTATTGCTAAGAATTCAACAGCACAGAAGATTTTTAGTATTGACCTTGCCTTTGACAGCTCGAAGCCGCATCTCATTTGTATACCAGGATTTTTGTTCCTATTGTTCGGGTCATGATATTTATTTTCCATTGCTATACCGATGCTTCCGACAACAAAGGTCGTAAACACCAAAATAGCACTTTTGGTAATCAACGAAAAACAAAAAATAATTTCGTTTTTGGCTTATATCTTTTTAACTTTAAAAGTTGTAAAATTGTGTTCTACACAAGAAATACGTAAAATACGATGGTGTTTCATAATATATTATTGCTATTTATGTCAAAGCCTTATTTTAAAAGTTAGCTTGGACATACACCCCAGAAAATTCAAGAAGTTGGTATTTACGACCACTAACAAATCAATGGAGAACGATTTGTCTAACGGAAGTTAGAAGTATGCACCAGTTTTTAAATACTATAGTTCTGGGTTTGGTTTTAAAAACCATATACTGAAATAAAAATGAGTGTAAACACCACGATCTGATGCGATGGTATGTAACAAACATGGAAATATCTGAAACAAATCAATGAATTTAAGACTGTAAGGTTGAGTTTTCATTACTTGTAATAAAAACAATAAAATAAAACACAAATTGACATAATTAAAAAAGGTTTTTTATTCATTGACCGTCATCGTTTAATCAAAATAATGGTTAAGCAAGGCACTAATACAAATTCAAAGTAAAAAAATGTCTAAACCAATCACTTAAATTTCCATTAGAGGATCTTGTACATCAATCATCATTCATCATCATTGTTTGTGTCGCGGCTCGAAATTTTTATACCTTTAGGACCTGGCAGGTCCTAAAGGTATAAAAATACACTTAAGTAAGTATATTATAGGCATCGTCCCGTATAATTTAATCAAGCGTTTGTTACAAGATGCCTATAGTGTTCTACCTCCAACGGCGTACCTAACCAGCCAGACATAATTCAAAATTACATCATTTTGTTTCATTGATTTCAAGAAGATTTTATAATCACGACATTTTTTTAAAACGTATTGATAATGAATTACAAAAAAATATAAGTAAACATTCTACCAAGCTTACTGCTCTAATAATTTTAATAAACAATGCCCATTTCATTTTGGTAGTTCATCTTTCTAGATCTTGTTTGTTCGGAAAGCTTCTGTACTATGGTCTACCTAACTTTTAGTGTCGTTGGTGAAAATGGGAAAGTGTTATCGACAAGATAATAAAAAAGTAGATGCAAAACATAATACGACGACGAGTTATAGAAAATCAGGTCTTCAAATTTCTGATTAATAATCTTCTGTCATTGGATAGAAGATTATTAACCAGAAATTTGAAGACCTGATTTTCTGATAGAAGATAATTAATCAGAAATTTCATCTTCCTCGTCAGTCTCAGGAAGAGTATCAATGACATTATGAGACTGACAAGGAAGCTGTTTGTATTCGGCATGAAACCGTTTGTGTATTGTCCCCTGATCACACAATCGTTGCAGATCTTTGTATTTAGCTGCGGTAATTGGTAGTTTATCCGTATATAGCTGTTTTGGAGTCAACTGCTTTACTCGATTATATTGTATTTCTCAGCAGAGCTTACGTTTTAAAAATGATTGTGGGGTGTAATTACAATTAATTATGTATTCATGTTTTTACGACCGACAGCTGTTTGTACGTTGTATTATACGACCTGCACGGTTATTCGGTTCTAAGCAATATGAGTTATACATACCCTCTTTTCTAAAAAATCTTGATTATACTAGTAAAAATTTTGGGTGAAAAAGTATTTTTTTTAGGCGAATATTTTTTTCACATTTTTAGATCGACGCAGCGCCAAAAATTAAGTAAGGCTGCATTCTTAACTCATTTTCGCCAAAATGGCGTTTACGACATTTGTTGCCGGAAGCATGGATTTATGTGAACAAATACAATTTGAATAACTTCTAGGCCGATTTGGATGTAATGACTTATTATATATTTACAGCTAAGATGTATATACTTACATGCACCTCAAATCAAACTCTGTAAATCTATTAATCGAGACTGATCTTAGTTTACTTTGTTATTGCTAAGAATTCAACAGCACAGAAGATTTTTAGTATTGACCTTGCCTTTGACAGCTCGAAGCCGCATCTCATTTGTATACCAGGATTTTTGTTCCTATTGTTCGGGTCATGATATTTATTTTCCATTGCTATACGTTCTTGTTCATTTGGATATTAAAATGATCTTCAGCATCACTTCCTTGCGAACGACTATTGTTTCTGTTTGCAGCACTTTGTTGATCGTCTGTCATATTTTTTGTTAAACCGTTAACATGATGGGAGGTTTCATGATTGACAGTAGTTTCTTGTATTATTTTGATTTTAGAATGTCATGGTTTTTGTCTTGATGTTTCCATCTAGTATCCTGAATAGTAATGGAAATCATCATCGCGGTGGGTGGTTAAACTAAAGATTGAGTGACTGTAATTGATGGGTTCATTGTATATATATAACAAGATAGGTGACGTGTTCTCAATCACAGAACATAAATAAAATTCTTTCGTATCGAAAATTTCTGTGAAGACAAAAACCTTTGATCGAGGTTCCGAATATTATGGATTTGCTATAATGAATTAATTTTATAATCCAATCATCATTACTATCTATTTTAACGCTACTAAAATATCTGATCCGTTCAGCTCATCTCGTAGTCATTTCTGTATTTGCCTATTTGGTCGTGAACTCATTAGAGTTTTTAGTGTAGGTGTCAACGCTCATCAGTTGTCGGTATATCAGTGTCATGCGTGGCTACATCATTAGTATTAGTTCTACGTTGACCTATCTGAAATCTAAGATGGTTATCTAGTTTGAATTTATATACTCTATAAAAACCATTTGCCATATATGTACATGTTTCTATTTTCAAACAATATAGTATCTTTGGGATGGTCTATGACCTTGTTTATAAATTATAATGTTATAAAATAAACTTACTTGTCCTATGTGTCTTCTAACTTCTTCTGACTTCTGATCTCTGTGTGGGTTGTCAAATCCGCAAAGACCGATTCTGCAAAATAAAGAGATACACCGTTAGGGCCATAAAACAAGATTTGAGAGAAATGATGAGAATGATTTCCATAAACGTGTACGAAATGATAAAATAGAATTGGGTACATATTGTACAAAGCAAAGATTGATACATAATTTAAGAGATGCAACAAAAGATGCTAGTATAAAATAAAACGATTTGTATGCAACACAAATGGTCTATATTTTTTGATGCGATGATTTTTGCATAGCTGGAACCTTGCCAAACGAATTTAGAATAACGTTGAATGTGAAAAAAAAGATTTTTAATAAATACCATTGCATTGTTTATAGACTTTGGCAACCGCAAGCATAATTTACATGTTTCTATATCATCATTCATAATATTGGTTTTTACAGTGGGTGGGTTTTTAAGATTTGATTTTGATCTGTGCCACTACTGTTACTGTACTGAGGAGGTGTTTTATTATATGACATACCTTATTGTTATTCTTTTTCTTTCGATTATTGAGGGCACTATAAATATTAACTCTCAACTTACTAGACTAGGTCGTTTTATATTTTTGGTTGTTTCCTTGTACTTGTGTTATGAAAACAAAATCTAGTCCGTAGTTCGGTTCTCATGTGTCGAATTAAATAATGACGGCATAGGAATTTGTCCTTCATTTGTATTTTGTTAACGTACTATCGGGATATCGTTTTCTCAAAACCGTTCCTTGGCATTGCCCTGAGAATGTCCACATTGGTTTTACATTGGTATTCAAGATCGTTACCAAGGTCTGGCGTTGTTTACTGATCGGAAATTTCTATTCGATTCTTTGGGTAATGTGTATATGTTGATTTCTATTCAATGGGTAAAACGATTAAGTTTGATGGTGGTTTGAACGATGGTAAAGAAAACGTGCATGGTTGTTTTGCATCGAGAATTTATATTCCAGTATTTGACAAGGTGGAAAGTGAAAGATGAAGACGCTTAATGGTTTTTAAATTTATAGAAATGGTACAGTATGCGTTGGTATGTGTTTAGGAATTTATTTCTTTAGACCGTTTATAAGCGTGGGAAATGATTTGAAATCACACATTACCAATCAGGTAGTAAATAGTATCGACATTGAGCTATAAGAGACCTTATTTCAAAATTTGTCAGTACCGTTTCTTTTTTTAGTATAAAAAAATATATGTATTATCATTATTGTGACCAGTATTTTTTCTATATTCCTATTCTTTATCTCGATATTGACATACATAGACGACGTTATGATTGAAGGTGATAATTCATTTGAACACAATGACACGGTCCGCCTGTACGTGATACAACACCATATTATTTTTCAATAAACATGTATTTTCATCTGACCTCAGTTGTATAGCGTGTTTGAGAAAAGAGATGTAGGTCAAGTGACTTTGTGAGTGATATTATCTACAAACATGTTAGTTAGCTCTTTTTAATTACATATATATGGTTTAAGAGATCCATTATCATCTTTGAAAGCGTAGTAAAGTCTATAAGGAAATTTTAAGTCTGAATAAATGATATCAATAAGTTTAAGTGAAAATGATATCAATAAGTTATTGTTAAGTTCAGTGGTTGTACATTAAAAATAAAAATAAGATGTTCGGAAGAATTCTTTTGAAAACCTTTTATAGGCATACAGAACAATTCCGAACTTTATGTAGTACCAGTTTATGTATTCAACAAAGGTGTCTGCTACATTTTATATTCAAATTATTTTTAAAGCGAAATTTTATTTCAAGGAGTGCTTTGTCGAATTGAAATTTTTGAAGTAAAAGTACAATGTCTTTTAGTTTTAAATATTCTGCCCATATCGAAATGTGTCATAGTATTTTACGATGAGGTTTGTTGTTGGGAAAGTCCATGTCTTTTACATAAAATATTGTATTGCATTTCAAATTCTTTAAGAATTTATTTAATAAATGAAATTGTGGAAATATTTAAATTGATTTCGTGGAGTTATTTGGTATTATCATATTTTTATATCAATATTTTTTTTGTGTAAGTCAAATCATTACAATAACTAAGAATAAAATAAATACATTCTAAATAATAATAGCTTTAGTCAAATTTCATCTCCTCGTGATCTTAATCATTAGGTATCTTTGAGACTGTTTTCATTTTCTTCAAAATTATGATTTACAGCTTGTTTACAAGTATCCTTTATAAAACGTTAAATTAATTAATTCACAATATTGAATAGATCGGTCGTCGAACCACTCTGCGCAGGAGTTGAGCAGTGAGCGGCGACCTTGGCGTGCGCAGGCGCGTGCCCCGTCACTGGCTACTGTGTCATTTCTCGCGCATGCGTGCTGCCGCCCTCACTTTTAGTTTGATGTTTTGTATTAGTAGTTGATGTTTGTTGCACACCTTAATATGGACCTATCCATAGTTGGTGTTTTATTGGTGTTCAGACTATTTTGGTTTTGTTAGGTATCGCGATCTAGTTTAACCGATCAAATATCATAAAAACAATTATAATCATCGTTAAAATAATCATTGTACACATCCATTAGGTTATGTACCTTACAGTGCCTTTTACCACAACTTCCTACATTATATAAACTAAATATTTATTTTCTCTTCTATAAAAGTACCTACAAACTAATATTAATAATTGAATCTAAATATAAATTTCTCTTTATCATTACAATGTAAATCATGTAGTGGTAACGAGAAAATGTGTCATTATCGTGAAACGGTTTTTATATTATTTAAATATGGTATATTACACAGATATGTAACACAAATTTATTTTCTCATTATACCTCTCAACCATACTTAACCCACCTACACATATTTTTTTATATTAAGGACATTCGTGACTTAAACCAAGGCCATGTCAATTGTTTTAATGAAATGCTATCTTGTACCAACTGATACTGTTCCGTTATCTAATTCAATTATGTATTATTTCGTCATTATGGCTAGTCACGAGTTACTTGACGTTGAGTTTGGAATGCCAAGTTAATTATAGAGTACTTTGATTAGGGAACACAAGTTGATATGGTCAATAACAAGGCACGCATAGGTCTGTCATTGATTTCATAATTCGTATCGTATCATTTCTTGTAGGTATGTGATCGGAGTATTGCAGTAGCAGTGAATTAAAATGGCAGCGTAGATAATATCAATATTCTTGTTAAATATAAAGTTGGTCTACTATTGTAATAAATTCCTTCTACAGCTAATAATGTATTTGAAACTTAAGACCAATATTATTGTAGACTGTGATGAGTACATAAAAGATTGCATGACATTGTAATGGCAGGCTCTACTGATGAAACTGTAAAGGTGCAAGTGTTTGCAAAAAGTTACGAAAAATGCGACCAAAAAGATACAAATGACAAAATAATATTGATTTTAATAATAACTTGCGAACAAATAAACGCTGATAATGATGATGAAAGAACAGAAAAGGTATAATTTCGTGAAGCCGTGACAAATTTGGAGGGCGTGAAAAATTGGCATCGCTTAATGCTGTTTTTGTGTTAAGTGGTTCAGACAGAGTACTTCGTATCTGGGGTCAATGGATGTACCTACTTGTCGTTATGGTAAAAAAATACACGGAATAAAGAGATTAAAATAAAATCTCAGAACATTTAGTCAAAAATCGTATTAGGTATGGCTAAGTGAATTTTGAAACTTAAATTGCGATACTCGATAAGGTTAATAGGTGGGTAACGTTTTTGATATACATAGATATTGCAAAAATATTAACTTAGTAAAGAGAAAACCCGAAGTGACACTACTCGACATTCAGCATACAAACAAAACAATTCAATTTCCCATCCATAATGAAAACGGCTTTTATAGTAGACTATGGATTTTCTTCAAGAACAATAGCTTTGGGAAAGTAGCCAAGTGGCCATGTCCAGCAAGTTCATGGTCGAAAGTGTGGTGACGGAACAGGTTCACTGGCGCTGTGATCTGAAGGAAAGCCATTGTTAGTTCCACCTAAAAGGAAATTTAATTAAATGTACCGACTGTGCAAAATTGATACTGGTGAGTTTGGTGCCTGGAAATACATCTAATTACACTACAATTGCTAAGGGATAGTGCGGGTGACTTCTTCCTCTTATCTTAAAGTGGCATATTTTTGTCCAACTGTCATCCTGCCCATGCTATATAAAAAGACCTTAGCAGTTTTCCACAGTCCAAAGTAAGACAGAGACCTTTTAGACGTTCTAGTTGTAATGGTTTGTAGAATACGTGACCAAATAATGTTAAAAAGACCTTGTATTGGTGCGAAACAGGAAAATTGATAATTATCGTTCCGATTTCTGTTCAGATGTCTAAGATGTTATAAAAACAAGACATATTATTGGTTAATAAATCTGACCTTTTGCATTTTTAGAACAAAAAAGATTAAAACAATTACTGTACCTAACACGTTTTTCTCAATTGGTGATAACACGGTTTTAGTTCAAAGTATGCATGGAAATAAAGCATGAAACATGGGCCATGATGTGCAATAGCAATATGTTATCAATAGTCGTAGCCACGTGTGTAACAACGTGTTTGAGGTTAAAGATTACGCCAGTGCGTGCATCTTGATCAAAAACATAATTGATTTCCTCGTTAAACCTGTTTTCACATCGATAAATAGGAAAAAAGTGAAATTATACGCACAGATACTTATTTCATATAACAACGTTGTCAAGTGTCTGAAGAAGAAAGTTCTACTGTCATTGATCAGCATACCCGATGATAAACTGTTTATAGTGATGCGAATATGCTGTTTACGATTACTATCGATGTTTAGTAAACAAGTTTAAGATATTAAATTAAATTTTATCAATTTAATGTCAAATAATTAACTGTGATTAGTAATTACAATTATTGCAGAATCATTATGTTTGGTCATTAATTTATACTATTTAAAAGCAGTGGTGACAACGGTCCCGAATTACGAGTCGAGAGTTCAAATCTAGGAAAGCACTTTATTTTGTGTAATTTATTTTATCATCACTGCTCTCAAAATGATATAGGTAAACAAACTGACATGTTCTAGAACCAAAAGAATCAAAGACATATGACATCCACCAATCCGCACTAGGCATGTGTGGTTGATTACGGCACAGTCCCTTTCATTGAGAGAAGGTCCCAGCAGTGGGAATTTTATAAGTCTGATTTAACTAAGAAATCTGAGATATATTATTGTCCCAAGAATCAGAAATAGCCTCTCTTCTTGAGTTTATTTCAGCGAACCTGAAGCGTTTTATTTTTGCTATACTAAGTTAGGCCATAGTCTACGCAAAATACATAGCAACCACGCTTTTTTATCATGGCCTTACTAAACGCGGAACTGAATTGTATTTATTGCAAAAAAATATCGTGATCAATTATTTATAGAAAAGGTTTTTGACGATATAGATGGAGTTAGTTTTTGTGAGTAAAGACCATAGTTATCTTATCGCATTGACTATAAAATATTAATTTTAGCCTATAACGTATTATTATATGTAAGTCAACATTAACACATGTATGGTGTGATTACAATCTTGTTTAAGAACATCTTTGATTAACTGACCAGACAAGCAAAAAATTGGGCGTTTTATATTGGGTCGAACTGTTGAAGCTAATTTAATGGAAAAATAAAATAGCTTTAAAAAACATCACGTTTTGCTCTATATTTATTGCCAAATTGAGTTAGTCATAGATTTTTTCATGAAGAACAAAATTTTAAACATATCGATAGTCGATATCGATAAAAAAGTGACCGTTACCGAAGCACTTTCGTTCGCGGAAGCGACGCAGGCGCACTCTTATTGAAAGTAAAAGCTGACTGGTGGGTACCGGATTTACCTACTTATACATAGTTTACATTCAATCAGCCATTGATATATTGCTGGTTTTAATCCTTAAGTTATTTTGCCAAAGGGCGATGCCACTTTCTACTTTGAACTTTGATTTAGAGGTTTTTTAAGGTGAGAAATCATCTAAATGACTAATCTCGCTCTAGGGTGAAGCTTGAGAGCGTGCCAGACTTTTACTGACTAAAACCACACTTATCTTCCTTCAATTACCCTTTGCGTCTCAGGACCACAGGTAACACTTTCAAAAGTCGAACCATTTTAGAGGTGCTTGACTTTATTTTAGTTTAATTTTGAAGTCTGCCCGATTCACTTAATGAAAACCGTAACGATATCGTAGCGATTTAGTCGTTTAGATCATTTCCGTATTCACATCCATCAATCGAGTTTGAACGACACCGATTTTAAAGTCGTTTAAAATTCGTCGATTTAAAAAGAAAAATCTGTGTTACATTATCCTGATTGAATACTTATTAATGTAACTGGAAATAAGTCGATAGATCGTGAATACCGCTTTTGGATAGGACTTCGATCGAACGACTATAAAACTTCAACGATGTTTGCCTTGTTTGATTTTACGTGAATCAGGCTACTGTTACTTGTTTATCCAGCAAATGAAGGATCTGTGACCAGATTATTGCAACAGATCAATATACCAAACATATATACTCATAATGGTGATTGTGTTAATTTATAAAATTTAATACAGTACAAGAAGTAAATGGTCTTGGATCCGAAATGATGTCTCCCAATCCTTGGCATTTAATTTGAGTTTTACTACTAATTAACATTTTACAATACAACATAAACAATGCTAAAGCTTCAACTGTTAATAACTTTGTTTACACAGACAAAAGGTCACCTCCACTCACTTTATACTCGAATCATGGGATTATCTTTGTTTAACTTAAAATTATTAACAATGACAATTGGTCAATCACCGTAATCATTGATAAAACAGTGACTGATTAAGTAATTTGTGTTAATTGAATATCACCTTGCAGTGGCTGTCGGAATTTATCAAGTTTCGATTTTGAATTGAATGATGCAATAAATTCTTAGTGTTTATATGTTGATGGATTTGTTGAGTGATAAATTTGGAAAAATCAAGACGGATCGAAAGAAGACAAGCAATTTGAAAGTTCCCACGCCAAAAAGGAGTTGTCAGCAACCGTAGGGGCCCAGCAGGGTCGAAGCCTACTAGGGCCACGTGTGCTTCAGAAAGGGAGGCTCGACCCTGGTATGAAAGGCAACGCAGGAGGTGAGAAGGGGGTGGTTTTTTTAGTCAGTAAAAGTCTGACACTATCTCCCGCTCCGCTCAAAGGCGGGTGGTCAACTGGATGATTTTCACCCATTGAAAAAAAAAGCAATTAGAAAGTGATAAAACATATAAGTAACTGTATCATATTACTCACTATCTGCAAAATCCATTGATATTGAGATTTAGAAACCGTCTATTTCTAAACATTGACGCAAAAATGAACTCAAACCTATATCTCATGTTACTACATATGTATGGAAAGTAAACGATTCACCATGAATGGTATTATCAATAGCTATTCTCGATTCTTATGTAAACTCCTTGTTTGTGGCTTGTCTTGCTCACGTTCCATAGAAATGGCTGAATACAACGTAGTCCCTTTCATAGTGTCCGTTGCAAAAATATGCGTTGATTTAGGTGTAATATCTTTGAACAAGGATGATGTTAAATTTTATGGGAGGAGGAACTTCTTAGTTAAAATGAATACAATGGTTGGTACGTAATCATGCCATGATCAAGTAGCTTTTCGTTTCCATGTTTCATTATTAACAAGTATAAAACGTGTTGGATCTGCTTCCAGTCAAACCAAATGTAGTTGAATCCCATTTTACACAGAGCAACTTCCTATCTGATCTCCAAAACCTAGTAGATAAGTGCAAGCCTTTAACACTTTGACAAGATTGCTATCAGCTTTCCTGGCTTCTTCTATCCGTAACGACTGTCAAACATCTATGTGTAAATGATAGCCAGGACCAAGGGTTTTACGAGTCATGGATTTTTGATATGTTAAAATGGTCACCCATCCTTAGACCGACCTCGGTGAGAGTTGCTTAACCTTGATGATTAACCTGAGCGGCTGTTATTATTATAGCCAAGAACTCTTCAAAAAATGATTGTATTGTCATTAAATCAGCAGTTGGAAGGGTATCAATTGCTATAGCTTCATAAAAAGCTTGTCCATTACCTTACAGGTATTAAAGGTCTTTAAATTTACAGCTGCATTGAGTTTCACTATTTTGGAGTACGAAGAACTACCTTGATCCACAGATGATTTACGTAGGCTTATTTATTAGTGGGTGCCCATCCTATTACTAGCTGTTAGTGACTAACGCTGCTATTGTACTGTAGGAGTCATCTTCGAATTCTGTAGGTGTCATCGGAAGTTATGGCAAATAACATTCATTTAACTCCAATGAAGCTGAATTAACTGTTTTATGACGTCATAAAAAGAGTGACGATGGAAAGTCTGTTAGAAATTCTACAGCTACAGCTACAAAACTGTCTACACATAAACGAATGACTGGTAACAATAGATTTCTTCGACATAACAAGTCTAAGCAAATTATAAAACAAATCGCCAGAGGGCCACAAAGTAATGAATATAATTACTATCTTTAAGCAGATTTTATATCGTAGCTACAAGCCATTTAATATATATTTAGTGAGAGAAAGTATGTTGCTATTGACAGTTACTGGCAAACAATTTGGTAATCAAAATATTCTTTTCAATTAACATTGTAACCACTTAATCATCTTCAAGTAGCAAGTCTTGGTAAAGTATTTAATGGTGAATGAATAGGTATTCCAAAATATAACTAGTAAGTTATATAGATTATGAGCATCAGTACAAGTACATAAAGTATTAATTTAAGTATTCATAAATAATGCCAGAAACTGGCTAGTAGTTTCACTACACCTCTTCAATAAGCCAAATCTTCTTACTTTCATATCTAAATATACGTCTTATAATGTGGGAAAGGCTTACAATTCAATAATGCGCACCCATGTTATACTTTTTATTAGCTGTTCCATTATTTTGCATGTTTACGCACTTCCCACCAACGAAGCATGTATTCCCATCTCACACAATGCAAATTCGATATTAGCATTCCGAACCATTCTATCGAATGCCCTCCACAAATCCACTCTTACGCATCATAAAGATGTTCGTTGTAGGTCAACATTGTCTATGAAACAACAATAGGGCTTGTGATGTGATCCATGGAAGTGTATTCGTTCTGTGCCAAGGACCGAGGTGATCGGATGCGCACCGTTCTGTCGCCTTGCCTTCGAAATCGGGTCAATTGAAGCGATCGAGATGTGCACGAATATATTTCGCGGCGTGAACATTCACATTTGGATTAAAGTTGAAAGGAAATGTTTGTTTGGTAATACATGCGAACGTATGGTAATTTACATTGATGTAAGATTACACTGTTTCCTTTATGGTTAGTAAAGCTGAAATAGTTATTGAGATGTCGGCTACTAACAAACGTCGTCGGTTAGTTCTCATAATAATATAAATTACTTAGCCGTTCAAATGATTATTATTATGAGTTTGTTGTGTCTCAGTGCAGTGCAAAGGCGTCCCTTCCATTATTCCACTATTTTCTATCCTTGGCCACTTCTGGCCAATCCATAAGGTTCAAATGATAGTGAATAGAAAAAATAAGTAAGTATGATAACATAATAATGGGAGTGAACGCAATATTTAGCAGAGTTTTGAAATTTTATTGAGACAGTATTACAAACAAAATAATTGAATAATACGAGTATCATGTTAGTTTAACAAGAAAGCATACTAATTTATGAAATGAAACGAACCATTGTAGCAATTTATAACTATTTATCCACTTCCAGTGAAAATAGACTATAAAGCAAATGCAACTCTATCACTAGGGAGAAAAGATTGAAATTAAAATTTCGTTAATAAATAATAGGATTGTTAACAATAAACGCTTCCGTTGTACAGCTTTCCGTATCCCGGGTATCGACAATCGATTACATATCATGCGTAAAATCAATTCATTACAGCACGAAGATTCACTTTCTTTCTATCTGTAGCATTAACAACGGTCTGTTTATTCTCTGTTATTGTTTTATTAAGAGCAATCAATGTCAGTAATTCTACTTTCTTTTCCTTTTATAAAATTTGTTTAAGTATTATTTAGTTCAGTCCTTTGAATAGTTTCATTCTTTTTTCTACTGTCGTTCTCGAATTGAGTACCCACTATTTAGGTGATAGTTCAAATTTCATATATTAGAAAGTGATATAGTTATATATATTCGGAATTTCATAGTTTATTATTGCTAATACGAAATTATGCCAGATCTTTACGCTATAATCTATGATTAACATCATTAAACATTCCTTCATATTACTTAACCTAACCAATATTCCGGTTAGGTATCTAGTCGTTTTGTAAGACTTAGCTGATCTAGTACAAAGCTAAGTGTTCCAACCGTGCCATGCTATAGGCTATTACTAAATTACCTTGGACTGAGTATCTAAGCCTTCCTGTTTAAGGTTTGCCAGAGAAATACTTTTACTTTAGCTAGGACAAATCTAGGTTTATGTCAATGAAATGCGTAGATATTTAGATTAATATAATAGACAATATATTAAATATGTTTCATATGAGCAAAAGTCTGACATAAATTAGTAAAGCCGTATATAGTCAGAAAATAATTTGTTGAAAATGAAGGGGTATTGTCCTTTAACATTGATACCTTTGTTGATGTAAATTATTTTTTGGTGATTGTTTAAATCTCGTTGTTATAGTCAAGCAAGTTTGTGAAGTTAAGAAATTTTTCATAATTTAGGCAAAAATTTTACACCGCGCTTTTATTGAAAAAGTTTTTTTGCTAACGTACGAAATGTTTAATTTATTACCTTTTAAGATTTACAAAGATTGGATATTTTCATCAAATTATAAAATGTTAACATATTTACTCAGTCTCGCTACTAAGAGTTATTCATCAATAGTCTCGTCTATTCCTACATTAGCCAAGATTATTGTATGAGTAATGCCTCAATAATTCATTGTTCTTACCAAACAGGCAGTGATCTACCATTTCGTACAATTTGGTACTAAAGTTCAGGACAAGCATAAATTATGGGAAACTGCACCTGCATTTATGATTTACCGGAACTGGTATCAATTCCGAGTGATCGATGGCTGATAGTTTTGTAATAAAAAGTATATCATTGCTGGCTTAAGTTGTAAAGCAAATGATGATGTACACAGGTAACATCAAGTCGTCTATGTAGAGATATTTAAGATACTCATTAAAGGTGAGGTCCTAAGTGAAGACAAACCATATTAATGCGTGAATCAAACAACAAAGTTGCATACTCGTAGGTTTTCCTATATTAGCATGTTTGTTACACATTGCCAAGTTCTAAGCCAGATACGATGGATTCACGCCAATTATTCATGGGTAACGGATAAACGGCGCCATTTATCAGCATGTGACCATGCTCCGGGCATTACACTCGTCTTGAATATTTTTTACTTGCGGATTATCTTGAGACATCTTCATTTTGTCTGATACCATAGAAAAAATAATTGAAAGATGCCAGTTAAGATGTTTTGATATCACATTGACACGTTCTTCCGTAATTGTCGATGACAGATGACACATTGTGCCCAAAATAACATGCAAATTAGTTATCAAGGATTCGTATAATCCTACTAGCAATTTTTTTTTGTTACTGCTGTTGTCAACATGCGAGTTCTGTCAAATTCTTTACTATTAACAGAATCATTTTTAAATTTGATTATATGAAAATTGATGATTCTAATCTTAATTTATTAGGAAAATGACAATAGCGACATGTTTTCATAGTTATATTAAAAATAACAATCACCAAAGTGACAAAAGCGCAGCGATTTTGGCAATAATTCATGTGAGGTATTTTAAGTACCTATAATTGTGAGGTTGATCAGGAAGGGTCTTCAATAATTTCCACCAAGCATAATTTTCATTGTATCATCGGAGTACTATTTCATTATATGAACAACATTGTTTTCAAAACCAAGCGTTGATTTTACCGGTCGACCTTCGTCGCACCTACTGAAATATTGGCACCAGGATGTCGACTGCACGACATTTTCGACTCGGATTTGCATTCATTTACTGTGTGCTGAGACGAAGCTTCTTGTCACATAATTTTTGACATTGTTGTTTGATAAGTTTAAGGGCCGATTTTACGATATCCAGATAAACACTGTCGACCAGTTCAAAGTAAGAATGGAACATAATTTTCTATCATTTGTAGATAAATTAAACGGAAATGCTGAAAATAGTGATTTACTTGCTAAGTATATACACACGTAACTGCTGAAATCCATCCGGGTATTGATATAACTTGAGGAAATCCTTACCTGCAAAGAAAGTAAAATATTGTTAGTACTGATCGTAAGCACAACAATCGATAATTTCAAAGTAAAATGAATATAAATTCAAAAATACAATTTTAAATTCCATAGACGTCGTAAGACATTGATAAATGCATAATTAAATTGCAATATTTACTAAACTGCTTAGCATAAATACCACTGACAGATTTGTATGCGCAAATATCGGTCTAACCTCGAATACTACTTACTGTCTACAACACAAGTTACCTAAGTCAACAACATTTACCATTTGGCCCGCAATTAGTTCTTAATTTAGACTTTAACATCCTGCAATAGGTGAATTAGAGGCATTAAAGGCAACGAACTCAAAACGTTTGAGGTAAAAGGTCAAGCAAGCAATTTAGAGGGTCCGACACGATATCGTTTCGACACCGATGGAGCATCACAAGATGATTTAGATGAAATTGAATGTTGTGAAGTGAATATAATTTAAGTGGTTAAAATAAATAAGACTGGGGGCATTATTTTGAAATAGGATAATAATATATAAAGTTTGGTTTTGTGTGCTCATGCCGATGTACTTTACCTTCTTATAACTTCAAATGCGTGATTTAGTATATGATCAAATGATAGAGCTGTACTAGTAAAACTAGAGACAAAAATTAATGTTGAGAAAGAAGTTCAAAATAGGTAGATGAATTTACGATTTAAATGAATAAATGCAAGTATATTTGGAAGAGTCTGAATTGAACACAACGAAACAATAAGGTGATGCAATTTAAAAGTAAATAAAGGAGCTGCTCACAATATGATTGACCTATCACGATTACCTAAATAGAACATCAGACATCGTCATGTAATATACATACCTAGGTATATATGATGATGAAGAGAACGTTAAAAACTATTTATAACTGGTACTGCTACTTCGAGGTAAGAACAGATTTTTCTCTAAAATAAAAGAGTAACTCAGTGTTTATTCACCTTGGAAGGGAATTCAATTATACAATGGAAAAGTAGCACGTAACTTTGAGGAACATATTTTAATTAAATGTCCAATTTTAATTATTTTAATAGTATTATCTCATAGGGTGAATTATGCTTTTTGGTTGATGTTTATATTGAGGATTGATAATAACCAATTTTAATAATTCTGTATCATAAACATTATTGATAAAATTAATATCGATAGAATTACTTGTCTAACAAAAGACATAAAATTTTAGTTTCGTTTTTCAATTAACAAAACTTATTTATAAGTGCAATAAACCTTTAAATTAATAAGTTAGCTAGTCGTTAATATTTAATTAAGTGTTGATGATTTAGGCCATGAGTGTTTTTATGTTATGATGTGGTTCCGTTGTCAAAACTTAAATTATGTAATTTGCAATTAAGTCCTAAATGTCACATAATCATAATTTTTACTGAATTACTAACTTTGAAGTTTTTATTACGATTTTCGTTTAAGATTATTATATATTTTAATTTCATACGCCGTTCGTTTCTAAGCAATATCCTCCTGTGGGCAGCGTTCGGGAAGCTATTTTCTCATCCGACACACTACAGTCTGCCAAAACGAAAATCTGTGACCCGTGAGTGTTGCCAGTGATGTCATATGGTTCTGAAAGATGCTCGTTAACACTGGGCCTCATCAGAAGACTGAATGTCACCCAAAGGGCAATGGCTATGCTTAGAATTTTCTTACGTGCTCGACTAAGGGATAAAGATATCCGCAAGAGAACCAAAGTTATCGACATAACCCGAAGAATCGCCAAACTTTAGTAGCAGTGCGCTGGGCACATTGCTCCATCATGGACCTGTGTCCAGCAATGGAGGTCTTTCGGCTCAAATGATGACGATCCTGCTATGCTTTAGTCGTCACAAAATGTTTTTAAAATTCTCATTAAAAGTTGTGTTTCTTACTATACCTAAGTCATTGCAATCTTTTAAAACCGCTACTCACACCTCAACCAAGGTCGTTCAAGGCCTTCGTTTATTTAGAAAAGTTTACGTCTCGCCTGAGGCTGCATATGGCGTGATAATCTTGCATTTTGATATCTACACCAGCCGTTTTATGATCAAAATAAATTACCTACCCATTATGTTAAGACATTACTAATTGTCGTGAGTTTCGAAATGTTTTTGGAGTTTAGTCTGTCTGTCAATCAAACTTGTAGCGGCAGAGATGAGAAAGATTTTGTATATTAGTTCAGGTTTTATTTTGTTCTCTGGCCTGGTTTTTATGTTTTGTTAAATAGTGCTATTTCAGTCTTGAGCAAACAGATGTTTTGTAACCTAGGTTGTGAAAGATTTTTTGCTTAAATTTCAGTAAATGTCATCTTACTCTTCTTGTAATTTAGTAGATTCTAGCCTATTATTGCCCGTTTATCTATTGATTGGTCCATGGAGTTTCTTGCACGTTCTTTTCCATAGAGATCTACGCTTTGGAACGTGCAATTTAGTTTATCTTTTTTCTACTGACCGACATTTCGACCATTCAAAAGAGCCTGTTAATGGTCTATTTGAAATAAACGTATCTGATTTCTGATTTCTGACTGTAGAACTTCTTCTCAGCTATTATTTACACAATAGATTTATTAGGTTTTCTCTTTACATTTAATAACAATGATTCATTGGCACAACCCTTGTTTAAAAATGAGTGAAATTCTGTCTCCTGAGTTACGTTAGGTGCCTGTATTTCAAGAGCTAGGTTTAGTGGTAACCCTATGGAACTGGAACCTAGATTAAACTGTATATGTGTGTTTATACTTGATTTATTCAAAATCCAATACATGCATTCAAAAGCACTAATCCCAGCTTTATAGCCAATATTTATACTCGTACTTCGCTTTTAGCTTCAGACAAACAGCAAGACTAGGCACTTACAACACAGCATAAATGTCATTTGTATAATTTTCCGTCATAAAATGCAAATAAATGTTGAAATAGTATTTAATTAATTAAAAGTATGTTAGGAATTTGGTATTTTCGTAAATTATGGCTTGTGATTTCCTGTTGCAGATTTCTGGATTCTTAATGACGAAAGGTCGTTCAAATAACATTTCTTAATTTTGACAAAGGCTTTATCAAGATAGGGTGCACTTCAAGTGCACCTTAGATTTTCGTAAAGGATTGTAAATATAAAAAATGTTTTTAATGAATCTGTGATGATGAACGGAATTTTTAATTGGAAGATCTAAAATTCTTGATGTAGTTCCTGTCCAAAAAAATTTTTTTTTCTATATTGATATACCACATGAACTCTTATTCATGATAAAGTTATATCTGGATTTCAAAGAACTCATTAGGTAATATATAGTATAAAAGGTGATGCTGACTGACTGACATATCAACGCACAGCCGAATCCACTGGACCAAGGATACGAATATGAAATGTTGCACAAGGCTTCTGTTTATGACGTAGACGAGCACTAAAGCGTTTTTAGATATTCAACCTTTAATAAGAATAAGAATATTCCACCACGAAATCCCCTCTTTTCGTGGTGGAATATTATTATAGTAACCAAAGTAAATAAAAAGGATGTCATTATGTTTTCAGGACTTGCACAAGGGTCCAAGGGGACGACGAGCGCTAAGAGAGGATTTTCTAAAATTTAATACCTATGGAGATGAAACGGGTGTCCAAAATTTGTATATAGAAACCTATTTTCACGTAGGCTAAGCCGCTGGCAGAAGCTAGTTGTCTATAACAACACAAGCTGTGCCCTAAAAGTCAAAGAATGATTGATTGCGAACATGAACAATCAATTCCAAAGAACAAGGTCGAGATCGATATATGATTGAATTTGGTAATCGATATTGTATCGATGGTCAGAAACAATTGTTTGTTGATGATCTTAATTGATGTAGGTCAGGTAGGATTGGTCTGGTCGTTATATAGATTGCTAGTGATAATAATGGTTTTCAATGAGTCTGTATCTAAAGGACAGATTAAAAATCAGCTCAACAGTTACTTAACGCTTATTTTTAATTCAAAAGAAATAATAATATTATTATAAAAAAGAATAACGAACTCTATGTAACACTACAAATTTTAAATTCCATTGCAATCCACATTTTAACTCAAATGTTCACCATTACATTAAAATACTTTTTTTTTACCTTATTAGTACGATCAAATTTTTTAATAATTGATTACAATTCAGCCAAAGAGACTAATAAGCCATTAAACTCTAAATTATTACTACGTATATGTTATAGATTATGTCTAACTTAGAAAAAAAAGCTTTTGTATTTTTAGTCACTTTCTGTTATCGATGTACACTTTCTTCACATATATTATGTGTGCATAGCATTTATCAATTTTATGTACTATCTTTAAAGAATCACTAATTGAAAAAGTTGAGTTTACTAAAATAATCTCGTAATACTCGTATAATAATCTTTATCTAAGTTATAAAATAAAACAGTGAATATAGTTTTGCTTAAATCTATGTCAAGATCTCTGGTGCTATATGCCGAACTAGTTCATCCTGTGTTTCAGCCGAGAGGAGATAAAACATAATGATACTCGTATAATAACAGTTATTATATAAAAAAGATAAAATAGTTATCTTCTAAGTATACAAAAAGTTGTAAATAGTATTAAAAAAAACCTACTTCTAAAAATTTTAGGTTCAGTAAAAGTTATAACTTCTCAGTATATTCATAGGACTAATTTTGATGAGTGTAGAGAGAAGTGTGGGCTTAGACATAATAATATTTTATTAGTGATAATAAATGTGAAAAGGCCAAAATGTATGAGAGTTAATCCCATACAATTAGACTGGTAGCAGTGGTAGCTGACCCCAATGTATATACCGGGGCCAGGGTAATCCGAAAGGGCGCTCGAGCCCCGGTATCGAAGGCTTGAAGGAACGGGATGGGTTTTTTAGTCAGTAAGAGTCTGACACTATCTCCCGCTCCGCCCAAGAGCGGGGGTTGTCATAAGATGATTTTTCCCATCGAAAAAAAAAAAAAAAAAAAAAAAACCCCAATGTATATGTAGGGATTGAATAACTATACTCGTATTGCAAAAAAATGGCAATTTATATTTCACCATTCTTCTTCTTTTTACGGAAATTAACTCAACTGTCATAACAAAAAATAAATAATCTGCCAACAATTTACTATACACCCAATTACAATCAACACAAATCAATATTTATAAAAATTTAGCAACTATTGCACAAGAGGCCGCGCGTTTCGCTTCATCTTCGCATTTATCGCTTACACTAAGATGCGCGTGAGATCCACAGATTGCATTGTCACTGCGTAGGGCCCACTTTCACTTCGTCATTTTCACACCGTCTTTGAACGTGTGCAGACGTTTGATACCATCTTTATTACCTGAGTAACACGGAATTACCTAGTTCTATGGGTTTTTATTTACAGAATTAGAGCAAAGGTGAGTTTTGTAATATGAGTAGTAAAAGTTGGTTATAGAGTGTAAAGAGAAACCGCTGTGTCATGTTTTTATAATCAGCCTTATAATTTTCCCACTGCTGGGATAAAAACCTCCTCTCTGGGAGAGGAAATGGATCGTTATTTACCTCGTGGGCCCAGTACGGGTTGCTATCATATCAGAATGTCTTCGAAGCATATAAGATTTTCAATTGTAAGAATTGAAAACCGAATGTAAAAATATTTGACTATTTTTATAAGAGATAACTATTTTATAAAAATGGTCTGATAATCTTTTACTGAACCTAGAAAAATTAACCAATCAAATCCATTAACAACACCTTCAAATAACAATAAATCTGAATTTTCAAACCAAACTGAACAGATGAAAGCAGCTGAATATATTCTAAAACAACATTAAATAAACACAACAGATATTAAAGTCACTATTGTAGCTCATGCCAAATTCATGATGGCGAATGCAAGAGCGCGAAATTCACATCAAATAGCAACGTCTAACAAAACATGTGACATTCATTCCTAAACAAGCGACTAACAACAAGAAATACGAGTTCATGTTGAGGCAAATACACAATGTATTGCTGTTCCTGTGGCGGATATCGCGATAATGGTTTTCCATAATACACATTTTGTTTTGAGTAATACAGGAGGAGCTTTGTTAGGTTCCTGAATATCTTCATTGGTAAAGCATCAGTTTGTCTTGTTCGTGTTCTGATATTACTGGTCTCGCTTTAGTTATTTTTAAAATTTCACGAAATTATCTTTTTTTTTTTAAATAGCTTCGCTATACAGGGAAGAACTAATTGGATAAAAAAAGTTGTCCCGCAACTTTCCTTGCAGCTTCTACTTCTTGTCCACAAGTTGTGAATCACCCTTTATACAGGAACAGAAACACGGAACGCGCCTCCGTGGGCCGAATCAACACTACTAATCTTTTTATTAAACGACAGAAGCGACTTAAACTAACCCACGTGCGCCCGAACATCAGATATGCACTATATTTGCATATATTGACAGTTTAGATCAGCGTAGAAAAGTCAATGTACATGTCCACACATCAAACTGATTTGTTGTTCGAATTTATGCGTTGAATACACGCAATAAATACTTTTTAATTTATTTTTCACACATTGAATTGTAAAGATAAAGACATTGTTTTATTAATTTCGTGGTTATCTTTAATGTGATCGGGAATCTGGTGGAACGCCTTGAGTAAATCCAATGTTAAATAAAGATTTAAACAACGGGTCAGTTATATTAATCTAATCTACATTTATATCATCTGTAACTTTAATTGTGGCTCCACTGATTTTAGAAGGGATCGTGATGTTACGTATGGTAGCCGTAAGAAGCAATTAAGTCAGTGTCAATCAAAATATTGTGAATGTTGTCTGGCATCCTCTGTGGTGATGGACAGTGATGAATAGACGCAGTAGCAGTAGCACATGTATGTCCGACTGGATAATTGGCGATTCCGTTTGCTATCAGCGATTTCACTTTAGGGAAAACTTAGAAAATGAAATCGAATTTTATGTGGTTAAGTCTTTCTCTGTTAATAGAATTTATAACCTCATTAAGATCTTCATGTGACATTCGCGTATCACGATGGTGCAACGTGTCACTATCGTCACCTAATAGTTCCATTATAATTAAAATGCTGTTTGTCCAGTTTATATTTTTAGTTAATTGGTGTTAGGCGTCAAGAAGCCAGCCTTAGCAGTTTAAAATCTTAATTGAGTTCTTACGAGTTGTTAGAATTGGAATTGCTTGGCGGCCATTTTTATAAATTAGATCTAGCACGCGACTGCGATTTAAGTAAGTAAAGTGGATAATTTAAATTGTTAAAGGTCGATTAATGAAAGTGAGCCTTTTCGTGTAAAAGGAACTGGTTTGGTTTGTAAAGCTACTGGACTTAGGAATAGGAATGTTTACTAATTCTTACAGCCATGTTCAGTATATATATGTCGTGGATTGATGACGTGTATCAACAATGTCGTCACCGGAAACGCAAGCGGCGCTCTACCGCTTGGACACGATCGTCGGTAGAAGGGAGGCAGCGAGGGCTGGAGGGAAGACCGAGCGGTGCGGCATTCTACCTCGGACAGCCTTGGCATACACTCAATACCAACGCACGTGTTTGTTTCGCTTGTCGTCAGTAAAATTAAAACATCCTGATCGAATCTATCTTTCGTTACACCCACGTCTACCAAGAACTACGAGTATGTCGGATCGCGACCATGACCCGACGGTTCGCATCTCGGCCACCCTTGATGCGACATCAGAACTGGGATACACTCGAGCTGAAGAAACCGAAGAAATGTTGCAGAATGGAGCCATGACGTCACGGTGCGACAAGAATCTTCTTCGCACGCTGCTGGCTGCTCAAAACCAGAACATGATGTCCCTGATAGAAGCCATCAAGGGCCCGGCAGGTACCAAGCATATTTCTTTACCTGAATTTGACCCGGATAAGCCGGATGTAGACGCACGTGCCTGGTGTACTACAGCGGATCTGTGCCTATCGGAAGTACCACTTCAAGGAAGTACCCTAATCATCACCTTGAGCAAGGCTCTGAAAGGCAGTGCTTCACGTTGGCTGGCGCAAGTATCATTCGCAGGGATGACATGGTGTGACTTCAAAAGCTTGTTTTTGTCCCGTTACGACTGTGTGGACACACCAGCCGCTACTCTTGTGAAAATGATGAGTAGCAAGCCTAAAGAAGATGAATGTTATGCTGCGTACGCCGCCCGGTTGCTGTCAACCCTCACATCACGCTGGCAAAACATGAGTACTGAGCAGATAGCCATATCCACTGTGCTTGCCCATATGGCACAATTTGATGGACGTATACAGAGACTGGCCTTCACTACCGAAGTAAGCAACAGAAACAAGCTGCAGTGTGAACTTCAAGCGTTTTCGTTTCTGAAAAAGAAAGCTTCGATGGGTAACTCAACCGATGCTACTCCAGAGTTCAAGCGATCAAAGCTTCAGTCGACGGCGTTGAAATGTCACAACTGCGGTAAAATAGGTCACCGAACGCCTGATTGCCGTTCCAGAGGCGAGGTGAAAGGCAAGGGAACCATTGCTGCCACTTCAGCGTCAAGTTCTGCAGGACAAAAACAGCGTCCGGACATCATCTGTTTCCGATGCGGCAAAACCGGACACTTCGCTACGAAATGTCCACAAAGCAACAGTGTCGGCGCCGGCGCGGCGGGAGGCCCAAGTGGTTCCGGTGCAGCGCCTACGTCAGCGGCGAACAACGAGAGGCGTGTTGAAGTTTGCTATGTCAGCAATCCCAGCGGTACGTTAATAAACAGTGGTGAGTCATATCCGTTTCATTACGATTCTGGTGCTGAATGCTCTCTTATCAAAGATTGTGTCGCGTCAAAGCTTAGTGGCAAGCGCATAAATAACACAGTAAATTTGACAGGTATCGGTCATGGTAGTGTGCAAAGCACACTACAAATTTTATCTGAGGTTGTTATTAACGATTTACGATTAGAGATATTATTTCATGTTGTTCCGAACAGTTGTCTTAAAAATGATATTTTAGTTGGTCGTGAGATTTTAGATCAAGGACTTAACGTTAGTATGACGTCTGATAGTATTGTTTTGTGCCGTGATAAGATTGTCAGGTTATGTGACGTTTCAAATAAGTTCGGTAACAATTCTAATTGTCAAATTGATTTTAACAAAGTTGATACAGACATTCCGCTAGAATTTCGCTCTCAGTTAATTGATCTTTTGTTAGAATATTCTTCTTCCTTTTCTAGTGGCGTTTCTAGATCCCGGGTAACAACAGGACAGTTGCAAATTAGGCTTATAGATCCTAATCGTACAGTTAATCGTCGTCCTTATAGGCTTAGTGCTAGCGAACGCGAAGTTGTCACTGCTAAAGTACGTGAACTAGAGGAAGCGGGCATTATTAGGCCGAGTTGTTCACCTTTTTCTAGCCCAGTGTTGCTTGTTAAGAAGAAAGATGGTTCAGATCGCATGTGTGTTGATTACAGGGAGCTGAACGACAACACCGTGTCGGATAGGTTTCCACTGCCGTTGATAGAGGACCTGGTGTCTAGGTTAGGTGGTGCTAAATGGTTCACGTGCCTTGATATGCTATCAGGGTACCATCAAATCCCCGTGCATCCTGAATCAATAGAGCGCACTGCATTTGTTACACCCGATGGACAGTGGGAATATTTGACCATGCCGTTTGGCTTAAAAAATGCGAGTTCCGTTTATCAGCGTGCAGTCATGAATGCCTTAGGTGACCTTGCTTATAGCTATGCTGTTACATACGTCGATGACATTTTAATAATAGGAGCATGTGTGGAGGAGAGTTTAGCTCGTCTTCGCACTGTACTCGATAAATTGACAAAAGCTGGTTTTTCTTTAAACTTTGCCAAGTGCTCGTTTCTTAAACGACGGGTTGAATATTTAGGCTTTGTTGTTGAGGATGGCCAAATTAGACCTAACCCAAATAAAATAGCAGCTTTATCTAGGCTTCCCCCACCTAAAACCATCACTCAGCTGAGACAGTTCATAGGGTTGGCCACTTATTTTAGACAATTCGTGCCACAATTCTCAAAAACGATGGCTCCTCTGTTTCGTTTGACAAGTGGCAAGAATAGGTCCATTAGTTGGGAACCCTGTCATGAGGCCATTCGTCAGGAAATAATTTCTTGCTTAACCAGTGAGCCTGTTCTAACAATATTTAATCCTGCACACCCAATCGAGTTGCATACCGATGCCAGTGCTGAAGGATATGGTGCCATATTTATCCAAAAGATTAATGGGAAACAACATGTAGTTGCTTACTATAGTCGTCGTACGTCTCCAGCTGAATCGAAGTTTCACTCATTCGAATTAGAAACGTTAGCGGTCTTTAATGCTATAAAGCATTTTCGACACTACTTAATAGGTCGTAGGTTTACCCTCGTGACTGACTGTAGTTCTGTAAAAGCCTCTAAAAGTAAAACTGACTTATCTCCACGAGTTCATCGTTGGTGGGCCTATATGCAATCATTTGAGTTTGATATTGTTTATCGTGAAGGCAGTAGGATGAGCCATGTGGACTTTCTTTCTCGAAATCCACTCCCAACGTCTAAAGAAACTTTCACACGTGTAGAACAAAAGCGAGTCGATTTAGCCGAGCTTTCTAGTAACTGGTTGCAGGCTGAGCAGGAAAAGGACGAAGAAATTAATAAGATTGTGTCTGATCTTCGTAATGAAGTTTTTCCTGAGGAAACTCGCAAAACCTACGAAATTCGTAAAAGTATTCTATATCGTAAAATTCAACGCAACGGTCGTACTCGTTGTTTGCCTATTGTACCGAGATCTCTTAGATGGTCAGTAATAAATAACATCCATGAGTCAGTCATGCATTTGGGCTGGGAGAAAACTCTCGAAAAAATGTACGAACATTATTGGTTCGAAGGTATGTCAAAATATGTTAGAAAATTTGTAGACAATTGTATCACTTGCAAAATAGCGAAGCCCCACTCTGGTAAAGTTCAAGCAGAACTTCACCCGATTCCCAAGTTCAATATCCCATGGCACACGATTCATATTGACGCTTCTGGTAAACTGTCTGGTAAGAACGACATCAAGGAGTACGTGTTCGTCATCATAGACGCTTTTACCAAGTTTGTGTTGCTCCGTCATTCGCTCAATATTGACACTAACAGTAGTATTTGTGCTATTAAATTCTGTATAGCGCTGTTTGGTGCGCCGAAACGCATAATAGCTGATCAAGGTCGTTGTTTTGCTAGCAAAGAATTTTCCAATTTCTGTACTTCTAACAACGTAGAGTTGCACTTGATAGCTACTGGAGGCAGTCGTGCAAACGGTCAGGTCGAAAGGGTAATGGGTACCCTCAAGAGTATGTTGACAGCTGTAGAGACTAGCCGTGACCGCTCCTGGCAGGACGCATTAGGAGAGGTTCAATTAGCTATGAACTCCACTATCAATAGAGTTACTAAATCTAGCCCTCTCGAGTTGATGATAGGAAGGGTAGCACGACCGCTTGGTTTAGTGACCGCTAATGATGACGCGACAGAAGTTAATTTAGATGAGATTAGAGAGCAAGCGACACAGAATATTGAGAAAAATGCAAATTACGATAAAAATCGATTTGATCAAAATAAGGCTCAGGTGTCTAAGTTTGCTGTTAATGATTATGTTTTGATTGAAAATGAGGAAAGAAATCAAACAAAATTAGATCCTAAGTTCAAAGGTCCGTTTAAGATTATTGATGTGTTAGACGGGGACAGATACCTACTGAGGGCACTTGACTCTAAGCGAACATACAAATACCCCCATGATCGTGTAAGGAAGATCCCCGATCACCAAGTTCCTCGAGAATTGGATGTCATAGTTGATGACACTGGTACTGAAACTAAATCTAATTAATAATGGCTTGTATACTCATACTTGGAACTCTTGACCGCACCTCATGAGTAACATGTGGCGATGGGTCAGTAATTTCAGTCTGTGTTTAGACCGCACCTCATGAGTAACATGTGGCGATGGGTCAGTAATTTCAGTCTGTGTTTAGACCGCACCTCATGAGTAACATGTGGCGATGGGTCTGCAAGGGATCGTTGGTGCGATCTTTGTCTGTGTTGGTGCACAGATTGTAGGGAAAGCCAATGAGTTGAGTATACATTGCCTAGGAATTATGGTAAAGAGATGAATTGTTAGAATTACCTTGTTCAAACTTGTTGATCGGATCTTTTCCAACAAATGATATTGTGCAGGGAGCACTGTGTGTGTGAGCTTAATTACGAGTAATTTTAAGTTTTGAAAAGTGTTTACTACATTGGTCATTGTACTAGATTTAGAAGAAATAAAGTACCAATAAGAATCAGCTACCTTTGTTTCTATTGGCAGGATAGCCGAGCCAGTTTACTCTGAGTATATTTTGTCCACAGGCACTACACCCGAGGACGGGTGCTAGTCAGGGATGGCCGTGTCGTGGATTGATGACGTGTATCAACAATGTCGTCACCGGAAACGCAAGCGGCGCTCTACCGCTTGGACACGATCGTCGGTAGAAGGGAGGCAGCGAGGGCTGGAGGGAAGACCGAGCGGTGCGGCATTCTACCTCGGACAGCCTTGGCATACACTCAATACCAACGCACGTGTTTGTTTCGCTTGTCGTCAGTAAAATTAAAACATCCTGATCGAATCTATCTTTCGTTACACCCACGTCTACCAAGAACTACGAGTATGTCGGATCGCGACCATGACCCGACGGTTCGCATCTCGGCCACCCTTGATGCGACATATATAGAGGCTGTAGGTTATATATAGGTGATAAAGTGTACTAGAAGAATTGTGAATTCAAAGAGATCAACATCGTTCGTGTGAGACGTTAAAGCATTGTTAAATAAAAATTGTTTAATAAAAATATGCAGTTTTATCTTTAGTTGCGGATTCTTAAAATCTTAAGAATTTAAGAATCCGCGACTACAGATAAAACAGATTCATCCGTGTCCCTCGTAACACATAAAATAAGCAAAGATCCAAGTATATTCAAAATAATTATTGAACTAAATGAAACGAGGATTACTCTATCAGATATTTATCTTACAGCTATGAATCTAGAACTTCCTGAATCTATTATAAGTTTGTAAGCACGCAATAAGATTATAAAACCTTTTCAAGAACAATGGGTTCTTTTAATAGTTTAAGAGCGATCACAATCAGTTATCGATACTCTAGTTTAGCTAGATAATGCTTTAATTGATATATTTATGGTATCAATTATGTTTTTATTCATTAGTAATGCTCTTTATGGTTAGGATTGAGTTCCGAGCGGTGTTTCCCATGCATTGGCATTTGTTATGAACAATACTTAATGATTTGATCAGCCTCATTAATCAATGCGACTAGGACTAGTTTAAGCTTTGATAATCACCTATCACAAGACCATTATTAAAATGGTACTGTTTAAGAGATCTTAAACAGTTTTTCTCAAAAGCTTATTAGAAAATCTGCACAATTATCTATGTACTGTTAATGGAAAGTGGACAGCCATGTTGAACATCTATTGACTAAAACTACGATTTCTACCACCATATGAGTTGGGTTTTAAAAATAATTATTTGAGCTAGTATCTTTTTATCCTTACATATTATTAAACAAAGTCCCCCACCGCTTCTATTTATCTGCTAGTTTGCGATAAACTCAAAACTTTCTAAACAGATTTTCAGGAGAAATCCCAGTTAATCACGAGGAAAGCTTAGATATAAAATCTATGTATATTATAGTGGTGGAAAGCCTAGAATTTCAAAGATTTGTAAAATCTCGTGCGAAACTAGTGCGGACCGCTAGTTGTAGATAAAAACACATGAACTTTTTCATTACTAACATCACGATAATGATTGAATGATTGATCCGGTACTATAAAGTTTTTCTTTGACATCAAAACTGGCCTGTCAAGTAATCAAGTTAATCATAAAATCAAGGAAGCAATGTCATTTCTGGTCAGGATTATTAAATCTAGATGCCAATTGATTTCTCTTATTCCATTCTAGGAATGAGTGGTGAAAATAGGTTGAACGAGCACAACCGAGTTACGCAAAAGCTGTAAAACCACATCTGGGGTGTGGGTCTACCTACACTTTAAGACAAAGTCTGGATGACGTAAGTATGGTAGAGACAATACATAAACGGTTACCTAAGGCTTTTGAAGGAATTATAAGCGAGAAATATTGCCTAAAGTAATAGTATATTAAATAAAATCATCATAAAGATTACATTAAATGTAAGAATCACTAAAATGAGCACAAAAACATTCAATATTTACAATATATTTTGATGTGCATATCAATTTCATAATGTTTTCACTTTTGTAACGGACTTTAAAATTAAAAAGTGATATTCAATTTGTAAAAACATAACTGCACAAGCGTTTGCGTAATGTCTGAAACAAATTCATTGACACTGACCAACGCGATCTCTTACAAAAGCCTACCTCAATGCCGCCCTACTTTCCAAACGTATCTACAGCTACAATTATGTGGACAATATAACAAACAAACAATTATATCACACAGTATACCACGATACGTTTGCTATCTACTAACTCCAAAAGCTTCTTTAAACCCACACACTAAAGCTCAAAATAGAGAACCATGAGATTTCGAAGCAGCAAATGTAGTTGTTGCTATCGTCGAAGACAATAGAATCGAGGACATTAAGTTCGTGCAAAATGTTTCTGGAATGGCAAATGTTCCGGTCGCTGAATATTCTATAGCAGGCCTTGGTAAATTCAAAATAGAGTTCAGATTAATTTGCAGTATCAAAGAATCAGGATATATATATATACATATATAGGACCAGTCGGCGCCATAGTGTACTTTTGGTAGTTGGTATTATGAGGACAATTACGAAACTAAAGTTGGTGGGCGTTGGATCTGATCTAGATCTATGGTTACAGCAATTGAGCTAAATGCTGGTGGACTGAGGTAGATTTGTCTGTCATTATAAAATTACTGGTTCAGGAGTTACAACAATCTACTTGATTATGGTTTGTAACAAAGGGCTTTACAGAATTCTTTAGACTGCAGTCGCCATGTTCTTTTTTGTCATAAACATAGTTGTGAAGAATATGAAACATGAAAAAAAGTTTATTAAAGTTATCACAACCATGGTTCACTAATTGTAGGTTGATTTACATTACCTACTTTACTCTGATTCATATGTAGTTACTGCCATATTATTATATCCATGCAATCAGTAATAACGCACGGAGGTAAAGATTGTAAAACAATTTGACGATAAATTGCTTTTCAAGCAACTAGAAGTAATCTAAGTGTCTCATTAGGTTATCGTTGGGCCCAATAGATATGTGTACTGGTATTAAAATAATTTCTTTGATTTCATAAGTCTTATAAAGCAAATAATTTTCTGTCTGTCTTGGTACCTATACCTAGTAGGCAAGAAAATAAACAAGTTAATTTGTAACCAAGTCTGTAATTTTTTTCACCAAATTAAACTACGCCACGTTTGTGAGGTTAAAACTGCAAAAGCGAGAAAAATAAACGTGAAAAACGGTAAGCACTCACTATTTCTGTAGACACATTGTTCCAAACCCGTTTGTTTTATGAATATGGTCGGTTGTTTGGTGAAAAATATACAATTTCATATGTTAACCGTTGCTTCTAAAGAGTTTCTTACGAATTGGTCTACACTTTAATAAAATGTGTAAAAATTTTGCTTGTATAATTGTGTAGGCATTGGCCATTATATACTTTATGTTGCGGTTGTGGGTAAAAGAAATCTGTGCAAACCATTTGTTTCTGAAGTATTTACTCGGATTTTAAGTTAGTAAATTATTGTAAGTCTTTTTATAATAAGATATAAAAACAATGTTAAAACACTTGCATCATTTTACATAGTCAATTAAGTCTAGAAAACGTGTGGAACTTTGGTGTACAAAATGGCCCTTATCTATTTTGTCTGCCTAACCTTTTCTCAATTGTTTTGTAGTCGGTTACCAAACAAAGTGGATACTTCTGGACATCAGTAATTTACGTGAAGCGACTGCCTATATAACCTGATAATATCAATATCATTTAGAAAATGAAAATCTCAGTATGTGTGTTCCTAGTAGCAGCACTAGTAGAGGTCCAGAAAATGTGAACATATATTATTGAAATATGAATAATAGATATAATAAACTATATCAGATCCTTAACCACAAACATGACCTACCCAAACTACCTAGGTTCCACAAAAACCAAGGTTCCCCACCCATTGTGCACTGACACACTGGTTCCGTACTAAGAACGTATCGATAAGAACACAATAAACAATAACGTTCGTGTATTGCGATTACAACACTGTTATGCGACTAATGACTATATAGGATTGTTCGGACTTGTGACTAAGCGACTTTTTTTCAATGTTATGTCAGAAGTTCTTGGGAGTAACTGAATATAATGGTACGTTTGATGTTTGAGTTATGCGTGGAAAAACTATTTATCTTCTCATAGATAAAAAGAAAAGAAAAGGCCAATCAACATTTATTATGATGAAAATTCAGTTTCAAACTATATGAAAGATAAATTAAGATATCAATAATTCAAAACGTTTACAGTTCATCAAAATAAACAAATCAATCTAAGCCGACAAATTGCAGTACATGAGGAACGACCGCTCGTTGCAAATTATGATAGTAATGGTCGTGTGGGCAGATTGACGATCTAGTTCAACGACGGGGGCGTTCTACTGGCGGCGAGGCGTCATCGGTAACTGGGTCGAAGAACCAGGTGGGTTCGTTGGTCGCTTGTATTTGGCAATACTGTTTGATCCAATGATATTTTAGTACCACGTTTAAGACGTTTATTTCTACGGTTTGAGCTGTTAAAGTAAGAGTTATAAAGTTTACTGTTTTGTCAGATTTATTAGCTTTAAAGGATCTTTGTTGTATGATGCTTTCATTTATTTAGCCAAGAATTTCTTTCATAATTATTTTTTTTTCCGTGATTTCGTTGTTTACGCTTTACCTTTATTTACTACATGTAGAAGTCCATAAAATACTTAGGACTATTAAATTTATCGGATCTAGATTACTATTCATCAAATGTTTTAGTAGCTTCAACCTCATTTCTCACTATCAGCATGAGGTTGACATAGTGGTTAAACGCAAATTTATAAATAATAGTAAAAAAAAAAACATACTCAATTATTTCTACTCGTAAATAACTCAACTGAAACATCTTTATCATACCTACAAGATCATGATATCCACTATTTCATTCGAAGCTCGCGTAAGTCATTTTTCTCTATTTTTGCGTAAAATACCGCGACAAGGGAGGCCATTCTCTTTCATTGTAAGTAGACCGATTGTTGGCCTTAAATGTAGCTTTGATTTTATTTACCGCCCGTTTCTGTAAAGTTGTTGACAATCAAGTAATTCCTTGTTCTATGTTTGATTGTTTATTATTTTTGATAGTTTCGGTGTGGTCTGAAAATTTATGTTTTATGAGATATTTTAGTGTCAAAATTGCTATTTGTTGGCTGTGCCTATTACATTAATTTTATAGATGTTAAGAAACCTTGTACGTGACTGTAGAAAGTCAATAAATTAAACACGAAAATTCGATGGAAATATTTATTATAGTTTCAAAATTATAAAAAAATTAGCAACCAGTATAATCATTTAAGTATTTCTTTAAACTATATAGTTTATATACATATTAGTGACTACTTTTACTCAACCTTTGGGTTAATAAAGATTACGCTAATATCTTTATCGTCTTCCAGCCATTATTCTAATTCCCTCGACTTTACCTCCTTTCTAGCTATAATCAAATCCCAATTCAAAAAATATCATAAAAAAACCAGTATCTATAATATTAAAACGAGTAAAACCCTCTTCCAACAGAAACATAACAACTATATCTACCGTCCTTACTTTTATTTTCCCAGCCCGGTAGCGCAAGTGCACAAACTGCACTTCCTACAAGATAGCTCCAATTAATTCACATAAAATTAGAAGCTGGCTCACTATCAGTGGGCTGCACTCCTAATTATTAGAGGGAATGTTCGATCTTTATTGTTCGCTGTTAGCTCGGACTTACATTAGATCTGGACTAATTAAATGCTGGTGTAAGAGCCTGGTTTCATTAAAATGGCGATTTTCGTGTGTGTGGATCTGATAGGACCTTGCGCCGGCGGCGACACTTCCTACTTGTAGCTGGAGTAAAAACTGGAGGCGCAAATCTTGCTTTAAATAAATCCTGGATTAAATGTAAAGGTACCTTTTCAGGTAAATGTTTTAAAATAATTGTATATGTTTAATTATATGAGGAAATATGTTGTTTTATAAATAGAAAATTTTGAAATGTGGTTCAGTGTAGTAAGAAGTAGCTGCAGTTGATTTTTACTCATACTTAGGTTACAAGATTATTTTCATTAAACAGCTTAATTAAATCTTTATAGAATAGAATAAACTTTTTTGTACACCAAAAGAGTAAATAATTTTACAGAAACCACCAGAAAGACCTATGGGTATAGTCTTATTGGTGACAGCGATATTTATCAGATAACGTTAGGATGAACTATAATAAAAAAGGGTGTAGTGCTAGCAAATATTAATCAAACCAAAAACCTGAATCAAAGTACTAAATTATTTTCAGTAACAACAAAGAATTTGCCTTCAACTCAAAATAAAGTACACTTTAACACAAAACGTATAGCAAGAATTGTATAAGTACACAGCGCACACGGACAGAGCACGATGATCTACGACGCGACAGACTTCCGTATCATTACGGCTGGAGGAGTGCGGCACCAGCGCGCGCGCAGATCACATCGGCACGCGCCACCACTCTTATCATCTTAATTTTATGTATTTATTCAATATCCAGTGAATAGACAAATAATGAAGGAATCATTATGGAGTTTGTTTTTTAGTGTATTTTTTTTAATTTTTACTTAAAAATTTATGGAACTTGATTTTAAAATACATCTAAATAATAAACAAAAAATAATAGAAGTTGCATTATTACAAATGAAATTCTTTGTACTTAACTGCCATATAGGTATAGAAGCTATATGGCATGGGGACGTTAACAGAGCATGACGATTGACATACATTCCTAACAAGCTGAGAATGAAAAGGGAAATGCAATTCAGTGCAAATTCTTAGCATTTGTATGTATCTTGTTTCTATAGTGAAGAAAGGAGATTTTATGGCAAGCACACTGCTTTTAACCATCACAATAATGAAGGCAGTAATAATCCCGAAGTAACTACAGCAACTAATGAACGCAATTAGCATGGGAAACGTACAGCATTTGGCAACTTTACGCACAAATATTTCCTCAGGTAAATAAATATGTATATTTATTGCTAGCTATTAAATCGTCGATAACCGACACTAAATGAGCCGCAATCATTTGGTTTTCAACAGCTCAATCTGTCATAACCTCAAGGAAACACAGTATCTCGCATTTCTACTATATCGTTAGTAGTCGGGTCACGAACTATTAGTAGTTACTTGATCTACTAGTTAGTATATCACGTTCATGTCTATAACTAGTTGGTTAATGTCCGGTGACAGCTTAGCGAAGAATGAGCGAGGGCGTTACTGTTATTAGTAAGTATTAAATGGTACACGTTCACCTATCAGAACCACCAAGTAAGGCGTTTTATTACCGTTTATTATAAGTAGTGTAGAAATAGATCTGGCTGTATGTTATGGGCTGATATTGTAACAAAGAGAAGAGAAGAAGTATGAGTAGAATTTCCTTTGAGTCGGCTTACATATATGTAATTTATAAATTTGGACAAAAATTATTTAAATTACATGAAATCAGACTTAGTTTCTAAATCAGTTTTAGTTTATTTTAACAGGGAAGTGTTTAAAAACTAACTTATAATTATGTATTTTATTTGGTTCTGGAGCAGTATTGACTTAGTGGTGATGCCTTCGACTTGTGAATTATACGTCATCGTTTCAAACCCTGACAAGCGGTTTACTTTGTGTAATTTATTTCATGACGGTTCTCAAAACGGTGACAGAAAACATTGTGAGGAAACCGGCATGGCTTAGAATAAAAAAATTGAAGACACGTGACATCCAACAACCCGCACGAAAGCCGCATGGTGGACTCCAACTCATTCCCTCGCCCAGAGAGAAGGTCTGAGTCCCAGTATTGTGTATATTATAAGGCTGATTAATGAGTATAGGCACGCTTTATGCTTAGTTCCCCAAACACATAAGTGTTTAAAAAAAATCTATAGATGAAGATAAACTATGTTATTGAGCTAAGCTATAAACAGCTCTTGCCGAAACAGTTAACGTATCACTCCTCGTAACCTCAATATGTGTTGGCCACACTGTTGGGCAATTGATTGCCATAATCAAAACGTTATCGACGTTTTCGCACGCGAGGTTGCCTAATCCTTTACTGCCATAAGGGTTAGGCGAGACTATCATAATATACGTAAGGATGTTGAAGTGTTTACAATTACTGATTTGGTTGAACAAGGGGCTTGTTACTGCGGAGTCCATATACTAAGTATAATTGGACAATCAGTGCGCCTGAAAGGACTATGGGTTTGTTCTGAATGATTGTAATGTTGATAGGGCGACTAGTTACTGCTTGAATATTATTGTGACTCAGTAAATCTGGAACTGGTTTCTAAGCAGTTAATAGCAAATCTAGTCAGAAGAAATCGAGACCAAAGGCACAATATTTTTTTTTGTTTGTGAAGAAATTTCAATTTGTTTGAATATATTTGGCATCTTTTTATAGCTTTGTTGTTGTATGTCTCCTCCCTTGTATCACATTTTTGTTCAATATCTACTCATCTGCCAAAACTTTCACTATCACGCGCGCTGGCACGACTTATGATCTTGATAAAAAAAAAAAAATTCTTTACTAAAACAGGTGAAACTACTGTTAGTATCGTTGTCGTAACCTTGCTTGGACCACGCTTCGTTGACTGCGTGTCTTTTGTTAGCGGTTACTTCGGTGTCTATATATAATTCACACCATTCATTGGCTTTAAAAAAGTTAGCGTTATTGGCCTTTTAATTATGTTAAAAATACGCATATTGGTGGGTAAATTAATGTGTGTGATTTATTGGATTTTTGTTTATAAGCGCTAAATTGAAGTACGTCGTATCGTTACTGACTTGATTGATTCAAACGATAACAGAAACTATAACAATGATGGAAGGGAAGTCAAAATTATCGCAGTACAAGATTTGATTGTTTATGTGTTATATGCTAGAAACCTCCATGGAAATGGAAAACAGTTTTGAACAACCATCAAGGCAAAATGTTTGACCATAGAATATAATTAGACAGAGTCATTGAATATTTATTTTAACAAGATATTTGACCTACGACCAAGCTATATTGACTTTACCTCTAAACATTTCCTAATTAAAGTTACTCTTACGAATAAGGTCGCCCAACAAGACAACTGACGAAAATGAATGACAAAGCTGCATTCACACTGGTATAATAATGAGTTGAATGTCTCATTCTAATCGATAAGCGCTATGTATCACGACAACGTGACTTTAACAGGTCCTAGTGAACCAAATATACTTGCACAAGTGTAATTATATTGGGTAATGATATACCATAAAGATAATGGTTAACAATTAAAAATACAAGTAGCTAATCCAAATGACATAGGAACGTAATTAACTTAACGAGGTTAGGGTGGTCGAACAAATGAAATAGTCGATTATATTGTCAATTATTAAATTTCTAATGTAAAAATTACTGGTTAATTATCACAGCATGCAAAACAATTCGGCCAAATACTATAACCAACAAACCAAACAGCACTGGCTTAAGAGAATTTGATACCGATATTGAAATAGTACAGAGTATTAATGAACAAGCAACAAGCTAGCCAAGACAATGGACAGACAAATAAATTTAAACAAGCAGCTTTTGATTAAGAAGTACTACAGCATAAACCCACAACTATAGAAGAAATTGTTATCAGAGACGTTAACCTGACATTAATTGATTAGGTACAAGAAATTAGTATGTTCGCAGATATTAAACGAGATTATATATAATTTAGAGCACCCACGTGCTACAATGGATTCGGCTAAGCTATGGCTATGTGGTTAGCAATGCAGACATTTCGCAATAATGCTTAGGTTAGTTTCAAGTTGATTTATAATTAAAACTAGGTGCGTTTGTAAACTAGATTGAGAAATATTTAGGCGGTAGCTTTAGATATTGGTGACTATTGAAATTGTTTAAGGAAAATCTATCAGGACCAGTTCGAGATTACGATAAGATTTCTTGTTCATGAGTAATACTAAATTCTAACAGCAGTTTTGTCGGCATGGAATCAGTACTTCCCCTATTATAAATTATATTCTATGTTATTGTTATGTAGTAGCTGCATTGCTGTAAAGTTTCATCAAAGCTTTTAAGTTTCTTTTTGTAAAAGAGTAAAAAAGCACCTATACATGTTTGTGTAAAATATTGGTAATAATTGTGAGGATGGATATAAATCCATCCTCACAATTAATATCACAATTAGATACCATTATTTTCTTATCAATTACATCAGTTTTTGTGATGATGAAAAATATAAAATTGTCTTATAAATTTTGTTTCCTTCATAGGGTGTTGAAAAGTGTTAAAAACTGTCTGAAAATAAACTATTGGTGCAGCGTACTTGTATATTGCATTTCACAAAATACATTTTAACAGTGTTTGTTTTTCCAAGTTCTAAATTATAAAATATGGAAATAATTTGCATAATTAACGTTGTTAAAATAACTGAGTAAAATATGTTATATAAAGGTACACGGTATTCCAAATATCTCCTTACCTCATGCCGTCAAATCCGTCGTCTGAGCCGTTGATAGTGAGCACAGGCGCACGCGCATACGCTTTGGCAACGCGTCGATTCCTCTCGAACACTATCACCTTCGCCCATATTTCGTCGTCTATCTGTGTCCATTTGTCCAATACTTCCTGTATGTGTTCCTGTTGACAAAAAAAAAAAGGTTTAGCCAGTGATATTTTTAATATCAAAATCTAAAATAGATCAATTTTTAGCATCATTCAAGTCATTTGCTTAATTATTCTCTTCAAATGCTACATCACTGGGAGGCTTGTTTATTTTTCATGACTACCATAAATATCAGTTGACCTAAGTTGCACTGCTGATGAATATTAAAGATAACGTAGTGTTATAAAACCAATAATATATTTTTTCAATTCGACTCTTTTCTGTAATTTTTGCTTTTACATGACCCCCTTCTACATGACAAAACAATAATCTTATTTATTTATTATTTCTTTCTTTATAAGTTTATACATTTTTGTACACCTAAATTATAATTTAAAAATGGATACATAATGTATGTATTTGACAGTTTTTCATTTCCACAACCTTCATTATGCACCACAATAAAAATACGAATTTACGCGACCACAGTTTCGTTACACACACTTTTAACAACAGTTTCATTACACGCATTTACCAAAACGTTTTCATTCATATTTTCTTGCAAAATAACTGTTTAAGAATGACCTTGCTTTGCGTTACTTTTGTAAGGTATGATTACTGAAGTTTAGATATTAATCCTAATGTGGCAATGTTGTTGTAATCAGATGACATCGTCGCAGGCGCAACGTGAGTTCCGCTCTACTAACCGTCTCTGTTTTACTTGAGTGTGGTTTACATTTACATGTTCTGGGGTGTTTTGTGTCAAATAAAGTTGTAACAACATACAGCTGTTTGGAAACACTGGCAAACTATTTAAATAAATCACACTGAACTTATGGTAATCAGTGTGATTTAGTCAAAGAAGAAAAAGTATTAAAAAATAAAGGACTATCTACTTTAGGGCTTAAAGTATTAGCTATCTGGTTACTATTAGCTAAGAGTTACCCCAAAAATCGGAGTAGATAAGATATGTAAAGCTTTATGTAATATAAAAAAGAATTAGCCAAAATTCCAAAGAGTTGAAAACTCGTGGGTGGTAAATTCCTGACAGTAATTGGTTTTGATTTCTTTAGAATAATTTATGAGAATATGAATGACTCAAATACAAAACGCGATGACGGATGAGCATTTATAAATGCCCGTAATTACTGACTTGGCAAAAAACCGACACAAAGGCTCCGATGACGTAATAATACAACCAATCAATATTGCAATGATTTATAATAAAAATATCGAAGATTTTGCTAACAAGGAAGAGAATGATGGGAAGCTGATGAGCATCAAAGGAATTGCTGTCTTATTGTTAAAGAATTTACGCTCAATTTCTAACGATGCGATTAGTCAGATTCTCTGACAATTTTAACGGGCATCGGCCTGTGTAAACAAAGCCTCTGTTTTTGTTCACATGTAACAATAACTAGGCAATTTTCAACTAAAAAGGTGCCTCTAAATAGACCGTTACTTTTATAAAAAGTTTTGAAATGATTGTGGTAGCCGCATATACTAGTTAGGGATGGAAGATTATTAGTATCTTTCTCTAATTGGTTGAATTATTGAATGGTTATATTGCTTTATCTACATAGTATTTGCCTTGTGTGTTTTATATGTATTAAAAGATCGCGATCATCTCACTAATATGAATATAATATTTTTCTGTGGTTCAAAATAGTATTAAAACAATATATTAAATATATAGGAAAATTATATCGCATATACCAAAAGACAAATAACTAGTTCAGTTGTAGGAGCTAAATCATCAGTAAGTTTCAACTCTGCCTATGAAAAACTCCCAAAAAATATGATTTTCCCACTTACTGACAACCCTATTTGCAAATATTGAATAAACTACACCTATATCCGTATTCACGATTATTTTCTTGTATAATAATAACTATCATGGCGTATACTTTTTTAATTTCCGCAAACCATTAGAACCGAGTCGGATAACTTTCGATTTCATACGAATGCGAAGATTATAGCAATTTTAACTGTCTTATTGTAGTAGCGGAATTTGTGTTTACTTTCAATTTTATTTAAAATGTTAGTTGCATTTATAATGCGATATAATACTTATTCGTATGAAAAAGTCTCAGATAGAGACTACCTTTTGAAAATTAATGTAATTTTATTTGAAGTAGTTACATGAAATAGTTTTGTAAGTAGATACTTACTCTTACATTTCATCTATTGTTGAAAAGCCCTTATGTAATCCCATCGGCATTTAAAGAACCTCAACAATAAGACAAAATAAAAACGAAAGCTAAATTAACTCTGCGAACCTTTGCCCATCCAGCTTTGCTATTCAACAACTAAAGCCATCAGCCAAATGATCCAATTACTGGACGTCTTCATGTTATAATGCGTTAGTCTAACGACTCATTCAGTGTACTAAATCAAATTCGCAATCACTACTAACTTTCTCTTCATTACTGTATCTTTACATCAAATCCTAATCAGAATCAATCATAGTGGCTGGAACATGTATTGCTATAATAGGGATATGGTAACGAATCAGACATGTATCGATATTAAAGTCATTAGTTTTAACATCGATAAATTTTCTAGCATTATTATCGAGGATACTTAAACGGTAAAAAAAATAAATTTAAAAACTGCTAATAATGATATTGAATGAAATTTTTGACTGAATCAGTCATATAAATTTGAAGTTGTTTTTATAGATCACATACATTTTCCTTTAATTGTTCTGTCTTCTCTCTGTTTACCAAAATATACAGTGTTCGATCTTTGGTTTTCGTCAAAATATTTTCTACCGCATTATCGATACTCTGTTCAAGTTTCTAGTCATAAATGCTTTTACAATGTGTACTGTAATGTACAATTTGTGTCGTCATCTTTCTCATAATCTAGCCTCATATTGTCATATTCAGTTCGTTATTTGCCCTGAATAGCCTTCGTTAGTGCTATTTTGTATTTATTCGCGAATGGACAGTCAGTCATGCTTAATCATTCAACTGATTTATAGTCCAGGATAGCATATTGTTGCATTCAGATAAAGTTTGTGATGTTTTAGCAAGACTCACTAGATGGCGTGACGTTGACATTTGTGGAAGCACAATGGTCAGCAAATGATATATTGAAAGTAATGGTGAGCTTCAGAAGTTATGACAAGATAATGCACATATTAGTTGCTGCCATGTTTAATTTGTTTTTTAGTTGTTTGATGAACATGATTGATTAGATAACAATGAGTGAACTACAGCTACAAAAGAAGAGGAAATTGATTGGCAGCAAAAATTGTGATGCTATTGATCAGTGTTACTAGTATTAGCTTCCTTTTTTCATAAAAGGGGCATTTGCCCTGCATTGATAAAATAACCGCAGTTATTATCATCGATAAAAAACTAGAAAGAATTAATTTCAACGTGTTAAATTTTCATTGTGGTTAACTTTAGTTCTACAGAAGATACGTCATCTAGTCCGTTCTAAGAAATCTTTAAACTATGCGAGCCAATAAACTTATCGTTTATGTTATGAGCCTCTGCACTTGATTTAACATTTTAAATATTGTTGGGTGCGAACAACGGTGTCGACTATGCAAGGTTAGCCACACCTCGATCTCCTTAAGCTATTTATGTACCTACTGCATTAGCTACTTGTTTAACTTTTCATTTAATTTGTGTCGTGTTATATCCTTATGCATTTGTTTGTTGTGTTAGAATGATGCACGATATGCTATAGGATCTATATATATTGTTTTGGTTTCCCAAATTTTCAATAGATTAGATGGTCAAGCGACCAAGTTTGTAATGAAAAATCATTGCAATCTTGGTCTTTTAAATGTGGCTGAGTAATCATTTTCAATTTTTTAGAAGTCTTTTCCATACATTGATTAAAAATTGAAATTTCGATTCGAAGGATTGGAACCATTTGCCTGCTTTGGTCTTCCCGTCCAATTATTATTTCGTTTTTTTCAAGACTAGGGTGAATAGATTCTTAACAAACTAGTGCGAATTACCACCAACGATTGCACCACTGCTTACCTTCAGGTAGGATCGCAGTCAAGCACTGGATTATATCTTCTTCTTCCTGCCCTTGTCCCATTTTATTTGGGGTCGGCGCAACACGTTTTTTTCTTCAAGCACTGGATTATATATAAAAAAAAAATTGAAAGTATCGTGAACTATATTTCAGATGACTGTTCTATATTATTGCTTTTAATTGCTGATTAAACGTAATGAAAAGAGAGATCTGTATTGAGTTATATACTACTCAAATATACAATAGTTTTTGTGATCACGATGTTCATTTCATAATAGTTACGAGATCGCATGCTTGAATTTAGCGTGCTTCACTTGCTTAGTTGAGCAAAACACTATTTATGTAATAATTAATAGACTTTATTTAACGTCTGCAAACATCATAATTTACATCTTAAGTGGCATTAATACGTTAATTTTAAGATAGTTGTGATGACTGATCTCTATCAGTTGATTAGAATTATGAAATATGAAATGCTTATGTATTGAACAAGACATTTAAATTATTTATTTTTAAGTTTCTACAAAATGCCAAATATTAGCAAGTCCTTGCCCATTGAACATCATTCATGGTTCTCATTCAGAATAAGATATAATATATCAGTACAATAATATTTTATTTTTATTGATTCTATTTCATCCATTCAATATCGAACATTTCGTATTAAATATATCATTCATTCTATATGTGCCAAGGGGCAGGTGAATGACCATTAGCCCAAATCAATAAAAGACAGTTTTATCAAAGGGACGGTGATGTCATTCGAAAACATTTCTAAATAAATTCAAGATTATTTAATTTAAGCACTAAACCGTGAGGTTTCTACCTGAGACTTGCTTTTTCTTTAAATTTCGGGACGATGACCTCTAAAACTTTTTATGGCTTACCAGAACACTTTCGGCTAAAATAAAGTGCTAAAAGGTACATTAAATAATATGCAATAAATCTCACTTCATTAGAATACGCATAAACAGCTTTTAACAATTCAATTTTAAATTAGAATGACATGATGGATACCTTTGTTTTATATTGAAAGTAATTAAGAAATAAAAAAGATCATCTCCAATATTCTCATCGACTTAGTAAGATTTATTCAACCAGATCAAGTAAATTCCTAAAACTCAAAATGAGACCCACATATTAACCAACCGCACATAACAATATTATTCAATATTAATAAACAGTCAACCAGAAAAGTAATAGCCAAAAAACATCTTGAATTTTTACTGCAACGAGTTTAGGGCGACATACTTTAACAAAAAAGAAAAACATAAGTAATATCCCAAAAGTTCTGAATTTTAAGTGGGTTAGGTCATTGGCGAGATTAGGAACAGTATCCCGCTGAGAACTTTAATATTCATCCTGAGATGCCAAAAAGAGTGCTGCAAAGCGCCAAAAAATTAAAGCCCAGTAAAAAAAATTATTTAACATTCCTTACATTGTGAATAAGGCTTCTTTGTAGATTTTAACTTCGTTTAAAACTTGGTATTGTAACTAAAATTCATAAAATGTAAGTATTTATAAAGATCATTTTAGAAATGCTAATTAAAATGGAACCGTAACTTAACATTTAATTGAAGTGATGTTGATTTTTCGAAGTGTCTTATCACGAATTATTAATTAATATATATCATATAATCGTAGTATTTAGTTGCATAAAATGCGTGCATTGGACCATATAATAACAAACATAAGTTGCGATACACTGGCATCTGATGGAGGTCGAAAAAAAAGTATTATAAAACTAAACATTCTTCACACTTTGGTTTAGGAGCGTCATTCCTAGCCCTTGCTTTAGAATAAATGATTAATAGAGAATGTGGCAAAAAAGGCAACGTTGTTATAAATATTAATAATGATGTAGAAGTATAAGTTGCTAATGATTTGTGATACATTGAAAGCATTAATGAAAAAGTAACTGAAGTATTTTTGCTTGTTTTTAACATCAGAGGTGTTCTGAGTTAGATAACAGGGAAAACAATGCAAACGCAAAAGTTGCTTTATTAGTATTATTATTTAATCTATGCAGAACTTTCAAAAATAACAAACCATTTCAATGTAACCTTTAAATTCTTATGATTAAAATTCACAATTGCATTGCACCATTTATCAGTGTACATACTCAAGTAACAGTGCAGCGGCCTTGCAGGGTCATGTTTCCTGCATTCTTTAATATACTTGTCCTAATAGTGACAGTGATCTTTTAATATTGAAATAGTTATTGATAAAAAAAAAATGTATTGGTTAAAGATAATTTCATAGTAGACAATGAGGAACATAGACATACAAAGTAATTTTTAAAAGAAATTAGTTGATACTGAAACATCATCATGTCCCTAGCCTGTTTCCCAACTAACCTGGGGTCGGCTTCTACTCTAACCGGATGGGCTGAAAACCCGTGTTTTACATGGACCAACTGCCTATCACACCTACACAACCCAGTTGCTAGACACACGATAAACCTTGGATAAGCTAGTCTAGTTGATACTAAGACATATAGATTAAAAATCATTCCAAGCGAAACAATAATATTAATACTAAAAAATAATGTCATTTTAACAAACTCAATATTTATTACTCACGTAAATACACAAAACACCATAAAGTCAATTTGCAAATTGCTGTAGTGATATATTTATTGTATTTGGCAATTTATTCTTCAACTTTCACAGTAATACACGTATTCAGTTGTCATGATAATTTTCGAACTCACTCTTGTTGTCATGTGTTCTAACAGCCGGATTTCATAAATATTTTGAAGTCATATATTTCACTTGTAATAATGTTATTTTTGCCAGTATCGTTTAAAGATTCCATTAAATCAATAATGTTCATGATAAATCTTGCTCTTGGTTTGACATGCATATCTTCGAAATGTGGATCTCTTTTATTTATATTTTGAAGTTATAATCAATTTCTGCGAGATTCGTCTTGATCGTCTTCAGGACCATTAACCCTTTTTGGGAGTGGTTTAGCGGATTGTTAATTAATGTTAACTTTTCAAGATAAAAGGGTTCTTCCCAAGGTTGAATTCTTGTTCCTTTCGTTTTGGTTATTTTTGGGAGTTTATATATTCGACACACTTTTAGGTACTAAACAGTTGATCATTAGGTTCTCCTAATGATATTTTTGCTTCATTTAAAAGTCAAAATACTGAATCATCATCATCATCATTTCAGCCGATACACGTTCACTGTTGGACATAGGCCTCCCCCAAATACTGAATACGTCTATTGATTTTTGATGACCACTTTTAAGGCATAGTTATCTTTATAAATATTTGTTTTAAACAAAGCTAGCCTAATCTACATTGTTGATATATTCAGCATTACAACACATATCGACAAAGCTGTAGCAACTTAAACCAGTACTGTTGAAGACTTAATTCCAGATCCTTTGAATAAAACATCAACTGACATGACGTCTACTTAATTACATTGACTACATTTATTATTTCAACCTGTAGCTATGTGGAGCAGCCTTGGTCATCTCTTGTCGACCTTTGATAGAATGCAAACCGTTTATGATAGTGAACGGCGGTGTTGAGCTTTTCTAGGAAAACGTAGGCTTTAGAGGCAATTTTATGCTTAGTGTCTACGAAGGGAATATGTAAGGCTGTTAAGCTTGGATTATTGTCTAATAAATTTTGTTGAAGGTTTACTTAGCATTTGCGGTTCATCTTTGTATATATTTAAAGTGTGTGTTGATTGTTCAGTGAGAATTTGTTTGATAGTTTTTAGTTATATTTGTGGCTTTTGCTCGCAGCTTCGCCTGCGTACATAAAATATAGCCTGTTACTCTGGAATAAAGCAGCTTTTTATTCGTAAAAAAAATTATAAAGTACAAACGTAAAAAAAGCTTTACCTTTTTATAATATTAGTTTAGATTGTACTTTTACATTTTTGTATTCCAATAGTGACTGATTTTATTAGCATAAACATAATATAGTCAGTCTTTTGTTGTTCCCACTACTGGGAATCAGGCCTCCTTTCTAGAAGAGGGAATGGGTCGTAATCCACCACGCGAGCCCTACATTGCGAGTTGGTGAATTTTACAAGTCTAGGACATAGCGGTTTCCTCACGATGTTTTCCTTAACCGTTTTGAGAGCATTTTTGTTATTGGTCAGCCCTAAATAAAAAAAGATTTAATTCTATTCGGTTCTCTAACTTTGTTACGTTTTATTTTAACAACGATCTTGCTGGAATCAACGATTGTATCAGTGGTGACCTTAGCAGTCAAAATTATGCAGGCATGACTCGAAATGATCTAGTTACCGTATAGGGTTACAACAGTGACTCAAACTCAACACGCATATCAATGTTTATGAACAAAATCAAAATAAATGATAGATTTAAATCTGTATAATCTTATTTTAATCTGAATTTGATTTAATAGACCGTACGTAAAGCAATAAAGTAATGGCGTGCTCTGACCTCTGACGGCGTCGAGTCACGAATTGGCAAATGTAATAAATTCTTCGATTGAGTCGTTATTTCATTGAAAGTGAACGTTATACGAGTTTTGTCTTAGTTATAAATTCAGGATACAGCAATTTGGGTTTTGGCTAATTTGTTTACGAGGTATGCCTATAGCTCAGTCACGGTTCTCCGTTAGTAGTTTTTGATAGTCTTGAATTGAGTTTAGTATTATAATCATTATTTTAGTCTTTATGCCACATATCAAACCGATTCGTTAGTGGCTACTAGGGTTCGAAGTAATGATAGTTACATTAGTTATTTACTACTAAATGTCTTGAAACATTATAAGAATGATTGAAATAAAAATTCAGTGCGACACAAAGAAAACTTTTATCTTCTTAATAAAATTTTATTTTAGTTCCGTGACCCTTAAACTAAGTATTTATTAAAAGGAAATAAAAATAAGAACATAAAATTAGAGATATATAATCTAAAAACCATTACATCGTAAAAAGTGTTAACAAAATGAAATAAAAACGATGCTTACAGAGATGTTGGATTTGATGGCCGGCACGCACTTGGAAAGTTGCGTAATATTTCATTCAATTGTTTGAAACTAATTTGCCATACATATTAGATTGGCCAATAATAAAGTGATCCAATTTCATACACACTTGCTTATGTAATTGTATCTTCAAGATGAGCAGTCATTTTAATTTAAGTTGTTCACGCAATGTTTTGATTTAAAGCACTTGGTATCTACCTTTATTCTTTTGGTATTTCTTATTGTTAAGATTATTCATGTTCTATTAAGTATCGTTGATGCTGATAATCTCGTAAAATCATTATTTACATGAGTCATTATTCGCAATAGTCAAGTCCACTATCCAGATGGATAGTGGTTTTCACCAGTGACAGATGTCACTTAGTACTAGCAAGCCAGCAAGACAACACTTGTTATGTCTGAACACGGGCTAAAGCTACACAACTTTGGTATAAGCACCATAACTGCCATACTCAATGAATTGGGACGTTATTTCGTCATCACTCATTATGAGATGGATGACATAACACCATTCATGACTTTACATTTTGACAGGTATTCGTGTCACTAACACCATCTGTAGTTTTTCACACAAATTTCAATTATCTGTTGGATTTTGAACCTTCTGCTGAAGAAATAAATACTATTGAGTTTGAGGAGTTTTTAAAATGAGACTTCTTCAATACACGACACGTGAACTTTAATCAGCGAGTCAATAGTGTCATGAGGTTGTATATGATTAATGATTAGAAGTCAAATGATGATCGTAATGACGTATGTTTTAATAAATAACTGTTATGTAATATTTTTTTTAATAATTTAATTATAAGCATGACATGTGAGCATTCTGGTGTAGACGTAAGGTATAACAAATTTTTAAATTCAAACCGTTTAATAGCAACTTAGAAAATCTCTTAGAGACTATAGTTTAATCGATATTCTTTGCTACATTATCTAATATCTTAATTGTACTATTTATTAGAAGCGTAGCGTCTATTTTTCAGATTCTTATCTTGTAAAACTTACAAAAAATCTTTGCTTTAACCATCAACTATTTACTTTTTCAAACTCCAAACGACTTGATAACTTTCTTGCATAATTACCTCTGTGTGGTCCATGAACGACTTGACCATTATTTCCAATAGGCTAAAGAACAAGTGTTTCTGTCTTGTAAAAACGCCACAATAGTTGATTAATTGTTAGATGACAGACTAGTTGTAGCGGACCAAACTACGTGACTGTTGACTGACAAGACTTGTTTAGGAGTGTCTCTGGCTATTTCCTGTACTTGGAAGTGTGTACGTGATATAAAAATGTACATATAAGTAATCTTTAAAATTGTGATATCAAGTACAGCTGTAAAGATCTCAGAAAAAACAAGTAGTTCTTTCTCTGTTTCACTCCAACAAAATTATAGGACACATCACATTGAAACTATATTAAACTAAAATAAACATTAAACATGCAAAGCATCTTGTAAAACATATTTCGTGTAAATCCTCTAGCTTCAAAACAAATAAACATATCTCCAGTTGAAACAGCATTATCTAAACGCATAGCATCTATCAACTTATCTTATAAAGCCTATGAAGAAACATTAACCTTACCAAATGATATAACAAGTTACGAAGATAGCGCCACTACTGTAAATTATCTTAAATATCTAGCAACAATAAACAACGTCGTGTGAGAATCTCTACACACATTACAAACACGCACAGTCGTGAGCGAAAGTCTATAGAGGCATTACGTAAAAATTTAGGCGTTGCTAACCATATAATTTGAATATATTATACTTTAGCCAAATTAGAAACAACATTTAGCAAGGTACAGTAAGGTAAATAAGTGTGAAGGTCAGTATTTAATTTTGTGGGATACCACTTATTGTATAAATGTGTCGTCATTATAGTCGTAGTCTTTGATCATACTCAATGACTACATCTTTATGCACGACAAAACCAAATTGCGTTGACACCATTTGAAGTCCCATAAAAAGGTCAACTGCCGAATTCGAATAGACACAACATGAAAGAATCATAAAAAAATAAATAAATTAATGGGCAAAAATTTTGACGAAAACTAACTGGCAGAGATCCCGATCAAAATTATAGCGTCTTACACATCTAAAATATTCAAAGTTTTCACTCCAGACCTATCAAAACATAAGGAACAGCCATCAAAAGAAATAAAAACAAGAACCACGGGAGATCACTGACCATCTTTCAACCGATATTGCCTATCGATAAAAAATCAACTCTATACTATTAAGAACTAAGTTGACAGTCAATTGAGATAAAAATTGCATATAAAAGCTGCAAAACAAGACAGGTGCGTGAAAACGAAAGTTGTTCTCTTCCTGCTCACCCGTTCGCCTCGACTTAAAACCAGGTATGGCTATAACTATTTAGACTTTGATATGCAAGGACGATACAAATATGCAATAAAAGATCAATGATAAAGATGTTTGGAAAAGTAGCATTGTTGATGTTTTAATAGATGAACTCGTAATAGATATTGCAGGCATTAGTGATAAATTACTTCAAGATATCAAGCACTTTAAATAAAGTGCTTGATCAAGAAATTAATGCCGACTTTTTTATAGAATTGTAAGGCAATCTGCTCGAAATGTTGTTGTTTTTTAGTTTTATCGCTGGAGTTATACGGAATCGAATATTACTTTACGCTTTATTGGATTCGGAAATCAAAACGGCACGAATTTTGTAAATAATTTCTGTAAAACAGATTAACAGACATGTGCTAATGTAAATCGGAAATGAGTAAATATTGTTAACGTAAAGTCGAACCCAATCAATGTCACAATTAATTTCTTTTAAACAATAAAACCATGAAACAGAAATAATAAAAGATAAATGATACAGGAAACATCAGATTGATTTTATGACACGGCACGAGCCATACGAAAGGAAGAGTTGGGAGTTCGGATCAACTACTTTCACTGAGAACAGACGCTAAAAAGTGAAACTGGAATCGGCGTAGGCAACGGAATGCTGGCTAACCGTGATAATGATGACGTAAAAAATTATAGAGAATTGTTACTGTGTGTTATGGAAAGTTTTATAGTGTGTATACTAGACAGTAGATATCTTCAGCTACTGTTAAACCACTTAACAACTGATGGTTAACAATAAGACATGTGTCATGAGATAAAATGTTAATGATATCCTCATAGTTTACTTGCAAGCTTTTTACAATGAACGTCTTCAAGCATGTTAAAATACTTGATTTTAGAGCACATGTGTATATTTTAAGTAAATAGTAGTCTACACATACATAAATATTGCAAAAATGAACTAAAATGAAACAGCTGCTGACGAGCAGTTTGGAGGTCGTCCAGTTAACGTAATGAGGGAAAGGGAAGGACGTAAGGATATAATTACAGCACATCATGCAATTCGAGAACCTCGATTTGAAAATCAACAAACTGTTAAACGAAACGCAAACGACCTATTATTCGATTAAGCAGTCGAAGATCGGATTGTTCACATTATATTCCACGAATTTAGTATAAAATGGAACGTAATTACCAATATCTCGATACTAAAATCGGAATGAAGGCTGAACTTTACAAAGAGGTCGGAGTTAACGAAATGTCAATTGACTGGAATATAATGCCTGTACTATATTCTGATTTTCGTGAGATTGATGTTAATCAAACATTTGGTAATTACACTCAGTATGAGTAACGTTGTAATTAGGGTGTTTGTTTTAATCTCAAAGATTAAGTACGATTTGCAGGGTCATGTCCGAATTCGAGTCACGATGCTAGAATAAATGAAAGTGGGCGTGAATAATTTGTAAAACAAGAGTAACATTTTATTGCTGTAGGTGTATGTGTATAGCCACGATTAAGCCCTTGTAAGGAACGAAGGTTTGGCACAAGTTACGCAAAATTTACTATTAGTGACACGAATTTTGTGGATCACGTCTGTGTCTTTTATTTATATTTATCTTTACTTCATTTATTTGTGCATGGCATTCCTGTATGAGCGTTACTTATCTCATTTGATACAATACCTTTTGAAATAAATCATGACATTATTCCAAATAAGCAGACAGTTCGAAGAACGAAAGGACTTTGATGGCTTAAGGATTTGATCTTACAAAAATGCTTGTCATTTCTTGGGTCGATATTTTGAAAAGGGTTAAAAATAAAAATCGATTCATACAAGAAAAATACCTGTTGTGAATTTCAATTCAACTTTGCTCAACAGTGTAACAGCTACAGGCCTACCTATTATTATACGATTAACGAAAAAAAATATGATAAGTTCTCAAAGTATCAGAAAAGTACAATTGTAATGTGTTTTTCATTACAGTTCTGTTTTTGGCTTTAGGTACTCCTTGCCTACTTTTGGAAGCTACCTGACTGTTAATTTATAAATAATGTCGGCCAGCCGGATGTGGGGTGCATTCGAGTCTTTATTTTCAAGGCCAACCCGAATACCAACCGTTCCCACGTTTAAAAGGGCATCGGGGACTCTACCGCTTTGAGCAGTCTTTTGTTTTTGGGGTTTCCTTTATTTAGGCATGTTAATTATATTGTCTTCTTCATTTGAACAAGATGTATTGTTGCCTAAATTACAATCTTGATTAACGTATTTAGCCATGTAGATTGTAATTAAAACGTCTACTGTATTTTGACATTAAAATTAGGAGTGAAAATAAATATGCAAAAGTGGCTGTCATGTAAAATGTTTTGCATGACTCTTGTATTTGTTTTAATTACCCCAGCTGTAACAGTAACCTTTAGGATTGTTCGGAAAAATCACATCGGCCCTAGAACGCAGAGGGCAACTGAAGTAACAGGTTTTATACAGTGACGATGCAAATCTATCAACCTGTGCAAGACTCAACATGGAGCAAGAACCTACATCATTATTTTCAAACGCACGACAATCTAATCTTCAATTACCAACCAACGCCAGTAACCTTTTCTAACACACAATTATGTATATTGCACGCAAGTAAATATCAAGCATACAAGTGACAACTGTAAACTTTCATAAGACTGGCTGGCGGAGACCGGAGACCAGGGACGTTACATCATTTCACTTTTAAACTGCCTTATTTAAATGTCAAATATTGACCCATGACATGTTAACTGCCACTCGTTCTATTATCCACCGAAATTCCGGAGACTAGCTAATATACTTTTGAATTAAGATTAAAGATATAATTTGATTTGGTTGCATTTTTTGAATTTTGCAATACTGGTCACTGTGTAATGAAATCGATAGAAATGATGATTGTGTTTCATATATGGAAACAATTGCGATAGTAATCTAAAATTAACGAAGCTTCATTGATGTGTATGTTGTTAAACAAAGGTTACGTATCGTAGTATTGTTGTTATGGATCGTTCGATAGCGTTTTTGTTATGAAATTGGTATGCTTTTTTTTATTAATGATAGGCTTACGTTTGACCACCATCTCACCTGTAAGAGGATGTTTGTTACACGCGAAACTAAAAATGTAAGATGAAGGATATTAAAGCAGTTAATAAAACAATGATTAAACTTGCTGATATCGGCTATAGCATTTAATGCTTTAAACGAAAAAATGTCAGGCACTTTAGTTCAAGGCGTAGGATATTTTAATTAGAGATCTGTACCCCTAGCCAAGTTGCTAATCTGCAATAGTTAATGCTTGTAGAAAGCTTAAAATGTACGAGAATGACGTCGTCTTAACGCTCAGTCACGTGGTCAGAACAAAAGAATTGGCGGCGCGGCCAACTCGAAGCGTTCGGCGCAAGCGAAACGGTTGTAACTTGGCTAGGGGGGCTGAACAGGATCATGTTGACAAAGCAACCAACTCAAACAAAGAGACTGAAAAAAAAAATAGCTAAACAAAACACAAAATGCAGAAAAAGGAGAAACTGCTCATGACGTCTTTGTTGATATTTTATCTACTACACGTTTTCACTTTCATTACATATGTATGTAGTGTGTCGTGTCTGTAAGATGATTGAACGACACGCGGATCGTGAGCTCAGCACAATTAAACTGTCTAAAACAATTACTATTATACAGAATGATGATGGGGGAAATGCTGGTTATGTAAAATATAATACAGATAGGAATTTCACTGAAGATGGTACTAGAAAATTATATTGAGTTGTTTTGGTTTACAACGCTGTATGCTAAGCAGATACATGTATCTTTAGGTTCAAATTTAGAAATAAAACCATAGTGTTAATAATAAATCATAAGATAAATATTATACAGCAAACCACGTTCTATTCTGCAACAAGTCTAAATAACTAATAAAAATTCAACCTCTAAATGTTTCTGCAATCTTGTGCAATGCATCAAAAGCGACGTATCTATCGAATATTAATACGATGTTGATAATTTTTGTCGTAAAATCACGACTAGACAGACAGCTGGGTTGGCCAGTAACAGGTGTCAAGTCTTGCAACATTGCGCAAACGCAAGCCGCCGCGGGCCGTAATAAGGACACTGTTGTAAATATAATTGCACGCACAATCGGTGACTGATTAAAACCTTATGGTTGGAAGTTACGGGATGATTTTTTGGAAGATAAATAGAATCTACTAGCTGCCGCCAGCAGCTTTGCCCACGAGATAGTAGAAAATTATCCCGTGGAAAGATACTCCCGGGATAAAAAGTATCTAATGAGCTATTCAAGGACATGGTCTACTCGTATGCCAATCATTTTATCCAAATCTCTTTAGCAGTATCAGCGTAAAGAAGTAACAAACATATATATCACAAAAATTCACCTTTATAATATTGGTATTATAGATGTTTTTTGTTTAAAATTAAATTTATTTAATATTGCGTTTGATCTACCTGCTTCAATTTGAAAGTAAATCCCTGCTGTTTAAGTAGGTATGCTTAAACAAAACTAAGATAAATCGACAGTTCTTTAAGTTGAGCAACATTGTATTAAATTCAAAAATATAATGAATTAGCAGCAGTGGCGGTGATGAATAATAAGCTCATCGAATGACCATCAAATAATTGTAATAACTAAATTCCAACATAAACAAATAAATCTTCTGAAATCAAGCGATAAAGCAGTCATGACTAGACTAAACTGGGTTTACAAGATGAATGGAATAATTACCAACTTTGAAATCATAACGGTTATTTTAACATTTCTGTGAAAGAATCGCTCAAAGTAGAATTCGGTGTAACCTTGAACTACTTTAGAGTTGCATTCGTTTCTCAATTTCGGTACGGTTTTTGGAGCCTTGATATTAAAAGCAAAAGAGTCAAGTAAGATTCGTGACTACATTGTAATGCACTAACTAAATGCAAAATTGCAAATCATACGTCAGGTTGTCCAATGATGGCGGATGATAAAATTGTTAAGATTAAAAAGGGTAAGGTTAGATCTGCTACTGGAGTAATTTATGAGGAACATGTAGCGTTCAAAGCATGGATGGGGTTTTATAAAAAAAAGTAATCATACATCAATAAATAAATATAATTTTAATAAAGTTTGCGGAACTGCTTGAAAGGTAAAAGAAATAAGACATGCCATCAAATCACGGTCCGCTTTGAATAAAAAAATACTTGATAACATGCTCCATCATTTCAAGATTACATTTTGTACAACAAAGCAGAATTTCGAGTTAACTGTACAGTTCCAATCAAAGTATTTTACTGAACTGAACTTGTTAAGGTCAATTTGGCCCTCCCACTGTCATGTCAGATCAATGAACTCAGATATACCCGGCAGTACCTACTGACGTTGATGTAATAATTCGCACTTAAAATCTCAAGACTTTGTGGCATTCCTGATCAGACGTTCAGGAAGGAATTAATTATGTTTAAATCCTAAAGGACAGGTACTTACAGTGACATGAGCAGAAATATTGATGTTGAGAAGTTAAAAATGGTGGTCATTAAACTTCTTAATGCATCTTAGGTATCTAAAAGACTCTTGTCATTAAGAAACAATTTATGCAACGTCTGATTTAACTTGAACGATACAGGTGACTTGTTTTTTCATTGTTTCCAAGCACCTCTCGATAAGGTAATGCAAGCAAACTTCAATAAATCACTTGCAATTTGACATTGCATAGCTATAAGGTCAAAAGTATACGCGACCAGATGTTTTCCGGCCAATTTACGATGCCGTAACTTGTTCATTGTTAGTCATCGGTCACGATCGCGATCAATGGGTCAGAGTTGACCATACAGCGATTGACAGACAAGCAAACATTGCAAAAGGACTCTCGTGGAGCAATGTTTGTTTTGCAAATACTTTGGCATTTACTAAATGGCAAGCGCAGTGAAGTTTCTTCAGAAACGTTAACCATAACTCAAAAACCTGCAATTCTAGTCGATTCATTGAGGTGTTTACTTCATTTTACGAAACACAGAAATGAATCTGGCTTCTTCATTAAAATTTCAAAAAGATTTAAATAAGAAATTAAGAGTAAACCTAAACCTTACGATATTCTGCGGTTTGTTCCTATTTAGGATTACATAATTAGTTATCCATGTTGTAACAGCAGAAACAACGGAATTCTGCGATAAAAACACAAAGTCTAAGGTTGTATTGTTGATTTGTTCAACAGATTTTGCATACCGATAGTAATTAAACAGATGGTATTGATGTAGGGGATGAGAAAGAAACAATTTTTATCAAGAAGAAAAAAGGACAAAGTACATTCTCAACCACAACCACAGGAATCAATAGAAAAATCTATCAATAACAATGTTTTGATTGAATGTGGCATTCGTGCTTCTAAGCTTTCACTGTCAACCGCAGATATTATATCCGCGAAAGCTTTAACAAAAACTATAAATGGAAGAGGCATTGAACAAACAGCATTGTGAGAGTCAATCGAGACACTATTGTGTGGCTGTTACGTCAATATACAGTCAAAGACATTTCAATACAATGCTACTGAATTTAGTGCACACGTGAATGGTATTTGTTCCCAGTTGTCGATGGATATCGAAATAGCGATGGTATTGTTTGTGATGTTGAAGCTAAATGAAACGTGGTAAGTGTCAGTCAGTCAGTATATAGTACAGCGTATTCTCACGTCCTTAATAACTGTAAGCAGTCGGAAACGGTTACAAAAACGTTACCAAAGACAAAGGAAAGGAAAACGTAATATGCACGCGGAACATCTATGGGAGACAGTAGTGTTTAACTTGCAAATTGAGTTAATTAATTTCAATTTGTTGAAGTTGTATAAGACAAAATTACGTTACGGAATTTAGGTACTTTCACGGGGATTGCTAACCACAATTGATGAAATTACTTGAAGATAACCAAAATGGAGAACAAGATTAAATAAAATACTTCAATATGAAGATATAGTATTAAAACACATTTCATAAAACAATCGCGAATAATATCGCTTATGGCGTGAGTGGTCACACGTATAGGTCCTAATTTGTGGAAAGTCAAAGATTTCACTTTGACAAATTGTCATAATGGTTTCTCCTATGATCTGTCATTGGCTGCTATTATAGCAGTAACTGTGTGAACTGAGCCGTGAACATTACTTACATTGGCTCAGCAACCTCGTGATTGATGCATAGAAAGTTTAAATACCAATTTGAGTATCGTTCACCCATTATGATTTGATTGCCTACTCATTAGTCTTTGATACAATGGCAGGAAACAGAGCTCGGTGCCTGTAAATTGTTGGAGGTTGCGATTTAGGAAACCTGAGAAAAAAAGTTGTTACCTATAGATTTTTCGGTATGGTTGTTCAATACCTACTAGGAATCACGGTACTCAAAACTTTCCAGAATTTTAATAACACATGTGACATAGATGACTTGTTGATGATTTTGTTTATCGTAAAATTATTGTCTACTTTTATAATTTTCGATGAGAATTTAATATTATTGGTTTCCTAAATTAATTCATGTCGGTTTATAGTCTTGCAATAGTCAATCTATCACTTTATTATTCAAATTCACATCGCAACGGTGAAGAAACAGACATGCATATATTTCAACAGCCAATGTAAGCTCACGTTTGTAACATCTTCAGAATGGTGCTATTAATGTACTTACTGCAGCTATCGAAGATACTTGAAAGAGTAGAAAGCTTGAATCAATATTGAAACAATCAATCAAAACTGTTTGAGATTAAGTTTTAAGATGATACTTACTTACTTATTAATTTCAAAATATATTATATCTCCATGAATATCTTAATATCATAATATGATGTGCGGTTTAAAAGTTGATTTACTTTTTGGAGTTCCTAAAGGTTCAATATTAGGACCACTGCAGCATTGGGTAGTCTAGCCTTACCTATGGTTCAAAGTATACAGCTATATACTATTAATTCGAAATCTTACCTTATAAAGTTTATCTTTTTGATACCATACATCCTCCTCTTCCTCTACGGGCGCTGCAAACGCCTGCGTTAGATCGTCGCGAGAACGCGAAAGTATTCGACGTCGAGACACCATCTCGCCACCCGCTGCCGTCTCAAACGGGACTAGGCTGGAACAAGGAGAAGAAGAAATTACATATTTGTATTTGGATCCTTAGAAAGTTACGATTATTAGTTAAAAGATCTCATCGCATTTACTCATAAAGTAAAAATAGTATTGAAAGATAATGATAATGAGGTCCCTAGGTTGAATAACAAGTGTTATCAAATTTATTTCTTGCGAATATACTCGTATAACAAAAGATACAGGCAGGTAAATAGAAAATGCTAAACCCTACAAAAAATATTGTCGATTTGAATTAACTAAAATATAGTGAGCTGTGATCCAACTAGTTATGGATTAAGTTTATGCCAATGGTTTTATTGTGTTTCCGGAAATTTGAATTTGAAAGTAGGATAGTTAAGTTTAAACTTAGTTCAACATTTAAAATAATTGAGAAATTTATGAGCTATTATGAAAACATATATCATAAAAGTTATGTACTCGAATGTATTCATACCGAAGTCGTAAGAATTTGGTTCAACCGGAAGAAATTCCGTTTACAATACAATAAAATACTATTAATAGACACGTAACTCAATATTATGATTATATCAACACGAATGATACAATTGTTGAACTTTCTACAGATGATTAAAGTAATATAAAAGATTGTTATGAAACAATAGGTGTGGCGATAGCTTATATAGCCTTGTTTGTATGTCATTTGGCTCTTCATCGATGTTCATTCATATTTAATGACATCCTATTAGAGGTATAGAATCCTTGTTTTAATGTCTATTTAAGGTTATCTACGGCATTTATATTCATAGAAGGAGATTGATGGTTTTGTAATGTGTTAAGTATGTTCGTCTCTAAAGATAAAGGATCACTAAGCGTGTCTGTTTTTTTTGTAGGTACTCCAAATAAACGAAAAGTAATTAATAGTAGTACCTTTTAATGCTAAATTTGCTCTATGTTGTTGTTATTTAATTATTAATTTCAAACATCATATTTATCATCTAGGCCTAAATGATTATTGTTATATCAATCATTTATTTCTGAATTAATTTGACAAATTCACTTTCATCAAACTCTCAAATATCTTATTGTTAGTTTTAACTTATCGTTTCATTTATCACCCATTTTTAACAGAAATCATATCTTTCAAAAACATATTTCCACCTAATTTCTCCAAGCACACAAACCACAGCCTACCATCTTATCGTAGGCTCTTAACAGTACACAAAGCGTCGGTTCGCTTGCTTCCTTCCTACAGCTAACAATGTGTGGCATTGGATTCGACATTGGGGCTCGTACGGCGTGTCTAACGATCGCCTCTGTCTGTTCCTCCCATTCATTTGATACCCACTATGTTTGTTTTACTTGGGTGTTGAGATTTTGGATCGTCTTTTAAATATTATTCAATGTTAGGTTTAAATTTCATCTGACTGTTACTTCGAATTTGATGTAAATTAACTATAGTAGATTCAGTTTGTGATTATTATTCAATTCTTGAAATGAGAATTTGTGAAGTTAACCACTTGTTACACTCTACTTAAATTCTACAACTTAACCAGTTCTAACACCAAATTCTCAATTTGGGAAACGATTATCGTAAACGATAAAATTTAAAATTGACATAAGAATGAAGAAAAAGTTAATTATTGACAGTACAGGTACACTGTAATCATATTATTACGATGGTTAATAATAATGACAACTATATCTAATTTTCTGATTATCACATAAAAATGTTGCAACACATGAAGCTGTATTTTATTTACCAGTTAATTTCAAAATTCTCGTAAACGACTAATGTTGGTTGTGGGCCTATTATAGCTAAATCGTATGTGTAAAGAGTACTTTCATTACTTTACGCCATAATACCATTAAACCCGTAGAATAGACCGCAGCAAATCTTAAACCCATTAATATCAATTGATGGAAAGTCGAAAGTACGTTTCTTTATGCGATTTTCTCGAATGCCAAAGTCTTGATTGGAGACATATCTGTTGGTGTTGGATTTATTGGTATGCTAACTTTTCTCTCGCTTATTTCTTTGGATTTATCTCATTTGTTAACTTTATATCAGAGGTTTATTTTTAAATACAACCTGTGTTTCCTGAAAGCTACAATCTAGGAGCCTATAAGATAAGAGTGAATAAGTTACTTTTAGGTAAACGTGCTCTATCATCGACTACATCATCGTTTACCATCAGGTGAGATAGCGGTCAAGCGTAAGCCAATCAAAATTAACAAATCGCAGTTTCAATCTATCAAAAACATCTCTAATAAATTACTTCTCTGTCTTTTGACAAGTTTTTGACTTTAATTGAGACTGATGATATTGTAATGATACTGAATTTGAACGTTTTTTTTTTCAAATTGAGAATTGTTTTTTTTTTCGGCCAGTCTTAGGGTAAGTTGCACCATTAACCTATAACGATAACAAAGCCGTTAACAGTTGTCAAATCGTCGAATTGACCAATAGGCGGCCGTTTCACGGCTGGTTATGGTTTGGTTATCGTTATAGTTAAATGGTGTAACTCACCCTTAGTGTGACTGTTACAAATAATACATTATACACTGATGTTATTGTTATTTATTCTGTTTCCAGGTACTCAACTTTTAAACACTTTGGTAAAAGCATTACCTAGTTAAATCTCTCTCAAAAGTTGACTTTTACTGTGCTGCAGGAAGCAAAAACTTACATAACTTACTGTATTTAACTATCCTTTTAACGCATTTGCGACAAACCACAAAGGAGCCGCGTAATCAGTCGAAGTAAAAAAAAAAGTTCGTACAGTCAGTGGGTCAGAACTTTCACACTTGATTCACTTTGCTCTAAATCAGTATCGCAATGCCTGTTACGACATCCGATCGAGATACGTTTGTTGTATCTCGTGCGATTCTGAGATACGTCGCAACAGCGTGGTATAACAGATAGAACTGGTGTATTTCATGTTATCGATTACTATCGGAAGAAATCTAGAATGTTTCGACATGATAAATATTGGAACTACTGTACTATAATTTATATCTTACGTTTAAGCTGTATTTATGAAATGCTTTTTGATTTACTTGGCTGTAAATATACAGCCAAGTAATCGCAATTCGGAAAAATACGTTGACAATTTGAATTTCGCGTGTAAATTAAATGTCATTTAGAATTCTGACACTGACGTTTCGCTTTTAATGTCATTTAGAGATTAAAAAATGATATTTTAGATACATTTGCAGTGAATTAATCATGTCATTGATTGATTCAAGCTGTAGATATAAAGTATTACATATTTTAAACAATTACTGTTAACTGGCATCGAATGCTACGCACGCGCTTTGGCATACCTGTGCAGTCGTTGATCGTGTCGCGTGCTCGATTCGCAGTGGTTGACCGTCTACATTTTGAGCTCAAGCTATAGTCATACGTATTTATATATCTCCCTCCTTAAATATTACATTGTTTACCTACTTAATTTCACTAAAAGTTAGGTAAAATTCGGCAAAATATTAGTCAAAATCTTGAACAAAATCAAAGAAAAAAAAATTACATTCATTAGTCTGTGGGATAGTGGAAAGCTATCACTAGGAAATCAACTCCTGGGATGAAAGTGTGTATCATTTATGTGCTAGGTAGGTATTCCAGGACATGTTCTATCTGTGTACCAATTTTAACCGAAATCCGTTCCGCTGTTCGAGCGTGAAGAAGCAACAAACATAGATACATGCACTCACAAAATTTCCTCTTTACAATATGAGTGTGATTATGATCCCCATTTATCAGTCCAGAAACCATCTCTCAAATGGACCTTTCTTCAAACCCTATTAGGTCTTACTTATCATACTTTTCCCACGGCTTCATAAAGACCTGTGTCATAATAACCCGTCCATGCCAACGTCTGACACAATGCATCGTAAAGGCTGATCATAAAACGCAGCACCTGTAGACGTCACAGGACCCGTTTATAGCACGCTGACCCATATCCAGGGGTGAACGCTTGAGGGACAAGTGTTGGGATCAGGGACCTATCGATTACGAACGATTGTTTTTCGAATCGCGTTGCTAGCGAATTTTATTTTTTCTAATATTTTCGAAACAATGTAATAATAGAGTAGTAGATATTAATACCCCAACATTATTAATTTAAGGTAACATATTCGAGTATTTTGGAGATATTCTTGATTTGTTTTATATCTGTTGAGGGTTGGCATTTTAATTAGTATTTCTTTCAGTTTGTAATATTTGAGGCATCATGAAATGTGAAATGGTTGAAAATGAAACCGAAATATTGAAGAGATTTTCTTAACTCGTTAGTATGTAGAATTTGATCATTATTGGGCTCTTAACAAGCACGTATGTTTCCGTTCTCACTCAGTTTTGACGTTTCACGTAAGCACTGATCAGTTATAGCTGCTCACGAAGTTACAACGTGTTAGGTAGATACTTAACAACTTCCTACGTAAAAATTAGCCTAACACATTGACATGACATATAATGACGTACGTTTGGCTAGTTAGAAACTTGTAATATTTAAACAACATGATTACCTTCTCGGTTTCCGCATTCCGCTAGAAAAAATGGACTAGCAAATAATTATTTTGATCTATTTGTAATTAGTAGGAGGTTCAACAAAAAATTCGTTAGCATAACTTGACCAATCGATTTTTCTATCGATATTCGCTATCGATATCGATTTGGTCCCACTAACCCGCTAGATCTAGTCATTACGGGAGTCTCTTAGTGGAACGGGTTTACACTTTTATTTTCTTTTTACATACGTGAAGGCATCCCCGTGCAGGCGCAATTACTACGGTACATTTAGGGTTGTACGATATCCTTATTACGACTGAATTTATATGAAAAAAAAACATAATATTACTAATTGGATCTTCATTGAAGATAGAACTTAAAGGAGTTAAAAAGTTTTATTGTTGTTGGAGCGTAATCTACACTATCTACACTAATATAATAAAGAGGTAAAGTTTGTTTTTTTTTTTGTTTGTAAGATTTAATCTCTGGAAGTACTGGTCCGATTTCTAAAATTTTTTCACCGACAGAAAACTGCTTTATTCCTGAGTGACATAGGCTATTTTATATACGTGGGCGAAGCCGTAGGCAAAAGCTAGTGTAACAAATAAAACAATGAAATAAAATTTTATTATACTTATAGAAAATGGTGTGTAAACTTGTTTGTCTGACATTTGGTCTTTTGAGCAGGATATTGTACGGCATAACTCTAAAAGTTATTTATTCTTTCTATTAGCTTTGAATTTTGAAGTTTTTGTTTACAAAAATGTAATTACATGGATGACTAAATAAAGACCAGTCTTTAGAGATGACTACCTTCTGCCAGTGGCTTTGTCTACGTGAAAGTACAATTTAATATCCCAAGAAAACATATTTCCGAGTTATCAAGTATCTTAGGTTAATTACAAGGAAATTGTTTCTTTGCTTGAAAAACAACAAAATTCGTCCTGCAATTTGAGGATAAAGGATTAACAAATATATACCTAATACAAACTTTCACCTTATTCAATACGAATGTTAGTATGATTATCACATTAAATTATAATAGTCTGAAAAAATATACTAAAATCTGAATATAAATCTTACTGAGGATGTTCAGGGTCAACCCTGGACGCATTACATCAGGATAGCACGCGCCATGATGTAATCGCTTGATAGTTTGTTGACTCGCAACCGTTCAACAGTAATTGTTGTTTATGAGACAAATACGAACACCGTTTTTATTTTATTGGGTTATTGATCGGCGTGTGGAGGGTTAGCGAGAGATTGAGATGGGAATTTGAAGTGTGTGAAGGAGTAGGTACAGGTGGGTAGGGTTAGGGTTATTCCCTGCCAGAGTCTGTGTTTCCTGATAGCTATAACCTAGAGATCTTTAAGTCAAGAGTGAATAGGTTGCTTCTGGACAAGCGTGCTCCATCGTCGGCCACATCATCGCTTACCATCAGGTGAGATAGTGGTCAAATGCGAGTCTATCCATAATAAAAATGGTTGGAAATTTAGTTCTTAGCTTGTGATACATGATAAACGCCGGGACCCGACTCCGAATTCCAGTCATTTGCGAACGGCGAGCAATTGTAAGCTCGCTGTCCGACTGTCTAGCCCAGCAGGGCCGAAGCCTATTGGGGGTCATGGGTTCGCTTCTCAGAAAAAAACCCGGGGAACATAGGAGTGGATTTTTGTCAGTTAAAGTTGGACACGCCTTCCCGCTCCATCATAGAGCGTGACAAATCATTGCGGGATTCCTCACCTAAAAAAATCGGGACCAGGAGAAAAATGTGATAATTTCTAAACTAATAAAAAAAGTGGGAAACGAAACGAGTTTTAACATAAAAATGGATAATTAAAGATAGTGTTTTAAAAGTTACCATAAACCCCAAAAACATATTACTTACATAACTTTTAAGCTACATAATTTTCAAAATGGTAAGTAAATTGCTCAAATTATGCTTGTTTGTCATTATCATTATGATGATATAACTAAAATTAACTTGTGTATTACCTTAATTGTAAATTAAATCTGCTCTGAATTCGCTGTCACCGTTTTTGGTGCAAAAACTGTAATTGCGGGACATAGGACCAAATATTATGTAGATGCCATAACTGAGAAATGTTGAAAAAGCAATTTGAAATACCTTTGATATTAATATTTATGTATTATACTCTAGAGTCTAGTGAACATAAAATATATTACACAAGTAAAAAATTGAGACCAAATTTAGAATGATACAGTTTGGTAGAATACATGATAACTTTTAAAAGTGGGTGAAGTGGTCCCTCACCCACGGCTTTGCACCTAAAGGGACAATGCACAAGCAAGGGTTCTATAAGAACGGGGTTATTTAGGGTTCCGTACTTCAAAAGTAAAAAAACAGAACCCTTTTATGGTCACTTTGTTATCCGTCCCTCCGTCTGTCTGTCAAGATGCTTTATTTTTATTGATAGATTTGCGTTTGACCATTATTTGACCTGATGGTAAGCGACCATGCGGTCGAACAGTAGATTGCAATAGTTACTGACTTGTAATTAAATTTACAAAAGAAAAAAGCCTTGCCTATGTGCCAAATTAGTCCAAGTTACGCCTTTGATAACTGCTCCTACTCTAGTTGGATTGAGAAGGAGTTTTACTGATTAAAATTTATCCGTGTTCCTTCAAATGCCGTTTGCCTTCCAGGGCGGTAAGTCTTTCAAATATCCCAAAGCACAAAATACATGACGCCTTCAACACCGTATATTACAGTTACTAGACGTATTACAAAATATACTGTTAAAAATTCAGTAGAAATTGTATAGCTCGCATTCTTCTCAACTGCTTTCCAAGTCAAATGACAACGTGGTCGCGATTCTAATTACATGTTACTATTATGTGTCTCGAAGACAAAAACGAACTTCTCTGTATGCAAACGCACATCTTCAGTTACATTAACTCTTATGTCCTTGGCGATAGTGGTGAGAATGCTACGGTTTTTGGTCCTTTCAAAATTGGTCCTTTCGTCACCGTAAATTTTCAAAGTGTCCTATTGAAGATTTGATGCGTCCCATTTTTAAAACACGTTCTGTTTGACAAAACATATTTTCGCAATCAGTTTCGTGAATGTGTTCTTGGCAGGTCGCGTTTTTGATGTTGTGAAAACATCTTGGTGTTAATCATTGAATTAGTTATTTAGTTTTACGTCATCAGTATAGTCACAATACATGTTGAGAAGTTGGTTGCTACGGTCAGATGTCCCAGTCTGAAAATCGGCCAAGTGCGAGTCTGACTTCTGTAGCAAAAAAAAACACGTTGGTTTGTATGGGAGCCCCTCTTAAATATTTATTTTATTCTGGTTTTATTTATTGTTATAACAGCAACAGAAATACATCATCTGTAACAATGTAAACTGTCTAGTTATTAGGGTCCATGATATACAGCCTGGTGACAGACGGACAGCGGAGTGATAGCAATAGGGTCCCGTTTTTCCCTTTGGGTACGGGACCCTAAAAACTAGTCTGACTAAACAGCATTGTGTTACCCAGTACAGTTGCAATCACGGGTCTTGAGCGGTTGCGCAGAAGTCAAATATTCGGTCTCTTTAGTGGTGCGAAGTGAGACGCGGGGGCGGGGAGTGTCAGTGATTGGCTCGCCGCGCCATCGCGTCATAGACGTCACTCCTAATTCGTTCCCTGAGTTGCTGCATGTATCTAACAACGAAGACGATTGGCTCGCCAATGTATGGAATGTGCAAAGCGATCCCCACTCTGACGCCGAGCGCTTAAGATCTGTGATGGCAACTGTAACTGGGTGGCAGAGGTCAGATATTCAGTTGCTTCATGACTGACAAGACGCAGTTGAAAGTAAATCTACACTAATATTTTAATTTCCTCTTTATTTTTTAAAGACTTTAATCTCAAAGAACATATCAGGCCCATCGTAACCTAACCTATACACTAATACGATAAAGAGGTAAAGTTTGCTTTTTTGTTTGCAGGAGGTAATCTCTGAAAGTACTGGTCCGATTGCTAACATTTTTTCACCGACAGAAAGCTGGTTTATTCCTAACCTAAGTATGTTGGGAAAGGTTAGACAAGTTCAAAAGGACCTGGCAGTTTCTAACCTGTTATCAAGAGACAGGATTACAGGTGTAAATATTACGTAATATCAATAACAATATTGATATTACATAATGTCTAGCTACTGGCCTTCCTCGGTAATATACATATCTACATAGCTAAATCCAGACCTATCACTAACAACAATCACTAAACTGTATAAATTAAATGAATTATAAGAAACCTGTTTTTCTTATGAATGCTGACAATCGATCATTTAGATGACGTTTAATTAAGAGAATGCGAGTACGTCAACTTAATTAGATTGCAATTATTGTAGTTAGAACTTTCTCTCACGCTAGGTTTTAGAAGCAGATTACTTGTCATAAATATTATATCTTTTATGATGTTGTATTTTCTTGCCTATAAAATTTGCTGAGATGTTTATACTTACCAGCTACATTTTTTTGTAAAAAAAAAAATCTAAAAAGCAAAACCGTTTGAAAGGAGTTGGGAAAACAAGCGAAAAAATATCATGTTGTTAATTTTTTTTTGTAGATAATAGTATGAATTGCATTAAAAAATCATATGTTGATAATGTTGTACATGAATCTGATAAACATACATATATTTATTTCAAATCTATTAACCTAGCCGTTCCCGAGGCGTAGGCTTCAGAAAGTCACTGTTTTATGGCACTGCTAAAAGCGCTAGGAAAATGCTTCTTAACCTTCGAATCGAAAAAGTAAATTTAAATTTAGAAGCATACGGTAGGTACTTCGTATTAGATTTAAATATACATCAGGTGTATTAATTTATCAATAATGCCACATTATTTGAACGGATTTAATTCATTTAACCCCAAGCGAACGCCGGCATTCGAGCACCCATTGTCTTTCTATTGTGTCTCTAATTCTCACGATTGAAAGGTTAAATGGAAACACAGGAAGACTTTGAATTAGGAAATCACAGGATCCTTTTCTTATCCCGTAAGCAGCTGGCAGAAGCCATGTCAAACTCAAACAAAATTAGAAAGCAGACCTTATACACAACAACTGAATAAGAAGAGCATCCCATTAATCGTCAGTAATGCATAACATGCACATTACAAATTAGAATTCTAATCACCAAGAGAAACCGCTAACCAAACGCACACTCAGTCGATTTCAATGTCAAAGCATATCGATTGAATAGTCGATTATGTATCGAGTGTGGGCGCCTACCTGTTAGGAACGGCAGTCGATCTCACCGAATACAAAGGCTTCCTCACCCACGTTGCTTAACATATCGCGATCGTTAGAAATCACAAAAAGATAGGTGCAGATCATGATAACTGCTAGACTTTCTGATACACTTTTGACAGAATTAAAATATCTTTGAAGACAAAGAAAGAGCAGAATCGTCTCAAAACTTCAGTCCTTACTTTATATTAATATATACATATGTAGGTATATATTATATTAGAAATATATGTTTGTATATTTTAACTATATGTATACATTTATACTCTTTTTTAAAATAAAATTTTCTTTTTGTGCGCCTGCCATATTGTCTCTGCACCACCCTAGGTTGACTGGTAGAGAATGCCTAAGGTATTAAGTCCGCCTATGTACTTTGTGTTGCATGAAAATAAATAAATAATGAGGACATTATAATAGTTCCTACGGCAGTCCATAAAAAAGTGAGAATAATTACAAAAAAAAAACATTGCATGCATATCGCGTATCTGAACAATTTGGTGATTTTAGGTTTTCAAAATATTTGTTAAGATGTTCTACTTTACAACGGCAAGTTGGTTTTAAATGTGGGTGAGCTAAGTTTTTATGATACCGAGAGCTTTGAGCATACAGAAAACAAATGTGTACGTTAGGTTAGACACACAATCAAGTCCAACCCGGCTTACTGAGATATAATAAATTATAGTAATCCGAGTAAATAGTAGACTACTAGGTGACATTTAAATGTAATATGAAAATAAAATATTAGATAGTAAGTATGGCAAAATATTTAAGCATTAGGTACATAATTTAAGTATCGCCTAGTCAGTTAAAAAAATGTTCATCAAACTTTTTAGTCAACACATGCAGTTTGGAATTCTTACAAACTAATAGGATCACGAATATTATGTATTGGCCAGAAGTGGCCAAGAACAGAGAGTGGCAGAATGGAAGGGAGGCTTTTTCCCTGCAGTGAGACAACAGGCTCATAATAATAATATAGAACACTATTTTATAAAATCAGCCTTTTACATCCTTTAAGACTGATTTTTTCAAAAATATTATTTCACTAAATCCTTGCGGTTGAGGAGAAGTAAGTAAGTAAAAAGTAAAAGTCGTTAAGATTTTCATGGACTAATATTACGTTGTGTAACGAAACCATATCGCGATTCAGGATTCACCTCCGAACGTACAACGCCATCTATCGAGCGCGGCGACAACTGTGAGTTAGGACGATTTTCAGTCCCTGCCAATCGTCAGCCATGTTTTCCCGAAAATGTATTGTTTATAAATAATAATTATAAATGCATTGTTCATTTATAATTATTGTTTATTTGGTTTAGAAAATGACATACCTACATATGATGCAGTATATTATGACTTAATCATTTATTTTGTTTTTAAAAAGCTCATTCACGGTGTTTTCGTTTGTACCGAAACCATAATTAGTGTATTTAAACGTGTTTTTTTTAAAGCATTGAGAGTATATAATGAGTATATGATGGGATGGAATGAGAGTGTATAGATAAAGTGTTTGGGAATAGAACATCAGTTGTATATCGACCCTTTTTATTAGCAAGAAAATCGTAAGTGACATTTTCGTTTTATGCAGGAAGGGGTTTGTTTTATTTTTTAATGAAAAAAGCATTTTGTAATTATTCTTTAAAAAAATACGGATTTACATATTGTCAAAAACACAAATCGTTTGTCCAATCGTTATTTTTTTTGTAATGTAAATTAATTAGGAAAGAAAAATCTATTTCTGCAAAAACCGCTGCCGTTTGCAATGTTCTTTCTGAAATGATTCGATTCGTATAATTTCATTTATGTAATATGCTGTCTCAACTTATAAAGAGATAATATTGTTTTTTTTTTTTGTTTTTGTTAACAGCAGATAATTTCTGGAAATACTGAATAATAAAATGGTTCTGGTCTAAATAAAAATTTTCAAAATTTTGTTTGTTTTAATACATGAAAATTATTTAAATTGAAGAAATAATGTTTTTTTTTCTGATTATTTAATTGAAATCTTCCTTTTATTTTTCTTTTCTTTTCACTTTTATTACTATTTTGGTGTACAATAAAGTTTAATCTATTCTATTCTTTATTATTTTCTTTCCAAACGGTCAAGAGTAAAATTGTATTTTTAATTTGCAGATTGAACTTTGACAGTAACCTCTTAAAAGTCCATGTTACAAAGCAACTGACATATTATGCCAAATCAAACGTAATCAACCATTAATCTATCGATAGTTTTATTGCAAGTTCGACTATCGCCATAGGCGTCAACCCAAATCCAAATAATAAATCATAGCACAATCAATTTCATAACCAACCCACTAAATCATTTAAATCGATTATCAACATACGACAATACATTATATCAGTACTTATATGCAGTTCCAATATTGAGCAATACTTATAACCGTTGGTAAAGTATCGTAACGGACAGTTATTCAGTTATTCAATCTCTGTCACAATAACATTGGGTGTTACCAACGACGATACATAACTTGTAAAACATATATTCGGACAAGCTGTGTGGTTTGCAATGTGTTTGTACACGGTGTTTGATTGTTGTATGCAAATATGTCATATTTAACGATGGTGCTAGTGATGCTGTGATATTTAACGGTTAAGTGGTGGTATTAGTATTCGGTGAGAAAAGGTAGTCTTACTTTTTTAAATTGCTTTTATTTTTTTCTAGAAATCTTTTCTATGACACTTATCATTGCATCTTATTCCCTAAGAAATTAGAGAGATGGCAATGTAGTTTATAAGCACTTACCATACCAATAATAATTACACACACTCGACTATTTATATGGATCGATTTGGTCCATCCGTGCCGAGGTCGAGCTAAGCTCTACTCACTCAGACTCAGCATAAGTTTGGTGAAAAAGAAATCCGTAGTCTTAGAACGCGACAGGTAACTGAAGGATACAAGTGTGGTTTAAGTCAGTAGAAGTCTGACACCCTCTTTCGCTTTTTCTGACTAAAACCCACCCTGACACCTTCAATCGCCCTTTGCGTTCACGGCTCCGATAACTCTTTCGTACAATTCAATAAACGAGGCTTAGTGTACCCTGAAGTTGTCCTACAAAACATCAAGACGACCTAACATACAATCTATGTGTGAAGGTAACTAACATTTTGACGTTTTTAAAATAAGCACCTTTGCAGGGACCGTGTGGGTACCTGCCTACAGGCTTACGTAAGGCAAAGGTCATTATGTCCCAGTGTGGGAGTACCGCCGTAATGTTGGCAGTTGGTAACCATCATAGTGTTAGTAATAGTTTTAATGCCCGTTCATTATTGTATTGCAACGTTCGTACAAGATTAGTTTACGATATATTATCTTTACCCTCTGTTTATGAAGAGGCATTTGTGGAATGATGTGCATGATGAATTGAGGATTGAAATGTGTGCAAATAAACTGATAATAATTGACAGATTCTACAAATGGAGACAATGCGTCGATGAGCTTTCCCTCCATTTTCTTACAGGTGTAAATACCACCAGTTGATAAATTATCTTTAAGTGAATTCTGTAGTCTTAAATATATCCTTATTTATTTTTATTTTATTTATTTGTGGGACAATAAACGGCTACAATATACATATTGAAAAGAAAAAAAACAGTACAAAAGAGTTTAAATGATTGCAGCCCACTGCATTATTATTATATATTTTTATATAAGACAACAGAGAGACATTGTCAACTAAATTCTTTTTATTAACGTTGTGTGTTGTATTTACTACAAACTGCTGCCTAGATTTTTTTTTTTTATAATGGATAGGCTCGCTTTTGACCACAATCTCACCTGATGGTAAGCAATGATGTGGCCGACGATGGAGCACGCTTGCCTAGAAGCAATCTATTCACTCTTGACTTAAAGACCCCTAGGTTATAGCTATCACGAAACACAGACTCCGGGATTGCAAGGGATAACACTCTTGGTATAAAAAGAAATCTATGAGCTATTTCAGGACATGGTTTACCCATGTGCGAAAATTAATTCAAAAGTGTTCAACTGTTTGTGCGTGAAGTAGTACTAGACACACACATACAATCAAACATTCGCTTTTATAATATTAAAGTGTGATAATAAAGACTAAAATTGTAAAGCGAAACGAATGTGAAAATCACAGCTTTTTGGCGCTTTTAATTGCGCGTAAACCTATTAAGCATTGAAATAAATTCTTTGCTAATGTAAAAGGCGACTAATTGACTATGTAACAATGTTAGGACTTAAGACAATGGCGCAACTTTGATCAGCAATTTGTAGGCAATTCTTGTAATGAACTGTTCTGTGTACTGACTAATGAAGTTGTATGCATAATTTTAGTCTAGGGTTGTACACAACGTGACAATACGATAGCTATTGACTATGTGTCAAAAAGTACGTTATTCTATTCTATTTTTTATTGATGGCAATTGGGCCGATGTCGACTATTCTGCCAATGTCGAAAGTAAATTGGATAAGCAAGTATGTATTTCATTAACAATAAAAATTACGTTCTTTTTTAATTTGGCTAGTATCTAGGAATGATGACATCTGGCTCAAAGTGTTGCCATTGCCAAAAAATACCCACGTACATTTCACTGGGCGCCCTGATAACTTTAACATTTGTTATTCTGGTGCAATTCAGTCATTCTTTTGGCTTTTTGTGCATTTCGCCAGTCAAGTTCAAGGTCTGGACACTCGTTGCTCTACTCAGAGCGGGAAAAGTTTTTTGACTGTTATTATGTTAAACCAACCTATGTTCCTTTTGTTGCCCTAGACTCTTTCGAACAAATTCGCAACCCATTTTAGATTAGACTAGCTTTTGCCTGCGCGGCTTAGCTCCCGCTCTTCCCTACTCCACCCTACTATACCCTACTCTACCCTACTCTACCCTACCCTATCCTACTCTACACTACTCTACACTACTCTACTCTGCAATACTCTACCCTACTCTACCCTACTGTACTCTACTATACCCTACCCTACCCTACCAAACCCTACCAAACTTCACATAAACCATCTACTAAATAGTCCGAACAAACCTAAACATTTGGTTTGGACAGGTGAGCCCATTCTTGAGTTATAAAATTACAACGAAAAGTGGCATTGATTTTTATATAGGTATATAGATTGCGGTGTTAATGATACTTTTCCTGCTTACGCCAAAAATATGAACGAACACCATCTTGTTATCATGAATGGGGTAAACCAAGCTAACACCTACGCCAACACCGATAAGGGAATCTTTCAAACAAAAAACAGTACCGAAACAAGAAATACAGTCATATCTGACCAAAACCCTGCCCGTATCACATCGCCTACATATTTAGATCATACCATTTTCAGCTCTATAAAAAACCCATAAAACATACAATAGCATGTCTTACTTTGACAGATTTTATCTTTCAAAGTGTAGCCGAAATGATGTCTAGACAAGTCTGTCTAGCTACTTAAACCTAGGTGGAAACCATTGTCTAACTCCTTAAGATCTGGTTTATGTGCTAAGTGCACAACAAGAAAAGTAAACTGGAATGGAAGATAAAAAACTAAAGATCTAGACAATTTTGCGGTTTTTTGCTTCCTTATTGCTTTGAAATCTATTGCAACCGCGTAAAAAATAAACTTAAAATTTGTGATCCGGCAAACTTTGTTCTGTCATATAAATTTTATGAAAAAAAAAAAAATAGGGGTGAGAGTAGGAGGGTAAAAATTGCCTATGATCTATTCTCAAACCTACTAAATATACATATGAAAAAAAAAACAAAAAAATCGGTCAACCCATTTCGTAAGAATTTTATAACAAACACTTTAATACGATATTTTTATATTAGTATGAGATATAAAATGTAGTACATATTAAGGTGAAAATAATAAGATAGGATAAATAAAATAAACTAATATACTTTGATATCAGCAACATAAAAATTAATGTAAGAACAACAACTAAAATAATATTTATCAATGCACAGACATATAGGTATTATATTGAAACAGTCTAAGCAAAAAGATGGATTATATTCATCGCCTTACTTTCATCTCAGAAGGCAAAGAAACTATGACACAGCAAAAGATACTTTCCGTCACCAGATTTCCATACCACTAATTCGCTAACAAGTAAAACAATCTCAAAAATCAACTTAACCAAACAGAAAAATATCTTTTGCTTATCGCTCGCCGCGCATCGCTTATTAAATCGCAATATCGCGGTCATAAAATAAAACAAGCGACATACGCTTATAACGGTACAACGTACAAGTCATATCGCTTTACTTCGCATGACTAATGTGCTGGATGTTACACAGAATAAGTAAGGCACAATAATACTGCAGAAGTTCGGTTTCATACAACGAGCAAAACTCACGCACACACAGACACGCTTCACATACAGTAACTGCAAGTGTACTTACTTGCGACCGGCATTTGTTTGAGATCATTGTCAGGGCGTTATCACACTAGCGGTTTGCGAGCGGCTGCGGGGCGGAAGCAGGAACACAACGAACACGCCGCGCATGCGAAGCGAATTTGTTGTGGACGCGCAACGAGATCCGGAAACAAGATGCGGTCTCCGGCATCTTCAAAGTAACAAAACCAACAGTAGTACTGCTGTTGGTTTTGTTACTTCGGATGATGAATGGATTCCGACGAAGAGACCCTCGTCAGAATCTATTTTGTTACTGAGTGTATTGTACATCGTTAACTTGCTACAAACACGAGTTGAAAACGTTGCGAATTTTCAAGCATCCGCGAAGTCTTCGCTGTGAAAATTTCCACGTGCCCACTGCCCCTGCAACCGCTCGCAAATCGCTAGTGTGATAAGCCCTAAGAACACGTCTGTGTGTGTGCGCCTGTTTTCGCTCGTTGTATGATGTCAACCTTCTGAATTATTCTGTGTTCAAGATCTTACTCAGAATACTAAAGGTTCCGTTCATCTTTCAAAGGTCATGATGATGATGACCTATGAATGGTTAGTTGGGGATTTTGAAGACGTGACTTGGGCGCTAATAAAGATGGTTTTTCTAGGGAGAAAAGAAAGAGCGTTGACCTAGGGGTCAAATAAAATGGTGTTGTAGCATCAATGTCTTTGTAATTGTTATTTAATTGTGTGAATGATACAGAGCATATACACAAGAATTCTCATGGTAGTCGTAAAAGTGAAAGAGGGACTGATGTTATTGCTCCTATGCTAAATAGTCGACTTGTTCAAGAGATAGTAATGCCTACAGATTAGAATTTTAATGATGAACAAAATTACCAAGAACTAGAAAAAATAATGAGATATGTACAGGGTTAAGAGAACAAAGAAGAAAAAAGCTGCTATGTGGAGCTGATGATGAATGAAGAAAGTCGAAGATTGTATATCAGAGTAATTGAAACAGAACTGAAATTGTAAGGAACGTGGATTCATTGTGTGTTGGTGGATGTAACATGTGACATGTCTTTAAATTTCTTAGTTTTTGGACATGTCGACTACCAGACGATGTTTTTTTCACCGATTTGAGAGTAGAAGTTAAGAAATTAGATGCATAAAGTAAAGTGCTTGGGTTTAAACCTATGATGAAAACCGAGCTCAAAATGAAAGCCATCATTGTCAACCTTTTTGTAAATCTTAGAGAAATTCAGAATATAAAAGGAAATCAGTGATATAAAAGACTGTAACCACAAACCGCTATACGACACTAAAACAAACCTAGTTACAAACGTAAGTAACTTTTATCTGCTGGTAACATCGAATCACATTCAGAGGCTTGCAAATTTTTATGCGTGATCTGTTTGTGCCCCAAATGCTGTGTGCCCAATTATCTAAAGTACTCCTGTTATAGTTTGCGATAATAGGGGAATTGTTGTGATAATGGGGTTAAATTTTTTAAGTAACTGTATGCTGACAGAGATGAAGGAGATGGTAAATTTATAGAAGCAGAATATGTTGTAGTGACATCTGAAAAGATGGATAACCAAGATATAGATGTTGTTGGAGTTTATGAAGGAACGCTCAATCAGTTTTTCAAATTTATCAGAATGACGAGAATGCTACAAAATCAGCCTCATTTGGTCATGGGTCACACTATCGTCTCCTTGAATCACTGTAACCCATTCAACTATAACTTGTTGAATATGTCTTAAAAAGATAAGACAAGCTTGACACAGTTTTTAATGTTAGTAGGTTCAAGATCCAGATCTGGTAAATACTTTCGCACTTTTCTTAATGCATGTTTTTTTATTAAAGTAGAATAAAAAGCGGAAGGTGAAGAGTTAGGAACTGTGTCAGCAAGTATAAAGGAAGTAACGGTTGCGCTTTTAGTGACAGATAATTTACTTAGTGATCTTACCAGGTCAAATGCTCTAGCACTGACTGCTGACCTTATTATTCTGAACACTGGCTTTATCTTAGAACTAGCTTATGCCCGCGGCTTCGCCTGCGTACAAAAAATATAGCCTATGTTACTCAAGACAAAAGCAGCTTTCTATCGGTGAAAAAAAATTTGCAATCGGACCAGTACTATAATGCTGAACACTGGCTTTATCTTAGAACTAGCTTTTGCCCGCGGCTTCGCCTGCGTACATAACACCACATCATACACAACACACACATCTATGTTACTCCACAAACAATGGTCCGCTTATGACTAAGTGCGGAAACCATACTTAGACATAGACATAGACCTATGTTACTCAAGACTAAAGCAGTTTTCTATAGGTGAAAAAAAATTAGCAATCTTACCAGTACTCTCAGAGATTACCTTCTAAAAACCAAAAAACCAACTTTACCTCTTTACAATATTACCTATATAAGTTAAGTGTATAAGTATGTTCCAATAAAATTATGATACTATATGTAAAGATACAATCAGACAGCTAGGCCATTGACCGTCGAAAAACTAAATATTTATTTTATTTAGTCACATCCTATACTCGTGTGAACTTTAAAAAAAAACTTCGTTTCCAGAGATTAGAAAAAAGACGCCGGACACAACCTATTTCATTCAATACATTAACTAATGCAAAGATATCCTAAAAATTCATACGGTTTCCGCTCAACGTTATCACATTATTTCTACATAAGGTACTAGACTGTGCGACTAAACACGACTTGCCGTTCACGCAATCAACAATTATGTAGGTAGGTATACCTAAGCCGAAAGAGACTTCTGCCTAAAATGGACATTACTAGCTAAGATTGTGTATTTTTTATCTTACATGGTCGTGAGAATGGGCTAAGAATAGATTAAGAAAAGCTTTATATTTTAAGGCTTAAATCAAAGTTGGTTGTTCATTAGCGAATTTGTCCAATCTGTACATTTTGGGAGGTTGAAACTGCTCCAACGTGCAAAAAGGTTATAATTTTGCTACCAAATGTTACAAAATTAAAAATTAAATGGGATAGCGAAGAATAGGAATGAGACAGTTGGCAAGAATAGATGAAGAAAACGTGTTGAGTCAAACCTAGTAACAACAAAAGTGTTGGCATCATGGCAACACTAGAAAACAGATTAACTGACTATCAGTTAGCTAACCAAGACTGTGCAATTGTTCAAAACAGTTATCGCTGCCATGGAACGTAAAAAAAACCTGAAGGAACACAAGTGGATTTTAACCAGCAGAAGACCTACACAACCTTCTCTCTCCACCTATAGCAAGAGGAGTTGAAGAGTTATTTGATTTCCCACCTCATAACAATGAAGACAGATACAGATTATTTCTCAGTTTTGGCTTCTTGCCATCGGATTGGCATCTCTGCATATCGGGAGGATGTGGACAAATAATGCAACTAAGAGTTTATTTCAAATTGTGCATTGCCGTTTTATGGCAAGTATTAATGGACAAATAAACGGAAAATACGCAACTTTCAGCTCATTAAAATATCCTGGTCGACGGATATTAAGTATAGTATGGCGTAAAACTAACCAGGTTAAATAAATCTTTGATTAAGATCAGCAAATATTAGTGTAGAATTTGCATTACTAGCTTTTCCTATTAAAAATAAAATAAAGGATTTCACAGTCTGTTAGGAATTTACTAATTCAATATTTTGAATTGAACAGTCTTCTTTCTATAATTACAGACTAAAGTAACATCTCAGTATGCGTTAGGCAACATTTGACATTTGCATTTCTTGAAGCTGTGTTGGATACTAATGATCATTTTGCAACTAATATTATAATGAGGGAAAAGTATTATCTATCAAATAAACTAGTCCTTAAAAATACTGATTCGATAAACATTCTTTTTTCATTGATACAACATTGCACCAGAGACCACAAGGCCGTTTTTTTTTGTGGGAATTAACCCCTCGAGCGCCGATTGTACATACGTCGTCTGTACAACTTGAAGACCTTGAAAAACGCTTAATTTTCGTTTTGTACACACGTCTGTACGAAACTTATTTGGCCGAAAATTTTGGTTTCTATGTTATATTATTCCATATTTATTATATTATTTGTTTTTCCTAGAAAAATCAAGTCCTCTTGCTCTAAGCGCAGCCAGAGATAGTCATATATACTGACTGAAATCCACCTGTATTCATTCAGATACCCATTCCTGCGCTCGTCATACCACAAGGCTATTTTAACAAATATTAAAAATGCGAAAGTAAGTTTGTTACCGTTTTATGACTAAACCCCTGAGCTGATTTATCATACAATTTCGCAATTACATTGTCACACGTACAGAAAAGGACATAGGGGGTATCCTAAACGTATACTTACTTACTGTACGTACAAACACAGTTTTTTTTTCTGGATGTTAAGTAATTAACCAGAAAAAGGTATTGTTCCCGATAACTTTCGAAAGTCATAATTGCTTTCAGGACGATAGATGGCGCTACATATCCTTCGTATTATGATTGTTGTTCCACCTGATTTGATTAAAAAAATTTAAATTAAGGCAAACTTTTGCCTTCATCTTTACTTGTAAAGATGAAGGCAAAAGTTAAAATAAAGTTAATACCTACAAATCTCAAGGAACCCCAAAATGTCCTTCCTTAGTAAGTTTCTATGACTATATAAGTAAAACAAATTAAACCCAGTCATTAATCACAGGTGGAAGCAGTTAAGTAAGTAATTGCCACACGTCAATTACACAATTATCTAACGTGTAAACATTAAGATATCTTAACATACTAATAAGATAAACGGGAAAGTATGTTTGTCTGTTGTTAAGGTCATGGTTTGACGTGTATATGAATACAAATTGTACATAAAACTACTAACCCTATAAAAGAAAAATTATTTGAACTTTTATATGAGATTTTTTTTTTCTCAACAAAAAATATGTTAGGTATTTTTTAATTTATTTTGTTAGTTTAGAGACTAACGTTTCACTGGACATCAAAACTGATTCCAAAACTTTTTTTGCGATAAAAGTCTCACAGACTCTTTCTCCAACTTTCTTTCTTTATGTTCAATTTAAAAGTGAGAGCACTTGTTGTATTTTTATCTTAATAATAATTAGTAGTATTGTATAAGTAAACACGCGGTACAAAAACTAGTTAATCCAATGCGCTTACGTACATTCAACGTGGCTTAGTAAAAATGAGGCGGCGATTGTTACAACATGCTTGTGAGAACATTTTTTATTGAGGAAACATCTTGTATTAGCTTAGCTTTGAAGTGTCAATCTTTTGCGATGTTTATTCTTTTTTTATTCACAGAAGAGCAAAGGTAATTTGTCATAAATACTTTTTGCACTCTATACTGAAATAGTATTACATGCTATTTAAAAAGAAAAATATTTATGTTTTTATATTTTTGTTTATAATGAATAAACTTAAAAACTAATGGACCGATTAAAAAAAATCTTTTACCAATAGAATGCTACTTTATCACTGAGTGACATAATTTTAAATATTTTTTATTACCACGTGAGGAAAGCTGTTGGTAGAAGCTATGGTGAATGATAAAATCAGTGGATGATTTATACCAAAACACGTTTTTAAGTATAAAGAAAACGTTTTATTACGAAGTTCACAGCCGGAAAATCGAGGGTAATTGACTAATTATTATCGCCTGATTTAATGCCTTTATTTGGTATGTAGGTATCAAACCAGTTTTATTTTTCACATTTGATAAAAAAGAAAGAAAAGCGTAGGTGTCAAGCTAGAGTTAACACTAAAATGCGGATACTATATTTGGAAAACTTAATGACTATTGACCTTTTCTAGTTAATTAAGGAAACAGTATCCTGACACCATATATCACAAAACTCATCAAATAACTAAATTGGGTTTATCGGAAATAATCGTACAAAGACTGAATGATTTTTTTACTATATGATAAATTAAAATAAATGTTTCGAATTTATGCAAATCACATTGGGCCTTAACATTTAGAATCTCATCATTTTTCATATTAGTTTTAATATGTCCTTCAACTTATTTGAAGCGTTGATTTAATCTATATCAATAAAGACGGTGAGTGAAGTATAGGAAAAATAAATCATGAATGATAGGATTCCCATAACAACTCTTTAAATCACTTAGTGCTAACTTAACAATCACAATTTATTGAATATCGTAATAGTTTGTTAACTAATTAAAATTATTTTCGCATCAAATAAAATAAATTGTACAGTACTGCTATAAATTTTGTGATTGACAGTTGAACAGCCAACTAGGTACTTACTGTTACGCCAATATAAAAGTAAAAAATAAACTATTGAGACCTTTAAAGTTATTTTGAAATTGTTATTCAAATAGTTTATAGGTAATATTACGCTGTAGTAGTTCTTATTTAAGTATCTACTAATAACAATTTGTAAATTTTTATTATATAGAAAACGATTCGCGACAAATTTCTGAAGATTTGACGAATTGTCAAATAATATTCAAGATTTGCCTTTGTCTTTGTTCAAAAGGTTACTGTTTAGACTGGTATTAGAGAAAAATTATAACAGTTAGTTACAGTAAAAAAAGCCTTTTTTTACTATATCCAACAATTACATATTCATTATTATTAATCATTTATTATTACTACAATTTAGTGTCAATATTTATACCAATAATTGATTTTTGTAGAAATATGTGTACGTGCGCGCAAGATATGCTGGAAACAATATCGTAACATCTATTGTACCATACTTTTACAGTGAATAAACATTTTAGATTTGATTTAATTCGTATTCTGTGTAATCTTGATGCAATTTTTTGATGAAATTATTTTTTTATAACTCAAAAAAGTATCTGAAACAAAAAAAATATTATATCATTTGTTGATTTGACTAATGACAATTTTTCATTAAATAAAAAAAAACAAATATCGAATCTGACCACAGCCATAAGTAAAAATAGATTCCGAATTTGCCACGTAATAAAACTGAATAACAATTTAATCTTAAGAATTTATTCTGATAACGTGTTTAAATGTTTTTATCGAAACATACTTTAATATAAATAACTAGTTTTCTCATCTCATTTGTACCAGTGAACACGCGACAGTATCGTGAACTAAGGAAGCCCGACCAGTTCATGATCGACAAGTTTTTAAGTCACCAAATGTCATAGTTTATTACTATTAAACGAGTTTGGTTATTAAAGCTTAAATATTATATTGGACGTTAATGTGTTAAATTGTGAAGTTGGTAAATAGGATGATTCTAGTTCTTCTATTTCTTTTTGTGTCGATACTCTCAAAATATTTTTTTTTCTGACCAATATTTGGCAACCTGTTCAAATCTATTGCTCTATTGTATTAATTGCTGGTGGTTATGCAGGATGGGCAGCATAGCAAGTAACGCATGTCCTGATGATTCTACTATAAGTTTATTAATAAGGAATGTTTATTATTTGGAGTTTGCAATGGCTGAATGGAATTGGATGAAAATTGATCAATCAGACAAATCGTATGGACTGTGCAAGATTATTCCAAAGAGTCATGGTAGCTCTGGAAAGAAAAGAGTGAAGGAAAGGAGAAGAAACACGGGTGAGTTTCAGTCAGTAAAAGTCTGAAATTCAATCATACATACAGTGCTGAAATAAAATCCCATTTCAAAAATACATCATGTTTAAATTATGATACTTATTTAAAAGTGGCAGATAAAACAGATAGACGAGAAAAGCGCTAATGAAATAATTTAATATGTTTTTCCTTTTTAATTTCTTTAAATGATAAATGATCTTTATTTTGCAAGTAGGTTTTATAAAAACACTTTTACAAGTCAATTTTTTTTTTTCGTCAATTAATTTTAGATGAGGCCGGTGTTTCCTAGCTGACTACCCTGAGAAGAAACACCGAAACAAACTCAGGGGTCAAAGTCTCTTTTAAAGTCCATACAGCAAAACATGTAATGGTCAAATCACATGAGAACCATGCAGATTGAGCCTGAGATGGTCTTTTACTTGTATCGAAAATATACTTTTGATCCAAGTAGTAACTTCCTTTGAGATGATTTCTGACTAATTTGTGAATGAGGCTGCGCTGTTAGAAACAGATTTCACAATTAACATTAAAAAAGATGATCTCAATGTTAAGCGATGATTTTGTAGATTAATTTTAGGCACAGGCTAATTAGAAGATTTTTTCTTAAGTGTATCTTACGTAAACTCGTCAAATACACATAAGTAATAACGCTAGCATTAAAATGAAAGTTATTTTGAAGTAGGTAAATAAGAATCGCCCCTTGCTCGCGAGGAATGTTACTTAGATCACTTTGTTTACTTTACCGTGAGCAGAATGTAGAGAAAGTCAGATGATCACAGTAGGCATATTACGTACTTGCTTATTCCCGTGATGCTTTCTATAAAGTAGCCTATGGCATAGTGATACTTTGCAGAAAGTAGCCTATGGGATTGTAATGCTTTCTATAAAGTAGCCTATGAGACAGTGATACTTTGCAGAAAGTAGCCTATGGGATGCCGGATGGTAATGCTTTCTATAAAGTAGCTAGCCTATGGGATAGTGAGTATTGTTATAAAGTAGCCGGTGGGATAGTGATGCTTTCTATAGAGTAGTTTATGGGATAGTAATGTATTCTATAAAGTACCTAGCAGGGGATAGTGAAGATTTTTATAAAGTAGCTTTTGGGAAAGTGGTGTTTTCTATATGATAGTGCCTATGGGATAGTGAGGATTCCTATAAAGTAGCCTACGGGATAATGATGCTTTCTATAATTTAGGCTATGGGTTAGTGATGCGTTCTATATATTGACTTACGGGGTAGTGATGCTTGCTGTAAAATAGCCAATAAATTTGGGAATGTGATGTTTTCTATAAAGTAGCTTATGGGAACTTTTTTGTGGATGGGATATTAAAGGCTATGGGTTAGTGATGCGTTCTATATATTGACTTATGGGATGGTGATTTTTATAATGTAGCCTATGGGAATGTGATGTTTCCTATAAAGTAGCCATTGGAAACTTTTTTGTGGATGAGATATCATCAAAGAGAGTGCCATACTCTTACTGAATAAAGATTTGGAGCTTTCAGAGATTTTTAATATTAGTAATACCTAGTTATTGATGAGAATTTTAAAATTTCATGTTTTAGGAGAAGGTTCCATAAACAGACAGTTTTCAATATTTATAATATTAATAAATTAAGATTTGTCATTCGTATGTATCCCTCAATCAAATACACTTGCCTCATTTTAAATTCACCTTTTCGATTCATTACAATACTTGTCAGTCAACATTGTCATTGTCATATTTACATGTAGACAACCTTTCAATACTAATTAATATTAAAAATTCTCTACTAAGCATAATCAATGAGCATAAACACAATACCAACCTTGGCGTAGAGACTGAAGAAGATCGAGACAAATTCGGTTTCTTCTGCTTAAAGAGTTTATGGTTTCTCAAATCCATGTTTTTAAATTTCGAATTTCACCAAAAAAAAAAAAAACAAACTAAGCACACAATAGACACGACCACTCACTAACTTCTGACACTGGCAACTAGTATATTAATTAGAACATACTATTGCAATCTAATTATCATAAAATTTCAGGTTTTAGCCTTAACGAAGTCGTTAGAAACGAATTGCATTGTAAATTTGTTGGCAAATCTTACTCCGGCGTGTTGGCTATTCATATGAGTGAGGGAGATGGGTATAGTACCGACTGAAAGAAGGAAAGAGATGCAGATCTGTCGTAACTACACTGTCGTAAGCACATGCTTCTGTTAATAATTAAAATATGGGTTTTATTTATAACCAATGTTTGGTTTTGCGGATTTATAATTGATGTGGTTATAATTAATTTGATTGTGATCTACTGTCCGAAATGGTACTGAGTAAGTAGGTCAATGAAGGGAGAGGAAGAACGAATTAAGACAATTTTCAGTGTATGGTTCTGAAAGTATAAAAGAAATATTAACCATCAATGGTGTCCATGGGCAGTCCAAAAAGGAACAGATGGTAAAGAAGGACATAGTTGTGGTTTTAGTCAATAAAAGTCTTTTTTTTATGGTGGGAAAAATCATCCAATGACAACCCCCGCTCTTGGGCGGAGCGGGAGATAGTGTCAGACTCTTACTGACTAAAAGTCCACCCCGTTCCTTCTAGCCTTCATACTGGGGCTCGAGTTCCCTTTCGGATAACCCTGGCCCCAGAAGGCTTCGACCCAGCTGGGCCCTTGCTGTTGCTGACAACTCCTTGAGGCGCGCGGAAACAGTGCGCGTCGTCGAAGACTTGGGCTTGGTCCGGACAGTTACCGGACGGCCGAACAGCGAGCTACCCATTGCTCACTGTCCGCAAGGCCGTACCTATGGTGGCCGGAAATCGGAATTGGAATCCCGGCGGCGGCGGCGAGAGCACCGTTGCCAGATGCGGTCGGCCTCCTCCTTTGCAAGCATTACTGCTTCGCAGAGGTCGGCCTCAACCAAGGCCCGATCGCCCCCACGAGAACATGGCGATGCTCAGCCCAAGCAGGGCACACCCCGACTGTGTGCTCCACCGTGTTCTCCGGGCAGTCACTAAAAGTCTGATATACCCTTTCGCTCCGAGAGCGAGAAAAGTCACTGAATGGTTTTCCACCTTAAAAAAAACCATCAATTATATCGGATTTAATAAGTATCAATGCTTCAAAGAATTATTATATATTATATAGCCTGTATTCTCCCACTTCTGGGTAAAAGTTTCCCTCCATTTCTTCCATAGTATCCCGGCTTTGGGTCACTTTTTGCTAATTGCTAAGAAACACATTTACCAATGTTATTAAAACGTGCTTATCGCCCACAATTAGCTATGCAAATATAATTTCGTATATGTCAACAAAAAATAAATGAAACCTGTTTCATTAAAATTAAAAACAAAACTAAAGCTGGTACTAGTATAAAATAATTTAATAGAGATTAATTTGTATATATGCATATTTCGGCGGCGAAGTGCCAATATCTCTTATATCGAAGCTAAGAATTTACAGATGTCTACGATTCGGTTGGCTAGGAAGCATTTTTTAAAATAGATTTTAATTGATTGCAACTTAAAATACACTTCGGAGATTTCACTTAAACATGCAAAAACGCTTGTAATTTCAATGTGATAAAAAAGTTAACTTCTCGATAAATGACAGTAACGAGCTATTAGCACCTCGCCGTCTATTTAGCGCTAAGTATACGAAATTGATTTCTGATTATATTTATTTGTTTGAAAATGACAGTAACGGAATTATGATGATTGTAGTAAACAGGAAAAATGTTATAAGTTACAGTCAGCGCTTTTTGTCGCAGTGCGTATTTTCATTCTGAATTTAAAAGTGTTCATCATATTTCGTACAAAAGCCTTGGTTATTATACATAGGACATTATACTAGGGGTTATTATAAATAGGACTTGCTCTATTAGAGTAGGTATTATTGACTAATTATCACAAATACATTTTAATTACGAAAGAAAAACTTCTTCCAGCAAAAACGGCGAAATGTCACTTATGACTTTCTTCTTGGAAAAGTTCAATATGTTTATCGCTATACTTACTCAGTCAACCTTGTGGTACAAGTGTGTATCTGTACATATAAATAAAATTGGAGTGTCGGTTTGTAATATTGAAATAACCGCTCTTTACTACATGCATATGAATAAATATACGGTATATACACCAAAATAACATTTTTTACAATTATTGTCTGTCTGTCTGTTTGTTCCGGCTAATCTCTGAAATGGCTGGACCGATTTTAACGGGACTTTTTTGGCAGGTAGCTGATGTAATAAGGAGTAACTTAGACTACTTTTATTTTAGAAAAAATAAATACAAAATCCTGTAGTCCACGCGAACGAAGTTGCGGGCACAGCTAGTATACTGGTAAAGATGAAGGAGATGGTAAATTTATAGAAACAGAATATGTTGTAGTGACATATGAAAAGATGGATAAGCGAGATATAGATACTGTTGAAGTTTATGAAGGAACGCTCAATCAAAATTTTGAAATCAAATGTACATGGTGGACATCCCATCCATATGTACAAAGCGTTTGGACAACACACACCCTCATTATTAAGGCTAGAAGGAACGGGGTGGGTCTTTTAGTCAGTAAGAGTCTGATGCTATCTCCCGCTCCGCCCAAGAGCGGGGTTTGTCATTGGATGATTTTTCCCACCATAAAAAAAACGGTGAGGCAGTGGTCAAACGCGAGCCTATACATAATAAAAAAAAAATTAACGCGAAACTTCTCACAAGTTCTTTATTCCCAAACGCGGATTATTTTGTTTGTAAAATGATACCTAAGTAGTCAGATCAACTTTCAAAGGAGCCGTGGAATCTTTACCACTGTATTGTGTGCTTAGTTCAGGTTTAAAATGTATCAAGTTCTGCCAAGAGATACAACCAAATCGAAAAGTAGGAAATGCTCTCGAGGTGATCAAAATGATCTAAGGCCATGACATTAGTGCAGCGGAATAAATTAATTTTTTAAAAGTTAATTGAATGGCGTTGTTTTGACAGTTCTGGTGATAATCATTATCGTTAATTGCGTAGTAATTGAATAAGAGTAGTAATGGTGCAGTAGCAACGGTTCAACTTAGGCGCTGCGCAAACGGAGGCACTTTTTGTTCCAGTCATCGACCGACACCGAAAACGAAATGTGTGCTGGGTGTGGATGATTTCATACTGGTTCTATTTCGATGGAAATCAAATATTCATCGGTAGCTTGTATCTGACACAAGACACAAAAGTGTCTACATTAATGCCCTGCCTAAAAAGTTGCACGTCTTGGGTTCAAACCCAGACAGGCACTTTGCTTTGTGTAATTTATTTTTCCACTACTGCTTTCAAAACGGTGAAGGAAAACATCGGGAGTGGATCAGTAAGTTCTAGAAACAAAACTTTTTAGATATAATAACGTCCACTAACTCGCACTGAGTTGACAGTTCATTACGACACTTTTGGTAAAGTACAAGAGTTTGTTGGAGGACCTAAACTCCTGAAACACACTAATATTATGAAAATGAAAGTTTTTACTCTATTACGTCCGAACGGCTGAGCGGATTTGGACGAAATTTAGCATATGGGTCGACCATGTCCTGCAATAGCATTAGAACAACAGGACACTTTGTACCCATGCAATATGTTCCCTTGAGAGATAATTTTCTACCATCACGCGGGCGAGACGCTGGTGGAGGCTAGCTCCTAATATTTTTTTATTTTGACGATTTGGCTTCAGTTAGTTACATTAATAGGAGAATTATGTTTAAATTAATTCCTTGCTTAACTTTAAACCTCTATCACCACAATTCAGTGTACCTAAAATATTCAACTAAACGTAAAAAATATAAAATTTTGAATATAACAATTAATAGAGTGTAACAATGAGTATTCTTATCGCTAACTCTTCCGCTTTTCTCACCATAACCTAGCCCCAAACTTAACAAATAGGAGTTAACTAGCGATCCACGTCACAGATACGCGTCGGCGAGCGCTTTACCGCGCCGTGTGATGCAAACTTTAATGTGTACCATGCGTCTAGAATATCCTACCACTAGGTACAGTTAGCGTCGCAAATACTAGAGCGTTATCGCGAAATAACTGTTGCTATGTTACATGATACGTTGATATTTTTGCACGCGTTTTCCTTGAAAGGTTTGTAGAATAAATTAGGTACCTAAGTATATGATTTTTGTTTTCAACTACATCTTGGCTTACCATCAGGTGAGGTAGCTCAAAAAAATAACAGGTGTTGTCAGAGTACCCAGTTTAAATCAATTAACAGTTTCATATCAACTAATTAATTTATTAAGTAGATATGCTAGAAAGGGCTGCGAACCTATGCTGGGTATTTGAAAGAACTCGGCTAGTTTTTAGACAGAAAAAAATTGAAAAAGACTCTCGCTCCACCCTGAACAATAGTACAAGTTAAGTTTACACAAAAAAAAAGAATTTCTTGAAAAAATAGTAGAAAATCATAGCTGTTTTATTATTTTTTTTCAGGCAGCAAAAAATATTTTTCCTTTCGTGAAACTATATTGCAATGTTTACGAAAAATATATTTTTTTGTAAAAAAAAAATACTTAATTATTTAAAATTCTTCTGTAATCTCAGTTTTGTAATTTACGTTTACCTACTATGTTCCAATTAAGTATTGCGCAACTATAATAGATCGGCCTCAGTTCACTAAGTTTAAAAATAAAACAAGTACACTCTACAACAGTTCAGTACGCAAGTAGACTGATGACGTTTATTTTTCCCTTTTAAACTAAGAATTACTTTAGGTAACGCTGATGAAACGAAAAAATAAAAGTTTTTGTTTATGTAACAACAAAATATAAAATGGAATTTCTGTAAACATTTTTTGTCTGACTGTATTTGGTAATTTTTGCGTGAGCTATTTTATTTATTATAGTTCATTCGCTAGATGATGGTGAAACTATTGTAATTGTTTTACATGTTTGCTGTCAAAGCAGAAATGAATTAAAAATGTATAAGTACTAAGATTTTTCTGGAGATAATTGTTTTAATATTGCGTTTGACAATTAAAAAAGACAAAATAGTATACTAAAACTAGGTAACTCGGCAAACGTTGCTCTGCCATATAAATTACCAAAAAAAAAAAAAAAATAACCTAAGACTTTTTCTCAGACATATACCAGTCATTGAAATATACACAAAAAAAAATCATAAAAATCGGTTTTTTATGAGAAGTTCAACAACAAACATTGTGATACGAGATTATTATGTATTAGAAGAAAATATTTCAATGGCTTTTCAAACAACGGTGGCAGGTATAACTAAGTCTAGGCAAAAAATATAAATAAACAAAGATGTTCCCGTCATAGTTAATTTATTAGATGAACCCTTAATAAATTTTTTAGTTTTTGTTAGTCTTGGCAAGTCTAGCGCATAAAACAAGCTTGAATGCAGTTTAAAATATCAACCAGTCACTAAAGACGTACCTACCTACTTCTCCTTGACAACAGTTACCAAGGGCATCTTAACTTTTAATTTGAGTGGAGATGTTAAGTTTTTTGTTAAATGTTTTTCTTTTTTATTGTTTGGCGCCAAGAAAAATCAGAATACGTCCGTTAAATTTATTTGTTTCGATAGACAAAGGAAACGAGGTATTATTTTTAATCAGTAGTGTTTTTTTTTATCATAAAAATGTGCATTCTACACCGTGATATTATTTCTAGATTTTTCTTTTTTATTTAAAAAACTTGGTATAATTGTCTTGGGTAGGCGTTCTAAAGGTCCTAGTCTTTTAAAGAGTTGTGTTTCGAAGAGTAGAGATGCATGGATAAAGCCATTTCTTATGATAGGTTTTGAATGTACTTCACTATGATAGTCTTTTTAGTTTAATTCTTTAAGTTACACCAAAATTTTTTTCTTTATAGTGCAGCCATTGCAAGATTACTCTTAGCGTGTCGATGGTAAAACAATTTTTTTTTTTAAGATCACTGGACATTTTGCCTCACATTTCCTATTACCACTATAGAAATAAAATTTATAAACCGAAGACCGCCCATTGTACACTTATTTTGAAAAATGTTTGTCCTGTATCTTTTTTGTTCATGTGGTGTACAATAAAGAATATATAAAAAATAATAAATAAATATATATCTATCGATACAATTTAGAACAGTAAAATACCAGCAAAATAATACTTGGGCAGTAAGTGGCGTGACGATTCGGTACCGCACCGGTATCGCGCGCATGTCCTGCATACGTAATGCCATTGATAAGTTACTATTGAACGTAACTGTACTTCGTATAGTTCATTGATTTTTGGTGAATTGGAATTTGATTTTATTTGTTGGAAGAAAGATCGGAATGTAAAGTAGCAAAACGGCAAGCTCGTAGAACTTAGCCACAGATAAGGTATTAGTTGAACATTGACGTACTGAAAGATTAGGTTATATTTAAGAACATAAGAAACTTTACCAATAGGGACCCAGCAGGATCAATGCCTACTAGGATACCTTGCCTGCCAGTTTCTTCAACGCGTGAAAATAGAAAATCATTCCAAGGTAATATATTATATCCCCGGGATATACCCTTTATCCTATTCCAGGACATGGCCTAACCGGATAGGTACTTAATCCCATCGAAATCCGTTCAACCGTTTAAGCGTCAATTAGTAACAAACATACACAGCCATACACATAAACTTTCGCATTTATAATATTAGTGTGATGTGTGATTATTTTTGGATATCATGTAAACAAGATTCACAAAAAATATTATTAAATAATACAAATGCTTAATATAAAATATCACTTTAGGCAAAGTCAGCTTAAAGGCACCTCAAAGTAACCAGGGCTTCCCATACTCACATACGAAACTGCAAGCAAAATGATTCAGCTTCCATAAGTAAGTGCCTAATTATAAAATAGCTTTAAAAAAATCCCCAATTCATAATCGCGTATCAGTACTTTAATAAATTTTTCTCAATACGTCATTACTCTCAGCAATTATGATGACCTTTATCATACTTTCCTCATGCAGTATGAGTGAATACGGATCACGTGTACCTAATTACTTAGTATTAAGTATTACCTCAGCCGATGACATTACTGACAACTATTTACAATGGGAACCATAGTGAAGAATGTAGCCGATGTACTATGAGCTCATGACACACATAGCGCTAGAATGATGTGTTGGGAAAATAGGCTTCGTAAGTGGAACAAATTATTAATAAATACAATGATTTATCATATTATAGGCTTTTATAGAATACTAGCTGATCCGGCAGACGTTGTCTTGCTATATAAATAGTTATCAAAAAAAAAATGGGGACAGGAGATTAAAAAAATACATTACATTCTATTCTAAGACTTACGAAAAATACACAAAAAAAATCATTCGATAAAATCGGTCAAACTGTTTTGAAAGCGTTGGATAACACGCTTCGCGTGCGTATATAAAATACAGCCTATGTGACTCAGGAATAAAGCAGCATTCTATCAGAGAAAAAAATTAAGCCATCGGACCAGTATTTTCAGAGATTACCTATTAAAAACAAAAAAAAATAAAAATTTAAATTTACCTCTTTATAATATTGGTGTAAACGACTGTATGTAGATTATTATTGTTGTGTGATATGTGTTGATATTAATAAATATTTTTACTTATAAGTTTTGGGCTTCAGGTTTGTTACAAGGAGTTACCGCTACCCTGTTATGCAAACCATAGAACACCTTCAGGCGTCCTTTGTTACCTTTGTCCTTTATCAGATACTCCTTCTCACTCCATCCAGAGCAGAAGAAGATATTTAATGATTACCTACCCAAAAATAAAAGGCAGTGAAGAGACAAAACAGCATGGAAGTTTATAACCAAAAAGATTAACAAAGTTCCTAAGCAGTGTTGCTTAGGAACAAAGACACGCTTCTGAATGACAACGCTTTAAATATTTACATCAAATTATGTTTGTAATAAAAAGTAAACATTTTTATAATTAAAATGTTAAGCCGTGTTTTCAATATGATCTCATCCAAACCACAACACTAGCTGATAGGTACCTACAACCTGCTTAATGAAGTCGCACCACTGACCTTTATTTAGTACATCTCCATTTTTATCCGCAATGAATTCACTCCTACTTTGTCGCCTACAGATTTTTAACTAGCCAATTTAATCGCGTGAAGAGATCAGTTCTGCTAAAAAACATTGATTGTACTTTTAGTAGGACATGCTGTATCTGTCGTCTAGATAAATTATTGTATCAATTGTGATACACGCACGTAATTAATCTTGGTGGGGGCTTTTTTGTTACTAAATCTGGTAGTCCTCTGACAAGGACATGTGTTGTTTTCTGCCGAAATGTGTAGGTGTAAGACAGTTCTTGAGAGAAAAATATGTCTGACTTTTTTTAAAGTGGCAACTTAAAAGAATGGCAGCTTGTTGTAGCGAATGACAGAGGACCTAAATGTTGAAAGTAAAAAAAAGCCTAATGAACATTTAATGGAAACATCATAATATGCAAACATACACAAACCTCTGAACGTTGACCAGATAAAGTTCATAATCTATTTACATCAACCACGCGACTCAAGGGCTGTCTTTTATCTTGGACAAAGGATAAGCATTACCCAGCGTGGCAATACCGCCAGTCTTTCGAACACATTACCAGTCGACAGCGATGTAGAGGATCTTTTCGACACTATACTTTATTTGGTTTTTAGTTTGTTTCAATAAGTTTAGTGTATTTTATATGTAGGTATTATTATTTTTTTGGTTGTAGATTAATTAAACCCCAAGCGAACGCCGGCGTTCGCGCATCTATTGTCTTACTATTGTGTCTCAAATTGACGGTATCAGAAAGGTTAATTATAGCTAGTTAAGTATTTTTGATAAATAAATAGTAATAATAGGTATTTGCAATTTGATCAACCGGTTCCGTTTTCATCGTTTTGTTATTTTTTTACAGTCCTGTTTAGTGCAAAGGATCATTTATTAAAAATACAATCTAGTTCGTTCAAAAACTATCTAGATGTCATATCCTGTTAGCAGTTGCCTCATTTTTATATACAGCACAATTTCACCTGATCGGCATGCGGGACACATATTGACACCTTTGTTTGTGTGGGTGTATGCTTGTCACGTCATCAAACGTCACTTACTAAACGTATACATACAAGTTAGATAAGGTTCCATTTTGTAACGAACGTAACTTAATCAACAATGTTTTATTTTGCGTGATTTTGGTTATTTTTTTTCTGTTTAAAAGTTGATATTAATAACTCAATTAAAATTTATGCCTTAACTGCAATAATCGATTTGAATACATCGTGAATTTTTTGTGTGAATTTGTTTTTCTTTTCTGACAAGCTTCTCAATCAAAAATAATAGCCATATCATCGACATTCATCCGTTCTTCACACAAATCCGTTATTCAATTCGATTGTTTTATCACCAATTGAATTTTCATGGCCCTCGTAAAACTATCATTGCACTCGTCTACGCGACAGTACTCTAAAGTACAGTCAAACACGCAAGCCGTTCTCTGAACTATAAGAACATATGACTTTATATTCCGAGTGCATCGATGCATCGATATCGGAGGGTCCTTCCCTTTGGCGGCCATTTTTGTGGCACCTACAGTACTTCCTTAGTAGCTAGTGTTACCAATATTCCAAGAAAAGGTGATAGGTACCTGAAACAAATAAAGGAGTTCATTAGTATTTTGTGGAAGAGGTTTTAGTTATTGACGATTATTGTATTGTATAGTACGTTATGTTTATAAATGAATGAATTTATAGATATTGTTAAGGATATCTTCTGTATAAAATAAGTAAGTGTCTGATGATATCACAGCTGTTATTTTTAAAATAAAGACTGTAAAAATATCTTAAAGTAGGTCAGAGAGAGACTTTCGCAGGTATGCTGGAAGAGATTTCCATAGAAATAAGCGACACCTCTGTACCTATTTTTCTGTTTCCTTCTTCTTTTCTTTAATTTATATGTGTACATGACTTTATTATATTATTATTATATTCTTTATTGTACATAAATTTACACATTATTCATAGTAAGAAAGCCGTGACTTTGTTTGTGTCTGAGTGGTTTATCTACGAGTATAATATGTGTTTATTTAGAAATATATGTCTATGTTTATCAGTTGCCTAGTATTCATAGCACAAGCTCTGCTTAGTTTGGAACTAGATGGCGTTGTGTAAAAGTTGTGGAATATTATTATTATTTTTATACATTTATTCATCTTACGTCTTTATTATAGTTATAAAATGTAAATTAATAATAAGAGCACAGTGCCAACCCTTTAATAAGGACAATTTTAATACAATTTTATATTTTATAAGCAACAGCAAAATAAAACGATAAGACAAAAATGTCGTATGTAACATAAATCATCAAAATGTCGTATCTACAATTACAAATGGGTACATCAATCGTTACAGAATGCTAATAAAAACAGTACGCAGTTGATAGTCGTAAATCCTTCATATAACATTATGCAATAAAGCATCATAACGAAATTATGTTCATGAATCGATCACAAGATACTTTCACCAAAACACAGGTACGTACTTGGTTGTGGGGTGTGCGACAACCGATTATAAAAAAGGGTTATGTAATTCGGAACATAGTCAACGATGTTGAAGAGGCAACGATGATAAGGTTAAAAACCACGAAAAAAGGCTGAATAGATTATAATAGGGAATGTGCATGAAAAAAATATTTGTTATCTAACTAGATAATTATCAATAAATGTACAAAAATAGAAAACCATAAAACAATATATCAAAATTGGTGGAAAAGCAAACGAGATATAACAATTTTATGCAAACGTACGGATGTCATGGGCTTTGACGTGAAAAACCATGTCGGACTTCTCTTTCTTGTTAGCAGTTTTGAAGCTTAATAAGTTCATTGTTGATGAAGATATTTTTTTACCAAAGTTGAAAAGTTCCTTATTATAATAAACTAGATAACGAAACTATAAATGCAGTTAAGCTAAAACCATTTAGCAACATCTGTTCAAAGTCAAGAAAATACAACAAATATTTTAATTAACAAAGAAATCTTAACGAAAGTACACGAAAGAAACGGTCATATGACTTTCCACCCTAGTCCCTGCCTGGAACGACAACAAAATTGACGCTTCATATATAAACCGGCTAATTTGAGATAAATAGCTTATCGTACACTCGAAAACAGTAATCAGGTATCATCTTAAACTATCCACTTGTTATTTTTTTTATAATAATGGTGTCCATCACACGTCATGCCTGGCTATCGAATGATTTATTAAGTGCCCTTATCAATCAATTATACACTTTGGATCTGTCAGAATAGGGCTCGGATTCAATTGTTATATTTCCGATTAGATGTTTTCGTATAATAGTTCGATAAGTTTGATGTGTGAGATCAATCGGGCCGTGAAAGTTGGTTCGATTTCTTTTGAGTTATTTAAAATTACTGTAACTGTGATTATGTTACTAGTTTTCTCACATCTTAATTTTAACTTTGTATGAAGAAGAAAAATTACAACGATGCTTTCTCATCATTTTACACAGTTAGGGTGAGTTGCACCATTTAAGTCAATTCGACGATTTGACAACTGTTAATTACCTATAACGATAACAAAGCCGTATCGTTATAGTTAAATGGTGCAACTCACCCTTAGCATTATTGTTGGTTCTTTCACAAACATATAAACTCACATGCCCAGTAGCCCGACTCACGTAATGAAAACCGTAACGATATCGTAGCGATTTAGTCGTTTAGACCATTTCCGTATTCACATCGATCAATCGAGTTTGAACGACACCGATTTTAAAGTCGTTTGAAATTCGTCGATAAAAAAAAAAATCTGTATTACATTATTCTGGTAGAATACTTATTAATGTAACTGGAAATAAGTCGATAGATCGTGAATACCGCTTTTGGATAGAACTTCGATTGAACGACTATAAAACTTCAACGATATTTGGCTTGTTTGATTTCACGTAAATCAGGCTACAGAACAACAATCTGTTGGCCATGCATATTTTCGTTCTTTCGTGGAAACCGATTCTGTGACACGTAACGCAGCAGCCAACTGCTCAACAACTACGCCAGCCGTACCTTCTAGAACCAGTAGCTCCAGTCTCAGTACATCTTCACCATTAAAACCATTCATCACAATCTCAAAAAAATACTTTCATTCATCTCAAACTTTGTCCTCAATAGTAACAATAGAATCATCGTTACGAATCATTTCCACCACAGTCACGTCAGTCATGACCCCAGTTTAGTTCCGGCGTCTACTTCCTCTGTATTGATTGACATTACTTAATATACCATTGATTATTGAGTCACCATTTTACTAATAAAATGTTATATCGAAATATACGCTTTGTATTGGTGAAAAAAATTTCGCAATCGGACTAGTAATTTCAGAGATTACCTCCTACAAACAAAAAAAACAAACTTTACCTCTTTATAATATTAGTGTAGACGTAAATTTGGTACGTGAAGTATATATTTCCATTTTGTAATTAAAGCTTTGTATGAAAAAAAATTAGATTTTTTTTTAATAGCTGACTAGGAAATATCTTCATTTTATTAAATGCCATGATGTGATCTATAATATAAAAATGAATCGCAAAATGTGTTGGTAAGCGCATAACTCAACAACGCCTGGACCGATTTCACTAATTTTTTTTTTGTTGTGTTCGTTATTATGAGGAGAAGGTTCTTATGGAAAAAAAAATGAAAATTAGGGTAGTGTAGGGTAGAGTAGGGTAGTGTAGGGTAGTGTAGGGTAGAGTAAGGTAGAGGAGGGTAGAGTAGGGTAGGGTAGAGTAGGGTAGAGTAGGGTAGAGTAGGGTAGAGTAGGGTAGAGTAGGGTAGAGTAAGGTAGAGGAGGGTAGAGTAGGGTAGAGTAGAGTAGGGTAGGGTAGAGTAGGGTATAGTAGGCTGAAATAGGGAAGAGCGGGAGCGAAGCCGCGCGGGCAAAGCTAGTTTATTAATAAAAAAATGGTACTGGAATACATTTTTTTTTTGATGGGGAAAATCATCCAATGACAACCCCCGCTCTTGGGCGGACAAGCCTTCATACCGGGGCATGAGTTCCTTTTCGGATAACCGAGCATTTCAGTACCCAAAAAGAGAAAGTATGTCTAAGTATGAACTTTGACATACTTTTTCTCAAATCAATGGTACAAAATTATTTAATTAGGTATTTCTTACATTGTGGGGTGATTCTTTGAAACCGAGAGAATGTCTCATTTATCTGGCTTAGTTTTTTCTTTTCAATTTGATCTTTGTATTTGCATATTAGTTTTCCTTGATCACTAAATGTATCAAAGGCACTTATACGGTCAGTAGTTTATGACACAAAATTAGGCCAGACGAATGAGAAACTCTCCCGGTTTCAAAAAATCACCCTGTAATATTTCTGAAAATGCTGTTTAGTTTCAACTTTAACATAAGACGTACGTTTTGAAATTTTAAATATAAAATAAAGCGGCATTTCACGCTGAGTGCTTAAAGTATTGTCAAAGTTTAATATTATTAATAAAACATCAGCGCATGTCAGTGATGCAACTCTCCCGACAGACAGCCAGACAAACTAATCCCTCACTGACAAATCGTCCGCCGCCACAAAGCTGATTAATAAATCATTTTGAACGGTTTTTGGTATGGAAAAAGAAAAATAGAATAACCATTTTGTTTATATAAACATACTTGTTGATTACACATTGCTTGCGTGGTTAAAGAAAAATAGCTTTGTTTCTTTTTATGAATGAATCATAACTTTCTAATTCTTCAATTTTCTTTTTTAAAGGAGATCGCATCTCTTATTAACTAATATTTGTCCGTTTATTAACTTGCAGACTCCAAAGACAATGATACATTTTAGGATTTATGACATATTTCATTGAATTTGACAGATAAAAAATAATTGAATATTTATGTCAGACGAGGAATAACGGTTGTACAGCGAATCAATTGTTTTTATAAATAATCTATATGAAGTGTGTTTATTCTAGGAATAAATCAAATATATGTATGCACAAAAGTCTTTAACTGCTTTTCAGCTCTGCCAATATCTTAAGTACTATGTTACACTTTTGACCCATCAAACATAAAATCTATTCTAATTTGTATCCCCTACGCAAAATGACAACTACTATATTTTAGTTTACAATCAGATTTAGACCATCGTGACTTTTCAGAACACATAAAAAACCGATAAGCCGAAAGCGTATTTAACTCAGTACTCTAATGTCATAAGTCAATATTATGTCACAAATGATTCACAGACACAATTAGGTACAGTCGCGGATTGCGTAAGGATGCACCTTTCACCTGTACTGCAGTTCTTCGTGACTGTACCGACTATTATTACAGTTAGGGACTTAGGTATCTTTAGATAGGGCTTAAATGTAAAAAATATTGAAATCGAGAACATTTTTGGTGGTATGCGATGAGCGATCTAATGCATAAGTTCTTTGTTGATTTTGACAGCGAAAAACTTATTTATCTGCTTAAACTTTATTTATTATTATATTCTCTATTGTATATTTCACTCTAAGTTATGAAATACATGAAAAGAGAAATTTAAGAAGAGTTTGATTGCGCCAACGACGCATGCCGTGAAAAAGAGATAAAATAAAAATAAAACTTTTACGCATGGGGAAAATATTAATGTATCCACACTTTCTATCACTCTGTACTTATTCTAAACTAGCTTTTGCTTGTGGTTTCGTCCGCGTTAAAGTAGAAAATGTATAGGCTATAACACTCAGGGATAGTGTAGTTATTAGTGAAAGAATTTTCTAAATCGGTTGTTGTTTCGGAGATTACCTCCTACATACAAACTTAAAAAAATAATGCTCTATAATATTAGTATACAGTCTAAGCATGGTAGAGTACCATATTTTTTTTTTTTAATTGTCAGTGCAATACTGATATTTCAAAAAAGACATCTCCACCCAAATAGTGTCACAACTCAAAAAAAAGATTGTTTGCTAATTGTGCTATTACTTTCAGAATTCATCATATTTTAAGCTCAGATATTTGTAATTCAATTATTTGCCCACAGGTGACCCATTTTTATTTATTAATATAATATATGTAGTATAATATGTAGCGTCACATCCGTGAATTATTAGAATTTAAAGGCTCCTTTCTTAATAATTTGATTTTTGAGTTGTGACACAATTTGAGCGCAGGTGCGATATCTAAAACTCGTACCACAAAACTACATTTTTGTGCATCCTAAAATGCTCACAGTAAGTGAATCACAATGGCTTTCTTCAAAAGGATGAAAGCATCGTCACAATTGGTCACGATCGTGTCGACGATGTGCACAGTGGAAACGTCTAAGCATTTGACAAAAAAAGTCTGTCGTGATAAATTGTCACATTTTTTCATTTTGTAATATTTTGTCGGTTTTCAGGTCGAGATTTAGCTCAGCATCATTTATAATAATGTTGACTGTTATTACAGTGATTTTTAGATAGAACATAAATATAAATCACACACGTGACATTTTGACATTTGTTTTATATTTTCCTTACATTTTTTTATTAAACAAACAATTATTATTAAGTCTTAATATTCAATCATCTTTTTAAAGTATGTAACTTTGTTAAATTGCACTATTATACGCATGTTAAACAAGCCAAGAAAAATATTTACGTACCAACATTAAATTCGCAATAAAATAATAATTACCACTTACATATTTTTAGACTTTCTTGTTTACGTTCTTCAAATAACGTATGCAATTTGTACTCTATAACTTGGTGATTAAGGTTTGAAATTATTTGTACACGATCGTCACGGTCTTTGCGTTCATACAACACGACATTTGTATTTCGACGTGAATTTCTCGACTTTTCTCTTACTTTCAAGTTGAATAACCGGGGTTAGCGCATCTCACATAATTGCGTCTCTATGAATATTTATTTTAACTATTTTATACGAATATTATGTCATCGTGTTATGTGCGATTTCACCGGCACATGAACTCATTTATTAGTTTTTATTTGCGGTTTTAATGTGTGAATTAATTCTGAAATAGATTTATTGACTAATTAGTCACTGTCGTCAATGTGGCTGTGTTTGCACAGCTGGGGGCAGTAATCTTTCTAAATCCTCTTGTTTATTGATTTTACATTGGAAGTTAATGATTTGTTTTAGAGTGACAATTTTTATTAATGCTTTCGTCTCAAAATTAGCCTAATTATATTATCAAACTCTCTATCACAATAATGCAAACTATGAAATAATAATAATTTTAGTTAAACAAAAAATTATAACGTCCTGGTTATTTTATATGTCTGTCTATCTGTTGCAAAAACATATTACACCGTTTGTAATTCCATAAGGTCTCAAGTCCCCCGAAAGTACAAGTTACGCTTTATTTTTTATTTAGGTATGAGATACTGACATAATTGACAAAATAATAGTAATCATCATCATCATTTCAGCCGATAGACGTCCACTGTTGGACATAGGCCTCCCCCAAGTGTCGCCACAATGACCGATAAAATAATAATTTGATGAAAACTCCACCGCTTTAATTTTACAGTTTATGTTAAAACCCTAAGAGTAACCCTTTTCAAGTTGTGGTATTTGCACATAATTTTCTATAATACTCTACAAGAATCACAATACAAAATTAGACCACATTGCATCAGCCCGTAATGTGAACTCATCAGATGCACCATGTCAAGGAGGCTATCATACATCACGGTAACCGCAGCCTAACCTTTGAATCTAGACTGGCTAGATATAGAGACATACAATCACTATTACACGTAAATTGAACTAATTCTGTCGGATTGTGTTGCTTTTAAGTTAAAGTAAACAAATGGATGTAGGGATGCTGAAGGAAAACATCTGCTGTGACAAAGCACGTGTATCAAACAATTTTTTTCAATACACTTACGAAGAAATGAATGAACGGAGGTTGACCGGCGACTCGTGGGACCCATCCTGATACGATACATGTAATAACATTGTGGCGGGGGAGAGCACGTACATTTTTCCGTCTATTGCGTGTTTGTTTCGGGTTTTCGAGTAAGTGGATTGAAAAAATATTAGATAACATCTGGTATCCACCAATCCACACTGGATCACCGTAGTGAATTAAGTCCCATTCCCTCTTTTAGAGAGGTCTGAGTCCCAGCTGTGGAAAAAATATAAGGCCGATTATGTTATGATAAACAAATGTACTTAGATGAGAATATAGGGTGCATTCTTTTGATGGTCAATCGTTTCGATTTTTAGCCGACTTCAAAAAAGGAAGAAAGTTATCAAGTCGTCTGATTTTTTTTTTGTTATTGACAGTTTCGAGGGACGTTAGCTGGATTATATTAAAAAAAAAAAAATTATTTCACTGGCAACATTTACTTATGTGTACTAAAAAGTGCGAGACTTTTCAAGTCTAATTCCAAAATAGGTTTTTCACTTATTTATGTATTCTATTAAATCTATAATAATCTTTACTTTATTATTGATAGATAATTAATAATGTAAATAAAAAAGGTCTGTATTTTATTTGTAAGGAATAAACTCAGAAACACTGGACCGATTTTAAAAATTCTTTCACCAGTAGCATGCTATTTTATTACTGAGAGATTTAGGTTATATGTTTCTACATTTACGCAGTCAAAGCCTGTGTTAAAATCTAGTACTTTTATATACAGACAGGATGACTCTTCTTCTTCTTCCTGCCCTTATCCCATATTACTTGGGGTCTGCGCAACACGTTTTCTTCTTCCATTCTGTCCTATCACACTTCAAACTATCACTAACTCCCTTTTCTTTCATATCACTTCTCACACAATCTATCCATCTTTTCTTCGGCCTTCTCCCTCTCCATCCATCTACTTGTATACTCAGAACTCTTTTAGTAATATGCGCTTCATCCCTCCTTTTCACATGACCATACCAAGACACCAGACAGGATGACTGTGCTACATTTTTTTAATAAATCACATTTTTAGTTCAAGAACAACCACAACGTTACACAAAAGTTTGAAACTCTCAATCTCTCACATTTTGAACGGAAGCTTTTATTCACAAAAACCGGACATAGAATGTTACGAAAGAAACACATTGACATTTAAAAAGTTATAATAATTTATGAATCCCAGTTTTTTATTTGACTGTAGGCCATTCAAAAGACACGAATATGGCATTATAATATTCAAATAAAAATAATTATGTAGTTAAGAATGGTTTTATACTAAGCATTTAGACTCGTGCATCATTGTTTCCTAAAAATACAATTGATTCATTTATTATGCTCACACGCACTTCAACGATACTTAAACGCGATATAACACGGAACTGGCTTTTATTTTACGAACCATTTGACCAATATTGGCCCAATGTTGACAAACAAAAAACTTAAAAAAGCCATATCACACCCAGCCAATAAATGGGTCCAACATTGGTTCCAATACAAGCATATTAATTAAAAAATATCCGATAGTAGCATTCCATTTTACTGGCGACCGGAGGCCGCGACAAAGGTCGTCAGGTGTTGCCAAAATAAGAATAACGAGTTCTTAAAATGTCACACAGACGTAAAATTGTACGATTAATTTGAATGGCGATCCGTAGGTAGGTACCGGTGTGTGACACCTAGCAACAAGATTGTTTTGAATTAGGAACTTTTTATTTTTAAACTCTATATTGATTGCCAGGTTAGCAAAGTTTCGACGGCGCGCACTGTTCCCGCGCGCCTCAAGGAGTTGTCAGCACCAGCCGGGTCGAAGCCTACTGGGGCCAGAGTTATCCGAAAGGGCGCTCGAGCCCCGGTATGAAGGCTAGAAGGAACGGGGTGGGTCTTTTAGTCAGTAAGAGTCTGACACTATCTCCCGCTCCGCCCAAGGGCGGGGGATGTCAATGCATGATTTTTTCCCAACATAAAAAAAAAGGTTAGCAAAGTTTTTTTTTTTGCATTATGTAAGTAAAACCTATTTTCGTTTTTTTTTTGCTTTTTATTTTATTCATTATTTAAGTTTCAATTCAAATAGATGATACTTCTAGGTTAATATTAATATCATCCAGCCAAAAGACGTCCACGGATGTATAGAGGCCTCTTCTAAGTGTCACCACATCGAATGGTTTCCTTGATCGTCACCAGGTCATCGATTTAACTTGTAAGAGGCCTTCCGGTAGGTACGCGATCGCCACTCCATAATCTTTCGACCCAAGCAACCATTTGTTCTACAAGCAATGTGCCCTGCCAATTGCCATTTAAGTTTGGTTACTCTTAGGGCTAAGTAAGTTTGTTTCTCCTGCAGATATCTTCAATTCTAATGCGATCACGCAAGAAAACTCCAAGCATAGCTCTTACCGCTGCCCTTTGTGTGACTTTAAACCTGATGAGGTACCATCGCGGTAAATTTTGCCTGATCACTTAGAAAAATTTTGGCTTGATTCCTGCGGCGCGGCGCCAAACCAAACCTTTTGAAGTTTTCGTTTCGAGTGCAAGTAAAAATGAACTTAGCGGTGGTCAGGCGGAAATGTCTTCGATGGTACATTGTGAGCGACTACGTTTCAGAGCCATATGTCATCACTGACAACACGCACTGGTATTGAGACACAGTGGTATGTTGGACGAGAAGATACCACGCAGCTTCCTGAACGCTGTCCATCTGAGTCGGATTCGACGGTTGACGGTATTATCTTATTATTGGATAAATCCTTTGAAACATCAACAAACAACAATTACGAGGACTTTGTAACACGCTGTAGAAAACTTATTGATTACTACTACTACTATTTTTCATAAGAAGCAACAACGGCTTACTACTACTAATTACTACTCTTCATAAGTAGTAAGTAACTGATTACTACTGCTAATTACAACTCTTCATAAATGGTAAGTAAATGATTCCTACAACTTACTACTTTTCATAATTGAATTTTTAAAAATCGATATTATCCATTTTATGATGATGACATTTAATTTAAGTGAATGCTAGTTTTTACTACTTTAATATAAAAACAAAAACTATAGAATTGAAACAACATTTTTGTTAAACATCTTTTTATGTTAAATATTCTGTTAATGGCAAGAATTTATTGTTACTCATTATGTTAATAATTTATTAGCGTCAAAGCCTTTGTTATATATTCATTTATTACGTGTTAGAAATAGTAATTTAAAATTATGTAGTTTTTTTTTCTACTAATGCTTTAACAATATGGTTTCATAGTGGTAGGTAAAAGTAAGGATTATTCATGAAGCCGTGTCAAAATTACACTTTCTTCCCTACTACTACTACTTACTACTACTTACTTTACTTTTTTTCTTCTTTCTTTTTTCTTTTTGCTTTTAATTAGGGGTAAGCGGAACAGGATGTGTAAAGTTCCACATAATATCTCCATTGAAAAGGGAGAGAGTGCCAATACCGCGATGCAGGATTTAAAATTTTAATTCTTATATAGCGTCATAGATGTCGTTACACACATTTGTGTAAAAGGTGATTAGTTTCTTTATTATATTAAATAACAGAACTATAAACGTTCAATCATAAGTAGAGAGTTTAGTTCAGTTAATACCAAATAAAACAGGATATTTCTTGTACTGGGAATTAAAACATCAAAAAGTTCTGTCATAATAACAGTAATAAAGATAATAAATGTACAAACTCATGTAACTTTCCATTCATTAAAATAACTTCGAAAAGTTACTAATCACGGTACATTTTTTTCTGACAATTAATACATTTCCAATTACTAATCACGTCCAATTTCTTTACTACAAAAAGATAACCATTTTTCTTGTTAGAGCCCGAAGCCTTTTAGTTATGAAATTAAAACTCTACTTATAATTATAATATAAAGTATGAATGTCTGTGTGTTTGTATGTTCATTAAACAATCACGCATGAACAGATAAACTGACTTGATGAAACATGGCATTTTTTAATTTAAATTTATTGATATTGGGACTTAAATATTCCCAGGCTGTTGCTATCAGGAAATATAGCCTCCGGTAAGAAACATGGCATATGTTAGATGGATGAATAAGGTTCTGATATTCATCATCAATTCAGCCGAAAGAAATCTACTGTTGGACATAGGCCACCCCCAAGTGTCGCCATAGTGACCGATCCTGTGTGTTTCGCATCCATCGGATTCCCGCGATTCTCTCTAAATCATCGGTCCACATTGTGGGGGCCTTTCAATGCTGCGTCTTCCGGTACGTGGTAGCCACAATATGGTATCGTATATTTTTTATTCCGGTAGTAGATTATTCTCATAAGAAAAAATACAACAATTTATTCGTGGGCGAAGCCGCAGGCAGAAGCTTGTTAACTATATTGACAATCACTTTCGTCATAATAAGGTTAAAACCAGTTTCGAAGTTATAATGAAAGATTTGATTAATTACAACCGAACGAACATTAGAAATCGATATTTCGGGGTACATTTTTTAATTGAATTTTGATATCAATACTTGCATTTCGATACTTTACAATGAAACTGTAGATATAATTATTTTCAGGTGAATACAGTAGTTGTATTTGATGTACTAAGTATTGTTTACGTCTTGTCATTTTTAGAGTTCCGTATCCAAAGGGTAAAAACGGGACTCTATTACTAAGATTTAACTGTCGGTCCGTCCGTCCGTCTGTCTGTCACTAGGCTGTATCTCAAGAACCGCGATAGCTAGACAGTTGAAATTTTCAGTTGCCGCTATAACAATAAATACCAAAACAAAATAAAATAAATATTTAAGGGGGCTCCTACACAACAAACGCGTTTTTTTCCGAATTTTCGTAAGGACGGTGCGAGTTTTTAAGCTATTGCATAGCTTCTATCGCGGGCCTTGAGCGTGGAGACCGAATCCAGAAATTCCGTAACGAAAATAACCTAACACCCCCCACTCATTTGTTTTTTGAGCGTGGTGACCGATAAGAAAACAAATGAGTGAACAATCAATCAAAATTCAATTCAATGTATGAAAGTGTAACTTCAATTAATAGGTATCAAAGAAAAAAAAAACAAAGGAAAAAAAATACTGCATAAATAAATAATTATAATTGCATATGTTGATAAAAATGCTATGCAATAGTTTTACCGCGGCAGTCCCCGAGTGCCACACGTCTTTTTTTTTATTCTAGAATCTTCTTTATCTAGTCCCAAATTAAGCAGAGCTTACAGTATGAGTACCTACCAGACAACTGATAAACATACTTATTATGTCATTGTAGAATATTACATTATTTTAGTGCAAAATCTGAATATAGTTTATTCAGAATCAGTAACTAAATGGATTCCAATAGTTTTTACACCATGTTATATTTTTTCTCAAAAGGATTTATAAAGGTCACAAGTTGGACACCACCGATACTAAGTACAACACAGGTCACGGCAGGTCATAGCGGGCATTAGGAGCTAGCCAACAGCTGGGTGCAAGTGCAAAACAACCCCTCAGTCGCCTGGATGGCCCGGTGACTATGTATTTTTGCTGTCATAACCAGCTTATAACTTTGTGATTTTTCATGATACAGTTATGAAATTTTATACATAGTTTTTTTTTATATAAGAATACTAAACACATGTTTCGGGTTTCGTATATAATATACTAAAATGAATGTCATATACGGAGATTTTGCTTAGATCGTGCGAGAAAAAGCGAATGAAATAAAAGAAGCATAACAAAAGATATTATGTATACAAATGCGAACTTCCAGTAGCAAACAAAGAATTAGGTAAAGAAAAACAAAACTAAAGCATGAAAACTAGAATTATACCTAATATCAAAACATCATTTTTTATTAATGCAAATAAATTCTTAAAAAAATAATGATATATCGAACAAATTCTTGAGATCATTCAATGAACGCGTGATTTTACATGTGAGGTTATGCTAATTATGCCAAAGTTCGTATAATTTCGACCTGTTCGTGTCATTTCTATGCCAATGAGATCATTTTATAAAACTGAATTGTTGAAGTAAACGTTTATGTTCGTATGATTATTGTTAATCCAATGTAATGATTTTGACATCAATTTAAAGTTGAAATGTGTTAAAATAATTTATGTTTATTTTAATTCATTAGTAAAGATTGATATTTATTGAGGAAGCGTTTATTTTACAAATCTTTAATCGTCTCATTTGCCACATCAATATAAATTTAGCAAGACTAAATTATTGCAGCTGTGTCTTATGGGCTTCTGTTGCGGGACAAAGTGTGAAATCCTGTGACTTTCAGTAAAAAGGAAGGATGCCCGAGTAGGCGGATGTGTCCTTGTCATGGCTTAATTATTGGGGTAACGTTTTTTAAATAAAATAAACAAATTATGCCTGACTAGCTTTTACCCATATTAGCAAATAAACGATTATGATATGATATGATATGATATGATATGATATGATATGATATGATATGATATGATATGATATGTTGGCTGCTTCACCCGCGTACATAAAATATATGAATATATGTCACTCAGGAATAAAGCAGCTTTCTATCGGTAAAAAAAAAATAGCAATTGGAACAGTACTTTCAGAAATTACCTCCTACAAAAAAAAAACAACTTTACCTCTTTATAATATTATAATTAATTACAAATTAACAAAAAATTAAACAAATATTTTTCTGCACACGATGTAAATAATTAAATGATTTCTCAAATATGTCTTTAGTTAAAAGATTCCGATAGGCTTGTCATAGCTAAAATGTTTACATTAATATTCCAAAAATGTCGCAATTCTATCGAAGGTTGTTTGTCGAACCAAACACGGACTGGTTTCTAGATCCGGCTGAAGACGATTATAAATAAAAGCTTCGTCTTTATATCTGATTTATAATATTATATAATTAGGTTATAATTTATTCCTGAATTTTAATATGTCCTAGATACTTAACTTTGTTATTGCTTATTTTCGCGATGGTTTTCATTGTAGTTACGTCATTTTAATAACAAATGGCATTCTTAACTTAAATGTTGTATTTTAAAGACCAAAATTAATAAATAACATATTAATTTGTGTTATGATTTACCCTGTTTTAAACGCATTTTTTTGTTTTATGTTTTTACTAGTAAATATTAAGCTGCTGCGTCAGCTTTGGAGTGGAATTTCCTGCCGAAGACTATGTTTTCTGATAGAGCTACACCTAGGTCTTGAACTAGGTCTTTTACTTAAAGATTTAGATTTTTTTTTCATATTTTTTTATTAGTTGGCACACCGTCAAACAAAGTTTTGACATATATACCTATAACATGTATTCCTTTTATGTTTTAAGCATATTGCGGTCGATTTAATGAAGGCTTCACTACATCATATAAAAATTGGAAATATTTAGCCTATGGTATGCTTTCGTGGTGGTCCATAAATAAATAAATAGATGAGATGCTACCAATCACGCTTACATATAATATTAGGAAGAATGAGTCATCGAATCACTTCAGAAATCGGTCTTTTTCACACTTTTCATTGTCATATGTTTATGTACATTGTATACAAGAACATTCAATTATTTACTGACACGACGAAAATGTACATAATATTCAAGATCAGGTTAACTTCCGATTTATTTACTTCTAGGTTTTAGTTCCTGTCATTTTCAAATAATATTTTTTATTCGGAAGTATCACTGTTCAATGCTAGTGAGTCATAGAGTCGATTTTAGATTTGAGAGTGACTTTGTTAATATTTGTTATTGGTGCGTGTAAAATTAAATATTTATAAGTTTTTTTTTTTGTTAAAACCAATGTGATTTTTAAAATAAATAAATCATGGTGAACATTTAATTTTTCTAATTTTCATAAATTAAAGTCGAGCTTAATTAAAGTCGTTTGAGAACTTATGATTTGTAAGGCGCGGTCTCCACCCAGCTAAGTGCACTAATTTGTGTTATAACTGATAAAAATAAATCATCTTCACTGCTCTCAAAAACTATGAAGGAGAACCTCGTAAGGAAACCGGCCTGTCCTGGAACCAAAAAATCGAAAACATGGGACATCTACTAACCAGCACTAGGCGTGGGAGATTACTGTCCATTCCCTCTTACAGTCTTTCTCTTAAGCTCCAAGCACACGAGCAGTGCAAAAAAGCAGTAACTATCTGAAGCCTACTCCTCGCTAATGGCCAGGTTAATAGATTTGAAAAAAAAATATGTTTCTTATAAATTCATGAACAACGTTGTCAACTATTGATTTTTTCGTGCGATTAATACTTTTGTCTAAAAAAAAAAGGTTAGCGTGGTTCTATCCGGGCGCTCGCGCTGCTAGTCGGAATTGAACGCACAGATAGGTACTCGTACTGCCACCTAGGCGGGTATGAGTATTGTGTTCATTTAGTTCCAGTCATGTTCAAGAGACTATAGCAGTGTAAACATTGTACACAGTTGAAATTAGTATTTTTCTTGTAGGTATATTTTTTTTATACTTTTATCTGGACCCTTAAAAATATCAATTACATGGCCGCGGCTACATATAAAAAAAAAACACAAAGGTTTCACAACCTTCCAAAAACCGAAAGTTTAATTTTAAAAACGTTGACTAACGTTGTGTCTATAAACTTTTAGTTATAATGAACTACAAAACTATTTTAATTAAAAAGCAATTGCTTCCCGCTATTTCAACACGAGTAGCTATCTATTTCATTATTTAATGAGTGTAATAAACTTTATGACTATCCAATATAACCTTATTGTATAATAATGAAATTATATTTATTATTTATTTATATAATGGTAATTTTATTAAAGGGAACTTTTGTCCGATATGGTTTTATGGTATGGTTTTTATTTAGTCATTATTCAAATTCATTTGAATATATTTATTTGCATTGTGAGGACTGTAGCTCGGGTATGAATTACAGGGTCGTGGATTTTTTTTTTTAATTGATTTAAACTAGTGCTTGACTGTGATCCTACCTGATTGTAAATAGTATTGCAATCGTTGATGGTGAGGTAATTAGTTTAATATGAGCCTATTCACTCTAGCTTTCAAGACATCTGAATTATAATCGGAAGGGAAGACCGCAGCAGGCAAATTGTTCCAGTCCTTCGATGTACGCGGTAGAAACGACGAGGCGAAATGTAAAATTTTGTGTTTTCTGCACTGCACTCTCTCTTTTTCACTCTTATGAAAAACAAGTGAAAAAACACGTCATTTAATCACAAAATACGTTAAAATATCATTGTTATAGTTGTAAGAAAAGCATTTGAATAACTCTGAATGGACTTAAATTTGGACCTTGGCACCTTAGTAATTTTTATTCAGCTCACTATTACCTATCCAATAATCCAACGATATATTACAAAGCTCTTGGAAGGTTGAACCAGATTTCATAGAAACCCTATTATTATTTCCTTTCATTAAAGCAACAAGATACGTTTCTCCCACGATCTCTTTGGATATCACAGTATATTACACTTAGGTTACTTATTAACAATTCCCAATTCTGAAAGACCTAAACTAACTTTTATTTTGAAGTTACAAATCCAAAGGATAATTAAATATTGTGATAATTTAGTGTCTATACAATAGAATTAAAACTCTTATGATTAAAAAAAAAAAACATGGCATATTGTAGCCATTCTTTAGAGAAGCTATCTTCTCTAAAGAATGGCTACAATATGCCATGTGAGGTGAGAGAATATTATAAAATACAAGACAACATAAAATTTCATGTCAACGTCATAAAATGCAAGAGGCCAATGTTTACACAACGCTTTAAGAATATTTTAATATGACACCTCGATATTGCGCTTTCAACGGTCGGGCATCGTCGGCAAATGTCGTCAGTCCTCGGTTTCGTAATCGGCGCGTGCGACGCTAAATAGTAATGGCGAAAGCAAACAGGTGCCTACTGTGTGTTTTATTCATTTATATAGAGATGCTAGACCTCATCTGTTGTATTGGATACTGTGAATTGTAAGGCGTTTTAGTTTTATAAATGTTTGTTTAAGATTTTAAGTCGTATCGTGTGTGCGAATGTGTTGAGAGAATTAAACTTGTGTGTGTTTGACATACAGGAATGGTAGAGGTGCTAATGATGCCTGTGTTTGACATAGTTACTCATTTTCTTCAAGGTTTTTATGATTAAGTGACCCTGTTATTTTATGGCGTGGCTAAACATCAATCAATCAAAGCATTTATTTAAAATAAACCATTTATAAGCATTTCTGAATTATCGAGAAGTCAGTCATTTAGAAAAATGATTCTATGTAATTGCACATTCCAAAGCGTAGTTCTCTATAAATATAGTACTTATGTGTAACAAACTTCATGTACAGTCTTTTAAAACATATAACTCAATTACATAATATCAATTTAAATTCCTAAAATAGTCACTTGTTTTTAACAAATATACTAGTTACTATTTCAAGAATTTTTAAATATTTTTAATGATATTAAAATTAAAATAATTAGTCTAAGTATATATGTTTTTGACAATTTAATATTATTTATATTTTTACGTAAAAGAAATGTATAGTTTTTTATTCGCATATAAAATCATTGTAAATTTTCTAGTGTGTCATGAAGTTGGTATGTGTGTCATCTCGTGACTACATCAGGGAAATCTGCAAGCCGGCACAAAAACTGTCATGTTCATCAAGCGATCGCTAATCTTATATAAATTATAGGTACAGTGACCCACTTACATGTTTTTCTGAAAAGTTACCGATGATATTTTCTGTAAATAAATATAGCAGTAACCTACTTCCTTTTTTTTGAGGTGGGAAATCATCAAATGAATTCTCCCGCTCTTAGTCGAGCGAGAGGGCGTGTGAAACGTTTACTGACCAAAACCCTCTTGTGTTCCTTCAGTTACCCTTTGCATTCCAAGGCTGCGGTACCCGCAAACAATCCTTACCTAATTTATCTATCTCAAGTAAAAAAATAAATAAAGGTACAGTCAGACAATTAATTGTTTATAACCTCATAATTATTATTTGCATGCTTTATAGTATGAAGTTCTATTTATCTGTAATGCAGTTCAACATTTTTAACATTAGTTAAGTTTCAGTATACAAAGACTTAAAGTGGTAAATAATAAATTTTCCTGACTTTGACTATCAGGCATTTAAATTATTCTAACTTTGACTACAAGGAATGTAAATTATTTCAAGCACTCATTATAAAATTGCATTATCTACTCTAAGCTTTATTAGTAGGAATATTGTTTTTCTATCTAACCCACAAATGTAGTTGCAAGATTACGAAACAGAAATACTAGCGTTAATTAATTATATTTTTATTACAACTGTTTTCGTATCCAATTTTAGTAAAAGCAACAGTAAAATCTAGCAATTTTACACATTTAACAGTTTTTCAATTAACTTTAGTTGAGCAATCGTACGAATATTGCACATGGAGTTAACTTTCAAAATGTTAACTGGCATAACATTTAAACGAGTTATGGTAGTTACACTGTTGGTAATTTAACTACTAGAGCTAAACTAAGGTCAACACTCGAACGATAAGGTAATAAACACCTTATAATAATTATAAAAATCCTACCAAACACGCAACCCTATCAATCATTCAGTTTCTTAAAAGGCATTTTTTTTTAAATAATCGATTTTCGGCAAGACTGAAAAATGTACCTTACTGACTAAACACACAGTTCATTGATTTCTCAGGATCATATATTTTTTATGGGATGCGATAAGGTTGAATATCGTCTGGCACAGAATCTTGTTCATATCCTACCGGAATAAGCGTTTCTAGCGAATCGGAAAAGATAATGACTGAAAAGATATACAGAAATAATGTTCTTCCGTCGGCCTTAATACTCGTATTCGGAAATGTTCGGGCAAAACAATGCGTGTTCGGTTACTTGGTACAATCGGTAACAAAGGTTGCTGATATATACACCGCTAAATTTTAGTCGTTTTAATCCCGTGGAGGGTTGATCCGTGGAGGGTTGTAGGTACATGAAACACTATCGATTTGTAAAGACAATTTTTTATTTTTATTTTTTTTTATTAGTGATAGGCTTGCGTTTGACCACTATCTCACCTGATGGTAAGCGATGATGTGGTCGACGATGAAGCACGCTTGCCTAGAAGAAACCTATTCACTCTCGACTTAAAGACTCCTAAGTTCTAGCTATCAGGAAACACAGATTCCGGCAGGGAATTCCACTCCTTGGCTGTACGCATAATAAATGTGTTCGCAAAACGTTTTGTGCGTATGGGTGGGATGTCTACCATGTACCGGTGGCGCAACGCTGTACGTCGTGTGGTCCGATGATGGAACGGACTTGGCGGAATTAGATTGTGCAATTCCAGTGCACACTCCCCGAAATGATGAAAATTAAAAAATAAAGTACCTTTTTTTCAAAACTCGTATTAATTTACGCATGTACGAAATTAATTTCTTTACGTCAGCTGAGCGATTTCATTGACTTGTAGTTAATAGTCGTTGTTGCGTACAAACTACCTACAGGTCACTGAACTTGCTCAGATGACGTTTTCTTAAAGAAATTAATTTCGTACATGCGTAAATAAAAGAGTTTTGAAAAAAGGTACTTTATTTTTTAATTTTATCTTTATAAATCGATAGTGTTTCATGTACCGGATCGACCCTCCACGGGATTAAAACGATTAAAATTTAGCGGTGTAAATATTTTTAAGTAGCAACTTACTTTTGCGATATTGATAATATTATAAGTGATTACATTCATCGATATTAATTGTGTTAGCATTAAAATTACTAGTTATAGTAATTTTGACAACAGAATCGTGAATCGCAATGTAAATTTATTCATTGGCAAAAGAAATAATTCATAAATTGGCTTATGTTGCTAACGGTACCTGACGATTTGTTAGATATATTATTATTTTGTTTATACAAATGTCGAAAATATTTGTTCAAATTGCTAAATAATTAACGTAACACTGTTAATTAAGTGTTCTATTACAGAAATGTGTGTTAATATTTCGTTACGGAATAAAATTTAGAATTTTAGTTCAAATACAACATTCTACGACTTAGTTTGGTTTGAGTTCAATGCACTAAGAGAGTATTATATCTAAAGAAATGAAATTTATATAAGAAATATTTTAAAAAACCTGAACACTGGTAATACCTGAACTACGAGTATAAGGCCAAAGTCATCAAAGATTGAGATGAATTCAAACGACTATCATAATCTTACAAGGTTACATTGCAAAGCAAATTAGTTACATATATACTGTCCCACTCCTGGGCAAATTAAGGCCTTCCATTGTTGCCAGCTCTGAGCATAACAAGAGGTCCGGAGATTCTTAGCACCCCTGGCTGGACAGATTGATACATAGGTATTTTTTACCTTTATTTCTTTTTTTTAGGAACCTACTATGTTTTCTCTTCAGCACTGTTAGTTGACTGGTAGATGCTTTAGGCGTTAAGTTCGCCTTTGTACCTTTATGTTGCAAGAAGTTTTAATAAATAAATTAACTGACTAAAATAGTCTCATAGCAATTTATCAATATTTTTATTTATTTGTAGGTACATACATATAAAGTATAAAAAAGAAGATTGCAGAAAAGTTACAAAGGTTATACTTCTATCTATCTATTAAATATTACATACTTAAAATAATTACACTTTTAATGTAATTTTTGTTTTTTTGTTATTTAATATATTTTTTGAGCACTACTAACTAATATTGTGGACTAAAGAATTTTGTGTTAATACAACAATGATTTACAAACACATTCATCCTTAAACAAATAATCAATCCATTGACATAAGCTCACAGCAACTGATCTATAACGAGTGTTTTACTTGGCTACCGAGTGTGTGCGTACGCGCAATCAAACAAACATACACACATGTACACATACATGTGATCATGTTACTCAACCTGACGACCTGTCATTGTTGGAGTCAACAATATGGCACGAGGATAGGGTTGGCAGAAAATGATTTTTAAATGTTTTTTCCTTGTATTACTTTGGATGCTTACATTTAAGAAAAGAATGTGACAGTTGTGATAGGGATTCCTATAATTAGAATGAAATTAAGGCAATAAAAAAATACAAAAATTGTTACATGTGTATTTTTGTCTTTAAAAATCTCACTAGTTACAGGCATTCACCACCAAATTTTACAATCTGTTTTTTAGTAATGTCACTTTTGGTAACCTTCATCATCATCAACATTTCAGAAAAAATATGTCCACTCTTGGACATAAATCTCCCGCTATCGTTGCCAACGACCGGTACTGCCTATCTCGTATCTACCAGAACCTATAGCAACCTTCAAGGACAGAATACCAAAACACTATTGAAAACAAAATAAAAATGCACTTTACAAAATAATTGCTAAAAACTATCGATCACATCGTCATTATATCAGTCGAAAGATGTCCACTGTTGGACCTAAACCTCCCCCTAAAGTCGCCACAACGACCGATCCCGCCTGATTCGCTTCTATCAGAACCCATAGCAACCCTCAAGGTCAGATTACAAAAACACAATTGTAACAAAATAAAAACGCACTTTCAAAAAAATGCTGAAAACCGTCGATCACAGTTACAAAATTTCTCCACATAGCAACCCTAAATAGTAGCGTTATTTGTAATCCATGACAAAGCGGTTAACCGGACCATTAGTTCTTTTGAAAGCAATAAAATTGTAGCTTGGACTATTGTGTTAACTTTTTTGTATATAAAAGTGATATGTTGAAATGTTTTTTTTTTGACTGGGTGCAGCGTGAGACACTGTGTTCATGAATGACAGTTGTCCCCTTGTGTTATATGATGACACAAATTTTGCATTAAGCGTGTCGTGTATTTTGTCCAGAAAGTTTGATGTTGCCACACTGTGTGTGTAAGCTTTCATTCATGTTTGTTGAAGTTTTTAAGCACTTTTAGTGGAGATGCGTTAAATGTTTTTATTTGTCACACTAATCACACTATCACATTAGTGTGGTAATGTCACACTAATATTATAAAGGCGAAAGTATGTGAGTGTGTATATTTGTTACTTCTTCATGTTTGAACAGCTGAATGGATTTCGATGAAACTTGGTACATGAGTAAAGCATGTCCTGGAATAATACATATTTTTATCCTAGGAGTATGTTTACTTGAGATATAATAATAATATTTTACCATTTTTCCTTGGATCAGTAACTTACTTATACATTAGAAGATAAGTCTAACTATCATGTATTGTAACTACAATTGAAGATAATACCCAGTATGTTGGTGCTTATCACGATATTGCATCAAAAATAATAAAAATTCAGCCAAATACTGAGAGCTCTTTCTAGACGGTACCCTATTAATGTCCCATAAAATTGCTCTATCAAATAAATGAAGCATAAAAAAACCTACATTAATATTAAAAAAGACTCCTTGAGCAAGTTTTTTTGCAAATAAAGTTAATCGAATAAAAACTAAGTTTCAATTAAAGATGTTTTTGTACCTAAATTAATTATATTCAATCACAATTTATTACAAATCTATAAACTAAAGATGACATAATCTGTGGCCTGTGTTTCTTAAGGCCTGTCGTAACGTTTCGGGGACCTTGACGAGTACATACGCACTGCATACATTATATACAACACATTTGCATATTCCTAAACTTAAGTAAGGTTGAATATTTTAAGTAAATAGTACGTGTAAAAATTATTTCCTAGGTTTGAAGTTCTTTTATATTTTTTTTTGCATATGTAAAATATTGAAAAAAAAAACTATTTGTTTATGGAAATTCACATGTATTGTATAACCATATATTTGTTGAAGCCTAATTATATTGACACAAATGAGAACTACTTACTTTATTTATTATAGATAGAATAAGTAAAATAAAAACATTTAATTAATTAAGAATCGGGATAGCTTCCTTAAGAATTGGAATGAGAAAGCAATGAACCGTGATCATTGGAAAGAATGGAGGGAGGTTTTGCCCAGCAGTGGGACAATATAGATTAATAATATTATTAATATAATTTAATTAAAACGATATATACACTAAAGAAAAAATAATAACTCCTATCTAAAATATGAAATCAAGTATGCAAAAAAGACTGGCGATATTGCCACGTTATACAGCAATGTTTAATCTTTGTTGAATAATTTAAATTATTCTAATAGTTTAGTGAACAATTTAATTTTGTTTTACTAACTATTTATTTATGGAAATTCATACATATTCGTATTATAAAATTATTTGTTAAATAATTAACTGTCAGTTAGCAATTGTGTAATTGTTTTTTTAAGTGCTGATTCTGTTAAAGGCTGCTAGTACGATTTTTTGGACAATTAGTTTTGCTTAAACTGTTTTATTTTATTTATTTATTAAAACTTCATGAAACACAAAGGTACACAGGCGGACTTAATGCCTTAGGCATTCTCCACCAGTCAACCTAGGGTGGTGAAGAGAGAACCGGGCAGTTTTATGAGGGCACAGATAGTTTCATTGACAAATAAATGCATTATTTATTGATATTATAATTGATTGTGTTGACAGCTAATAACAGGCTTCGTAATTTCACTACCAATAAAAGAATTATACGTTTCAAAGTATGTCATGACGAAACATTAAATGACAGCTTTGTAAGACCTTATGTAAGAATTGTACATTTTATTTGAAGTTTATAAAGTCGTCAAAGGAAAAAGCAATTAATTTTGACCATTTTATCCTCTTGTTAAAACTTAAATGACTAAATGCAGGCTTAACGACTCGCGGTTACCTGACAAAATTCTAAATTGCTTACAATCAAACTTGTATTGTACAAACGTCTGACCTCTACGAATCCTGTTTGGCTAGAAAAAGGAAAACTGTATAACAGGATTTTTTTTTGCATAATAAAACCAATTATTTATTTAATATTAAATATGTTATAAAAATCACAGAGCTAAATCGTTTAGTACAATAGTATAGATTTTGCACAAAAACTCCTTATATAAATGAAGGAAAACATTGAAATAGGACTCTTCAAAATTTATCCCCCCACCAGATTAAATTGGGGATGAAGTTTATTATTTTCACTAATGGGTAAGCTAAATTAAATAAAAATGTCGGAAAGATCTTAAGACTATCACACGCAAGAAATATTAAATACGAGAGAATGATAGGATTGCGTGCGGGATCGAGAAAACGCAACAAACGCGCTACTCAGTCGTAATACCGGTGCGCATGCGCAGACCGATACACTTTCCTAGCTCCGCGCTACGCATACAAAAGATATCAACGAGCGCTAACAAAATGTGCTTGTAATTATTTTCTTGAGAACTTTTACTAAAGAAAATTCTGTCGCCAGAATTCTTCCACGTAGAGACTTATTTTAAAGACTGCAATAACTACAATAACTACTACAAAAAGAACAGTTTCGAAATTGTCTCCCCGCGTCGCGAAACGAGACAACATTGTGTAACACACGAAAACTGCGAACAATTACGCGACGTCTGATTAAAATAAGCGAAAAAATCTTACCGCTTGCAAAAAACTGTTTGGTTATAAGTGAAAGTCGCTCCCGTAGAACCAACTAGGGGAGTATTGTTATCACTTTATTGGCACACAACACTATTTGGATCACTTTTGGGGACATGTAAGCACTTTTGAGGGGGGGGGGGGTTAGGGGGTAAAGTTCGTTGGTCCTTGGGTTTGAATTTGGCGCGTTGAGGCGCTCACTGTGCGGGCGCTCGAGACGGCTGGCGGCAAGAGACTGCGCGCGCAACTCCCACCATGGCCGCCCGAAATACTAATCACCTTGCTATCGAGACTGTGATTGAGGCGCATGTGACAAGAGATAGCGATTAGCTACCGTATGAAAACTGTGTTATGAAAAGGGTTTTTCTTTGGAAAACCCATAGGATTCGGCTGAAATGTGAAACAAATTTTAACAGCAGGGTCGAAGCCTACTGAGGCCATGGGTTGTAAGGTTGTACGAAAGAGAACCCGAAAGCCCTGGAACGAAGGCAAAGAAGGAACAGGAGTGGATTTTAGTCAGTAAAAGTCTAACACGGAAGGGCGAGAGAGGTCATTGGATGATTCTCACTTAAAAAAAAGTTATATATTTGACTGTCTTTAAATATTATTATTAAGACGTGACCTTGAGTATTGTTTCTTGATAAGTTATTATGTCATGTACTGGAAATAAATGTATAATTTCTAACTAATACTGAAGGAGCTGAAGCACTGTTCTACTTACAGAATGATGCGACAAAACGTCTTGTGTCTTTTTAGTTTTGTTTAATATATCATAGAGATGTAGAAATAACTACAAATGAATTCTCATTTGATCATAATTATTTATATGATATAATGATTAAAATATAAACTTTGTCAAAAATTGTCAACATTGTTTATGTTGTTGTTTTGTTGTTCTTATTAATTGTTGTTGTTGTTCATTTATTAACCTCTCGTGCGCCGTAATTAGAGACACAATTAAAAAGCCATTGTGTCTCGCGTGGATCCACGTTTAGACACACAACGGGTTAAAAAAAACCCTTTTACTGAATCTAGCGACAACTGTGACAAAACCTCTTCAACTTATCCCTTGCACCACACCACACACAAGGTGAGACGGATCTAGATACAGCATGTCATTTCTTCCACAACCACAACACATTAGAGGCTGACCAGCTGAGGTCGCTGGGATAGGAAGCTGTGACGTCATAACCAATCCAATGCTAGTGCCGTATTCGTCATTAACCGATAATAGCTGGAATTTTGGAGTTAGCCTTGACAGAAGATCTTTGATGACGTTTTTTTGTGTTACATGCAGTTTGTCAGGTCGCAGATTTTTGTTTAATTGTTATGAACACAGGTGCAATGTAAATTCTGTAAGGTAAAACTCTATACTTTTCATTTTTTTTTTCTTCGAATTAAAAAAGTCAGCTTTTGTGCCCTTTTGACCTAAACTTCAGCCACATGTTATTTTCTTTGAATAGGAAAATTTTCAATAAAAACTTCTTCCGCTTTGGATAGATCGTGAGTGTGACAATCACACTTTTATGGACTGAAACTCACCTATGCTCCTTCAGTTGTCCTTTGGGTTCTAGAGTACGGTTAATGTTTACTTACTCAGCTTTTCAGTTACAGATCTTTTTTCTTTTTTGATAATTAATTTCTTCATAAATTCTTATAATATAGCTATAGGACCTTTCGCTTCCAATAGTTTAACTTAACATTATTTTATCGGTCCTTTTGATATAAGGTGACTTTTTAAACCTTTATTTTGACCACACATCTTATTAACCTTTTAACCGTCTACGTCGGATACATACGACAAACACTCTCACCTTTATTCTGTCAGGGTTCAACATCCACGATCAAATACTCCGTTTTGTCAGCTCTTCTATCACTTATGGGGATTGAAGATCCAAATCCAAGCGACCCTGGCGAATAGCACACGAAACACTCGTCGAACCAATCCAACGCAGACCAATAAAGAGTTAAAACTGTGAATATTCGCGTATTCTCATCTCGTGATCATAACAAAAAACGCCTAGCTGACACTTCGCGTGACCCAAGGGCTGGATTTTACCTCGGTCAGAGATTAAACATTGCCATGGCAATGCTGCCAATCTTTTGCGTACATTTCTAGTCGAGAGCGAGGCGTAGAAATTTTTTGACACCTTATTTAGCTTGGAGTTATTTATTGCCTTTATTGTAAACTAGATTCTACTAGTGGCTTCACCCGTGAGAACGTAGGCTCCTCCGGACACACTTTGGACCTCCGTTAGAACCTCCCCTCCCTCTTAAAGGGTGAGTTTTGGAATTCCTTTCTTATTACTCACCTACGTCATAAAAGCTCAGCTTCACGCTCCTAGTCCCGGTAGTTTTGGCTGTTCGTTGATATGTCAGTCAGACAGTTTCTATTTTTTCTATTTTATTACAGGCTTTTATTTAGTTTTAACTTTTTTTTTTATTGTGGGAAAAAATCATCCAATGACAACCCCCGCTCTTGGGCGAAGCGGGAGATAGTGTCAGACTCTTACTGACTAAAAGACCCACCCTGTTCCTTCTAGCTCTTCATACCGGGGCTCGAGCGCCCTTTCGGATAACCCTGGCCCAGTAGGCTTCGACCCGGCTGGGTCCCTGCTGTTGCTGACAACTCCTTGAGGCGCGCGGGAACAGTGCGCGCCGTCGACGACTTGGGCTTGGTCCGGACAGTTACCGGACGGCCGGACAGCGAGCTACCCATTGCTCACTGTCCGCAAGCCCGCGCCTACGGTGGCCGGAAATGACAATGCAAAATCATTATGACATGGAGCTGATCTGATGATGCAACTGGAAAGTGGCTATAGGAACTTGGTAGTTAAACGACACAATCCCATCGAGTTTGGGCTCGTATGATTCGTCTTGACGCGCATTTATTATATAGGTATACCGAGCTATAAAAGCTTGCTGTGAAAAAAATATTTTCATTAAAATCTTATTTAAACATATAGATAAAGTTTTAATTAGTTAAGTGTTTTTATTTTTCTAATTAAAAATCATACAAGAATAGTGATTAGAAGATTGGTTGCGACATTTTCCTACATCACATACAACTAGTCATCAAGAGTTACATATTTATCGTGACAATATTGTCATCTAAGGTCAAGGAGACAGAAACCATCTTGTGACGTCAGTAAAAATATTATCCGAGTTTCCAATGTCGTGTTCGTCATCGATTACTTATATTACCGATTTCTCTGTAAAGTCATTCAAATTTTGAGTATAGTATTTAGTGACCTTGTGTACTATTTAATGTTAAATAAGGTCACAAGATTTTTTTTTTTTAAGCTATTGCATAGCTTCTATCGCGGGCCTTGAGCGTGGAGACCGAATCCAGAAATTCCGTAACGAAAATAACCTAACCCCACTCATTTGTTTTTTGAGCGTGGTGACCGATAAGAAAACAAATGAGTGAACAATCAATCAAAATTCAATTCAATGTGTGAAAGTGTAACTTCAATTAATATCAAAGAAAAAAAAACAAAGGAAAAAAAAATACTGCATAAATAAATAATTATAATTGCATAAGTTGATAAAAATGCTATGCAATAGCTTTACCGCGGCAGTCCCCGAGTGCCACACGTCTTTTTTAGTTTTTAAGAAATCTCGTGTTTGATTTTCTGAAGTTCTTTTGACACTATTGCCAGCGGCTTCGCCCGTGTGATAGTAGAAAATTATCCCAAGGATACATGTTCCCGAGATAAATAGTATCCTATATGTTATTCTAGGACATGGTCTACTCGTGTACCAAGTTTCATCGAAATCTATTTAGTAGTTTTTGCGTGAAAGAGAAACAAACAGCCATCCAAACTTTTGCGTTTATAATATTAGTAGGACTTAATCAGTTTATCAATAAATATACTAAAATAGAATATTAACAGTAAAAACAATATAAAAATGGTAGCAAAACAAAAGAGATAATACAACAATTTTTAATAAATATTTCTGTTTCTCTTGTCAAAACGCCGTTTCCTATGGCACCTGTAGAGGCGTGCGTGATGAACTTTGACTTCAAAGACTATGTTGGACTTCCCTTTCTTATTAGCAGCTTTGAAGCTTTATAAATTCGTTTTTGATGAAGATGTTTCATTGTTTTATATTTATTTATTAAAACTAAAAAAGCACGCAATTTCTCTATTAGTATCTATTATAGTAGGTATATATATACGTAGTTATATAAAATGAAAACTAATCGAAATTGTATGTTTCAATTGCACCATACAATTACATATACAAAGTTATCAACTTGTAAATATGATGCAAATTATAAAAAAAATACTTGGTTGTAAATAAATTAGGAACTAATCCATTAGTTCTTCTTTTTCATCTCGTGTCGATCTGACTCAAATTTTGTCCAACCAATATTTAGCCATGTTCCATCCCATACTTGAAGTATCATTGTTAAAAATCGCTTCGGTTTAAGCCAATTCAGTAGTATAATAGAAAGCTAAAACTTGTCACTAGCCTAATGGTAGAACAGGTCCAATGCTGACGACCAATTAAATAACCATTACAACTCCCTTGAATCGTATTCACTACATTCTAATATCGCTAAACAGAAATTGATCTTATCGACGACATAAACAGACAGACAAAAACTGAACGCATGGTTGATTTAAATATTAGGATGTATCAATTTTATTAACACATTATATTCATATATGCGTAGCGAATATAAACAGACAATGCATAGAAGACAAATGATAGGCAAATTAGAAAACCATAAATTATTAGGGTTACGTACCTCGAAAGGAAAAACGGGACCACTTCTGAGTCTTCTCACAGTCTGACTGTCTGTCAAGACTTTATATCCTGGAGGTATCGAGTTAAAATTAAAATCATATACTCTCTGCGGCCCCTTGAAGTTGTAAAAATTCAAACTTCTAAGTTAACGAAAAAAAAAAAGATACGGGCGTTTAAGTCGCAAAAAACCTGTATTTCGACAAAGTCAAAGTCAAAGTTAAAGCATTTATTTCAAATAGACCATTTGCAGGCACTTTTGGATAGTCAAATGTCGGTCAGTTCAAGAAAAGTGAAGCTAAATTGCACGTTCCAAAGCGTAGACACTCCAAGGGAATCCAAATTCATAGGGCCCTGTTGACCTATAATTCTGAAATCTGGCATGAAGTCTCATAGCACAAGTATAGGAAAAAATCTGAAAACTGTATTTTTTAATGAGGTATCAGAAAAATCTTCGTAACTCAACTCGGGAATTGAACTATTTTCATGTTTGTACGGAACCCTCAATGCGTGAGTCCGACTCGCACTTGCCCGGTTTTTTGTTTGACGATCATGCAAGTAAATGTCAAGGAAAAACTGTCAATTTAGAAGACGACAGTGACAGTTTAATCTAACCAAATCGTGTGGTAATTTCAACTGGTTTGACAAAGTGGTTAATTTGATGTAACACTTCCTAATTGCTAGGCAAGGCATGCCATTGTATCATTTGCTGGTAATAGACGATTTTATCTGACCTATGAGGTGATGGAAAGACAAGAGAATTAAAATTTAAAGGTTAAGTTTTATTGGCATTGAAACATTGTACACTCTTTCATTGGGTCGTACGACGAGTAGTGTTTCACGCGGACCTCAAAGAGATGTCAGCAAACCCGTATGAGCCCAGTAGGGCCAAAGCCCACTGGGAAGCTAACCCATGCTGGGTCCGAGTAGTGTGAAAGTGAAACCCGAGACTCTGAGTTGAAGGCAAAGAAGGAACAAGAGTGGGTTCTTAGCCAGTAAAAGTCTGGCAGGCCCTCTCGCTCCGCTCAAGAGCGGAGGATATCATTGGGTGATTTTCCCACCTACACAAGAAAAAAAACCATGGTGGGTTTTTTTTTTTTGGTGGGTAAAAATCATCCCAATGACATCCCCCGTCCTTCAGATACCGATACAGGAACTCGGGGTCTTGGAATGCAAGATGAAGGGACATATGAGTGAGTATTAGTCAGTAAAAGTTTGAGACGCCCTCACGCTCAGCCCTTCAGCAAGAGAAGTCATTGAATGATATTCCATCTAACAAAAACCGCTTTGGATGAAGCTAGAGAGCATCAAACGTTTACTGACTAAAACCCGCCTAGCCCGTTCCATCATCGTACTACCAGACGTACGGCTATGCGCCACCGGTACATGGTGGATATCCCACCTACACGCACAAAACGTTTTGGGAACACATTCATTGTGCGTGCAGCTAGGGAGTGGAATTCCTTGCCGGAGTCTGTGTTTCCTGATAGCTACAACCCGGGAATCTTTAAGTCGAGAGTGAATAGGTTTCTTCTAGGTAAGCGCGTTCCATCGTCGACCGCATCGTCGCTCTCCATCAGGTGAGATAGCGGTCAAGCGCGAACCTATCAACAATAAAAAAAAACATTTGTGTTCCTTCAATTACCTTTTGATATCCAACCCCGTGATAAACCTTTGGAACAATCTCGCACACAACGCATTGTACTAGTTTTCAATAAAGGTCATAGACATACTTCTAAATATAAAGTCAATAATAGTTCAAAGAGTCGAATGTCATGATGAATTCTTAGAAATATGTGCACGCACTGATACAGGAAATCCTAATTTGAATCCGTGAGTACAGATGTTTGTAAAACTATAGCACTATGAAGGGTAACTCCCAAACCTAGGTCATATTACTGATTCAGTTTTTGTTAGACTATTTATAAATAAAAATATCAATATGTTTACTTTATAGAAAGAAGAAGAAAGAAAAGTATTTATTTTGGCGCAAAAAAACATTGTAGACAACAAAAACTTAAGACAAACACAAAACAAAAAAATAAAAAATAAATAAAAAGTAACATTGTCTGTCACACGTTTGCGCCAAAAAAGGTCCAGTTATAAGTATGTACTTAGTAGGTATTTATTTATTTATTTATTAGAACTTTATGCAACGCACAGGTACAAAGGCGGACTTAATGCCTTAGGCATTCTCTACCAGTCAACCTAGGGTGGTGAAGAGAAAACATGGCAGTTGCACAAAAGAAAAACAACAAAATATGGATTATTAAGAAAAATAAATAAAATAGACATACATATATATTTAAAATAATATATACCTACATATATATTTATATAAAGTAGAAGAAGGGGGGTTTTGAAACGACTCCGCTATTTGGTTTTGCTATTTTTTTTTTTTTAGATATCTAAGTGTCTTAGGTATGTACATAACTACGTACATATATAACTACATTTTTTTATTATGGTTAGGCTCGCGTTTGACCACTATCTCACCTGATGGTAATGATTTAAAGATGACGATGATGTTGCCGATGATGGTGCACGCTTACCTAGAAGCAACCTATTCACTCTTGACTTAAAGACTCTCAGGTTATAGCTATCAAGAAACGCAGACTCCGGCAGGGAATTCTACTCCTTAGCTCCTTAAAAAAGTATTCCTCCAAATTGCTGTAGTCCGTAAATGTGAAAAGAAGACTGGCGACGTGGCCACGATGAATGGCAATGCTAGTTCTTTTGCCAATGACCTTGTCAGCCCTCTGGTCACGCAAAGTATCGATCATTCGGCGAGAAAAAATCATAAAATATAATTTATGATAATAAAGGTCAGACCCTAGAAACAGGCCATCGCCATAATTATCCTTAACGATAATTATGAAATTCCCTGGAAGCTGACTACATCACTGGTGAATACGCAAAATCTGTCCAAAATCAAACTTAGTTCGGGCAAGTCGCCAATTATACATAATTCTATGTTTAGAGTCAATTTTCCTTACACATATTCATTTCGTATTCGTGTTCGTTACTTTCGTTGGGCACTAGTATGAGTTTTGCACAAGATTTAATTGTGGCTATTCTAAGCCGAAAGACATCCACTGTTGGACATAGGCTACCTCCAAGTTTCGCCACAATAAGCGGATCTGTGCATCTCGCATCCATCGGATTCCGGCAACCGTTACCGGAATCGGTAACGGTCCACTTTATAGGAGGCCTTCTAATGCTGCGTCTTTCGGCACGCTATCGTCACTCCAGAACCTTACGGCCCCAACGGCCATCTGTTCTGCGAGCAATGTGGCCTGCCCATTGCCACTTAAATTTGGCAATTCTTCGTGCTATGTCGGCAACCTTAGTTCCCCTGCGAATATCTTCATTTTTGATTCGATCACGCAACGCCCTGCCTACCTTAAGATTGGCGATTCTTCGTAAAAAGATTAAACAACGATAATTATTATTAACTATTAAATATTATTATAATCTTAATTAAATTAAAGACAAAACTACCTCTATACTATCAATAGTGAAATCTTCCATTGGGGCCAATAAAATTAATAAAGAAACCACAAGTCGCCTGAAAGTAATAATTTCCGCGCAATTGATTCATAGAATCTGATTCAATGGAAGACGTAATTGTGGCGACGATTCATTTCTGATCTCGAAATCAAACATTGACCTCATTTGATGGTACCTTGACATACTAACCTAGACATCCCACTTCCTTAACTTTTTAATTCTTTCCGAAAACAAAATCTCATAGAAATTCTTGCGTCGTCCGTTGAATCATTCTTGGGAACTACACTTAATGCAATATGGCGTAATTTTGACTTAATTCCACGTTTCATATCAGGCTTTCGTAATCTTGAAACCGCTTTCTTTTTGGAATCGATGATGAAATATCGGTTATTTGGTTTTTATTAACACAAATGATGTTATTTGTTTTTATGTATTCATTCATTTCAAATCACAATAGACTCAGGATTCATTTTACGAGTGAATAGTAAATGAAAAAAAAAACTAATTTGCTTTCTATCATTTTAAATTGTATTACATGCTTTCATTATATTGGTAAATTTCTATTTTACTGGTTTAACAATAATATTTGTATATGTTATTTTAGTGTTAGACTTTTCTTTTTAGTTTTTATTTAGTATTATAATTTTATGAAGTGTTTTCAATGTCAAATGTAACATTACCTAATCTTTTTTTTGTTAATTTTGTGCATGATGTAAATATTGGCATGCTAACATAACCTAACCGGATGCAGTCGGATGTTTCAGTTTGGATCATTGAATGCCGTTCACACGACTGCAATCGGACTGCACGTTTGGTTTGCAGTTCTATTGCAGTCGTGTCAACTCAAACTGCACGTAAACTGCAATTTGCAGTTGGATTGCAGTTGAAATGCGGTCCGTCTGTCTAAACCCTAAGTATTTGTACTAATTAAAAATGAGTGATGTATAACCAATTATTTACTAACTTGACACTTTGGAACATACTTCATCAACGGCTGAACCTGTACCAATTCCTACTTATTGATGACATGTGTACCATCAAAGACACTACCGCCTGACCACCCCTAAGTTCATTTTTGCTGGCACTCGAAACGAAAACTTCAAAGGGTTTGGTTTGGCGCCGCGCCGCAGGATTGAATCAAAAATTTTTTTAAGTGATCAGGCAGAAATGACCGCGATGGTACAATGAAAAGTGAATTAGAGTTTTCACATTACTAAAAGCCGTTTCCTCGATGGCCTCTTCCAGTGTCAAAAATATCAAATTTTCGATATTTTTATCCTCTGATTAATTAATACTTCCCCTACCATTGTTGGGAACGGATTCACCATCTTTATATAAATACCTACCTATTGTTTCAAAATTGTATGCTACTGGGCCGCTGCTGTAAAGTCATACGTTTTAGAATTAGCAGAACATTAATGGACAAACAGAGAAAATCAAACTTTCTTATTGAATGATAGTATTTGGAATTTTCTTTGTGGCACTTTCTTTTTATTTCTCGTAGGAAACTGCGATAGATTCATGCCACAAAACTGTTAGTTTTGCACTTGCACTACTTAGATTTATGTTTTGAAGTTCTTGATAAACAAAACTTTCTCTATGCAAGTGTTTGATTAGCCAACATCCAACCGACGTGACAACAACGGCTGGCGGAGTGATTAAGCGATTGGCTGCTGCATTGAGTTTCACGGATACAGTTCTCGCACGGAACAAATAATAGGCTAGTTGCCGTAAAAAATGTAATTAGTCCGTCTTTTAGATTATTCAAAAATAAAGGACACGTATTTTTTTATTTGCAAACTAAACTAAAAATTACAAAGATATAGCCCATTAAAGTTACGTGTAACGTCACGCCGTGCTGCATTTTTTTGCACGGGGTGACGTCACACGTAACTTTAATGGGCTATATCTTTGTTATTTTCTGTTTAATCGAAAAAAGAAAAAATACGTGTCCAATATTTTTTTATAATCTAAAATACGGACTAAATAAAATGTAATTATTTTGACCCTGGAAACTACCCTATTGTGTGGCCTAACAGATAGTTGTATATGAGTTCATATGATTGAGACCTACGGATACAGTTATAATAATAGTGTGGAGCAGTGTTTTTTTTTTTAAATAACCCTGACATCACTCAGTTAAACTTCTCGTCACATGCCACGCGACTAAGAGGCAGCTCTCATTTTGCTCTCACGATTTGAAGTGTCAAACTCTATGATAGTATCTTACAGACAGATATTAAGGTCTTTGCAGACCGGCTTGATTCTCTGGGTTACTAATACTTCATAACAAAGGTGCCTTTAAACAAGTTTTTAATGAAAAATATTTTTTTCATTGCAAGCTTTTATAGCGCGGTGCAATACTTACATAATAAATACTCATCAAGACGAATCATACGAGCCCAAACTCGATGGGGTTGTGTCGTATAATAATAATAATAATAATAATAATCATTTATTTCAGGAAATGATTCCCATATAAATTACACATTCCATACAAATATAAATCACAAACACAAATAAAATTAAAATAAAATAAATGTATAACTACCAAGCTCCTATAGCCACCTTCCGGTTTCATCATCAGATCAGCTCCATGTTATAATAATTTTGCATTGTCATCTGATTTACACATGCACGCAAAATTTAAGCTCAATCGGTAACCGGGAAGTGGATCAAATTTAATTTCAGACAAACATCGGGACAAGTGAAACTAAATAAAAGCTTATAAAAAAGGGGTAATTACTATTTCTGAATAGCTTGTTGAAGATTATTAACGCTGGTCGCGTTAATAATATTGTCTGCAACAAACTATTCCATAAAGTAAAGTACTATTGAATGTATGACATGTGGTGCTCTCTCTCTGACGTCTTATGACTAATATGAATTTGTGGCGCTCTGTAATATTTTACACATAAAAATTGGACTACAGGATTTTGAATTTATTTTTTCAAAAATAAAAGTAGCCTATGTTACTCCTTATTACATCAGCTACCTGCTAAAAAAAGTCCCGTTAAAATCGGTCCTGCCATTTCAGAATTAGCCCGGACAAACAGACACACACATTAATTGTAAAAAATATTAGTTTGGTGTATGTACCGTATATATATTCATATGCATGTAGTAAAAAGCAGTTATTTCAATATTACAATCAGACACTCCAATTTTATTTATATGTATAGATGCATAGATGTATAGATAGTATTCCAATCCCATGTTTTATTTCTTCACAAACGGTGCACAAGTAGGAATATTCCTTTTTTTTAATTGAGAAATCATCAAATATCTTCCTCTCCGGGTGGAGCGAGAGGACGTGTCAGAGTTCTACTAAAACCCACCAGTGCTTCTTCAGTTGCGCTTTGCGTTCCAGGGTCACTGTTACTCTTTTGAACAATCCTGCAGCTCAGTAGAATCTATCCAAATGAAACTACGCGCCTTATTGCGCAGTAACACATTTATGTGACAGCAGGGTTGAGAGGTGGGGTACTGTACTTCGAGTAGTTAACTTCACAGGTGTCAATTACTTTGAAATGGCTTAAAGCAACACTAATGTTATAAAGAGGGAAATTTTGTATTTTTGTGTGTGTTTGTGTGTATAATTGTAATGAATAAACTCAAAAACTCTGTGCCGATTTCAAAAATTCTTTCACCATTGGAAAACTAAATTCACCTTGAGTAACATAGGCTATATTTATTGCCCGTGCGATACCGGGACGGACCGCTAGTTTAAAATAAAAAATTACTCTGGTTCTCTTTTGTTATTACTAGCGAACCCCTCAGCTTAGCATCTTCAATTTTTAAGCTATTGCATAGCTTCTATCGCGGGCCTTGAGCGTGGAGACCGAATCCAGAAATTCCGTAACGAAAATAACCTAACACCTCCCACTCATTTGTTTTTTGAGCGTGGTGACCGATAAGAAAACAAATGAGTGAACAATCAATCAAAATTCAATTCAATGTGTGAAAGTGTAACTTCAATTAATATCAAAGAAAAATAAAAAAAAACCGGCCAAGTGCGAGTCGGACTGGCCCATGGAGGGTTCCGTAGCAGCAAGTAACATAATATAAAAGTTTTTGTAGTTCGTTGTAACTTTGATCGATGTTTTAATAATAGTGTATTTTTATAGATTTACGACGTATTAAAAAAAACTACTTACTAGATCTCGTTCAAACCAATTTTCGTTAGTAGTTTACATGGTAATGTACATCATATATTTTTTATAGTATTATCATTCTCTTATTATAGAAGTTACAGGGGGGGGGACACACATTTTACCACTTTGGAAGTGTCTCTCGCGTAAACTATTCAATTTAGAAAAAAATGATATTAGAAACCTCAATATCATTTTTGAAGACCTATCCATAGATACCCCACACGTATGGGTTTAATGAAAAAAAAATTTTTGAGTTTCAGTTCTAAGTATGGGGACCCCCAAAATTTATTGCTTTTTTTCTATTTTTTTTGTGAAAATCTTAAAGCGGTTTACAGAATACATCTACTTACTAAGTTTCAACAGTATATCTCTTATAGTTTTGGAAAAAAGTGGCTGTGACATACGGACGGACAGACAGACAGACAGACAGACAGACAGACAGACAGACAGACATGACGAATCTATAAGGGTTCCGTTTTTTGCCATTTGGCTACGGAACCCTAAAAAACAAAGGAAAAAAAATACTGCATAAATAAAATAAATAAATAATTATAATTGCATAAGTTGATAAAAATGCTATTCAATAGCTTTACCGCAGCAGTCCCCGAGTGCCACACGTCTTTTTTTTAAATTCCTGGTTATTCATATGCATGATGAATCACTCTGTCTATCGGTGGAAACCGCATGAACATCCGATCAGTTTTTGTTTATCGCGAACATACAGACAGAAAAACATTGTGGAGGACTTTGTGTTATAATATATAAGGAGGACTAATTTTTGTCAGCGGCTTCGCGCACATGAAAATAAAAAAATATCCTAAGGGAAAATACTCCTAGAATAAAAAGTATCCTACGTGATATTCCAGGATATACACACGGGTAATGTGTGTCCTTTATTTCAATCCGTTCAACTGTTTGAGAGAGAAGGAGCACCAAACGTTCACAAATACATACAAACTTTCGCTTACAATATTATTGTATAGTGTGAAAACACATCCTCAGAAAATTTATGAAATACGAGTATTACAAATCTGTTCCCAGTAGTTGCTGTAAACGCATCGAAACGCACGTAGTCATAACGCATTACGTTACGTTTCAAGATTATAGTAATCATAGTATAAGGATTAAAAACTCAAAGTTATTTATGAATGATTAACAGTACCAGTCTGATATAATTATAAAATAATAAATAAATAATACTAAAATAAATTGTGGTGAGGGCTTTTTTTTGGTGGGTAAAAATCATCCAAATGACATCCCTCGCCGTTGGGCGGAGCGGGAGATAGTGTCAGACTCTTACTGACTAAAAAACCCACCCCGTTCCTCCTTGCCTTTCATACCGGAGCCGAGCTGCCTTTCGGAGCTAACCCTGGTCCCAGTAGACTTCGACCCAGCTGGGCCCTTGCTGTTGCTGACAATTCCTTGAGGCGCACGGAAACATTGCGAGCCGTGGAACAGTGCGCGCCGTTAGTGGTGAAGTCCATCGCAATTTTCTGCACTAGTGCGAAATACACAACAGTGCAAGCCTAGAAGCAGTAAGGGTAGTAGCGGGTTTTAGAGTGTGTCGAAAAATTTGATTTTTGTTTAATAACGGATTTGTCTATTTTTTGTTAAAATAATCTCATTAGGGTTATTAGTTATGGTAAAAACGTGTCGAAATCCAAATTTCTTGTGGATCATTAAACTGGTTAATAGTGTTTTCAAGGTGGCATTCAGCGCATTATCTGTATGAAATAGTGTAAAGAAATCTGCTTAACTCGTAAACAAATCGATCATCGAATCAAGAATCTGTAAGCACCTTTAGTTTATCAACATGTTCTCGCGGCATTGACCCACATGTGAGTATCGATATTCGGTTACAACACTAGCACTCGGTGACGAGCATCGAATACACCTCTATAATTAATGTGTCATTTGTATATTTTAATTTTTAGTCTGTGGCCTCGACATATTGAAGCAGGTTTGAATCTTTGAATCTTCTTGATTGGAATTCGAATTAAAGTTAGGGCTTTTGTTTGGGAATAATGAGCGTAATTAGGACAGTTAGTTAACTAACACTTGATATTTTAATCAGATATAGTATAGTCGGCTTTATAATGTTTCAACTGTTGGTACTCAGACCTCATCTCTAGGAGAGGGAATGGGCCATAATCCACCGCGGGCCCAGTGCGGGTTGGTGAATGTCACATGTCTTCGAATTTTTGGTTCTAAAACATGCTAGTTTTCTCACGATGTTTTCTTTCGCCATTTTGAGAGCAGTGGTGATGAAATAATTTACACAAAGTAATGCGCCTGGCGAGTTATGAACACGTGGCCTACAACTCGTAAGTCTGGGCCGTTACCACTCGGCCACCACTTCTCTCAAGTCTCAGATATACTGCTAAGCTTTTCACTGTGTGGTTGTCACAGAAAATACTGCTGCCCATTCTCTGGTGATGACATATGACACTAAAACGTGGTCCCTAACAATGGACCTTATGAGAATCCACCCAAAGAGCAATAGACAGGGCTATGCTCGGAGTTTCCTTGCGTGGTCGAATCAGTGATGAAGATATCCGCAGGAGAACCAAGGTTATCGACATAACCCGAAGAATCACCAAACTTAAGTGGCAGTGGGCAAGGCAATATTGCTCGTAGAACGTATGATCGATGTTGCTGAAAGGTTCTGGAGTAGCTACTACGCATCGGAAGACGCATCGGAAGGTCTTCCGCATGGTGAACCGATAACTTGATGATGCAAGATGAACAGGACCGTTCGTTGTGGTGATACTTGGGGTAGGCCCATGTCTAGCTGTGGACGTCTTTCAACTGAAATGATGATGATACTGTTGAGCTAATAACAACGTTAATCTTTGGACGTAAGGTTGGAAAAGGGTTGTAGAGTAAATGATAAATGATCTTTATTTTGCAAATAGGTTTTTTAAAAAAACACTATTACACGTCAATTTTGTTTTCAGTCAGTTTAAACTAGATGAAGCCGGTGTTTTGTAGCTGACTACCCTAAGAAGAAACACCGAAACAAACTCAGGGGTCAACGTCTCTTTTAAAGTCCATACAGTAAAGAACATGTAATGGTCAAATCATATAAGAACCATGCAGATTAGTGTCTCAGATGGCCTTTAGAGGAAAGAACCACACAGATTTGAGTGGACCTGTCCAGTCAGTGCAAGCATTTGTCAGTATTCGTGTGGCTCAAACTAAGGACTGCTAAGGAGCTCAACGACTTGACGAACAATGTGGTTTTGTATTGCGATAAAGGAAGATACTAATCGATTATTTGCTTCTGTGGTTGCAAGAATAGCACTTCTTAATGCCATGGTTATTACTGAATCAAAGAACCAATAAATTAGGTGCTAAACAGTGAAGTGTCTTTCAACTATTGCAGTCGTTGTGTCAATAGTTTTTATTGAAAATGGTGTCTTTTTGTATTAGTTAAACTTGAATGTAATGGACAACACAGCAAAATGACTGTTACTTATTCTTTTCACGGATGTTTGATAGTATACTTCGTTACATCAAGTCCATTGCCACTTCCAGAACAATATCAGTGTCATGAATGAGTGAATGATTTTCTTTTTTTTTCTAACTAGCTTTTACAAGCGGCTTCGCTAGCGTAAAAGTAATTTTGGACAACCTTTTCATCCCTTAAGGGGGTAAATTTTGGGAAATCCTCTCTTAGTGCTCGCCTATAACATAAAAAAAAATCTTGTGCAAAATGCGACTTTTTAAATCTATCATAATATAAAATAATATGTAATGTATTATATGATTGCCTTTATCTTGCGGTGTAAACTGTTAATATAAGTTGATAGATAACTAAATAAAAATAAATAAAAATACTTTGAATTTTTTTCCATCCAAGTAAGAAAAGTAACTGTTTTAGTAAAATGCATTTTCCGGCTCAAAATCAAAGTATTCCTGCCAACGTTTAGCTTGTATTGCCTATCTAATCTAAATCTGATTTTGATTCATTCCTATGTAAAAATAACTTCAAGCTACACTCATTCATACTTTTTTATACACCGTAAAATATAATTAGTTGACCGGAAATAAAAACATTCTTGAATCTATCTCATACATTAGCATACAACACTCGAGCCTTAACGCGTAAATAATGATGTCATGACCATGATCTCATATAGAATTCGGTTAATGTCACTGTTTTTTTACAGGGCTACTCACAACCTCATGGACAGAAGTCCAACGTCATCGCCATGTCGTAGTCAAGTACCACAGACGATAGACACAAAACAAAAACGATACAGCAGGTTTAATTCTTACAATATCTGTCTTGGGATTTTCTGGTGGCGTTGAACACCTCATCATACCTAGCTTTTTCCCAACTATCTTGGAGTCGGTTTCCAGTCCAATGGGATGCAGCTACACACCCCTACTTTTTAATTAGTACACAAAAAAATGGGGCTGTATCTGTACCCGTTACTGATCATATTTTTTTTCCGAAATCCTAAAATTGACGGAAAGGTAAATTCATCATAGATTCAATCATACATAACAATTGCTAGCAGAAAATACTGCAGACAGTGTTTTCCATTTTAATAGTCATTTATTCATTCATAATGAATAGCCTGCACAATATTTCTATAAATTGAGAGACATTTTTGGATAAACACAAACGCTAATAACTTTGCTGTTTATGAATATTATTTATTGAGACTTTACTTCAATAATAACAAGGGCTTTTCTAATCAATTTTAAATAATTAGTGGTGTATAACTATGTTTTACATGAAGCGACTGCCTAGCAGACATTTACAACCCAGATACTGGGCAATACGGTACTCCTTGAATAGACTGATAGACTTTTGCCATCTTTATGCGAATGACAACCGGGACCATCAGCTTTACCTGCTTTCCGAGGTACCGAGTATCAGTAATGTCCTAGATTTTAGATAAGTACAAATGAATTGGTAAATTCGCATTGGTTCCAAACTACCTGCCCGGTTTCCAGTAACCAGCATGAGAGCCTTAACCACAAGCCAAACATTACATTTCTGGAAAAAGTTATAAATGTTATACAAATTACGCTCGTGCATGCCTGGGAACAATGGATTTTTAAATTTTTTTACCAAATCCTGCTGTGGCTCTTGAAAAGTTGGTCATAATATCCATTGCTATGCATATCTTTCTTTATTTTTTTCAGATTGGCCTAGAACATCAGCATTATTCATGCGGCATCGTTGATTTTTTAGTTGGTATTCTGCTTATTTACTGTCATGGATCTCTTACGCTGGGTTAAACCCATTCAGAAAGTACTGTGACGTGTCCATCAGGAGACTGTTCATTACGTCCTAATTTGAAATACCATCCAAAGCCTTTGGAATAAGGTGTAAAATCGTATGTATTTACAATGAAGAACAACTGACCTTGGGTAATCCTTTAAACCGATACTTCAAGTACAGTCATAGTTTATTTATGACGATTGAGAAGGTATCTTGTTATTGATCACACACGCTTTACACTTTTTTATAAGGTCCATCATGGTGGTTTCTCCCGCTCTAGAGCGGAGCTCGAGGACATGTCAGACTTTCACTATCTAAAACCACACCTATGCTCTTTTAGTTACCTTTTGCGTTCTAGGACCACGTGTACCATTTTCGTACGGTTCTCCATGGCTCAAGCACGCACCCTTTTTTTAGGTGGGAAATCATCCGATGACATCCCCGCCCTTGGGCAGGGGGAGAAGGTGTGTCAGACTTTTCCTGACTATAAACCCACTCCTAGTTCCTTCGTTGCCTTTCTTACCAGGGCGAGGTTTTCCTTTCAGAAACGAACCCATGGCCCCTGTAGGCTTCGACCCTGCTGGGCCCCTACGGTTTGCTGACATCTCTTTGAGGCGCGCGTGAAACACGACGCGTAATCAACGACTCAAGTAAACACGTTGAGTAGTTATTTAAAGATTTCTACCGTTTGATTTGATCACGTCTGCCAATTTAAAATGTATTGGAAAGTAAGAGTATAACCAATTTGTAATAGCAGCCTGTTTTTTTTTAATGGAGAAACGTATCTACACGAATCTATATCTGTAAATACTATATGAGTCTGGGTTACTGTAAATGCTTCTTGTTATGTGTTTGGCACGATTCATTCAAGAAATTGATTCATTTGAATAGTTCATCAACGTCGACGTAATGAATTAGACTTAACATGAAATTACTCTTCAAAGAACTTCACCAGTTCTAGTTAAGCTTTTTATTAGGGGACAACAAGTCCAATGTACGTCAATGACGTACATGATCAGTTGTTGTGACAAAGCTTGGGGGAAGAAGAAAGTGAATATGTGTAAAAGTGATAGTGAATAAGACATCATCATCACCAGCCTTGTTAATGTTCCCACTGTTGGGACTCAAGCCTCCTCTCTAGGAGAGGGAATGGGCCGTAATCCACCACGCGGGCCCAGTGCGTGTTGGTGAATGTCACATGTCTTCGAATTTTTGGTTCTGGGACATGCCGGTTTCCTCACGATGTTTTCCTTCACCGTTTGGAGAGCAGTGGTGATGAAATAAATTACACAAAGTAATGAGCCTGGCTGGGTTCGGACCTGCGACCTACAACTCGTAAGTCGGGGCCGTTACCACTCGGCCACCACTGCTCTCAAGAATAAGACATACAAATATGAAATTATATATATTATATATAGTGTATTAGTATCTTATGTATTTCTATGAAAATTTTAATTATATAAGTATTTGAAAATATTGCACCTACCACAATTTGTCTCTGCAATTTGTGTCTGTGGTTGACTGGTAGAGAATGCCCTCTTTTGTGCATGAAGTATAAAATAAATAAATAAATATATGTTAATTTAATATGTGGTGTGGTGTTAAAAGATATAATAGTAAATATATGTAAGTACCTATTAAATATGTGTTCAGTGTAAACATTAAGACAGCTAAAAGTGCTGTCAACAAATGGGGGAGGTCTATGTCCAACAGTCTGTCTTTCGGCTGAAATGATGATGATGATGATGATGAAGCCCATGGTACTATTTTCAACCTCTGGAAGCTCTGAAGAAGTTGAGACCGAGGATACAGCGTCTACGACATGCGTTTTGGATGTCGCAATAAATTTAATCAGAGTGAAAAGAAGTTTTTTGTAATCTGACAGTATTTTGGTCAGACATAACGCTTTTTCGAGAATGGTTAATCATCAAATAACTTCCCCCTTCCTGGGTGGAGCGAGAGGGAGTGTAAGACTTCTACTGACTAAAATACACCTGTGTTCCTTCAGTTACCCAGTACCAAGGCCGCGGTAACTCTTTCGATCAATCCTGCAGACCTAGCGAGCCCCGTCACTTATGCTGACATAATGGACTGCGAGCTACGTATTGCACGCCGTCTGCAAGTCTGCACTTTTGTTTGCGCTACAAGGCCGAGGTAACTCTTTGGAACAATCCCTGAACCTAAGAAAAAGTCCCTAAAAGCCTTTGACTATTCAAAAACTGATAAAAACCTCCCTTTTTCCAAGATAGCTGATATCCGGGATATCTATGAAATCAAAAATAACCTTACTTGCGATCTTCAAAATCAACTATTAATTACACTTAACTTTGTACTTTGTGACGATGACTTCATGATATATTTTACATTAGCTTCTTAAGGTCCCCGAACTAAGGAATTCCTTTATTGGGGAAATACCGCGGATATCCGAATGAGGCCGATAAAAAACGCAGTAATAAGGTGAATGAGGTCATATTGCTTTAACTTGTTTGTCATCATGTTAAGGCTATTTTAAAACATTTGTTGTTTGTTAACCAGTTCAATATTTTTAGTTGTTACTTGGGTTAGATAGATAAAATAACAGCAACTTTTATTTTTTAGGGAGTAGTACAAGTGTCGAAATGCCATTTTTTTTTTTCGTTGAGAAAATCATCCAATGACATCCTCTGCTCTTGGGCGGAGCGGGAGATAGTGTCAGACATTTACTGACTAAAAATCTATTCCTTCGTTGCCTTTCGTACCGGGGCAAAATCTTCCTTTCAGAAACAAATTCTTGGCCCCAGTAGGCTTCGACTCTGCTAGGCCCCTGCGGTTTGCTGACAACTCCTTGACGCGCCGGCGACGACTTGGTTACATGACGTTTCAGAGGTACGTGTTAGTTCCATGCTATATTATAAACTTTTTAACAATGGTCATCGCTGATAAAATACCCCTTTGTCTAAGTTCTGGACCGCAAAGTGATATAAATCCTCTAATTTTGACATATATATTTTATAGCTTTGACATTGTTATTATTGTTTTCAATTACTGTTTTTAATTAATTTTGAATGTTAACATGATAGAGGTTTCTAAGTAATAAATTTAATGTAATTGGAATTTTAGGTAAATATTTTGTGAAGTTTTATCATAATAATTTTTTAGTTTTTAATGTTATAAATATTTGTACGCCGACGCTTACGGCTAAACATGACTGGTCTCAGACATTAATTTCAATCTTGCATGCTATTGTATGTATACCATGTTTACACAAATAAAGAATAAATAATAATAATAATATTATTATTATTATTATAAAGGGTAATTCAACGAAGACAAATTGTTTTTAGTCAGTTAAAGTCTGACACTTGCTCTTGCTCCAGCCCAACAGTGCACCGTTTTTTTTTTTTTTTAAGTTATACATAATTTGTTTTAATAGTAGAGTATAGTTTAGTTTTCACGTAGTTGATACTCAAAAGTGCTCCAACTTAAAGCTCCGTTTCACGCACGTCTCAAGGAGAGGTCGGCAAACCGTAGGGTCCCGGCAAGCCTTCTGGGACTATGGATTCGGTTCTGAAAGGAAAACCCAGCCCTAAAATGAAAGGCAACGAAGGAACTAGGAGTGGGTTTCAGTCAGTAAAAGTCTGACACAAAAGGGCGGGAGATGTCATTGGATGATTTCCAACCTAAAAACAAAACGGATAGACTATGTTCTGGATTAGAAAATATTATCCCGGAAGTGTATTAGTATATATTCTTTTGGGACAAGTTTTTTACTTTCACGCAGGCAAAGCCGCTGGCAACTACTAGTTAATGAATAAATCTTACCCAAAAAAGTGTGCTAACCATAACGCAAAAAATGTCAAATCATTGCGCAATTGATATTCCTATTACAATTTGATTGAACGAAAACATAATAGAAAAATTAACATTCATCCAGTTTCCATTCAACAATAAAATTCTATTAATCAAATTCACTTTCCGAACCTTACCACAGAAAACCCAAATTTTAGGGTCCCGTACCCAAAGGGTGAAACGGGACAATCACAGTATTACTAAGACTCTGTCCGTCTGTCAGTCTATCTGTCCGTCTGTCTGTCCCGCTATAAGAACAAATACAAAAAAAACAAAAAAAAAAAAAACAGAATAAAATAAATATTTAAGAACACTCCCAAACAACAAACATGATTTTACTGCCGTTTTTCGCCACGGACGCCACTCGCACTTGGCCAGTTTTATTGTACTTGTCATTTCTTTCACATTAAGATAGGGTTGTACCAACCATAGCAATTCAAATCGAATTAATGAAATTGAGATCGCGGTTACGGCTCGATACCTAATTAGTGACGTAACGATATGTCGATAGACAGATGTGATGCTGTTTCGAAATTTTGTTATATAGGCTGACGAGGAATTGAAAGATGACAAGTTGATTTGGTCTTCGATTTGATAAGTTGTTTGAGAGTTGAATGTCAACGATGGTGTTTGTAATCCAATCGTTAGGTACTACCAGTTTCGATCGTAATCTTAACGCAGCAATGCTGTGTTTATATAATACGAGCTTCAACTCGCTTCAGCTCGTGGGGGCGATCGGCGGCGGAGACCTCTCGCGCCGGGCCTTGGTTCAGGCCATGGTTCGAAGCGAGGAGGAGTGGCAAGCGGTCGCCTCCTTCTGCGAAGCAGTAATGCTCGCATCAGGCAACGGCACTCTCGCTGCCGCCGGGATTCCGATCCCGATTTCCGGCCACCGTAGGCGCGGGCTTGCGAACGACGAGCAATGGGTAGCTCGCTGTCCGACAGTCCGGTAACTGTTCGGACCGAGCCCAAGTCGTCGACCGCGCGCTCTGTTCCCGCGCGCCTCAAGGAGTTGTCAGCAACAGCAGGGGCCCAGCTGGGTCGAAGCCTACTGGGGCCAAGTTTAGTTTCAAGAGATAGCTCAGCCCCGGTATAAAGGCACGAAGGAACGGGGTGGGTTTTTAGTCAGTAAGAGTCTGATATTATCTCCCGCTCCGCCCAAGAGCGGGGGTGGTCATTAGATGATTTTCGCACCATAAAAAAACCAATGAAAGACCAAACCCATCAAACCAACCCGAAAACTATCCTTAAGAAACATACTTCCGGAACAAAAACATCGACTATGTTCAATTCCAGGACATACCCAACGCTTGATCGTAAAAAAACAGATCCAAACACGCGTCACATACAAATTTTCAGCTTTATAATCTTAGTGCGATTATGGCCATCCCTTTAGATACTAGAACTTCTCTTAGATTTGCTGATTAAGAAAGCCTCTTTTGAATCTTATCTATTACTGGCTAGCTACTTTTTATTCGACGATATGACGGCAACAACGAAACAATCAGACTTTTTATGTTCATTATCGAAAATAGGCAAACCTTTCCATTATTCCCTATATATACCTACTTATATGCGAGGGTTGTCGGGCTAATATTAGGTATGCGAATTTGAGTTTGTTTGTAACACTTTTTCATCATATTTACTAGATCGATCTGTATGAAATTTTGCATACACATTACACATTGTCAAGGGTTCATTTGGAAAAAAAAGACCATACCAGTTACCAGGGAAAAAAGTCTAACGTGAGCAAAGCTATGCTCAAAAATCTAGGAAGCTATAATGTAAATATAGCTTACCTAAATCACAGTTATGATATTCAAATACTAATTTTATTGGAATTAATACCCAGGTTGCGTGAGGAAGCAGTAAAAATAAACATTTATCGATAAAAGTGAACGTTAATTTTGCAAATAATTGTTCAAACGTAATAAGTATTTATCGATATATTAGTGATCGTAAACCTCTATCGAAATGTCCGCGAAAATTATAAAGATTTATTTATGTAATGTAATTTGGCAGTTAAAAAATATTTCCTGTATTTAGTCAGTGTGTCAATGTTTCGAAAATGCTTTTCATTTTGGAGGGGACGTACAGGACCAGTGGTCGACGGCGCGTAGAGTTCCACGCGCGCTTCAAGGAGATGTCAGCAAACCGTGGAGGCTTACGGGTCCATGGGTTCGCTTCTAAAAGGAAAACCCGGAGTACTGGAAGGCAAAGAAGGTATGTTCCTTCCAGGTGTTTTAGCCAGTAAAAGTCTGACACGCCCTCCGGCATCGCCCAAAAGCGGGAGAAGTTTTTGGATGATTCCTCACCTAAAAAAACAGGACCGGTGGAAATGTCAATGTTTGGGGAAAGCCTATGTCTAGCAATGACTGTCTGAGTATGTCGGAAGTCCGGCTTAAATGATGACAATTGTGCAGAGAGTTCTATGACGGGTCTATTTGCCCAGTAGTTAAACGATGGACTGCTGGCTGCTGCACTGCGTGTCATTGGTTTGATTTCCGCACATCTACACTAATATTATAGAGAGGTAATTTTTTTTTTTTTTTGTTTGTACGAGTCGTCTCCGAAAGAACTGCCCCCTAGCCAAGTTACAACCGTTTCGCTAGCGTCGAACGCTTCGAGATGAGCTTGCCGCCAATTCTTTTGTTCTGACCACGTAACTGAGCGTTGAGGTGACGTCATTCCCGTACATTTGAAGCTTTCTACTAGCCTTAACTATTGCAGATTTTCAACTTGGCTAGAGGTTTTTTTTTTATGGTGGGAAAAAATCATGCATTGACATCCCCCGCTCTTGGGCGGAGCGGGAGATAGTGTCAGACTCTTACTGACTAAAAGACCCACCCTGTTCCTTCTAGCCTTCATACCAGGGCTCGAGCGCCCTTTCGGATAACCCTAGCCCCAGTAGGCTTCGACCCGGCTGGGTCCCTGCTGTTAGCTTGGCTAGAAGTACTGGTCTCTCGATTGCTAAAATGTTTTCACTGATAGAAAGCTGCTTTATTCCTGAGTGGCATAGGCTATTTTATGTAAAGGTGGGTTTCATTAGGTTGTTTTATAGGATTAATATTGCCTGCCTAACATAAACCTGTGGGTACGCCTTGATAGAATTTAAATAAACTGGCCGTTTCTTCTAATTTTTATACCGTCATACGGTATTGGTTCTTAGAATTTTGCCTATGACTATGCCTTTGAAGGTGTCTTAGGTTACAGATATGACACCGTAAGCGGGCGAAGCTGTGGGCAAAAGCTAGTAACAAATACTTGTATGGCCTACAGATAGACATAGAGTAGTACTGGGTGTCTTGCGTATATGAGTTTACCTATGGCCCAAGTAGGTTGTTGACTGTTGAAAAAGAAACGCAGGGTCCAGAAATGCAAGGCAAAGAATGAACATAGGCGTGGTTTGAGCCATATAAAGTCTGGCATGCTCTCCCGCTCCGTTCTAGAGCGGGAGAAGTCATTGGATGATTTCCCACCTTTAAAAAAAAACGATACAGGAGTTATTTCCAAATGTTAGGCAATGTAGGAAAATCAAAACCTTTTACAAAATTTCATTCAGTAAACTTCAACATCATTTGAGCTGATAGACGACCACTGTTGGACATAGGCCTCCTCCAAGTGTCGCCACAAGGAACGATCCTGCATCTTGAGGAAACCTATTCAATTAAAATAAATAATAAATAGGGCTGGCTTTTACCTCGGTCAGAAGTTAAAGCTAGAACTACATTAGGCCGACACACACGTGTAACACGCATGATTTGTACGCAAAATGACATCGGGTGGCGTCACGTGGCGTGGATCAAGTGTAGCTTTACGAGTCTTGTTTCCATATAAAATGCATGGAGACTGACGCGCCCATCTGGGCGCGTCAGTCTCCATGCATTTTATATACTCACACCGGCGTGTGTGGCACGTGTGTGCGTAGTGTAGTGAGTAGTACCTTAAGCATTGCCATACAACGTGGTAAAGCCGCCATGCCTTTTGGGCACACTTCCAGTCGACACTATGCGTAGGAGTTTTATGACGCCATATTTTAGCTAGTAGTTATTGCATTATTAATATTAGTGTATAGCATAGCATGGTCAGCCTTTTTAATGTTCCCACTGTTGGGATTCAGGCATCCTCTCTCTAGGAGAGGGAATAGGCCCGTAGTAATCCACCACCCAGGCCCAGTGCGGGTTAGTAATAGTGTATATATAGTTTTAATTAGTAAGTGTTTTTATTTTTCATGTTTTTTTTTCATGCCGCTTGAGCAGTGACCGCTGGGCAAGTATCGCCACCCGGTGGGTTCCTGCAAACGGTAAGCGCCATCGAGGTCGCCCTAGAAAGAGGTGGCGAGATGATCTAGACGCGTATCACGAGAACTGGGGCCTAAGTCTGCTATTTTTATAACTTTGTCATTCCAACACGATCCCATTGTCATTTTGCTAAAAGTTTGTAATCTGCTAATTCATAATGATCGATCATTGATCGGTCACTGGTCTTGTAATAGAATTGTGGTAGAATGATAATTTCGAGCATATTAAAACCAATAACTGCACAATAACGTTCTAACGGTAAAACACTGATCAAATAAACTGTCAAAGTATTAGCAGATTACCGCAAACTTCAAATATCAATGGAGTGTCAGTGGTTGACCATTGGAAAGTCATAATGACGCCATTATATTAGTAGATTACGAAACTTGTCAAAATCGACAATTAGGTATGACATCAATGATAGACCAGTCTGACACTATTGTAATAGCAGACTTGAGGCCCTGGTTAGAGACGGCGCGAGAGAAGAATGTCTGGAAGGACTTGGGGGAGGCCTTTGCCCAGCAGTGGGACAGTAATGGCTATTAAAAAAAAAAAAAGTACTTTATTTATTAAAATAAACTAAAACAATATATTGTTATTTTTTTCCAATATGTAGAGTTGGCGTTGCAAAAGGTACACAAATAACTAAGATCCCTTTTATAGTACTACGTGGGTACTTGACTACGTCAGTGGGGTCATTGACCGTTACTCGCAATTTACCTTTCTTAGAGACTGTGACGTCACGGTATGTCCTTAAACCGTGATGATTTAGAAGACAATGAACTACTGGTAAGTCAATAAATTGAGGCCAAAGAGGTGATACTTGTGTTTTTATGGATTAATAATAATGATAATATATTCCACAATTATCACACAACACCGTCTAGTCCCAAGCTAAGCAGAGCTTGTGTTATGGGTACTAGACAACTGATAAACATACTTATATATTTCTAAATTTATACATATTATAGATTAATTACACCCAGACACAGAACAAATGATTATGCTCATCACACAAACATTTGTCCTGGGTGGGAATCGATCCCACGACCTACGGCATAGCAGTCAGGGCCACTAACTACTAGAACAACAGGCCAGTGAATTTGATTGTTTGCATTCTTATCTCAGTTTCGATATATTAACAACACTTCTGTCATAATCATCATCATCATTTCAGCCGAAAGACGTCCACTGTTGGATATAGGCCTCCCCCAAGCGTAGCCAAAACGACCGATCCTGACGATGCGTCTCGCATCCATCAGATTCCCGCAACACTCACTAGATCGTAAATCCGCCTTGTGGGAGGCCTTCCAACGCGTCTTCCGGTACGTGGTCACTATTGCAGAAAATTTCGGCCTCATCAACAGAAAAGAAAAAAGAAAGAAAGAAAAATAATTTATTTGGTACAGCACAAGGCGCAAACAAAATATACCACAACAAGAATCAAAAATACAGGAGGCAAAAAAAAAATATAAATACAGTTGTTGTATGCCTCATGGCTGCACCAAAATAGGTCCAGTTCAGCATGAATGCCAGACAAATAATGCCTGACGCTGGTTTTCAACTGAACCTGTGGTTGTGACGTAACGGACGTAAAACTGGTATTGGAGTGCAGTATAATATAATATCAGCGATGAGTACTTAAATAATATATATAATTATATAAAAATAGAATAAAAGCGAAATTGTGTAGGATAGTGTTTGTTTTTAACAGCTGTTCTGGGAGCAATTAACCCTGCCCACTGTCACTTAATTTTGGCGATTCTTCAGGCTATGTCGGTAACCTTGGTTCGCCTGCAGATATATTCATTTCTAATGCAGTCACCCTAGGAAACTCCGAATATAGCCCTTTCCATTGCATACTGTCCTACTTGATATAAATGAAATAACCACTTATTGAGTCCTAATTTATTGCTGGGTGACATCGTGGCAGACCAAGACGTAAGTAGAAAGATAATAATTAGTTTTAGGACGTGTTCAGATGACACGCGCCGATCACGCACAGCACCCGCGCACGCGTTGTGCCCGCCTTAAACCCGCACACGCGCTGCATCCGCCTCGCACACGCCTCGCACCCACGTATACTACTAGTGACTGGACTACTTCGTTCACTAGGCATTTAGACTGGACTACTTCGTTCACTAGGCATTTAGCCATAGCGCGGGCGCAAGGCGTACGCAGAGAGGGTGCAGAGCGCGGGCAGGGCGAGCGCAGGGTTGGTGCAAGGCGGGCGCGGGGCGTGCGCGTATAGACCTCGTTAAATGCAATTTGAGATCTATTGATGGATTATAAGACTCAAATTCTTATTTAATAAATTTCAATACGAGTTGGACGCGGGTGGCGTGCGCTGAGCGTGCGCGTGTCGTGTGAACGCGCCCTTAGTGTATCTATATATAGAAGTTATTTTTAAAAACTAACAAACTTGCAGGATTGTATCACAAACATATAAACAACAACTTTTCTTCTATGACTTTTTGCAAAACATAATTCATTCACTAAAAACAAACCTTCAAGATTTCGTTGTTCTGTCTAACACACTTTAACTCTGTGTTTTGCTATACCTACTTACGTCTGCATGACGCGACGCAAACGATCTCCGCCCCCCTCCGCTATAGTACCGTCGCTTGCTTCGCATAGACTTCTTAATATTTAGAACGTTCAATTTTTTTTTGTTTAGGTATCTATCTGATGAACTAAAATACGATAAATTTTTAACAGTCATAGAACAAAAGTTGTTTCAGATGTCAGTAACTTAGTCCTAATAGGTTGCCAGTGTTTCTTAAATAACCCTATCTATATATAGTTTTATTTGACTGGCCTGTTGGTCTAGTGGTTAGTGGCCCTGACTGCTATGCCGGAGGTCGTGGGTTCGATTCCCACCCAGGACAAATGTTTATGTAATGAGCATGATCATTTGTTCTGTGTCTGGGTGTAATTTATCTATAATATGTATGTATTTAAAAATATATAAGTATGTTTATCAGTTGTCTAGTACGCATAACACAAGCTCTGCTTAGCTTGGGACTAGACGGCGTTGTGTGGTAGTGTGGAATATTATATTATTGTTATTTAACAAAAAAATGCAACCCTGATCGTACCCACATATGAAGAGAGCGCAAATACATACACAAAAATACAAGTAGGTAGGTATGTTTATGTATATGTATACATTAATAATATGCATAGAATTTGACATAGCAATTAGCCACCTAGATTTATTTGAAAAGCCAAACATTTCAACGTGATGAATAATATCGAATAGCAGTAGGAATATTCATAATGCGAATATTTGCGCAACTCTATTTAATGCACACCTATTTAGTAGTCTCGCAAATAATGGAACGACAAATAAACGGGTTGCCATAGAAGCGAGAGGTTTTTCCTTTTAAAATGTGAAGCAAACAAGTAAAGACTTGGATTCGGTCTCCATTTTGTAGTACAGTCGCGAGCAAAAAGATATTTAAATTGTCATATTTTTTATCTATCATAATTCATTAAACCCCAAGCGTTCGCGTATCTATTGTCTTACTATCGTGTCTCAAATTGACGGTATCTGAAATGTTAACTTCTGCCATTCGAGATATAATATATGAAAATTGGTTTTATTTTTCTTTATTGTTAGATGTCTTAAAATGACAGTTGTGCGAAAAAAAAAGAGGGATGGAGGTATACACTTTATATAGCTGTTTCCCTTTAACAGTTCAGTTAAGGATGTCAAATTGATCGCGTTATTAGGTTGTGTTATGGTCTCTGATGGTAAGCGACGACGATGTGGTTGAAGATGGAGTATGCTTGCCTAGAAGTAACCTTTTCAATTTTGACTTGAAAACCGCTGGACTGTAGCTATCTGGAAACACAGACTCCGGCAGGGAATTCCACTTACTTCCAATTTCTTAGCTGCACACACAATGAATGTGTCCCCAAAACCACCAAACGTTACAAAAGTTGAACATCAACAAAAGTTGAAAATATGACAATGTAGATATCTTATTGCTCGTGACTGTACAAACTTAATAGTTATTCAGAGTAAGGTGTCTCACCGTTTTAGTATTTTAATTAATTAATTGGATATAAATAATGTTGTTATTTGAGTTATTTTTGAATATCTTGTTTAGGTATTGTGTTGTTCTAAATTGTTGAAGATTTTTTAACCTACTTACATTATTTATTTACTTTTCATAAGATGTACAAATTTTTAAAATCCTTAGCTTTTTCTCTACTATAATATTCATGCATCATACACCAAAACCTTCCTCAAGAATCATCCTGTATATTGGTTAAAATCCGGTGAAGAGTTTTCAGACAAAAAAACGCGACAGGGTATTTTGTTTTGTAAAATGTAAGGATAGAAAAAAAGGCTCAAAAAAAAGGTTCAGGAATCTTACTTAAGTTGATTCCTGAATCTTTTTAAAATCTTATAGGTAATGTTTTCGTTTTTTTGTTATCAACCTTAAACTCGATGCTCGCTAACAGATTGCTATAAAATAAATATTAGGTACAGAAAATTTCCTCCAAAAAATATTTAAGGGGAGTACTCCCAAATAAACTTTACAAGATTGTAATAAGCGATAGGGCTCTTAAAATTAGCCGTTGCTCAAAGAATCCCGATCGAATCACCAAGGAGGCGTTGCTTTGATTCGATGAGCGTACACACATAAATCACAATATCAATTAGAACTTTCTTAATAAAGAATAAGAGACTGGAATAAATTTTAATGTTGTATTTAGTATTGCAGCATTAAAGTTGTGTCTGGAATGAATGTGATAGAAGATGTTAATTGTTTCCGCTTTCATCATCATCATCATCATTTCAGCCGAAGGACGTCCACTGTTGGACATAGGCCTCTCCAAGCATCGCCACTATGATCCTGTGCGTCTCACATCCATCGGATTCCCGCGACCCTCACCAGGTCATCGGTCCACCTTGTAGGAGACCTTCCAACGCTTTATCTTCTGGTACGTGGTAGCGTCTCCGGAACCTTTCTTCCCATCTATCGATTATCTGTTCTGCATCCAATGTGCCCTGCTAATATTTATTTTTGCGGTCTTCTTATCTTTGTGATCTGGTTTCCGCAATTAGCCCTAGGTGGACTATTGTGAATGAGCCATGTCGGCCTTCATTCCAGTCCACCTCTCTCCAGAAGCAGATGAGTCCTTTCAGTTTCCTTAGGGTTTATATGAGTTAATTCGATGCTCCCAAGGTTCGTGGTCTTAGTTTCACTGATGGCTGTGCACTCGAGGAGCATGTGCGCGATTGTTTTCTCCGACTCCATGCATGTTCTGAACAGTATCTGTAGACTATCCGTGATACTCATTATGAAGAAATGCGGTCTTCACGTGGTAGATACATTTTATGTGTGTTGAGTTAAGGGGCCGGCGGAGGATGAATTTCCATACAAACGTAATACCACGCTCATTTGCAGTTGGAGCATATTTCCAACATATTATGATGATATTTGGTTATAGACAATATTTATCTAGGTTCCTACGTCTTTCTTTTTTAAAAAAACAAAAAGAAGTTTAAGCAAATTGTATTTCGCACTTTTTTATAGCGTAAATGGCAAAACATGCCATTTGGCTTTTCTTGTATTAAAAATAACAATATTTCTAATATTCTCGACGTAGGAACCTAGATAAATATTGTCTTTAACCGAATATCATCATAATATGTTGTATATATGCTCCAACTGCAAATGAGCGTGGTATTACGTTTGTATGGAAATTCATCCTCCGCCGGCCCCTTAAGACCGAATGCATTGAGCGAAATAAGACCTGCGGAATCGTTCAAAAGGGCTACCATGACTCTAGAACCCAAAATTCGAAGACATGTGACATTCCACTGTCCCCACGGTGGATTTCAACCCATTTCCTCTCCTAGTGGGAAGACCTGAGTGCCAGCCTGCAGCCGTGCTCCAACGTTGACAACACTATCGCTTACTAACAGGTGGCTTGGTGAGTCAATCAGTGACAATTTTAAAATAATCCTAGCTACTAAGACAAGGAAAAATATGTAGCAAAAAGTGACTACTTTTTCCTGTTAACATTTTTACTGCTTGCCAAAACACAGCACAGATCCTGATCGCACGCACTTTATATGAAGTCCGTTCGATTCGGAATACATTCGGGGTACATCGACATTCGGGTGATGTATGACCGCGGCGGGAGCGCATTTAAAAACCTATTACTCTTAACACGTTTCCCAAATGAATCCTCAATTTGTTTAAAAAAAGAACGCGGAATCGATTAAATAATTTGAATTTTGAAAATATGAGTTTGTACATAAATAGCTTATGCTGCGTGATATCTTCCTTTGAGTTGGTACAAGCTTTACTAAAATTACAAAACAATATTAGCTTATCAGATAAGATGGTAGCATAGTTAGGTTCGTAGTAAATATAAATAACTAAGTAGGTACATCTGATCAATATCAATAATGTGAGTCGGTAATTTGGCGATCCAAAATGCATAGGTACTGGATGTTTTAAAGACCTATCTACCTTTTTATTTTTGTTTGATTGGTTTGCGTTTGCCAACTATCTCGCTGGCCGGCGGAGGATGAATTTCCATACAAACGTAATACCACGCTCATTTGCAGTTGGAGCATATTTCCAACATATTATGATGATATTTGGTTATAGACAATATTTATCTAGGTTCCTACGTCTTTCTTTTTTAAAAAAACAAAAAGAAATTTAAGCAAATTGTATTTCGCACTTTTTTATAGCGTAAATGGCAAAACATGCCATTTGGCTTTTCTTGTATTAAAAATAACAATATTTCTAATATTCTCGACGTAGGAACCTAGATAAATATTGTCTTTAACCGAATATCATCATAATATGTTGGATATATGCTCCAACTGCAAATGAGCGTGGTATTACGTTTGTATGGAAATTCATCCTCCGCCGGCCCCTTAATAGAAAGCGATGACATCTGTTTTCGTATTGATGCTTTGATAATTTCAAAATTACATTTCAGTCTAGGTGATTTTGAAACAAGTAATGTACCACGTTTTGCTGTATCTAAATAGTGTCAGCAAGGCACAATATATTGAATCGACATTTTATATTTTACACCATGTATAAAAAAACTACCTATGTGTACCAAATAAATGCGTTTGACTTTGAATTTAATGTATACAAATTAAATATCAATTCAGTTTTTTTTGTTTCATTAAACTGACATGATTGTTTCTTTACGACATCATAAAGTTCTTAACGTAACATAGTATTAATATGTTTATCAGTATTTCATCGCAAATAAAAATCGCACCATCTCTACCGATCGCGATGAAGCGATATTTCGTTATTAAAGATATTCCTTTTATTTCTTGTTCACATAACAAATTGTAGCATTTAATTTTGTTACGTTTCTGCTCATATGCAATCTTTAATATTAATGTTTCCTTGTTCAGTAATTATTATCATCATACTAATAATAACATGACAAAAAAAAAAATGATTCTAAAAATAAACCAATATTTTGTTCAGACTTTAACATAATTGGTGAATGATGTTTATAATTGGATCGGACTGACATATACTTGGAAGTATAAAAGTCCAAAAAAATAAAGAATGTAAAAACATCATATTAATAAAATTAAATAATTAATTGATAAAAAAAACATGTTTCTATTTGTTCCAGGCAGTGTTACTAGTAATTTAGGCTGCTGATATGAACCACATCATATATTTTAAATGATTCTATTGATTCTAAAAATAAACCAATAAGCAGCATATACAATACTTTCTCAGAAAAAATCAACTAAAATAAAAAAGTGTGGGTATTCCGATCATTGCTATGTAAGTACACTTACAAGAAAACGTGGCTCCGGGCGATAAACTGACATCTCTCAGGATTTAAATCAGTTGCATGGTATGCCGACGCTTCCGCAAATCATCCGTCTTCCTCCAGAACTGATTGGGTAGGGCTGATCCGGATTTAAACTGGATTATTTAAGGAGGTTAGATTCAGGAAACAAAATTGTGAAAACAGAACAAAATTTTCAACTTTGTGTCTAATAGAAAAAAGTTACTAATGGGACATTCGTCCTGTGTGTCCACTAAAAAATAATGATAATAATATCGTATTTAAACTTGAAAATTTAAATTACCTATTATATAAATTTTTATTTTTAATTTCTAAGTTAAATACATATCTACTAAGGATTTTAAAACGACAAAATACGCCTCCGTCACACTTTTTTACACTGATATATTTTATTGGTTGAAAAGAAAAGCATCCCTAATATTTGATCGGATCTTGATCACCCCTAAGCTTGTAAGTAAAAATCAATTTCATAACCGTTTTCTCATAACTGCGCCAACCCTTGATTTCGTTACATTGCATAACAAATTGCATACAAGTTCTTAGAACCTCAAATAACAACCAAAGAAAGTACTGCATAGTAATTAATTATTATCATAATATTGATCATAAATAAATATTTATTGATGACGTGTTCAAATTTATTGATTCTTAATACAGCAATTTTGGTGCATAATGAAGATATTTAAAATGCGTTGTAAATCAAACACTTCTTACTCGAGGTAATTTGAATATTTATTTGGAATCTAAAGTGTTGCCAGTTATTGATTAGGGGAATTTTTAACTGGTAATTTTAGGTAGGAGCTTTTTGAAGGCCACATCAGTGTGACATATTTCCTTTTTCCATACATTGTTATTAGAGTCAGCCTAATATTGAATTCTAACCATAAGAAGAGTAAATTAATATCTACTCTTCTACAATCCAACTATCATTTTTATAATTTATAGAGGGAGATGGAGGCTAAAGAAAATATAGATGGATTATGTGAAGAGCGATATGAAAGAAAAGGGAGTTAGTGATAGCATGACGAGTGACAGAGCAGAATGGAAGAAAAAAACGTGTTGCGTTGCGCCGACCCCAAATAAGACGGGACAAGGGTAGGAAGATGATGATGAGTCAGTCTTACCTTACTTTTTATAGCCGTCTATATTAATATCGAGAACTCTTTAAAAAAACAGGAAAGTAAAAATTTTTCAAATGACAGTTAAAATCACAACATCTGACACAGTAACCAAAATTCTGTGAAAACGCCGACTTCAGGCAATTGCAAATAAAAAAGGACATTTATTTTCTTCGCACACATATTAGGCAAGCAAATACAGAGAATTTTATTGTATGCTTAACGGTTCATTGTTCAAAACTTAATGTACAAGACAAATAAGAATTTTTGGCTCCGTAACGTAGGAGGTTGGATTTTTGGGATGAATCTCGACAATCTTAATCATATCGGTGATAACGCCTTTGTTGTCATCCTGTTAAGGTTTATAGTTGATGATGTTAGTGATAAAAGTGACGTGGTAAAGAAGTTTATTTGCTTATTTATAAGGAAATGTAGTATTCGGTTACAGGCGTGGTATTTTGAGAGTCTTCGTGATATTATTTCGCCGGTTACTGTTATTGAAGGTTGAGAAGTTACTGTCTATTTATAGAGGGCTAAATTTAAATCGACGTATAATGATTCTACTAAGATTATAATGAAGCCATGCGGTATAAAGAGAATAAAAAAGTATCGAAAATAAGTATGTTTTTTTTTTAAATGATTTAATATAATACAAAATTCCCAACCTAACCTAACCTACAAACCTAACTATCGCCAATTATAATTATTGGTTAATCACACAACACACACATAATAGAAAACAAGACCACAGTAACCTAATATATAATTTTAAAATACAAATTATTCAAAGTGATGGTTTTGATTGAACCCAAGACTCTATAGCCTGAACCATCACCACTGGGTCACCGCTTCTTCTTAGCTAATCATGAGTTTATCTATTGCGCTAAGGGACACACGTGTCAACTCATCGGCGCCCATGTTTACCTCTTGCGCCACTGAGGTGTGATTTGTATGTTAATTACAAATACACGCAGCATAGTAGGAAAACGTTAGATTCAACTTTGTTGTAGGTTTCAAACAAATGGCGGCAACTCGATATGCGAAGCGTGTTTGGCATGTATCCAAATGTCTGATCATGACTAAAACATCACGTATTATTTACTTCTTATTCAAATTTTTGCAAAACATAGCTCTACTTTGAGTACTTTTTATGGTTTTGAAATGTGGTTACTCACAACGAACCTCATTAGAAGGCACCTAAAGGGCAATGAAAAGGGCTATGCTCGGAGTTTCTTTGTGTGATCGAAACAGGAACGAAGATATCTGCAAGAGAACTAAGGTTATCGACATAGCCCGAAAAATCGCCAAACTTATATGGCAGTGAGCACCATACATTACACGCAGAATAGATGGCCGTTGGGGCCGAAAGGTTCTGAAGTAGCCACCGCGTACCGGAAGACGTAGAGTTGGAAGGCCTTCTACAAGTTGGACCGATAACCTGGTGAGGGCTGCGGGAATCCGGTGGATGCGGGACGCACAGGACCGTTCATTGTGGTGACACTTGGGGAGGCCTAAGTTCAACAGTGAAAGTGAGAAGAAATAAATTGATAATCTATGTAAACACATTTTTATAATCATTTCAGCCGATAGACGTCCACTGTTGTGTTGCCAGTGATGACATTATATAGATCCGAAACGTGGTCGCTCACAATGGGCCTCATCAGAAGGCTTAAAGTCACCCAAAGAGCAATGGAAAGGGCTATGCTCGGAGTTTCCTTGCGTGATCGAGTCAGAAAGGAAGATATCCGCAGGAGAATTAAAGTTGCCGACATAGCACGAAGAATCGCCAAACTTAAGTGGCAATAGGCAGGGCACATTGCTCGCAGGACACATTTTTATATGTACATATATTTGCATACTATCGTAGTATAATGGAATGTGACCTGCACCAAAAATAACCCGACTGCCAAGTAAGAGTTATATTTACCATATTTATTGGCAAATAAAAATTAACTTCCTCTTTTTAGTCTTCTTACCGACCTCGGATATAAAATACGTTGGATATTATCTGCTCATTAAACCATATCATCTCAAAACGGGTCAGCATCAACGAGAGATTTATATATTTATCCTTTAAGTACCGTAAGTCCATAACTCGGTCAAAGAGGAACTGTGCCACACCACCCGGGGATCGCGATGTACGAGCCCGCGAGGCGAGACTAGTCGTAAATCCCGAGCGTTCCCGGTAACGTAACAGTATCTGAATGAGTTCGAAATGTGGACGGACAGGTTTGTATGATCAGTTATCTGGGGATCGATGTTGTTTTTATTATTACACAGTAGCATTGTCAAAAAAGAATCGGAGTTTATTTAATTAATGATTTTATGGATATTTTTTCCAGTTAGCTGCCTATTAAAGGTAATAATCAGCCTTATTATTTTCCCACTACTGGGACTCAGGCGTCCTTTCCAGGAGAGAGTCATAATCCACCACGCGGGCCCAGTGCGGGTTGGTGGAAGTCATATGTCTTCGAATTTTTGGTTCTAGGATATGCCGTTTTCCTCATAATGTTTTCCTTCACCGTTTAGAGAGCAGTCGTGTGAGCAGTTACCTACCTAATTCTATTTTTCGCTGGAAAATCATCAAATAACTTCTCATGCTTTAGAAAGAAAGAGATCAGACTTTTACTGATTAAAACCATACCTGTATTCCTTCAGTTGCCTTTCGCGTTCCAGGGCTGCGGTAATTCTTTTGAATCGTCAACCCTGGCAAGTGAGCTTCTTCATTCTGGATCCTCTTTTCTGCCAACATTAAATATCCTCAGGGCTATCTGTAGAATTAGACTGTGATAATATCTATTTATTGAAGTGCCCTCTTTTTTTTAGTTTATTTAACATACAATTTTTCTCAATGAAAATTATGTCTCTTAAATTTTTCTTTCATAGGTTTTCGAAGGGGCAAGATTTCCACTTTACATAAATTTATCAAAAGCAGTTTTATTTTTTTATGTGAGAAATCATCCAATGACTTTTATTGACTACAATCACACCTATGTTCTTTCTATGCTTTGCGTTTCAGGACCCCGGGTGTTTCCCCGTTCGAAAGCCAACACAAGGCCCCAGTAGGCTTCGGACCTGCTGGGCCCCTACGGTTTTTCTGACATCTCTTTGAGGCGCGCGAGAAACACTACTATCAAAAAAAGTCAAGTTCAGGATGTTGAAATTCAACTTGACCTCAATTCAAAAGCATACCTTCGTAAAAATAAACCTGCAAAATGATACCTGCGTCTTTAATATTTTACTGTAGATATCCGTATACAGAAAACTGAATACCATCCCGTGACCAGTAATCGTACTCCAATGATACAGTAACAAGATTGCGGTACTTCAAGTATTTATCACCGGCTTAATTTCGTTTAATAATAAATAAATTCACCCTTAAGTTCGTGACTCTGAGGTCCGAGGCTCACTGTCAGAAGTATTGATTAATTTGACAGGACTGTACTTTGAATAAAACATACTTAGCTTCTATTACGACATGTCAATGATATCATATTTGAAAATGTAAATTGTATTTACGTTTATTTACAAATACGGTTTAGCTATTTAGTTTATGTTGCAAGACTTACTTACCTACAAAATTACAAATGAAATTAAACGTGTCTTTTTTTTAAATTATTTTTTTTTTTTATTTAATATAAAAGACAGTCAACGATGATTAAAAAAAAACACAAATAACACAACTTTTGAACTTGGCGTGACGTAACGTAAATAAAAATATGTATGTACCTATATTTTTCTTGCAACAATGAAAAATTCGTTATAGCTCGCATCGTAAATGGAAGTGACAAATGACTTCGATGAATTGGTACTACATAATAATACATGTAATTACGATACTAATTTAGCAAAGTAACGAAGATTTTATTCAAAATAAACTGATAACGGTCCGCTAAGAATAAATATTTGCATCACTAAATACTTTTTGCTGAGTCTTAATAAAAACTGTATTTGCAATAATGAACTTTCAGGTTGATGACTCGAAATTTTAACTAAAAAGTTGACTAAAAGACTATCAGTAAGAGGTGACTGACCTAACTTAAAAAGAAAAAGAATGCAGGCATCACACCAAATAAACTAAAGAAGGCGCCAGATAACCGTGGCATAAAGTACATTAACCTTTTCCTAATATATCTGCGTAGGTACCCAAAAAAACAAATAATGAGCTGCTTTTCATTACTAGATCATGTAAAAGTTAACGATATTATGTCGATTCAAGACAGCTGTAAGTCATTATTTCCGATTATGAAATTATGAATGTCAACAAATGTAGGGTCAATGACCCTTATTCCACGTTTATCTGGCGCCTATCTTAGTGCGCCTCACCATTATCAATTGCATCACTGCTAACCATCAGGTGGGATCGCAGTCAAGCAATAGTTTAAATTATTTAAAAAAAATCATTGGAAAGCATTTCAACTGTAAAAAAGATATACACAACAATATTTTATACCCTAATCTAAAAGGAACTCATTATTCTCAAAATACTTTCGCAGGGCTTCCTAATCTGAACTTACATTGACATTTAAAGATGGCGGGCAGGTAAATCTCGGCCTGTGTCCATCTGCAATGTTGCTTACTGAAGCAAGTGTTGATGGATTATTTAGGAAAACCATATCTTCTGTTCTTTCTGTATCGTACTACATATTTTACCAAATAAAGTTATAAAAGATCAGCGTCTTCATCTCGCCACCACTTTCCTCCATCCTCCGGCACATGCACACTTTGGAGAGACTCTTGCCCAACCGGTCAATGTGCATGCGGCTGATGTGAACATTTTAGCCGAGGTGATTCGAGAAAAGAATACCTGGAAAAAATTAGGGGAGGCCTTTGCCTAGCAGTGGAAAGTATAAGCTAAATAAAAAAAAACAATTAAAAAAAAAAATCCTCAAACCAACTTAAATCTGAACACATCGACTCTGAAGTTTATAGACAACTGCACAACACTATCAATCCGCATGTCGTACGTAAGTAAGTAGGTGTCGAGACCACATATCGCATTATTTATTACATTCTAAACGATATCGAGGATCGCGCGCGTTTTGGACGCGCTACGGGTATGTGATGACGTATCTCATATTTATGGGGCATACGCGTATTGTCCTGGCGTGTAGGTCGTGATGCATGGCCGCCGGCGCCGATGGATGTTACTTACCATGTGGCACCCTAGAGTGGGTGTGGACGTGAACTTATTGTAAGGGTTGGGAATGCGCCCTTTAGGTTTTGAGGAATGTATGAATGTTTCTTGGTGTCTGTACTGGTATGCGGAAGAGTTCGATTTATGAGAGGGAAAGCTTAGGAAGTTCCAGAGTTCCTGCTGTCTTTGTTTACATACTGTTTTCGTTCTCATTTTATCCCGTTTGAAGTTATGAAAATTCCTTTTTTTTTGCATTTATTCAGGTCTCTAATACTTCATAAATAGTGTTTTGGGTCTTAGTAAATATATGTCTACGATTAGAAGGAGAAAGTTTAACCAAAATTGGGACACACGACTAACTCGCGGATTTCTTTCCCTGCCTGCCATTCGTAAGGCTTACTGTCCACGGAAGCGTATTCGCCACTGTACGCTTGCTATACGCCAGCACGCAGCTTACATACGACATAACTTAATCTAGGATCCGAAACAAAAAAAACAATTACAAGCTACTTATTAAACCATTAAGGTCTTATAAGAGTGCCCAAAATGTCCGAATATTTATGTGCACTTTGGAGGATCTAAATAACGCCACTGTCGCTGCTATAAACATGGTAACCTACTGGGCCCAAAAATTTTAAGAGGAAACAAAAACATCGTTTCGAGAATCAAAGAACCAATAGTATTATCAACAACTATATCAATCGAAACTTAAAGCACACAAATAAGCTGACGCTTTGCATATCCTCGCGGTGTTAGCACAAGCCATCAAAGTGCGCGGCGCGGCAGTTAAATACGATCGCATACAATACAGACCGCGAACACAAATACCGCATCCAGTTGTCAGCTGTACTCTTTGAATGTACATCGCTGATGGACAATGGCTTTTCGATGCGAGTTATTGGGTGTTGGGCTGAAAGATATGGGTCAGTTTGTCATTAATGGCGCCACTGTGAAATTTATAGTAGTGTTGGGTCATTTTTAAAGCTTAAAACAATATTATGAATGCATAGATGAGGGAAAAATGTTGGGAGTACTAAATAAATTCAGTAAAAAGGTTATGATGCGTGTCAAACACTCGGGCTTATTCCGCCAGGGACGCATATGCACGACTAAATACTCCATCTTGTCAGCTCTGCTGTCACCTGTGGAGGTTGAAAAGCGAAACGAGATGGAGTAACCAGTCTCAAACACACAACCCTGGTAAATATGACGCGATAACACTCGTCGTCAATCCAACACAGTAAGAATCCTGTTAAAAACCTATTCTAAAAACTAATAAAGAATGATGATAGATAATATACTAGATATACTAGATAATATATTTTCTCACTTTACAAGTTGTGAATAAATAAGCAGTTTTAACATACAACAAACTATTAAAACAAAATTTAAACAACAAACATCTATTATGGAAAATATCATTACCATTGAATTTCACAAGCATTTTGATCAACAAAATTGTTAAGCCGCAAAAGGCGAGCGAATAAGTACAAAAATCAAAATTTATTCCACATTACCTACTTTAAATACTTTTTATCTGAAGTTCGGAAATAAATTGAAGCGCTCGTGCCACCCAAGAAACAGAAAACAAAACTCAATGTACTGTCGTCGAGCCAGATATTCTATACACTAGAAATATTAACCGCGTCGCTACGAAAATGTCCCTCCAGAAAAGATATAAATAGATGAATAAAGTTTTAACACAATCAGCTTACGTTACAAACAAATAACACGTCATAGCTGACCCCAATAAATTCAGGAAATCTATACACCGTTAAATTTTAGTCGTTTTAATCCCGTGGAGGGTCGATCCGGTACATGAAACACTATCGATTTGTAAAGATAAAATTAAAAAATAAAGTACCTTTTTTTCAAAACTCGTATTAATTTACTCATGTACGAAATTAATTTCTTTAAGAAAACGTCAGCTGAGCGAGTTCAATGACCTGTAGGTAGTTTTTACGCAACGCCGACTATTAACTACAGGTCATTGAACTCGCTCAGCTGACGTTTTCTTAAAGAAATTAATTTCGTACATGAGTAAATTAATACGAGTTTTGAAAAAAAGGTACTTTATTTTTTAATTTTATCTTTACAAATCGATAGTGTTTCATGTACCGGATCGACCCTCCACGGGATTAAAACGATTAAAATTTAGCGGGGTATATAAATATAAAAGGAAAAACTGACTGGCATAACAACGCACAGCCGAAAGTACTGGGACTTAGAAAGTGAAATTTAGCACAAGGCTTCCAGCACGGGCTTGCGGACAGTAAGCAATGGGTAGCTCACTGTCCGGCCGTCCGGTAACTGTCCGGACCAAGCCCAAGTCGTCGACGGCGCGCACTGTTCCCGCGCGCCTCAAGGAGTTGTCAGCAACAGCAGGGGCCCAGCTGGGACGAAGCCTACTGGGGCCAGGGTTATCCGAAAGGGAACTCAAGCCCCGGTATGAAGGCTAGAAGGAACGGGGTGGGCTTTTAGTCAGTAAGAGTCTGACACTCTCTCCCGCTCCGCCCAAGAGCTGGTTGTCATTGGATAATTTTTCCCACCGTAAAAAAAAAACAAGGCTTCCTGTTATGATGTAGGCGCATTAAAAGAGAATTGTCCTAAGTTTACCCCCTAAAAGAATAAAAGGGGGCTCCAAAATTTGTCCGGAAACTGCTGGCAGAAGCTAGTCTATAAAAGGGGAAACTTGACTGACTGACATATCAGAGCACAGCCAAGACTTACTGGGACTAAGAGCGGCGTGAAATTTACACAAGGCTTCCTTTCATGATAGGCCTGTTGGTCTAGTGGTTAGTGACCCTGACTGCTATGCCGGAGGTTGTGGGTTCGATTCCCACCCAGGACGAATGTTTATGTGATGAGCACGATCATTTGTTCTGTGTCTGGGTGTAATTTATATATAATATGTATGTATTTAGAAATATTTAAGTATGTTTATCGTGGTTTTTATTGAGAGCAGTGGTGGCCGAGTGGTAACGGCCCCGACTTACGAGTTGTAGGTCGCGGGTTCGAACCCAGCCAGGCGCATTACTTTGTGTAATTTATTTCATCACCACTACTCTCAAAACGGTGAAGGAAAACATCGTGAGGAAACCGGCATGTCCTAGAACCAAAAATTCGAAGACATGTTACATTCACCAGCAAGCACTGGGCCCGCGTGGTGGATTACGGCCCATTCCCTCTCCTAGAGAGGAGGCTTGAGTCCCAGCAGTGGAAACATTAAAAAGGCTGATGATGATGAAGTATGTTTATCAGTTGTCTAGTACCCATAACACAAGCTCTGCTTAGCTTGGGACTAGACGGCACTGTGTGGTAGTTGTGGAATATTATTATTATTATATTTATGATGTAGACGAGCACTAAGAAGGGGTTTTTGGAAATTCAACTTAGGGGGGTTTGAAGTGCAAATTTTGTTTGTATACAAAATCTTATTCCGAGGGCCAATATACTTGTAAGTTACCAGAAATAGTAACCTAAGTGAATAATACGGGGTGTCATTATTTTATTCTAAAAGTAACTCCAATAGACCAACAGGGTTTTAAATATTGTATAAAGGATTGTTATGACCACAACAGGGTTAATAAACTTGAAACTAGGCACGAATTATATTAAAAATATATATATTTTTTAATTGATATAACGCTTGACTAGAGCTTGACTGCGATCCCACCTGAGGTAAGTAGTGATGCAATCTCTGATGGTGAGGCGCACAGAGCCTATTCACTCTAGCCTTGAAGACATTCAAATTATAATAGGATGGGAAGACCGCAGCTGGTAAACTGTTCCAGTCCTTCGACGGAATTAACTCAGTCATTATCAGTTTTTCAAAACTACACTCAAAAATACGGTATAAGGGATGTTAAAGATTTTATGAAAAATTCTCGCAAACAAAGTCACCATCCGGTGACATAACCTAAGTTTGTTTTATAGCGACATCTATGAAGTCACATAGGAACTAAATTTCAAAATCCTGCATCGCGTTATTAGAATTATCCGCACAATTAGAACATACACAACAGCCCGATATCAACTAGCGGGTAGTTACCCAGATCAGACAAAACATTCCAGAGGTCCACATACCTCTAGGGCTTTACACCTTGTTCTGCATTTCTCCACCAAAAATAAACTTTAATGATAATTTTTATTATTAAAAAAATTGTTCCCTGATATTTTACCCCCGTGTTTTCGTCACGCCCTTCTCAAAGCATAACCTAACCATGTTTTCTTGAGTCAGCTTCTTTCAGTCCGCATTCGTAGCCCGTTCTATTATATTGTCAATTGGGGACCTCCATGCACCGTATACAATTACAAGATGTGTTCATTCTGCCGCAATCTGTCAGTCGAAACGGTCGTCTCACTATAAATAAAGTGAATTTATTTGCGTGCACTTAATTTATAGCTATTTTGGACACAATGTAGCGATGTGATATCCTACCGTAGGAGCGAGGTACTGACAATTCGGACACAATATATTCGGACACAGTGTCCGATTCATCGATATACATGTACTACGCACAAGATTACGCGTGCCAAACATTCACTTCAATCGACTCAGGTGTAATGTAGACTGTACACCTTGAACATTACACTATGTTAAACGAAACGCGTAAGTGCCACGAAATTCAGGACGCTTAAAACATTTTGAACTCGAAACAAGTATCTTCTATCTTAGCGCTGTATATTTTAATAGTTCTATTAGACGACATAATGCAATGTAGCGCTGCAGCGAACTTTTGTTTCATGTTTTCTATTTTGACAAATAGTTTCCATAAAAAGGCTTGTCCATCACTAGAATTTAAGTCGATGGTCTGAAACGACTCTTATTATTTTCAATATTTTTTTACTGATGATTCGGACACCACCAAAATTGAAGCTATTCATTACAATCAAAATATAATATAAAGAAATTAATATTATTACCCAAAGTTGCCGCCTTAAATCTTACCTAAAATAGTTTTGGAAACACTTTCCCCATATATATATTTTTTTTATCTGACTGTACCTAGTGTATTCGAATAGTCAGTGAAAAAATATTGAAATAAAAATTTGACAGTTCAGACACTGTGTCCAAATATACTGTGTCCAAATCGTCAGTAAGTCGTAGGAGCAAGTGCAGGGTATTCATGTCCCAGGAGTCCATATTGTTGGTGAAATATATTGGAGAATGTTTTGTTAACTTTTGAAAGGATGAAAGAGGTAGCTTATAAAATCAAGAAGGCAATAACATTATAAGCTGCAAAGTTATTTGCTTGTACAGCACGATGTTGGTATCTAGGAATTTAAGAGGCGACGTAAGATTATGAGAGATATGACAACGTGTGTGTAGAATTTGGAAGCGTATGTTTTATTTATTTTCAAGTGCGGGTATGTGATCACGTTAAGGTCCAGTTAATATTAACAATATCACTAAGATTGGTTTTGTAATTGCTTATACCTCTATACATTCAAATAATCGAAGTGTCTGTTTCCTACTGGAGCCAGGGTTAACTACTGGGGCCAGGGTTAGCTCCGAATGGTAGCTCAGCCCCGGTATGAAAGGCACGAAGGAACGGGCTGAGTTTTTTAGTCAGTAAGAGTCTGACACTATCTTCCACTCCGCCCAAGGGCGGGGGATGTCATTTGGATGGACCAACAAAAAAAATGTTTCAAAATATATTTTTTTACTAATTGCAAATAAAAGTGATAAGAAAAATAAAATGTTTTTGCCTGTCTATCTGTTCTGTTCCAGCTAATTTCCGAAACGGTTGGACCAATTTTGACGGGACTTTCACGAATGGATAGTTTTTCTTTAGGATCGGAAATCATCTAATGACATTTCCGCCTCTGGGTGCAGCGAGAGAGCGATTCAGAATTTTACTGACTAAAACCACACCTGTGTCCTTTAGTTGCCGTTACATACTAGGATTATCCTTTTCAGAAAATGCCCGCGTTCCTAACTGACATCGACCCTGCTGGGCTTCTATGGTTTGCTGACATCTCTTTGAGGAGTGTGTGAAACACTACGCGCTGTTGACACAAAATATATGTATAGACACAGAAGTCAATCTACATACAAAGCGCGCTCGAGCAACGCACACAAAGACACTGCTCACAGACAAGATGTCTCGGTCGCGTCTCGGATCATTCGTCGAACAATTCCGGCTCAAACGCTCATTAGTGTGCGTCCACCGAGCGTAGATATAAAAAGTGAAGTACATACATGAGATTGTCTTCTGTACCTATCTATTTTGCGCTGTTGACGACTTGGGCTCGGTCCGGACGAATACCGGACGGCTGAATGGCGAGCTACCGTGGAAAAGCTCGATGTTAACTGATGCAAAGAAAGAAGTAGAAAGAAATGGCGGTCTTCCTCCTCATTTAGCTTATGATTTAAAAGGTTTTCCGCAATAAATTATTACTCTACAAATCCATCATAATCCTGACACCTATTTATTTTCACGCGAAACATAAATATTCAATCCGGAACGTAGAAAAAAATTATCATAATTGATTTGCTAACATTTGTACATGAGTGCCTAGCGTGAGTTTGTATAACTTTAAGGCGTATAGTCCCTTGAACATATGGTCGGAATTAAATGCATTTATACTCGTACGGCCGCCTAGGCCACGGCGGAGTATCTGTGCATTTAATTCCGGCCAGCTACGCCTGGATAGAGCCCCGTTGCCCTTTAAATACATTTTCTTTGCGAAATATTGATTGATTTACATATTCTATGTACATATATTCTGTGTAAACATATATTTGTACGTGTTTTAGATATAAGTTTTTCTTTGTTATGTTTTGTTTGTACAATAAAGTATATAATAAATAAATAAATAAATAAAATATTTCTAAAGATCAAAACCGTTTGGAAGGAGTAGGGAAAAGAAGCGAAAAAATATCAAGTTGTTATTTTTTTTTTTTGGCGTATGTATTAGTCTTACGAAACTAATACTTTTGCCAAATCATATGTTGTACATGAATCTATAATAAATATTTTTTTTAAAACCTATTGACTTAGGCGTTACTGAGGAGTAGGCTTCAGAAAGTCACTGTTTTATAGCACTGGCCATAACGCGATCGACACGTTTATGACGTGCGGTGCTCCGATTGGCCCGCTACAAATTTTTAACCAATCAGAAAACCAAACGCGGCAAAAGATTTTGATCGCATTAACGTAAAAACCACTCGCACTCAGCGCACAGATTATAACTATCTGTTGTTACATATAGTTTACACTCGAACGAGCACGTTAGTAACACTATCTGGCCAGTGATTTAGTGCACTCGCCTGTCCACTGGCGCGGTTTACTGGCGTGCCAGTGTGTAATGACTTCAGATGTAAATACTTTAAATTGATTTGTTGGTTTCGGCTTTGTAAAGAGAAACAATAGGTGTCTGTTTTCTATCTCGTATGTTATTTAGAGTCAACGGAGATTAATAGGTGTCCTTTTGAGAGGTGTACTGCTTTGGGTGTCACTTTATCTGCCCTATAATGAATAGCGAGCCTTATAGTCGTAATGGTTATGATGGATGCATGCAGAGATACTAAGGAAATTGGAGAGAGAGATATTTAAACTTACCTCGGGAGTTTCTTTAAGGTTAAACCTGAACCTTAAAATGCTGAGGTACCTATTTACCTTAGCTATCAAACTTTTTTTGTGTCACCCTAGAGCGCAAAAGTCATTAGATGTTAAATTACTTTTGCGCTCTAGGGTGGAATGAGAGAACGTTTCAGACTTTTACTGACTAAAACCTACCCGTGTCCTTCAGCTGCCCTTTGCGGTCCAGGACTACGGAAACTCATACGTTCCCGCAGTCTTATAACACATAATATGTAGATAATCTACTAACTTTTTATCCTTTCTACCTACTCTCCCGAGATAAAAGCTTTCAAAAAATACTACTCACAATCTGCAAAGAGATCACAATACACATTAATCAAATCATGATCTCTGCTTACAAACAACTACCATTATCAATTCTAATTAAAAAACTATTGTTACAATTATCAGCGACGATAAAATAACAAAAATCTGACCTCATAACTCAAAGGATTGCAAAACACTCAACACATACTTTATCTAGGGGGTGTTATCCATGTCGCAAGATGCTTTAAACAGCGCACGCGCCGGTCCATAATGAAATCATAAGTCACGATCTTTCTCAAACGATTCTCACCTGAAACAAATGAAAAAGAACCTTAAACCTCTGAAAATAGAGTTGGAAATTGCAGTATGGTTAAAAGTAAAGCTTATTTGCCCTATATAAAGTTGGTTGAATAGATTATTGCGAATTACAAAACATTGTATAGTAGCTGTTTAAGATCATTATTTCTTTTCTTATATAGAATTTAATTTTGGTGTTCATAAAGCTTAATGGCTTCTTATGTTACTTGATTATCCTCTAAATAGGAGTAGGTCGTTATTATGTGTACAATTATTGGTCGTGCAATATTGTGGAACAATTATTTTTTATGTTGCATGCATGCGTCTAAAAGAATTATAAATATACATTTTGATAGACGTGCGAGTGGGGGGGAGGGTGTAAAGAAAATATGGATCAACTGTGTGACTAATGACATGACAAGAAAACGGAGCAGGAAATCATCAAATAATTTCTCTCACTCTGGGTCGACTTTTGGTGACTAAAACTCACCTCAGTTTTTTCAGTTGCCCTTTGTGTTGCAAGGAATAATCCTGCAACTCTGGAACCCCGGGTACCTATCTAATCCCATATTAGGTACCCAGTGTTTATGGCAGAGGTGGGACCCGCCGAAACCATAGTCCTTGAACTTCAAGTGCAACTCAAAGACACAGGTGGCTTTAGTCAGTAAAAGTCTGACACACCTTCTCGCTCCATCCTGGAGTGAGAGAAGTGACTGATTTCCCAACTCAAAAAAACAGGGTAGGAACACAGCAGATAGAAGCTATCGAAAAGTGAAAAGAATACACTCAACTGTTTCTTATGCTACGTACTTTTCATTATCAACGAAAAAGATTACTTAGTTACAAAAATAGTAATCATAAAACGCCCTTTACTAAACCGAAAGGACTCCCAGGATTCAGTGTCAAATTAGAACAGTGATCTTGGAATATTTTGAGCTACAAATGGACCTCATTCAGATTCAGTCTCTAAATGGTTTATATTAGCCAGTAATACATCGTCTGATCGGTACCACATCACAACAATAGGGGCAGAGTTCAAATTCCTCGGAGGTGACATTCACACAGCCTGTGGCTGTAAAGACCATTCATTGTACAATGGCTGCATGCAGCTGTCTTATAAAGATATGAAGATATACAAACATTAGTTTTTGTATATGCCAAACCCGAAACATGTGTCCAGTATTTTTATGTAAACAATCTATGTACAAAGTTTAATAACTGTATCATGAAAAATAACAAAGTTACAAGCTTGTTATGTCATCTAACATACATAATCATCGGGCCATCCAAGCGACTGAGGGGTTTTTTTGCACTTTCACCTAGTTATTTACTAGCTCCTAATACCCGCTATGATCTGCCGAGACCTGTGTTGTGCTTAGTGTCGGTGGTGTTCAACTTGTGACCTTTTTAAATATTTTTGCGAAAAAATATAATACGGTGTAAAAACTATTGGAATCCATTCAGTTACTGATTCTGAACAGATTACTCGTATATTCAGGTTTTGCATAATCCAAAAATAATGTTATATACATGGTGTATATGTTTAATTGTATCCCATTACCCAAGGAATAATACAAAGTATTTGTTGTGTTACACTGATAATTCTACAAATATATAATGTATAATACATTGGGCCTTATCTCTCAATCCAACTCTCCTTTCGCAGGTCTGCTGGAAGAAATTTCATTTAAAACAAGCAGCACCTTTTTGCTCTTCTGTATTTTTTTTTATATATAATTATTATAAATATTGTAAGGCCAAAGTTTGTGTGTATGTATGCGTATCGCATCCCTATTGTCACAGTTCGTTCCTAAACTGATTTTACTTAGGTTATTCTTTTTGCAAAAACTAATATATAACAATATTTGATTCCTTACTAACATACAAATAAAATATATTTATTTTTAATATCATTTACAACTGTAGGTATACATATACTGGTCACTGTCATAGATTATAGCCTAGAATTCTTTTAAACTGGCTCATATATTCTAGAAATTTCCAATCCTAGGTATTGATCGTTTCCAAAAATTGGTTTTTCTTAGAATTTTATCATAGGTATTTAAACCTAAGCACATTCATATTTGTAGACAGATAGCATTTTGACCTCAAAATATTTTTAGTACATCCGGAGCACGTAGGTATTTATCTCAGCCACCAATGACAGTAATATACTTGTACCTATCATCTCGTTAAGGAAAGAGATTACAAGACCATGAGCTTTTTTTTATGGTGGGAAAAAATCATGCATTGACATCTCCCGCCCTTGGGAGGAGCGGGAGATAGTGTCAGACTCTTCCTGACTAAAAGACCCACCCCGTTCCTTCTAGCCTTCATACCGGGGCTCGAGCGCCCTTTCGGATAACCCTGGCCCCAGTAGGCTTCGACCCGGCTGGGTCCCTGCTGTTGCTGACAACTCCTTGAGGCGCGCGGAAACAGTGCGCGCCGTCGACGATTTGGGCTTGGTCCGGACAGTTACCGGACGGCCGGACAGTGAGCTACCCATGTGCTCACTGTCCGCAAGCCCGCGCCTACGTTGGCCGGAAATCGGGATCAGAATAAGACCATGAGCTATATTCTGACATTATTTAGAGTGAATTTTAAGTAGCTACCCCTAAATAACTTTTTCTGGCTACTGACTATCCGTGACAACTGTCAAAGATCCACAACTTACAGCCATCCACAGATGAAAGCTTAAACTACTTTCTGAGGCCCGGAAAAAGCCCCGGTATTTTAAAACGGTCACCCATCCACAGGCTCCTCGACAAACGTTGGTTAACCTGGTTGCTGCTGATATTATATATTTTTTTTAATGTTGACAGGACGTTCCATACCGGAGGAACTCATGATAAAAAGGTATTATAAATCATTAATTGTGCGTACAGCTAAGGAGTGGAATTCCCTCCAATCTCTCCTAATGGAAAGCGACGATGCGGTCGACGAAGTAACCTATTCACTTTTGACTTTAACTATGCCCAAGTTATAGTCGTTAGGATACACAGACTCCGAGAGGGAACTCCATTCCTTAGCTGTACGCACAATTAATGAGTTTATATTATTTTAGCCATGAGCTCCTCCGGTATAAAAAAAAGACTAAACTGCGAAAAATCACAGTAAAATGTTGTACATTTTCGTTCACCTCCTCATAAAACATCACCAATTTGATCTTAAATCAGAAAGACATACCCATTAGCCTTCTATGTGTCAACGACGTGCATTGCAAAATAAAATGAATCCAGACTCTCTCGCCTACGCTACTTGCTTATGAGGTGCAAAACGTAATATTTTGACCTCCCTCCCTATCAAGCAACATATAACCTTTTTTACATAAATATCAAAGCTATTGTCTTTCAGTATAAATACCATATCTGTCAGAGTGGCTGATTCCAATAGAATTATAGGGTTAACTTTCAACAAACGATTTTGAACTCTTACGTGTCGAAATAAAGTTGGATTTTCATTGTAAACGTTTGATGTATTAACCCTTTAAATAAAAAGTGCGCTTCAAAAAGTATATTTTGCGCTTTACTTTTGAAGTTTATCACTTTTATTGCCCATAAAGCTTGTTAATGGCAAGTTACTCGTAGTAAATTCCATTATGTTTTTAAAGGAGAAGTCGCCTAAAATTACTTTTATATGTGATAACATTAATGTTGCGAGTGAGGACACCGCTTCATACTTATTGAGATCATTTTGTTTTACATTTATTTATTGTTTGTGAATTATTTTTATTTACTTTTCCAAGTTAAGGGCCGCAAAGTTTATTTATAAAATCTATCTTCTATACATCTATACATATAAATAAAATTGGAGTGTCTGTTTGTAATATTAAAATAACTGCTTTTTACTACATATATATGAATATACTCGTAGGTATATACGGTACATACACCAAAATATTTTTTTTACAATTTTTGTCTGTCTGTCTGTTCGGGCTAATCTCTGCCATGGCTGGACCGATTTTGACAGGACTTTTTTTGGCAGGTAACTGATGTAATAAGAAGTAACATAGGTATACTTTTATTTTAGAAAAAATAAGTCCACGCGAACGAAGTCGCGGGCACAGCTCGTGTACAATATAAATGAATAGCTGTTCGTTAGTCTCGCTAAATCTCGAGAACGGCTAGACCGATTTGGTTCATTTTGGTCTTGAATTATTCGTGATAGTCCTGGGAAGGTTTAAACGATGAGAAAACCTGGAAAAATAACGAAAAAAAAATTCAACGCCATCTCTAATCAAAATGTCCTGTTGAAATTAATTAACCTGTACCCCTAGCCAAGTTGCTAATCTGCAATAGTTAACACTTATAGAAAGCTTCAAATGTACGGGAATAACGTCGTCTTATCGCTCAGTCACATGGTCAGAACAAAAGAATTGGCGACAAGGTCAACTCGAAGCGTTCGGCGCAAGCGAAACGGTTGTAACTTGACTAGGGGGGCTGGTTCTGGTAATGCCTGTAGATGGCGTTTCCTTTGACAGCTTAGCTAAAGGGACTATTAGGCAGTACGAAGTTAGCTAGCCGGGTCAGCTAGCCTACAATAATAATCTTCTGCAATAAAATTTACTCAGTTGTTGTGTTTTTCTCCCTTGAAATATTTACGAATCAAATTCTGAGTATATTATTTTCTTTTTCATATTTTGTGGAGTCAACCATTTAGGCCTGATCAGCTAAGTTTTAAAAAGAACAATTTTTAAAAAGGTGCTGTACTCCGTGTCGCGGATTTGATCCCCGCTTCGAAATCACGATTTCCAGCCACCGTAGGCGCGGGCTTGCGGACAGTGAGCAATGGATAGCTCGCTGTCCGGCCGTCCGGTAACTGTCCGGACCAAGCCCAAGTCGTCGACGGCGCGCGCTTCAAGGAGTTGTCAGCAACAGCAGGGGCCCAGCCGGGTCGAAGCATACTGGGGCCAGGGTTATCCGAAACGCTCGAGCCCCGGTATGAAGGCTTGAAGGAACGGGATGGGTTTTTTAGTCAGTAAGAGTCTGACACTATCTCCCGCTCCGCCCAAGAGCGGGGGTAGTCATTGGATGATTTTTCCCATCGAAAAAAAAATCCCCGCTTCGAACAGATTGAACAGATTTTTCCGGGTCAGTATGTCTACTCGAAAAAATACACAAAACACAACACTATGTTCACTATCACTATGTTATGACATAAGATTATGCATGAGAGTTGACATGTTTGTGAAAGCACCCACGATACAGGAGTAATTTCTAGTGCGGAGCTAAGTTCTTATTAAAAGAAAATCAATGACTTCAGAACTTCAGAATAAATCTTGCGATATTTTACAGGATGCATTTTGGAGAGTGTGAGCGGAAATTGCATGACTTGACTCCGCCATCTCATTTCTACCATCGGACAACCTGACGTACGGCAAGTATCCACTCTTACGTTGTTGAAACCTCTACGGTTCAGACTAAGCGTTTTGCCTCGTCGTTTATAACGCGTACTTCGAAGGACTGGAACAATTTGGCCTACTACGGTCTTCCCGCCCTGTTATAATTTAGGTGTCTTCAAGGCTAGAGTGAATAGGCTCTTAATAAACTAGTGTGCTTCACCATGAACTATTGCATCGTTGCTTACCATCAGGTGGGATCGCAGCCAAGCACAGGTTTATAACAATTAAAAAAAATATCAAGTACCCAGTACATTTAGTGACACATACAAAAACCATTTATAACGGTCGTCACTGTCCAAAACCACAGGGTTACCTACAAACAAAAAAAACTAAACCCGCCACAAGTAGCCACTCCATCTTCTCAGATAAATGAATAAGATTACACTAACAGCTGACAACGTTTTGGTATACCTACCCGAAAGTGACAACCCTATTTCGCATGTCCGACCATTTTTACCACACAATTTTGTACCTTGAAATAATGATAATAAAGGTTCAGTTTTGATTGTCAGTTTGTTAAAACATTATTTTCACAGATGGACAACGCCCTGAGACAAGATCAGGCAAAATTAAAATTTGTGACAAAAAATGTTTAAACAATGAGATGTTACTCTGTAAGCTGGTTCTTGCTCGTTGTTATATTTGGCGTCGAGTCCTTGAAACATTAAGATCATGAAGACATAGTTGATGATGAAACCAAAAATAATCTTCAGATTAGTGAACCGGGGCATAGGTCTTTAAACCTTTTTTTTTAAGGTAGGAAATCATCCAATGACCTCTCTCTTCTGCAACGCGCTCCAGCTCTACGGTCTCTATCCTGAGAGGACGTATCAGACCTTTAGCGACTAAACCCACGCCTGTGTCCTTCAGTTGCGTTTTGCGTTTTAGGTCCGCGGGTTTCTTTTCCAGAAATTCTCCGTAGCGCACTACTCACTACTCGTCGTCCACAAGCCCGCGCCTACGGTGGCCAGTAGTCATCCTGGGACTTCCGTCACCCGGTCTGTCACACACATTGCCACTTTGACTAGCAAAGTTATCTAAGCTTACCACCTTATATGCAACTAGGTACCAGAAAGGTCTCCTACAAGGTGACCGATGACCTGGTTAGGGTCACGGGACCACTCGTTGTGACGACGCTTTCTTTGGACTTTAAAACGTCAATTCCAGCCAGTGGCTTATCTTGGGCGGTGCATCGCCGTGCCCTCGTGGGGGCGATCGGCGGCGGGGACCTCTTGCGCCGGGCCTTGGTGGAGGCCATGGTCCGGAGCGAGGAGGAGTGGCAAGCGGTCGCCGACTTCTGCGAAGCAGTAATGGTCGCCAAGGAGGAGCCGCCGCCGCCGGGATTCTGATCCCGATTTCCGGCCACCGTAGGCGTGGGCTTGCGGACAGTGAGCAATGGGTAGCACGCTGTCCAGCCGTCCGGTAACTGTCCGGACCAAGCCCAGGTCGTCGACGGTGCGCACTGTTCCCGCGCACCTCAAGGAGTTGTCAGCAACAGCAGGGACCCAGCTGGGTACTGGGGCCAGGGTTAATTTCGAAAGACAGCTCGAGCCCCGGTATGAAGGCTAGAAGGAACGGGGTGGGTCTTTTAGTCAGTAAGACTCTGACACTATATCCCGCTCCGCCCAAGAGCGGGGGTTGTCATTGGATGATTTTTCCCACCGTAAAAAAAAAGCCAGTCGCTAGTATTTGTCAAATGAAAAAAGAGGCCTCTTGAACACTGCTTGAGTCTGTGTTTTCCAACAGCTACAAACTAGGGGTCTTTTAGTCAAAAGTGAGGTTAGTTCTAGGCAAGCGTCAGGCAGTATCTTACCTGATGATAAGCGAAGATGGCAGGCAACATCTTCGCTTATCATCAGGTAAGATAGTGGTTGTGTGTGCGAGCCTTCACACTAATATTATAAAGGCGAAAGGTTGTGAGTGTGTGTGTGTACAGGTTAGTTACTTTATCGCGCACAAAATGCTGAACGGATTTGGATAAAAAGCACACGAGAAGATGGGGCATGTCACATGCACATGTGATATTTATTATTCCGGGAGTACGCTCCATTGGGAAACTTTGCTACTTAGACGCGTGCGAAGCTGCTGGCGGCAGCTAGTATTTTTTTAATTGATATAAACTAGTCCTTGACTGCGATCAACTGCCACCTGATGGTAAGCAATCATGCAGTCATTGATGGTGAGGCTCACTAGTTTATTAAAAGCCTATTCACTCTGGCCTTGAAGATGCCTAAACTATAATTGGACGGGAAGACCGCAGCAGGCAAATTGTTCCATTTCCTGGATGTACATCGAAGTACGCGTTATAAAAGAAGAGGCGAAACTCTTAGTCAGGACCGTGGAGGTTTCAATAGTGAATGTACCAGAGGTCCCAGCTAACGGTTTTCAAGTTCTTATTTAAATGTTAAAGCGAATGTGTCCGATTCCCTATCGCCAACATTTGTTTGATGACAATATTTTGTGATAAACATTTTCCTCATGTTGTGGTTTTTAGGAATTTCCGGTTAACGGGCGCAGTTTTGTAAGTTACCTCATTTGTTATGTTATTTAAGTCACTGGTAGGTTAGGTTAAGACGTACCTACAGAAAGAAGGGTATTGACTTTAAACCCATATTCTCAATAAAATTTAAAATTGATTCACCAAAAGAAAACGCACAGCTTAAACCATGTGTCTCTGTTTGTTTTGTTCTGTATAATTTTACTTTTGCTGCTTATTATTGATGTTATTTTTGTTCATATCAGTATTATATTACATCTCGTAATGTTAATTTTAGTTAATTAGATTAGGTACTCATTTTATAGTGCTATATTTATTGTACAGTAGCATGCGTTGGTAACCTGTAAAAATTGTTATACCTACTTAAATTATGGTAGCTATAAAGGTTTTATGGTGTAAATAATTGTTGGTTGGTCAATAAAGGAAAATAAAATAAAAAAATCTAATGTATGTAGGACAAAATAATGTTTTTGTTTTTAATTCATCCCAATGACTTACGCAACGGATGAAGATTATAATGTTATAATTATGTTTCTTGGTAGCTTTAACTTGGGGGTTCATATTTTAAGAGTGATTACTTACTTCGAAATTATGCTTCATCGTCGAACATAATATATATGATCGTTAATCTTCCTATGCTAGTGCTAAATTTTGTGACACATTTACCTACTCACGGTTCACAGACCGAAAGTTTGAAACGCAATTTCATAATATAATTATCACGAATAAATATTTTTTTTTTTTGTGAAATCAGGAAAATATTTCGTGGACAAGATAAATCCAATTAATTTTCAATGAATCGACCAATTTATTTTCTTTTCGAACAAAATCGAACTTTTTCATCTGAAATATCACCAATCTTGATCCAAAAGCAAATACCTAACGCACCAAAACCCAGAATAACTACAAACCATTTCGAATATAAAATATTTCAGAAAGATAAAAAGATACCTAATTTTTCTATGGAAAACCGAACCAGCTACATAATTTATTGGATTTTCCAAAAAATATTTAGTTGGTTTGTCCTCAAAGTGTAGGTAGCAACAAATAACTCTAGGTAAGTTATAAGGTAGGTAAACTAAAGGATTTTGACCGCCGAAAGCCATTTTTAGTAAAATGGGTATTACCAAACCCTTCAAATTCTCTCGAGGTGACTCAATAAGGATAATGTTGACAAAATTTTATTCTTTAATGAATAGGCACAATTTCTTATGTAAGGACTGTTGATGATATGAGGATGATTGTTGTGATAACTTAATCCAAATATAGCGTATTCGTTGAAGATATGTCAAGAGTCGTCTTCTTCTCAATCGTACACTCCTGGTGGAGTGGTGGTCATGGATCGTCTGGTAGTTTGGTTGCAAATTTTGCGAGACTTCTTCATCTCTCTCTATACATGGCATTGCGTGTGCATTTGATGAGGGAACACTTAGAAGATGATTTGACGATGTCTGTCCATCTGGTAGATCGATCGCGAGAAAGTTGGCCCTCTACTCTACCCTGTACCATTAAACGTTCTAAAGAGCTTTCATTACGGATGATATGTCCCAACATTTTAGATTCGCGTCAAGAGTTACGTCAACTTAATTTCTAAATAAGCGTAGCATAACATAGCATAATCAACCTTATGATATTCCTACTACCGAGACTCAGGCCTTCTGTCCGAAAAAGGGAATGGGCCGTAATCCACCGCGCGGGCCCAGTGCGATTTGATAGATGACACATGTTTTTAAATTTTCTGATTCTAGGATATGCCAGTTTCCTCACGATGATTTCCTTTAACATTTTGAAAGCAATGGTACTAAAATAAATAGTGATGTACCTGACTGAGTTCCTACAACTTGTAACTCAATTACTTTTTAAACTCTAATACTCAAACAAACTTTTTTGCATAACAGAAGAATTGTCCAAATTACGAGTAGTTTTATTTGTATAGTCATAGAGAGGACTTAAATAGTAGTTTAGAGCCTCATAGTATATACTCAAAAATCATGCGATGTATTTAGATTTCAAAAAAAAGAATAAGGAATCTGACATTATTTTTATTATCTTTGACATGATTTTAATTATTATTATTATTATTATTTTATGACATTGTTTCCATTATTATTCCTATTTTTCTTTATATTACTTTCATTATTGTTATTATTTTTGACATTGTTTTCATAATTATTATTACTTTTTCATTACTTTTATGTTTATTATGTTAATGTTTTTAAATTATTATTAATGTGGCCTATAATTTATATGTGTGGTGTTAAACTGTAAGTGTAAATTGGCAATAAATAAAAATAAATAAATAAATAAATAAGTGCAAAAAAGGATATAATTTTTTTATCAATTTTAGAAAGTTTTGAAGTCGGAAGAAAAAAAACTGGCCTGACTAAGACTTAGATTTTATTTTTTTCTGCACAGCCAAGATACAAGTTTATTACCGTGAGTTCTTTGACCCAAACACTAAAGTGCTAACTGTAGGCTCTGGTTCGAAACCTTCGGGTCATTAAGCAAATTGAATTTAGTTCTTGTTTTGTTATTTAGCGAAAGAAATTTAAAATTAGTCACACCTTTATTTATATTTTTATTAATTGAACTTTTTAATTATTTCATTGGTATTGTATAAAGCAATTTCTTTTATCTTCTGCTTGAATACATGATAGCTTTAAATCTTATATTGTTACATTTAGATCGATTTATGAAACGATATTCAATATTAAAAACAGGAATTAAAAATTACTTTGGCACCATTGATAGAGTAATAACCGCATTTTCTTGGTTATTAAATATCAGACGTATTTTCTTAGTTGTAAGTTTGTAGTAGCCATATTTTCTTAATTGTAACGAATGTATAATGTAGTAGTTAGTTATAGTGTAATGTGTATTTTGTAGTCGTTACAGTGGCATTTTTTGTCGTTGTTGTAATAGCCGTATTTTCGTTGCTAAAAAAGTTGATAACACTTACAAAATTCGATTGTATTTTGTAAGTTTTATCAATTGTCGTAACCGCCGTATTTTGTTAGTTATAACAACACTAATTCTTCGGGTTTGAGAAAATTTGGCTGTTATAGTTGTATTTTTTCAAATTGCCGTGACCTTGAATTGTTAATAATTTTTATTATAGACTAGCTTCTGCCCGCGGCTTCGCCCGCGTAAAACTAAGTATCTCCATACACTGACGGGCCTGTTGGTCTAGTGGTCGTGGGTTCGATTCCCACCCAGGACAAATGTTTGTGTGATGAGCATAATCATTTGTTCTGTGTCTGGGTGTAATTTATCTATAATATGTATGTATTTAGAAATATATAAGTATGTTTATCAGTTGTCTAGTACTCATAACACAAGCTCTGCTTAGCTCGTGACTAGACGGCGTTGTATGATAGTTGTGGAATATTATTATTATTATACAAAGTTCAGACTCGCGTTTTGCCCTTTTAAGGGCCGAATTTCGGAAAATCCTTTCTTAATGCTCGCCTACATCATAAGTGGAAGCTTTGTGCAAAATTTCACGTACCAGTAGGTTCGCCCGGGCGTTGATATATCAGTCAGTCAGTTTTTCCTTTTAAACAGATTTTTTTTTCAGATGAATGACAGTTGTAAATATCAGCCACACCTAAAAAACATTGTGTTGCAAAAACTTCTCATTATACTACAAACATAATCTAAACAAACAAAGCCATTTTAACAGCCATTAATATTTAACACCGAAAAACGCCGACATTACATAATTTTCGCACATAAACCGTTGCTTGCATACCGTTGACGAGTTCATAAATAAACAGAGTGGCTCTCTGGAATTCCGACACGGAGTCTTATGTCATGCTAAGAAGACATGGAGTATTAGTTTAAACCCTTTTTGGTTTTTTACTGCGAATTTTGGTATATAAATGAGAAATACTATTTGGAACAGTAACCGAAGGAACTTTTTTTTGGGTGGTAGAAAATCATCAAGTGGAAAGTGAGGACGGTGTAGTGCCTCTCCAGCCACTCCTCAATGAGGAGACTTACCACCGCGTTTGTGGCGCGCCTAATGTGCGGGAGCAAAAGGGACTGTTTTGTAACATGGTATTACTACGTAAGATCAACTGTGTGCGCCTAGCTTATTTATCTACGATATTTATAATCTACGAGCCTAAGAAATCTCGAATAAGATGCCATGATCCGACTAAGATTTTCATACCTATAATGTCCAAAAAATCGTGCTGCGGGATTTTTCGAAAGAGTCTTCGCAGCCCTGGCAACCGAAAGGGTAACTGATGCAGCGTGCGTGGGTTTTAGTCAGTAGAAGTCTGCAATTCCCTCTCGCTCTATTTAGAGTGGGAGGATTTATTATATGATTCAACCGGCCACTGTAGTCACAGGCTTGCGGACGACGAGCAATGAGCAGCTCGTCTTCCGGCTGTCCGGTAACCGTCCGGACCGAGCCAAAGTCATCGACATCACATAGTGTTTCATGTGCGCACAAAACAGATGTTAGCAAAACTGTAGGGGCTCAGCAGGATTGATGCCCGCTAGAGCCGCGGGGAATTTCTGGTGTGGTTTTAGACTTCACCCTAGAGTTGGAGAAGTCACCACCCAAAAAATAAAACCACCATTAAATAAATAGTTCATCTAAAATAATTATTTCAACATGAGATACTTACTTGATCTAAGTTTTTGTACCGAAACTGTGTTACTTTTTGGTGTACGATAAAGTTTTATTTTATTCTATTCTATTCTATACTCAAAAGATCAAGATATCTATTTTAGTAATTCTTAATCTGCACTGAAATGATGCATCAATAAATTAAAAAATAAACATCCAGCATATTAATAAACAAGGATAACTTCGATCATTATTTTGTAATAATTTAGGTATCAACTTAAAACCTTGGAAAAATATCCTTAAATACCTGCGTGTTCCATTGCGTAACACACGTAATGCCAATGTCAATGACTGACCACGATCAGGACACCTAACCAGTAGCCCGATTCACGTAATGAAAACCGTAACGATATCGTAGCGATTTAGTCGTTTAGACCATTTCCGTATTCACATCCATCAATCGACTTTGAACGACACCGATTTTAAAGTCGTTTGAAATTCGTCGATTTAAAAAAAAAAACTGTGTTACATTATCCTGGTAGAATACATAGTAATGTAACTGGAAATAAGTCGATAGATCGTGAATACCGCTTTTGGATAGGACTTCGATCGAACGACTATAAAACTACTGAATCAGGCTACTGAAGGACGATCTTAAGATTTATCGAGAAACATTTCAGTCAGGCTTTGTTGACATGACGAGAATAATCCAGTGATGCGTGGAGAATCTTGAATTTTATAAAACTTTAGTGTCTTATGTCTTTAAAAATATCATGTTACAATGTGAAAAAAGCTCCAAAGCAGAGATTTTTGATGTGACTCAGAAGGCTGTTCAGCTTAAGTGGAAATGGGCTGGACCGCATGCCGATCGAACTGTTTTTTTTTTGGTGGGTAAATATCATCCGCCATCTCCTTCGTGGTCTGCCTCGGCTCCGCGTTGCTGTGTCCGGGCACCAATCCAGCGTTTTACGCGCCCACAGCTCGTTAGAGATGCGGCAGACATGTCCTGCCCAGTCCCATTTAAGTTGGGCAGCCTTTTGAGCCACATCAAAGATTTGCGTTTTAGAGCGCAGTGCTGTGTTTCTAACATGATCTGTTAATTTAACACCTGGTATGCTGCGTTCCATTGCACGACCTGGATGGCTTCCTTAAGAACTGGAATGAGAAAGCGAGGAACCGTGATCGCTGAAAGGAGTGGACGGAAGACTTCGCCCAGCAGTGGGAGCCTCTTCTGGGCTAAAAAAAAATATCATCCAAATGACATCGCCCTTGGGCGGAGCGGGAAATAGTGTCAAACTCTTACTGACTAAAAAGCCCACCCCATTTCTTCTTGCCTTTCATACCGAGGCCGAACTTCCCTATCGAAAATAGACCCTAGCCCCAGTAGGCTTCGACCCAGGTGGGACTCTACAGTTGCTGACAACTTCTTGAGGCGCGCGGGAACAGTACGCGCCGTCGACGACTTGGACTCGGCCCGGACAGTTAGCAGACGGTCAGACTGCGGAGGTACCCATTGCGGTGGCCGGAAATTGGGATCGAAATTACGGCGGCGGCTGGGGCGTGAGCGCCGTTGTCTGATGCGGTCGGCCTCCTCCTTTGCTAGCATTACTGCTTCGCAGCGACTGCCTGCCACTCCTCTTCGCTCCGGACCATGGTCTGTACTAAGGCCCGACGTGAGAGATCACCGCCGCCGATCGCCCCCACGAGGACACGGCATGCCGATCGAACGATGCCCTGAAATAATACGATGGGGTCGCAGTAGACTAAGAAAGAGACGACTGGATGACTTAGATGTCTTTCTACGAAGAGACTCAGAGCCGGAAACACTAGAAGGAAGTCACGTGACTTCTTCGCAGTTTGTTGCCCGTCATTGCCATACATGTTTTACTTAGCGTTTGGCGGCAGAGCTAATAGATAAGTCGTTTGTCCTGCTGGTCCTTTATTATTCCTAACACGTATTCCCTATAAAAAACAAAACACTCAATCGCCACTAAATACAATCGTTATCAAGAAACCCGAATACCGTTTTACAGAAACATTGCACACTCGCAATTAAGAACGTTGCAAATGCACTTTTACTAAACGCGTCATAAAAATAAGAGAACTGTATTGAAACATAAATTCTCACTTACCCCCTTATCTTTACCATTGTTTAATTATCGGTTCCAATTAAAAATTAGTCTGAAGATAGCGAAAGTACTGATAGTGTTAAAAGGCTACTGTTCATTTAGTTTTTTATTTTTTCGTGAATATATTGGCATCTGGTGTAGGAGACTTCTTTGATTGTGCCGGTAATATTTGGACAATGCTAAGTGGGTTGCATTTAGTATTTGAGTGCTAATTCCAATCAGTTAGGATAAGGAGTCTATGGTATTTGAAAATAGGTTTTCGTTTTTTGGATTGAAGAATCGCTTATGTGCGTTTGATATTATGGCAAAACTTAGGAAGATAATATTTTTGTGAAGTAGGATCGTGATAAATCAACAGTAGCTCCGATCTTCAGTTTTTGTGTAGTGTCTTCACCAACCATTCTATCTTGCGTCACTTGTCCTGTTACCTGTTCACGTGGGGTTCTAACGTAAGCATCAGCGGACGGTATTGCCGTGCCAGGCAAGGAATTTAATTTGTAAAAAAAATACCATCAACACGCTAAGAAGAAGGTGTGATGTAACGGTCCATTTTTCTTCTGTACTTCTTTAGTTATACAAAGTCTTTGACTTGAAGCAGCTCTAGATAAAATTGAAGAAAAATAATTCACTTGACGATTGTCAAAATTTCTTTTACAATACAATTACTCCATAACTTTTTTTAATTGATATAAACTAGTGCTTGACTGTGATCCCACCTGATAGTAAGCAGTGATGCAATCGTTGATGGTGAAGCGCGCTAGTTTAATAAGAGCCTATTACGATAGCCTAAATTATAATCAGATGGGAAGACCGTAGCAGGCAAATTATTCCAGTCCTTCGATATACACGTTATAAACGACAAAGCGAAACACTTAGTCCGGATCGTGGAGGTCTCAACAATGTTATTTTATTGAAACAATACTTTTAATGTCACAGAGGCTATCAAAAAATAAATACTGAAAATTATCAGTAGTCCTCGAATCGCACAATATCGTTAATAACCGAGTATCGAACAGTTCTTGTACCAGCGCCCACGCAACTGCTAAGTGCTTGCGCAACCAGTTGCAAGTCTGCAACCGATTGCTTCGCCGTTGTTCGCTGCAGAAGGACATGTTGCTAAGGTGTTTATCATAAATCCTGGTCGCTAGAAGGTCGTTGGGATTCAAACTGTGAAGGGTTTGGTTGCATTGTGTTAACTAAAATGATTTTGCGACATTGTGTTTCAAATTAAATGCATAGAATCTTAAAGAACACGTTTTACAACAATAGTAGAAAATTTAATTAGATGAAAACGTTACTAAACTTCCATTGATTAAAAATTAAAAACATACGAGTCGTAAAAATGCAAAAATGTAAATTAAAATTGACACTGATATCCTGACAGATGGAAAATTCCCTATTTTAATAATATTTAGGGTTCCATAACCAAAAGGTAAGGACCCTATTACTTACATTTCGCAGTCTCTTTGACCGTCTGTCACCAGACTGTATCTCATAAACCGTGATAGTTACAGACAGTTGAAATTATCGCAGATGATATACACAAAACAACAAAACAAAACACACAAAACAACAAAACAACAAAACAAACAAACACACAACAAAACAAAACAAAACAAAAACAAAACAACAAAATTAACAAAATTTGACATTTTATAAGTTATCGAACTGAATCTGACATTGTTATTATTGATCTGACATTGTATTAATTACTGAAACTGAATTTATAATATTAATATCTTTAATTTTTAAATTTTAATTTTATCATTAACTTTATTCAATCTGTAAACGGTCTTTTTACTATGGGTTTTCTTAGCCTGAAATAAATGAATTTATTATTATTATTCCATTCATTTATTATTATATACATATTTATCATATTTTTAAATATTTCTTCAAAAAATAACATAAAAAAAAACATTTAAAAATTATTATTATTATTATATATTTATGTTGCCGCTATAACAAAAAATACAAAAGTCAGAATAAAATAAATATTAAAGGGGTTCCTGTACAACAAACATGTTTTTTTTTTGCCATGTTTTGCTACGGCCGGTACGGAACGCTTCGTGCGCGAGGTTATTAAATATATATAATTAACTCAATAATAAAGTCAAAGTCAAAGCATTTATTTCAAATAGACCATTTGCAAGCACTTTTGAATAGTCAAATATCGGTCAGTCCAAGAAAAGTGAAGCTAAATTGCACGGTCCAAAGCGTAGATCTCTATGGAGAAGAACGTGCGATAAACTCCATGGACTAATCATTATAATGATCGTTTCAACCGAAAAATATCCACAGGTGGACATACTAATAAACATCCTAATATTGAACGTTACCACCCCTACCTCCCTTTTTTACCAACACGCAAATCATAACTGTCAATATAAGCCCTCTACACACGACACATTCTGACATCAATTACGAAGAACATGCGAGCTCTCTCATGAATGAAGCCATAGCCATGTTCGCAGCCATAACTAGCCCCCATAGTCGTAACGTGGGTGTTGCCAACATGCAAAATACTAATATAGTGGTATAAATTGACTGTTTAGTGCAATACTGTCAAATACATAGTCGTTTTGGTATGACAAGGTTGATAAATATAGACTTGGCTGCTGAGAATGGTGTTGCAATTTTCTTGGTGTATTAAAAATTACAGAAATCAGAAACGTTTATTTCAAATAGACTATTTACAGGTACTTTTGAATTGTCAAAATGTCAGTCAAAAAAAGCGATTGTTCCATGTTCATGTAGGTTACTCTTAAGCTTTATCTGAGGCCCAAGTCTGCTATTTTTATAAATTTGTCATTCCAACACGATACCATTGTCATTTTGCTAAAAGTTCGTAATCTGCTAATTTATAATGATCGATCATTGATCGGTCAATGGTATCGTAACAGAGTTAGAATGATAATATGGAGTATATTGAAACCAATAACTGCACAATAACGTTCTAATGGCAGAACGCTGATCAAATAAACTGTCAAAGTTTTAGCAGATTACCGCATACGTCAAATATAATTTGTCAATATGTACGAGGACACTATTCTATGCCACTTATTTCAATGGAGTGTCAGTGGTTGACCATTGGAAAGTCATAATGACGCCATTAAATTAGTAGATTACCAAACTTGTCAAAATCGATAATTATGACATCTATGATTCTGACCTTTCTGACACTATTGTAATAGCAGACTTGAAGCCTGGTTTGTGCCATAGTTGCAAAAAGGGACCTGAGTGTTTCACCCAAAAGGTGCTTTAGGACAGATATAGGAATAAATCTAAAAAAGGTTTTGTTGTTACATTACAAGAAAGATTGTATATTTTTTTGCGATTCGTAATAATTATTCGAAACTCCCTCAGTGCGTGAGTCCGACTCGCACTTGCCCATTTTGTCTTTATTACATTCAAACTGTCCGTAACAGTCAATATTAGGGTCAGCCGTCAATCGAACGCGTGAGTTACCGTGACCCTGGACCGCAAAGGGGAAACTGAAAGAATATAGGTGGGTTTTAGTCAGCATAAGTCTGACTCTCCCTCTCGCTCCATCTAGAGTGAGAGAAGTCATTAGATGATATCCTACGTAAAAAGCTGTCAATCTCTAGATCTAGACTATAGGTTAATTTCTAAAAATATGTATCTGTAAATTTGACAGTTTATATAATATATATATATATATATATGTAATATTCCACAACTATCCCACAGCGTCTTCTAATTCTAAATACATACATATTATAGATAAATTACACCTAGACACAGAACAAATGATCATGCTCATCACGCAAACATTTATCCTAGGTGGGAATCGAACCCACGACCTCTGGCATAGCAGTCAGGGCCACTAACCACTACACCAACAGGCCTATAACATCAATATTTGTTTCTGAACATAACGATGTCTTTCGGATTAGCTAATTTATTATTACTTTGCTGTAGTCAAACTGCCTTGAATAAAACAAACGCTACTTTTGACATAATCATGCTAAAAGTTGGTCGTGCCATAGAGGACCTCTCGAAAAGCTTTATTACATCCTAAATAAATCATGACGTAACACGACCGTTAATTAACATCACCTCAGTCACAAATTAACGTAAAATACTATTCCTTTGCGACAAAATCTCATCACGTATCTAATTTATTTATATGAGTATTCAGTGTGTGATGTTCTGATGTCACTAATATTCCCACATTATGAGAAGACTGGCTTAGCAGCGATGATCGTAAATCTATTTGCCGAGTCACAACATGATTTCCGACCACCGCCGTAGGTCGGTGAGCAATAAGTAGCTCGCCATTCGACCGTCCGAGTTACAATGGCCCTCATTATCATCATCATTTCAGCAAAAAAAAGACGTCCACTTTTGGACATAGGCCTTCTCCAAGCGTAGCCACAACGACCGCTCCTGTGCGTCTCGCATCCATCGGATTCTCGTGACCCTCACCAGATCGTTGATCCACCTTGTGGGAAGCCTTCCAATGCTGCGTCTTCCGGTACGCGGTCGCCACTCCAGAACTTTCGGCCCCAACGGCCAACTGTTCTGCGTGTAATGTGCCCTGCCCATTGCCACTTAAGTTTGGCGATTCTTCATGCTATATCGGCAACCTTGGTTCTCTTGCGGACATCTTCATTTCTTATGCGATCACGCAAGGAAACTCCGAGCATAGCCTTTTCCATTGCTTTTTAGGTGACTTATGCTCCCACTCGCTCCACCCAGAGAGAGAGAAACTATACTATGATTTCAAAAGTCTGTCGCGTTGCGGTTGATTTCCAATCTAACCAGTTGCAGCTAAGTGCTAGTATTTTACATTAAAAAAACTTGAGAATTTCGCCCATTGACCTGGCGTATTCACCTCAAGCAGTGTTAAAACGTAACTGGTAATTTTTGTATTACAGCCTTCCCCCAGAAAAAGGCCTGCGCTCTATCTGTGAGAAGATAACAAGGCAGACGAGTTGTTCAAAGCCGACGTAAATGTCTACGTTCCGATACGTGTGGTAACTTATAATAAACGTGCCCCTCAAAATGCCATCAAACGATCAAGCCAACTTGACATTTATTCGCCGCCTGACACTGCAAGGTACTGCCATAGAGCACAGAACTTCTACTCCGGCAAAGATTAGATGTAACAGTAGAAATAAAATTTGAAACAGACCAGCCAATCAAGCATTTTAACACGCACGACTTTTTAAAAAAAAATATGTGGTGTCAACTTCATCATTCTTCTTCTGAAAAGACTGAGAGAGGAATTCTGAAACGGTAACCCGAAGCCCTAAAACTGTAAAAAGCAACTGAAACGCCCTCCCGCTCCGCCCTAGAGCGCAAGAAGTCAATAGATGATTTTCCACCTCAAAAAAAAACCATCAGTTTTAATCGCGTCATTGGTGTCCCAGTGCAAGTATACCACAGGCTGAAGCGTCTCCATTATCTTTCTTTCAATCAGTCTGCCTCATCTTTCAGCTTCCAGTCTTGATGGATGCCACTGCTGCACTATTTTCGAAGACCGACTGTCTATCTGACCTCCACGACCCTGCAATTGGGTAATACAATACATCTTGACAAGACTGGTGTCAAATGTTCTGGCTTCTGGCTCCTCGAAACGACAGTCAAAGATCAAAGATTAAACATAAGACAGTCGGTACCGACGGACCATAGGACGGTTCCTCTCCACTTGCCTATCGTGAACATCGAGCATGGTTTAAAAGCTTGTTTTTTTATCTAAAGCAATCCAACACGATGTTTGATGACGAGGCAATGCAAAAAAGAGAGATAACGCCTGAAATCTCTGTTGGCATTCGATAATTCCGTGTTTTAGGTACTCGATTATATCACAAAACTTGTTTTAGGAAATAGGTTTTTTTTTAAACCCTTAAAAGTTTTTCAGAAAAATTGTCGTCATTCAGAATCTCGATTAAATGTGTAACGCTTCTATTGCTGTACTTTTTTTTATATTTTTAATATATGAGTACATTATGGAAGTCCAAAGTTCATGTAAAATAGCAATTCTGAGGTCTTTACGACATTAATTTTACAAAAATTCATGTTTTGATTTTTAGAGAAGCTTATAAGATACTTGTAATATCTACAAGATATGAAGCTGAGTATCCAAAATATCTACAGAAAGATGTGTAATAACATCATAATCAAATAAGAGCGGTTGTTTGAAAATGTACCTCCAAAAGAGCGCTCTTAATGTGCTTTCTGAGACACGGAGGACTTTTTGGTAGGATGGTCACCCATCCACGGGACAACGTTGCTTAACCATGAATGTCGGCCTGTGCGGTTATTACAATTTAGCCACGAGTCCTTCCAAATTCTGTGGTACAGTCTTAAAATATTGCTTGCACTGTACTAAGTGATGCACGTCGCACACAAACTACAACCCAATTCACTCGATTATCGTGATTTTTATGACTCGATTCGATCGCTCGGTGAATGCTAATCGAGAAGATAAAATTGGGAATTTTTGGCAGTACTTGGTGACTCAGTGCGATGTATATTTGTTTTGATTAAGCGAAAACTGGTCATCGTTCATTTGACAGTTTATTTTGGTCTATGTGTAAAAAACCCATTGGTAAAACCCATCACATGGGTAGGTACCGTTCTTTTACAAATGTTAAAGTTAATTTACTAAGCCTATTGTGTTTCCTTATTTTTATTTTATCATTCAAATGAGGATGACAATACTAGGATTCCAGACGAAACTATGCTTTTGTGAATATTTTTTTTTTATTTAGGATCTCCAACAAAAGATGTACACAATATACGAGTACATTCAATAATGAGTGTTTAGGTATCTTGTTGATGTACTCCAGATCCAATTTAATTTTTGTTAGTTAGTGAACTAGATACCTAACAAAAATTAAATTTATAAATTAAATAAAAACAGCATTGAAACATAATGCTTGATAATAAATGAAAACTCTCAAAACGGTGAAGGAAAACATCGTGAGGAAACCGGAACGTCCTAGAACCAAAAATTCGAAGACATGTAACATCCACCAACCCGCACTGGGCCCGCGTGGTGGATTACGGCCCATTCCCTCTCCTAGAGTGGAAGGCCTAAATCCTAACAGTGGGAACTTTATAAGGCCGACTGTGCTATGCTAAAATGGAAAACTGACAATTGAACTTAAAAATAGATTGAAAAATAAAGATGACAATAAAATGTTTACGAGGATAAATTATAGAACAGGAGCCGGAAAAGAGAAAGTCTACTAGCTACATTGTCACAGACGAAAAATCCTAAAAGATTTTAGTTTCCCAAAGATAAAATACTAATCTGATTTTTAACTACCGTTAAAAAATATTTTTTTTTCTTTTATTTACTTAGTATGGTCTGTCTAATAAGTCAACCGACTTGGAAATTTTTTATAATATTTAATCATTTAAAAAATACTCATATTCGATACTTTTTTTAAGGTTCTTCTATTAGTTAACAATGATCTCTATCTCTTAATCAACCTTGATTATTGAACTCGTGTTGACTACATCAGATTTCATTAAATCCTAATAATAACCCAAGTCGTTTAACTTATTAGACAGACTCTATTAAGTTTATTTTATAATGTTTTTTTGTAGTGTTTAGTAACAAATTTCAAAAGGTCAGTATTAGTAAGCTTCGCTGAGGCAGTCGATGATATTACTACCTCAGCGAACTCACCACACCACAGAACACACTTTGAGAGATTTGTTTTTTTCTTTCTTATTGTGATTTTGAAAGAAATTCTCAGTTCCATTTTGTCGAGATCACGCTTGTTTCAATGATTCTATATATTGTCCAGTTATGTAAATACTTGAGTTACAAAACTACACTAATTTTTGTCATCACATTACCCGTTAGCAATTTTGCAAATAATATTAAAATAGCCACTGAACGTTACTCGAAAAACTCTGTCCAAAATGTTGGCATTTGACCTCCTGACATTTCGCCAATGTTTGTCAATCCCATACATTGTGAACTTTCACAATACAATCGTTGTCGCTGATAAACATTTTACTTTCGCTCGCACTCAGGTCTACAACGCGTCTTGTACCAAAAACCATGACAAAGAAAATAAATAAGGCAAATAAATTGAGGGACAGTTATAAATAAGTTATAAGAAAAACAAAAACATAATCGACCAGTACTTCTTCCGTAAGCATAAAGCATAATCTGCCTTATAATGTCCTACTGCTGGAACTCAGGCCGCCTCTCTAGGAGAGGGAATAGGCCGTAATCCACCACGCAGCTGCAGGCCCAGTGCGGTGTGATAGATGTCACATACCTTCGGATTATTAGTTCTTAGACATGCCGATTTCCTCACGATTTTATGTTATGTCTGAGTATGGTTTCCGTACTTAGTCTTATGCGGACCATTGTACATGGCCCATGGCGTCCATAACCTTTGGTGGGCTTATTCCAACCAACCCACTTCTCTCCAAAAACAAATTAGGGCTCTCAGGTTTTTCAGGGCGTCAATGAGGGTGGTCGGGGATCCTAAAGTCCGTGTGCATGTGCAATCTAGGAACACATGCGCAATTATCTCCTCCCCCTCCAAAGGAAACTGTCTGTGATGCCTATTGTGTGGAGGTGCTTATTCAGTGTGCAGTGTCAGGTGATGATCCCCACCACCAGGCGCAGGCTGCAATAGGCCGTAATCGACCACGCAGGCCCAATTCGGGTTGCTAGATGGCACATGTCTTCAAAGTTTTGGTTTTAGGGCATGTCGGTTTCCTCACGATATTCCACGGTATTTCCTGGCTATGAATTGAATTATACAAAGTAAAACGACTGGCTGGGTTTGAACTCTCAACATACAACTCGTAAATCGGGGCCGTTACCAGTGGGATACCACTGGGGTACCACTGCTTCTAAAACCATGACTGCATTAATAAAATCAAACCTCATACTCGGATAATCATGTTATTTTTTGTTGCCATATCATATTCGCTTCCTGAACAGTCATACAAATAATAACTATTGGTAATCGATACCTTTCAACACAAATCTAATGACCGCTCAACGTGAACAACAATTGATTTATTACAGTGTTAATTAGTGCCCATCCACCTTGAACCCTGTCAGTCCTAAATGTAATATGTCTAAGTTTCAAGATAATTTGGTTCGTTTATCGCGAATGGTTCCGTATTGTTCGATTGACACTGACGGAACTGTGTTCGATTTGTAAAATATTCATTGCAATTATTTGAATAAATAAATCATTAACTTGTAATAAAGACTTAATTTGTAATAAAGCGTTTAATTTAAATATCACTTATGATTATTTTTTTTATCTTAGCAAGCAATAGAGTTTTTTAAGGTTTCTTTGTTCTACTAATGCAAAATTATTAATAAATTATATGCCCGTCTGTTTGCATTTCATTTAATTTATTCATAAACAATTTATATTTAGATTGCTTGGATTTAACCCAAATCCAAGCATATATATGCAAAAAAACATATACATATGCACATACAAAAAAAAGACAAAACTATGAATAAAAAATATAATGTCAACAAATATATTTATTTTATGGAAAGGGAAACATGCCACACTATTTTATTTTTCACGTTTGAATTTGCCTAAAAACTTATACGAATACTCAATATTCTTACGACCAATGTAATATTCAGTGTGACAGGTAATCCATTTTTTTTTTTAAAGGATTTCTTAATAAACTAAACTATAACAAAAAAGTATTTACAAGAATAAAAACCTTTTGTCAGTATCGAACTAGATGTCCTAAATCTGAGAACTGTGCCTAGAGACCAATCGTTATTTATCTCCCCACGAATTCAGTAGTCCTATTTGAATGAAATTTTGGTACAGTGGTAAATCATGAGCTGGATTGGGACATATGTAAGGACAGGACAGTTAGGGGCCCAGCGGGGTCGAAGCCTATTGGAGCCATAGGTTAGTTTTCAGGTTGGTTTTCGAAAGGGAAACACAGGGTCCTGAAACGCAAGGCAAAGAATTAACATAGGAGTAAGTTTTAGTCAGTTAAAGGACACGAAACGCCCTCCCGCTTTGTTCCAGAGCGGGAGAAGTCATTGGATAATTTCCCACCTTAAAAAAAACACGCCCAAATGAATTTTCAACTGAAAACAAGGCACCAGCAATAATAGCTACATGGTTTTAACACAATCATCCCTACGATTAGGTAGACCATGATCTTCAGATTTTGGGTACTTCATTGTATCTATCAATCAGAACATAGGTAACAACAATGAAAAAAACATTAAGTAGCGAACGATTAACCGCATCCCAATCCATCAGTCTCATGAATAATCCTCCAATCTCCATTGTGTTCAACAAAACTAATTACTTTCTAGCAAAAACATAATTAAGTTATATCTTGTGTATTTTATAATTAACATACTGTCAGTTACTGTCCAGATGTTCGTAGATAATGGTCAGTTTAAGTGTTATTGACCTTTTGAACATGTTAAGCAGATAATCTTCAGAAAAAATATGGCTGCGAAATCCATCAGAGTCACAAGGTGTGTGGTATTGATCGCACTGTTTGATTTCTTTTGTAAAACGTTGAATAATTACCCATCGTTTTGTAATGTGTCGTCTTGAAGAGATACCTGCGTAAGTAGGTACATACCTTCTACTGAATTGGCCATTCCACCTTTTTCTTTTCGTGGGAAGTCATCATCTATTCTTTTTTTTTTATTAGTTTATTCTGTCCCACTCCTGGGCTAATTGCTCTCTCCTCTCATTTTAACTTTCGCGGATCCAAACTTCCTCTTGCCAGTCCTGGCGGAATCTATCTAGTTCCTCGCGCCATCTCCTTTGTGGACTGCAGCGACCGGATCGCACTTTTTCAAGAAATCAATTTTGTGCTCCTTTGGCCCACAGTTTGTTAGTATACGGCAGACATGTCCTACTCAGACCCATTTCAGATTGGCAGCTTTTTGAGCCACACAAAATATTCTGCATTTAGAGCGCAGTATAGAGTTTCGAAATAATACGTAGTAGTAATACTGCGCTCCATTGGTCGTTGGCAAACCTTAAGTTTTGATTTCTGGATGTTAGTCAAAGACCAAGTCTGTGCACGTATTTCCATGGGCTTTTAATTGCTTTTCCTATTCATAAACTGCAAAATTTTATTGTGCTATGTCACACAAAGCTTTCTATCAGTCTAATTTAATAAATTCTTGGCCACCGACTTTGGGACCCATGGCCACTTCTAATGTGGTCTGTTTATTTTCTTGTATATTCCTTTATAAACTTGTGTGTGTTTCAATAAATAAATTGATAAATATCCTCCCGCACTAAGTTGAGCTAGGAGTCCCTGTCAGGATCTTCAGATGCATTTTGCGTTTCTGTGGGCCAAGGTAACTCTTTTGAACAAGCCCGTAGGCATGGCAGGCTTGCCATTCTACCCTAAGACCCATTCCCGCTACTAGGAGGTATTTCTATTCCCCCCTCAAATTATGGTGGCTCTACTATAAAACAGGGAAAAAGTCTATAATTTTAGCTACAATATTTAAAATTATTAGCCCGTTTTGTCCCAATGCCTCCCTATCTCCCTATCGGAGACCGCCGCCGGCTACATATCTACCAATAATACAAACTATATAAAATTCTACCCAGGTCTTAGTATCCACCTTATTATCTCCATCAGGAAACAACCGTAAGAAAAAAGTCCCATCTTTTATTTATTATTATTACACTATTGCTGCAGTTCAGCTAACTTAAACCAACGCCATCTACCGCTAGACGGCCGAACTATGTGTCAAGCATTAAGTCTAAAGTAAAAGTGAATGTGAAACGTTGTAGTTGATTCATGCCAATCCCGTTAGTTTAGCAGTGGCGCCGCGCCGCGGTGCTGCGCGGGCGCAGCTGGGCTTGTTTACTGTTATTTTCTATGAAAATATGTTGTACGAACCAATTATAACAAGAAACTTATAAATGTACCTGAAAATAAAAAATGAGCTTTTTCGGTACAGGCAGGTCTTTCATAAGATGTATCTATATACTTTATCATTAACAGAGAAAAACATAAGTAAGTATACTTATTATGTTTAATCCACGCTACAACCTATATTTATTTAGGAGGGGAAACATAAATTCAAAGGTTTCAATAATGTGTAGATAGAACCTAATATGGTTTTGGTATCAACTGAACCTAAAAAATATTAGTGCTGCTGTGTTTATTGTTTTCAAATATCGCATCTTGTCATTGTATTTGACGAATTAGGCACTTATTAGTCCTCTTGCACATTTTTTATTTCAAGCATTTATAATATGTAAACATTTTTCTCGCTTTCTTCTCTTGCTGATATTCCGTACTCCACACACAAAACCGATATGCTCTCGGGATCACACAGTCATTAACAGAAACACATTGATACCAAAACTAGAACCACACTTTTTGTAGCCACGTTTATGACTACTATAGGATTTTTTTTAACTTGTGCCTGGTATACCAGGCACAAGTTAAAAAAAAAGAATATCAAAAAGACATACCTTTCCCGTTTCTTCCTCCTCATCGTGCTGGTCCCTTTAATGGTTCTGTACAGGGTCATCATCTTGACAACAGGCCTTACAGGTATCCACACACACTAAACGACACTATTAATAAGATACATTCACACAACTATTAAGCACTAATAACACATATTATTATCATTATTACACTTAACGTATTGGTTTAGGTTTTCACTTCACAGGGGTTTATCTGGAACAAGGCAAAAAATTGGATTAATAAATGAGCAAAAAGAAATAAAAAACAGACTACTGCAAATTATAGGTAGGCTAGTAGTCTGTAGTCCCATCTCATGCAAAAGTGGAACTAACAAAGAAATTATTAAAATAAACTACACATAGACACCAAAAAACGATAGAAAAGCACAAAGATGATGCTTATTTTAAAAGAAATTTCTTCCAATAGATTTATGATAGTAGAATTACTTATTAAGTTATGGATGGAGAAAAGGAAGAAGAAGGCCATCCTAGAGGTAAATAGATTAGTCAGAGAAAGGAAAATGCATAATACCGCATACATTAAATTTTATTTTTTTCATTACCGTTGACATTAAATTTATACTTTAGAAATTTATAATGGTGCAATCTGGTTTAATATCACTTAATAAGATTTCTTACATACACCATATTAAAATATTGTAATTATAAAATATTATTTGACAGCACTTTGCTTAACTAGATTCACATAAGTATTATTATCATAAATTTCCGATGGAATGTAAAAATTGTTTATGAAACAAATCAATCAATCAATCAATCATACATGCCAGTAGATATAGCGCCAACTCAAAATTTATTAGAAATTTTGCCTGTAAAAAGTGAACTTTTTAAAATAGCAGAAATTAATATCACAATCTAAGTTTTTATAAGGTAACCTCAAACACAGTGGTGCCATAATTTTATAGGCGTATTTATAGTGTAGAAGCGCTGATTAGTGTTGAAGACCAGCCAGGCGCATTACTTTGTGTAATTTATTTCATAACAACTGCTTTCAAAACGCAGAAGGAAAACATCATGAGCAAACCGGCATGTCTTGGAACCAAAAATTCAAAGATATGTGACATCCACCAATCTGCGCTGGGCTCGTGTGGTGGACTACGGTCCATTCTCTCTCCCAGAGAGAAGACCAGGGTCTCAGCTGTGGGAGCATTAAAAAGCTGATTATGCTTATGCTTTTATACGAATGTAATGTCCACAGTGGTGTTAATATTATTAGAAACCCTTGCCCTCCCATTCTAACACCTTAACCTTACGGCTATTACCTCTCATATAAATTTTAAGATTGCTAAACTCACAATGAGCAATAGCTTTACAAAACCCTAACAAAGTTACCTCAGTATTTTTATGTTCGATTATAACAATCATTAAACAGCTTATCAACAGCTTCAAGATGAATAATTGCAGTATATTTACTCTATTGTATGTTTAGTTACAAAACGAATCCTAGCTAGTACGGTACTTAAATTTCTTAATTTTGTATTCAAAGTCTTAATGGGTAGTGAAAATCATCTCATTGACACACTTTTCAGAAGCATTGGAATTTTTAGAATTGTTACACGATGATGCTTGGCTGGAGAACTAAATTGGCTCAAAGTATAAAATAGACCGCTTGAAAAGACAGAATTTGCTGGCAACACAAAAAAGGACACGGTATTTATTAGCTGTCACTTGTAGATCTTTGATATTTGTTAACGGTAATCTAAACCCAGTAGTTAGGTTCGACAGGCTTTAAAAATGCAGTCTACATGTAGACTGTGAATTTGTTTACAAAATAAAAATTGTCAATGGTCATTGTGATGAGTCAGTGGGTCAAAATATCAATTATGTGTAGCCTTAATATAAACAGAAGCTGTACAACTACAGACAAGATGGTGGGACAAAAAACACAAGCTAGTATATATAGTATATACATATAATATCTTACCTGTATTCCACACTAATCTGTTTCCGTTTTTGGAATGCTAATAAATACATTTTCTCGTCTTTCTTTCTTTTCTTTCTAATCCTGAACTAAAACAGTTAGAAATCGTGCAACAGAGCATATATAGGCTGACAACCAAACCAAAATGATTTGTATATTAAATATCTTAGTGCATAAGAATGTGACACTTCTATCGATCTATTGATACCCACCATCAAAATATGGTAATCAGTTTAGATAAAAGGTTTTTTAAATATTTCTTTAATCGAAAACCTGAACTTTGAATTGGTTGACTGCAATTAAAATTCAAAGTCAAGATCAAAATATTCGCGAAAGCCACTGGACGGCTTCTAGAAAACATCAAAAAGAAAGTTAATCAATGATTTTATTATAGATCTTTACGGACATAAACTTGGAATACGAATTCATTAATTATACAAGATTTTTGATGATTCCAAAACTAAAAAACAAAAATGGCGAAATGAACTTGTTTTTCTATTGAGAAATATTCGTAAACACAAGTGTCATCATCGTCTTCATTCAGCCGTAAGACGTCCACTACTGGACATAGGCCTTTTTTTTTCCGATGGGTAAAAATCATCCTATGACAACCCCCGCTCTTGGGTGGAGCGGGAGATAGTGTCAGACTCTTACTGACTAAAAAACCCATCCCGTTCCTTCAAGCCTTCATACCGGGGCTCGAGCGCCCTTTCGGATAACCCTGGCCCCAGTAGGCTTCGACCCGGCTGGGCCCCTGCTGTTGCTGACAACTCCTTGAGGCGCACGGGAACAGCGCGCGCCGTCGGCGACTTGGGCTTGGTCCGGACAGTTACCGGACGGCCGGACAGCGAGCTACCCATTGCTTACTGTCCGCAAGCCCGCGCCTACGGTGGCCGGAAATCGGGATCAGTATCCCGGCGCCGGCGGCGGCGGCGATAACGCCGTTGCCTGATGCGTTCGGCCTCCTCCTTTGCGAGCATTACTGCTTCGCAGAAGTCGGCGACCGCCTACCACTCCTCCTCGCTCCGGACCATGGCCTCAACCAAGGCCCGGCGCGAGAGGTCTCCGCCGCTGATCGCCCCCACGAGGGCACGGCGATGCTCCGCCCAAGCGGGGCACACCTCGACTGTGTGCACCACCGTGTCCTCCGGGTATTCTGCACAATGGCGACACCCGGGCGTCACTTCCGCTTTAATTTGGAACAGGAACCTCCCGAACGAACCATGTCCGGTGAGGAACTGCGTCATGCGGAAGGTAAGGACGCAGGAACTGGACATAAGCCTCCCCTAACTGTCTCGACAACGACTGCTCCTCTGCGTTTCGCACCCATCGGATTCCCGACCCTCACCAAGTCGTTGGTTTAACCAATAAGACCTTCCAACACTGCGTTTCGCAATACGAGGTCGCCACTCTAGAACCTTTCGACCCCATCGATCATCTGTTCTGCGAGCAATGTGCCCTGCCCTCTGTCACTCAAGTTTGATAATAATAATAATAAATAATATTCCACAACTACCACACAACGCCGTCTAGTCCCAAGCTTAGCAGAGCTTGTGTTATGGGTACTAGACAACTGATAAACATACTTATATATTTCTAAATACATACATATTATAGATAAATTACACCCAGACACAGAACAAATGATTATGCTCATCACACAAACATTTGTCCTGGGTGGGAATCGAACCCACGACCTCCGGCATAGCAGTCAGGGTCACTAACCACTATACCAACAGGCCCGTCAAAGTTACAGGCCAGCAACAGGCCAGTTAGTTTGATGATTCTTTGCGCTATATCAGTAACATCGGTTCTCCTGCTGATATCGTCAGTGGTTTATGGTATGGTGAAAAAGTGAACATTGTTATGTTGTTCATCAACACTAATATAATAAAGAGGTAAAGTTTGTTTTTTTTTGTTTGTAGGAGGTAATCTTTGGAAGTACTGATCCGATTGCTAAAATTCTTTCACCGATAGAAAGCTGCTTTATCCCTGAGTGACATAGGCTACAGTTTAAATACGCGGGCGAAGCCGCGAGCAAAAGCTAGTTTTCCATAATCAATAAAGAAGTGAATGAATTGAAGTAGCCAGTTTAAGCTTCAATCAGAACATCATTTAGAACATCCAAAATCATCATCATTTCCCTAACAGCTTGGGGTCCACTTCCAGTTTAACTGGTTACGGTTGAATACCCGTATTTTCCATGGAGCGACTGCCTATCAGACCTCCACTACACAGTTACTGTAAAATGGATACTCCTTGGATAGACTAATAGTCTCGAGCCTGCGCTTACAGGAAGACTGTTAGGGCACGTGGAAGGGTGCGTCAATGGGCCCGAGGCGAGGCCCACCGGGGTGCATCCACGTCAACCTCATATGTTGAAGATGACTGATAATAGTCAAGCTTTTTGGCGTCTGACTACCTGTAACGACTGTCAAAGATCTGCGAAGGACAACCTGGACTAACAGCTTTACGTGCTTTGTGAGGCACGAAAACGATATTTTGGGATATCCAAATGATCACAAAAAAGCATAACACTTAGGGTATTTTTAATATCGTGCGGATTTCATGACACATGCGGGATTGCTCCGCACGCGTAACCCCTGCAATGTGTGGTCCGATGATGGAATGGACTTAGATTGTGCAATTCCAGTGCGCACTCCCCGAAATGTAAACGATAGAAAACCGACAGACTAGCAACTCGGCGGCAATGCTCAAGTCTTTGCAGCTTCGGCTCTACAAGTGCATCATTGCCGATGATTCTCTTGGCTCGCCTCTCAATCGATTCCAGTGCATCAAGCTGGTATTTGGCAGATCAATCCCAAAGATGAGAAAAGTACTCCATACACGATCGAACTTGGGCTTAATAAAGATTGAGTAGCTGTTCCGTCGGCGTGAAGTACCGTCTCACCTTTGCTAAGATCCCCAATTTTTTGGCAGCCAGTTAAGCCTTTGCCTTGATGTATGAGCCGATATTGAGAGTAGACGACAACGTAACCCCAAAGTGAATCTCAAGGTGGTCGGTTATCGGCACGGTCACACCCCGGAAAGATGGAGCCGGGTGGAATTGGCTCCGTTTGGCGAAAAATTAATATATCACTTAAAGAATCTCTACTCTTAATCAATTCACATAAAACCTCCCAATATTAGAAAGGTGAGATGACTTAGTCACGCTTTTACTAGACACCATTACTAAATCCGTTTACCAAGCTCTATAAACGTAAAAGATAAGCCTTATCAACGTAAAACATCGTAAATGTAACTACTCGTTGATTAGGAACACGTTAGTAGGGCGGTCTGACTGACCCGACCGGTTGACTGACCCAGTAACCACATGTCTTCTGATTTACATATCCAGTGGTCATATTAATTTGTGAGTGTTGAAAGCCTTTTCCTTTCCTTCAAGGTGTTCAATTTAATTAGATTGTTTATGGTAATTTAGAGGACATGGGAACAAGTTTTTTTTTTTGTGATAGGTAATTAAAATACCGGCCAAGTGCGACTCGGACTCGCGCTCGTAGGGTTCCGTATCGTTCATAGCAAAAAACGACAAGAGAGAGCCCCACTTAAATATTTATTTTATTCTGTTTTTAGTATTTGTTGTTATAGCGTCAAAAAAAATACATCATTTGTGAAAATTTCAATTGTCAAGCTATCACGGTTCATGAGACACAGCTTGATGGCAGACGGACAGACAGACGGACCAGAGTCTTAGTAACAGAGTCCAGTTTTACTCATTGGGTGCGGAATCCTATAAGTGCTGGTTCTAAGTTGTTCCAGGATGTTTCGTTATATTTAGCATTCTACTACGGGATCGTTCGAGAGCGTCTGCAGTCACGCTTAGCCAAGTTGTTATTCTGCAATCGTTAACGCTGTCGAAAAGTGATGAAACATATGGGAATGACGTCATCTCAACGTAAAGTCGCGTGTCAGAACAAACGAATAGACAATTCGTAGCCAACTTCACATCGTTCAAAATCGTTTCTACAATGTTTAACGCTACATCCTTTGTTATACAAACGCTACATTGTAGAACGAGCGGCAGACTCAGGCGCGTCAACATGGCTACCAACTTATCGTTTTCTACAGTTGCTGTTACCGAGGCGCTACCGATTAGAGAACGGAATTCGACACAAACTGGTTGTAACTTGGCTGGGGGGCTGTACCTCTACCATGAGTTTAAAGCAATAGTATTTGTCGATACTCGATACCGACTACGTAAATATTTTGTATGGCAAATTTTGGTTCCGTAAGTGACCGCTAGAGGCGCTGTAAAATTTGCCATACAAAATATTTACGTAGTCGGTATCGAGTATCGACAAATACTATTGCTTTAAACTCATGGTAGAGGTACTGCTATGGAACACAAAGGGCAACTGATGGAACACGGGTGAGTTTTATTCAATAAGTCTAGACACTCCCTCTCGTTCCAACCAAAGCATGAAATTGTTATTATTGATAATTCATTAAAACTATCGTGATATTAAAAATAAGCTAAAGAATGGTTTAAGCCGAATCTGAGAATGATCCATTGTTCTTAACGATCAACTTAAGAAAAGCCAACAAAATACTTCGATAAACTCAACAGAAAAAAATAAAGATCAATGATAAACATAAACGAACGCTGTAACAAGTAAACTTGATTTAATTGTGATTCAATCATCACGTAATTATGTTTAATAATTTTACTTTTCATAAAGATAAATATTTCAGGTGGGATCAGTCAAGCACTAATTTATATTAATTAAAAAATAGTTTACTTAAGAAAAATAAATACTAAACAAAGCACACAATGTGATTCATTGTGAGATACCGGAGTCTACATTAGGATACCCTTCGGCTCTCACTCCGAATCACCAATGCCTATTGATATTTATCTCAATACGAATATTAAAGAGAAACGCTTGGAAAGAATGCCCTTACGTTTTTGAAACCTCTACGGTCTGGACAAAGCGTTTCGCCTCGTCATTTATACCGCGCACATCGAAGGACTGGAACAATTTGCCTGCTGCTGTCTTCCCGTCCGATTATAATTTAGGTGTCTTGAAGGGTAGAGGCTCTTAATAAACTAGTGCGCCTCACCATCAACGATAGCATCACTGCTTACCATCAGGTGGGATCGCAGTCAAGTACTATATTATATCAATAACAAAGTATCGTTATTTTTCTGAGCCTTGGGCTCTCACTCCAAATCACCAATGCCTATTAATATTTATCTCAAAAAAAATATCAGAGAGAAAAAGTTTAATATCCTATCCAGAATTATCAAAAGATTTAAGGAAATTAAGCTCAAGTCTTCTTGTCCATAACTTCTGAAAACATTTACATAAACTCAATATCCTTCGCACACGTCGCCAGCATCTGATTTCATAATTTCCCGTCGCACCTCTCCCTCCCACACAGCACTCATACATAAATGCCACTCACTCACTTAACGCATGTTCCATTACCGTATGTTTATAATTTAATATTGCATATCAGTTGCAACGCTTTTCACTTATAAAATATTCATTCTAAGCCACAGGAGAGAGACAATCACTGCACATTGCTGTTACATTCTTAGGTTACGTTATGTGATGTTGATGCATCAGCACCACTTTATATTTTGTAATTACAATAAAATTAAGTTGATTACATTTTGGGTAGTGTTTTTTTCTGATTTATATAAACTAGTGCTTGACTGCGATCCCACTTGATGATAAACAGTGATGCAATTATCGATGGTGAGGCGCACTAGTTTATTAAGAGCCTATTCACTCTAGCCTTGAAGACACCTAAAGCCTTCCTCAAAAGTACCAAAGATAAGAATCAATTTGTAAGTTACACACACAAGCTATTCGTATTCAAACTCTTTGGAGTTAAGATGTCTAAAAATAGCAGGAACAAAACAAGGGGAACGCAAATCTATAATCCTCTAATACGAGTGTGTTAAGTCTAAGATCACAAAGAAGCAAAACCTAACATAGGAACAATTACTTCTTGTGACACAATCAAAGCTTGTCAAGCTGTTAACCGTATCCGACGTGATCATGTTAAAATACCATCGCGTACGATCAATGATATAAGAAATAACGCGTTCTCCGGTGCAACGCAGTGTTACACTCTAGCGATTTTATCGTATCTATTAACAGGTAAAAGTAAAAAAGTTAGATTAGTATGTAAATTAGTTTTCACTATGGTGATCTGAGAGTATCTTGGAGCATCGCTTACAGAGAAAATTATTCCATCAAGATAAAAAAAATATACTAAAGATTTATTCAAACTCCTCGTTGACACTTGGCGTGAGTCAAGAGCTGGCTTTTACCTCGGCCAGAAATTAAGCATTGCCATACAACGTGATAATGTTGCCAGCCTTTTGGGCATATTCCCAGTCGACAGAGATGCATCGGTTTTTTGACACCATGTATAAAAAAAAGAATTGTTAATTTTTTTTTTTAGCGCATAATATATAGTGACGTTACTTAAGTTATTTTTTTATGATTTGTATGCATCGTTTGTATGTTTCTTTGATCCAAAAGTACTTATTTTTTATTAAAAAAATATAAAGCAGTTCTTATGTTACGGTTTTTGTTTGAAAATATTATTACAACTATAAATTCTTACTCATTGAATATGCGATTTGGTTTCTGGTTGCTTTAACTAACTTGTTTCAACGTTGTTTTTGACATTGCCGAATATTGTCGGATGTCTGAGAAAATATGGAAGATCATTTTAACTATATCGCCAACCTGAGGCTGCGCATTTTTTTAATAAAATAAATTAGACGTTTGAATTTTTAAAATTTTTATTAAAAAGATGAAGCTCTTTGCACGTTTCAGACCGTAGATCTGTACAAAGATGAACTTTTATTAAATCAATAAATAGTAACAAAATTATGGTTACAACGCTAATGTAGACCCTAAACATATAGGTACGTAAGATCGACGTACTTAGTTAAAACAAATCAGCTACTAAAACCACATACCTACATCATTAGATCTAGTAGATACAAATTATCTTCAAATTTAACATACTGGTTGCAAAAAAAAAAACTTAACATACAGCGTCCAAAAATAATCTCTACGGATCAATATATGTCTAGGTTACAGCAACGACCGAAGACAACCGAATCGAAATCCTCAAACAATTAAAATCGCAGTTACAAAACTAGCGAACATTCCAGCCGTTCCTATAATTACTATAAAGCTAGCCATTCAATGTCGTAACGGACTGACAGTCACTTAGTTAATGGTCAAACCGGTACCCGATGACGAACAGCTTGCTTTGTCTAAATATTGTCAGTAAGGTATTGATTTCCGTCAAGTTTCGGATTTGGCTAGAGATGCACAAAATTTGGTACTTTTGAAATATTCGGCTTTGATGGAATATTCGGCTGTGGTTAAATATTCAAATATTCACTTTTGGTGGAATATTCATATGTGCCTTTTTTTTCGATGGGAAAAATCATCCAATGACAACCCCCGCTCTTGGGCGGAGCGGGAGATAGTGTTAGACTCTTACTGACTCAAAAACCCATCCCGTTACTTCAAGCCTTCATACCGGGGCTCGAGCGCCCTTTCGGATAACCCTGGCCCCAGTAGGCTTCGACCCGGCTGGGCCCCTACTGTTGCTGACAACTCCTTGAGGTGCGCGGGAACAGTGAAAGAACAGTTTATTATTTAAATCGACCGCAAAAAACAATGATACCGTCAACATACATTTCTTGGGAAATAAATTGGATACTGTAGACAATGTTAAATTTTTGGGGGTACAAATAGATGCAGTTTTAAATTGGAAGAAGGAATTGGAAGTGGTCACCAATACTATGAGTAGTGCTTGCTATGCTCTCAGGAGTCTTAGAGATGAGTTAACCATTGCACACCTCAGAATGGTATATTTTGCTCTAATAGAGTCTAGACTAAGGTATAGCATAAAGTTCTGGGGCAACAGCTATCAATACAACATTAATGCTGCTTTCATTATGCAAAAAAGAGCCTTGAGAACTATGCTTCGCATTGAACAAACTGAATCTTGTAGAGATCACTTCAAAAAACTGCACATTCTTACAGTACCGTGCATTTATATTCTGGTCCTACTTAGTCATTTTGTTAAAAATCTTTATAAATTTGAGACTGAAGAACAGAGGCAAATCAGAATTAAAACGCGAAGGAAGGATCTACATAATCTCATACAGCCTAAACTTAATGTCGTTAAACATGCCTCAAGAGTACAGTCAGTAAATTTATACAATAAACTACCCCTAGAATTTAAAAACGCTATGAGTTCAAACGAATTCAAGAGAAAGTTAAAGGCATTGTTGTTGGAGAAATGTTATTACAGCATAGAAGAGTTTCTCAAAGATTGTACCAAGTGATAGTTAACCCAATTCTGTATGTTATTAAATTCAATTAAGTGTACTTATTTATATTCGACTTTTTGTCATGACATTGCATCATAGTGGATTTTATTGAAATAACATTTCTAGAATTTTATTGACATTATATTATTGTTATTTTTTTTTTTTGACATAGGTATTTACATTTATTGACGTTATTCTCATTTTATTGACATTTAGTTTTTTTTCTTTTCTTTCCTTATTGTAATTAAATTGTGATTTTGATGTGGTGACGACTAATGTGGAATGTAATTTTATTTCTTTACCTGATCAATTACTGTACCAACATTTCTATATAAATTGATGTTTTAATTTTAAGTATTGTGATTTTTTTGTTGTTGTGTTGTTTAATATATTGTAAAATTTTTCAAGCATTCGACACAAATGTAGATTTGTTGATGAAATGAATAAATAAATAGTGCGCGCCTTCAACGACTTGGGCTTGATCTGGATAGTTACCGGACGGCCGGACAGCGAGCTACCCATTGCTCACTGTCCGCAAGCCCGCGCTTACGGTGGCTGGAAATCGGGATTGGAATCCCGGCGGCGGCGAGAGAGCCGTTGCCTGATGCGGTCGGCCTCCTCCTTAGCGAGCATTGCTGCTTCGCAGAAGTCGGCGACCACCTGCCACTCCTCCTCGCTCCGGACCATGGCCTTTACCAAGGCCCAGCGCGAGAGGTCTCCGCCGCCCCCACGAGGGCACGGCGATGCTCCGCCCAAGCAGGGTACACCTCGACTGTGTGCTCCACCGTGTCCTCCGGGCGGTCCGTACAGTGGCGACACCCGGGCGTCACTTCTGCTTTAATTCGGAACAGGAACCTCCCGAACTTGCCATTTCCGGTGAGAACCTGTGTCATGAGGAAGGTAAGGACGCCGTGAGGTATTTCCAGCCACGCCTCAAAGAGGGGACTTATCGCCATAATTGTGGCGTGCCCAATTCGTATGTGCCTAGTATGCTAACAATGTCTGCCCATCTCGCCACCAGACGACTCATGGTGCGTTTACACGTGGGCCCAGCCTTGGCCAATCGCCATTATTTACACGGGGTTTCCCCGTTTACACAATGGCTAAGGATGATTGGCATTAGATTTCGCTTTAGTCCAAGATTATCACATATGGATTGGCACAAGAGAAGCTTCTGCCCAGCAGCGGGCAAAATCGGTCTGTGGAAGGTAATGAAGAAGTTTAATCTAGATTCGAGCCAGCAATCTAAATTATATATCTAGATTCAAGTCATTAAAATCATTTCTCATGAATTCGTTGAACTTCATTGCCTCATCGCATTGACTGATTGATTCGTTGACTGGCTTGTTGGTCTAGTCGTTAGAGGCCTTGACTGCTATGCCGAAGGCCGTGGGTTCGATTTCCACCCAGGACAAATGTTTGTGAGAAGAGCACGATCATTTGTTCTGTGTTTGGGTGTAATTTATCTATAATATGTATGCATTTAGAAGTATATAATTATGTTTATGTTTTAAAATGAAGATATCCGCAGGAAAACTAAGGTTGCCGACATAGCACAAAGAATTGCCAAACTTAAGTGGCAATGGGTAGGGCACATTGCTCGCAGAACAGATGGCCGTTGGGGCCGAAAGGTTTTGGAGTGGCGACCGCGTACCGGAAGACGCAGTGTTGGAAGGCCTCCTACAAGGTGGACCGACGACCTGGTGAAGGTAGCGGGAAACCGATGGATGCGGGACGCACAGGAACGTTCGATGTGGCGACGCTTGGGGGAGGCCTATGTCCAACAGTGGACGTGTATCGGCTGAGATGATGATGATGATGATGAATTATGTTTATCAGTTGTGTAATAGGTACTCATAACACAAGCTCTGCTTAGCTTGAGACTAACTGACTGAAGGCGTTGTGTGATAGTTGTGGAATATTATATTATTATTATTATATTCCAGATGGAAGCTATCCAGGTTTCAAGAGTTTCAGTGCTTGCTGTAGCGCATCTCTGAGTTTTATTGAGTTTGCAGCAGTCACATATTGTGCTAAATATGATGATGAGTGTAAGAGAAAACCATTTGAACTTAATGAGATGAATACATCATACCTTATGTAGACAGCAGTAATAAACATACTTACACACTTCCGCCTCATATGACTTGAACATAGTTAAAATATGTATCTAGTGAAACATAATACGACGATTTCAACATTTAAGAGATGCAAGCTTTTTGAGTGGTTTCATAAAATTAATTAAAAACTACTCGCAAGAGAAATATTTTGTCTACTTAAGTACCTTATTGCCATTTATTCCGATGTGATGGAATAAGTATAATCAGCCTTTTAATTTTCCTATTGCTGGGAAGCAGGCCTCCTCTCTATGAGAGAGAATGGGCCGTAATCCACCACGCGGGCCCAAGTCGGATGGGTGGATGTCACATATCTTAATTTTTTTGTTCCTAGCATAAGTTACAGTCCTAGTTTCCTTACGATGTTTTCCTTTACCGTTTTCAGAGCTGTGCTGATGATATATTAAACAAAGAGATGCGATTAGCAGGATTTGACCCACGACCTACAATTCATAAGTCGGGGTCATTGTCACTATGTCACCACCAGGTGTGATGGTATGGTTAACTTTTATATATTTTTATGCAATTGCTGCATATTATTTATATGGTTATGAAATACTTAACTTACTATTATTATATTATCGTAAATCAAAATAAATAAGACCACTTAACTGATGAAAACAATCTAATAGAAATGATTTAAATGAGATGTTTGCCGATAGCACGATCGGAAATCTCTTCTGTATGTGCTCAAAAGACTAACGGCCACAGTGTATGGCTTTAACACCATATATTTGACCTGCCATTTTAACAGGAATAATAATATAAATTCCATCACTAGTTCAAAAGTTTCACAAAGTACGAGTATTAATGTCGTCACATCACGGTATGAAAATAATACAATGTTTCTTTTGGCGCGGCTTGTTAGTTTTATTCTATGCGTTTAGTTTGACTAGATATAATATCCGCGTAACTATAAAGATATTTGAATACTGTTAGGACTTTCGCTCCGCCAGCTCGTAAAGTTGGCATTGAAATGATCGATCAAGGACCTTTAAAGCTTTTTGACCGACTTCATAAAAGTTAGATAGATACAAACTTTATTGTACACTATAAATACAACTACAGTAAGAGCTTAAAATTAATAAGGTGTCAACATGTCACAAAAAAGGTCCTCAGTTCGATTTTTTTTTAATCTTTATTAAGGAGCTTTGACACAATATTGACTACCAATGTCGCTCCACAACCAAAGAATTTTAAGTTACTTTAAATGATTGTAATATATTTTATACTAGCTTTTGCCCACGGCTTCGCCTGTGTACATAAAATATAACATATTTCACTCAGGAATAAAGCAGCTTTCTATCGGTGAAAAAATTTTATCAATCAAACAAAATCAGAGGTTGCCTTCTACAAACAAAAAAAAATAATAACAAATAACAAAAAAAAAATCTATAGAAGTGTAGATATAAAACTCTTGCCTCGTCTGGCGCAGGCTTAGCTAAGACACTATTGTAAATATCGATTTTAAACATATTTAGAGTGCTAAACATATTTCTCCAAAGGCGTTCGCCCTGCTCACACTCCACCAGAATATGCTTTACGTCCTCGATTAATCCACATTTTTCGCAATTAGGTGAAGATGTGGAACATAAACTCTCAATTCGGTTGTATTTATTATTTTATTAAGGTAGGTTTATTACATCAGAACTCCATCATTAACCGACTTCGAAAAGGAGGAGGTTCTCTGTTCGGCTGAATGTATTTTTTTTTTATGTATGTTCACCGATATCGCGGTCAATTGTGGACTGATTTTGAAAATTCTTTTTTTGATTAAAAGGTAATGCTTCCAAATTGGTCCCATTGAAATATTGTTATGATCTGATCATGAACTTCGAAGATATGGCACAGAACTCCTCATAGGATCACAGCAGAACTGTCATAACAAGTAAAATTGCTTTGTTTATACGTGTAGTCGATGACTGGCTGAAGGAAAAGGGGGAGGGGATGTATCGGACTAATCTGATGATGAAGCCAGAAGGTAAATTAATGTAATCTAACCGTGTTTGGGATTATAAGAATCGTTATGAGATGCTCTCTGGCTATAAGGTATTTAAGTTTGGCTGAGAGTTACTTTTTAGTGGGGGTACCATAACTAAAAAGTGGAAAATGAAAAACTTTTTACAAAAAAAAAATGCAACCGACTTCAATGTTAAAAAAACACTGAAAAGTACAAAATAACTTTAATTTCGGAAGTCGGTGTGAAATAACGAACGTGTTTTTTTAACATTGAAGTCGTATTTTTTTTTTATGAACGCATAGTTTGATAAAAAATAAAAACCATACGAACTGTTCTAGAACATTGTCTGATCTACCCGTGTGGTATATGTCATCCAAATCTTTTAAGACCTTCGAACGTTAAGTATTACCAAACATACCCACACACACAGATATATGTACAATTGTACATACATACGTGTGTGATTGGATAACTAGTATATTATCCAAAGAGATGTCTGCAATTTCAATCAACAGTTAGTCGATTTCTAGAGAAGTAACCACGAGGTCCACGAGACAACAATTTCTTCTGCGTTGAATGCTGATGAAGTCGACTGACGTCACATAAAGTCTTCAAGTTCATAACAAATTCTGATCATATTGCTATATATGAAGGACCACTACCGGTCACGTATGCATTTTATGTTTTAGCTGTATCTTATTTTACACAAAATAGATAGAATACAGAAGTCAATCTCATGTATGTACTTCACTTTTTATACCTAAGCTATGCGATCGCACACACGTCAGCGCGTTGCGCCGAACTGTATGAGCGCGACCGGTTGATTGAGCCGAGATATCGTGCCCGTGAGCGGTTTCTATGTGTGCGTTGCTCGAGCGTGCTTTGTATGTAGATTGACTTCTGTACCTATCTATTTTGTGGTAATAGGTATAGCAGAAATCGTGCCTCAACAATATCATCATTTCAGCCGAATGAAGTCCACTGTTGCACATAGGCCTCCCCCAAGTGTAGCCATAACGCCTAAGGCATTAAGTCCGCCTCTGTACTTTTGTGTGCATGAAGTATTAAATAAATAAAGCAACGACCGGTCCAGTGCATCTCGCATCCATCGGATTCCTGCTACTCTCACCAGGTCATCGGTTCACCTTGTGGGAAGCCTTCCAACGCTACATCTTCTGGTACGTGGTCGCCATTTTCCAGAACCTTTCGTCCCCATCGACCGTCTTTTCTGTGTGCAATGTACCACTTAAGTTTGGCGATTATTCGAGCTATATCGGTAGCCTTGGTTCTCCTGCAGATATCTTCATTTATGATGTGATCATTCAAAGAGCAGTGGTGGCCGAATGGTAATGGCCCCAACTTAAGAGTCGTAGGTCGCGGGTTCGAACCCAGCCAGGCTCATTACTTTGTGTAATTTATTTCATCACCACTGCTCTCAAAACGGTGAAGGAAAACATCGTGAGGAAACCGGCATGTGCTAGAACTAAAAATTCGAAGACATGTGACTTTCACCAGCTCGCACTAGGCCCACATGGTGGATTACGGCCCATTCCCTCTCCTAGAGAGGAGACCTGAGTCTCAGCAGTGGGAACATTAAAAAGACTGATGATGATGATGATGTAATCACGCAAGGAAACTCTGAGCATAGCCTATCCTATTGCTTTCAACAAAATACTTCATTAAACAATGACTTTCTAGGTACCAATACAATCAAATCATTTTCTAATACACTAGTTAACACAAAATTCTGCGTAAATTGGTGTAAGGTAGTGTTAATTACATTAATCACCTTACGGACCGTAACACATCGATCAGTGTTGATACACTTAGCTGCTATACACCTATTTTTAGCCAATTATTTGGATTATCATGCAGCAAACAACGTTGCTAAATATTGTTTGCAATTTGCTGCTACCCTTCGAGTTTAAGGTAACAGTCTTCAAATGCTTACTTTAGTAGTAACGAGCAAGAGAATAGAATGATAATATTAGAAAGTGTTTCCTGATAGCTACAACCTAGAAGTCTCTCTAAGTTTGGGCGGAGCATCGCCGTGCCCTCGTGGTGGCGATTGGTGGCGGAGACCTCTCGCGCCGGGCCTTGGTTGAGGCCATGGTCCGGAGCGAGGAGGAGTGGCAGGCGGTCGCCGACTTCTGCGAAGCAGCAATGCTAAGGAGAAGGCCGACCGCATCAGGCAACGCCGGGATTCTGATCCCGATTTCCGGCTACCGTAGGCGCGGGCTTGCGGACAGTGAGCAATGGGCAGCTCGCTGTCCGGTCGTCCGGTAACTGTCCGGAACAAGCCCAAGTCGTCGACGGCGCGCACTGTTCCCGCGCGCCTCAAGGAGTTGTCAGCAACAGCAGGGACCCAGCTGGGTCGAAGCCTACTGGGGCCAGGGTTAGTTTCGAAAGACAGCTCGAGTCCCGGTATGAAGGCTAGAAGGAACGGGGTGTGCTTTTAGTCAGTAAGAGTCTGACACTATCTCTCGCTCCGCCCAAGAGCGGGGGTTGTCATTGGATGATTTTTTCCCACCATAAAAAAACAAAGAGGTCTCTAAGTCAAGAGTGAATAGGTCACCTTTAGGCAAGTTTGCTTCATCGCCGACCACATTACCGCTTACCATCAGGTGAGATAGTGGTCAAGAGCCTATCAATAATATAAAAAAGAAACAAAAAAAACAAGTGCTGACTATACCTTGCAGGCATCTTTAATGACAAATGATTGACGCTGATGTGATGCACGGTGAATGTCTTTCGAAAAGCCTCAAGTGTCAATGATTTTTTCATCATCACCATTTTAGCCAAAAGACATCGACTGCTGGACATAGGCCTCCCCCAAGTGTCACCACAACGACCAGTTCGGTGCGTCTTCCATCTATCTAATTCCCATAACCTTCACCAGGTCGCCGATGAACTTTATATGAGGCCCAACAACGCTACGTCTTCGGCTGTCTGTTCTGAGAGCAATGTGCTCACTGGTAGTGAGTAAATTGTTAATTTATTAAGGGCCTTCTTTTAAACAAAGCCTTGTAGAGAGGGTATTTTTTGGGTTGTAAAAATATAATTGATAGATCAATAAGAATTATAAAGATGAAGTAAAAATGGATCATAAAGGGATCAGTCTGACTAACAATGCTTCTAAAATTACAAAATGTAACAGACTTGGAAGCAAGCCAATAACTCAGCTACGATAACTAACGAACTTAAAACACACAAATATCGTTACTAACCCTAAACTGCCACAGTTTACACCACAATTACCAAAATTGCATCCAACTATTTCAACCCTTTCGCAACTGCAGTGAATAAGCAAAGTTTTGCAAGAAAGTGGTCGCCATGACATGACTCACGAACAGGCCCGAACCTTACCGGACCTTACCGAATCCGAAATGATAAAATATCGACAACATTATTACACAGTTATGCGAAAAATTCTACTGGTTTTGTCGGTTTTTTGTTATAGGTATTTATTTATTTATTTATAGATGTCGCGCTTGGGAGGCCAATGTCCCATAATGTGATGTTTGCGGAAGATAATTTTAATACATGGTTTAGTTTATTCGTTTTTTGTGGTTACCCAAAGTAATTGATGATCGTATAATTTGCATACTAGTGTAGTTCATATCTACACACTCGGTTCTCGATTTTTTTTAGTCGCATTGGTACGTAGGTACTAATTATTGTAACATTTTTGAAGACTCCTTTAGGTAGCCATACACGCTAGGATGTACCTGACAGGTTTGCTTGTACAGTTATACCTGTGACGTAAGCTTGTGTGGAAACCTGCACAGTTGTGCAAATGCACGCTCCGGTTCACCTGTAAAACTCAACTGTACAGGTAAACCTGTCAGGTATACCAGTATACCGGACAGGTTTGCAAGGTATACCAGTATACCTACCTAGTATACCGGACAGGTTGTATACCAGTATACCTACCTAGTATACCGGACAGGTTTGCAAGGTATACCAGTATACCTACCTAGTATACCGGACAGGTTTGCAAGGTATACCAGTATACCTACCTAGTATACCGGATAAGTTTGCCTGTACGGTTGAGTTTTTCTACCTTTATGTTATGCGTGTATCTACTTTTATGACAATGTTTTGAAAGTTTTATCGTGCAATTGACCCCAATACAGCTTATAAAGGTGATGACAAAGATGATACACTTAATCATCTATCATCTTTGTCATCTTCCTACGCTCTGTATTGGGGTCAACGATTGACAACGTGTAGATATACATAGCACTGTTCTTCTGTATATTATCATCTTCCTAGCCTTTTCGCAACTAACTTTAGGTCGAGTTCCAGTCTAGACAGGCAGGCAGGTTAGGTGGCATGAGGTTTCGAGTTTTTAGGTGGAAAATCATCAAGTAACTTCTGCCATTCTGATAGGAGAAAGAAAGAGTGCCAGACTTTTATTGACTAAACCCCGCCTGTGTTCCTTTAGTTGCCCTTTGCGTTTTAGGGCCACGGTAACTTTTGAAGAATCTCGCATAATGCATGTTTACGATAATGTTACAATTTGTTGGTCCTTCGAGCCGGATCTTGTGTCCAGTACCTACCTCATGCATAAGAGGCGAACGGCTTAACCACAGGACCATCAAGACACCCCTCTTCGCTATATCATCATCTTACTGCCCTTGTCCCGTATTATTTGGGGTCGATGTAACACGCATTTTTCTTCCATTTTGTCCTGTCACCCGTCACGCTAACACTACTTCCCTTTTCTTTCAAATTACCCCTCACACAATCCATCCATTTTTTTTTGGCCTCCCTCTCCTGTCTATTTAAGTTTTAAAAGACAAACTCCTGATCCAGTCACTGACTCGTCAAAGCCCATATCAAACCCTTAGACCTAGAATACTGCTACAAAGAATAAGGTATTTTTCCAAACTTCTATGTCTAAAGGAATTAAACGGGTGTCTTAAGTTTGTGTAGAAAAGCTAGTGGTAAATAAATAATCATATCTCTCTTTATTTTAGCAAAACGGAATTTAGTATTGCACTAATCTGAAAGTATTTTCTTCAAGGTGTATGATAAAAAATCCGTGAGCCATTCCCATAATATTTCACTTCCAAATATTATATTTAGGAAGTACTACTTATTAATTTTGAGTGTGTTGAAAAACATCATTTGATACACGTGGGTATTTGTTATTGCAGTTTCTTGGCTCCAACACGACCTCGTATTCCACCTCTGCTGCAATGGTTTTGAATAATTGCATCAAAATGTACTAATCTCTCCCTTTCCATACATAAAGATGACTTCAATATTATTTATGAATTTTATTAACAAAAATTAAAATGATTAATGTCGTCGCCTCAAGCCTCAAAACATTTGTTACCAACAATTTATCATACACATTGTGGGCGAAATATCAAAGCTTCGTGTTATTGACCGAAAAGTTGAAGCCAGTGACCTCATAACTAGATATTGACAATACAATCCAATACAATACAGTAGCTATTTGTACTAGGAATCCTCAAATTATTGCACGTATAAAACCCTAGAGGCCAATTTAGTATGTCGCTTTTATAATTCAGCACACATTCTAACCATGATCGGAATACCAGAATATAGTTAAGCTAGCCCTTATCTCCAATATCCCTTGACCTGCCTTGTACAGTAAATTATTCTTGGTAGCAGGTCTTTGTATGTCGGTTGGTTATTGCAACATGATTGAAGGAAATGGACGTTGATTTTTATATGTAGGATGTTAGAAGTTCTGTTTTGTAATAACGAGTAATCCTGTGTAATCAATTATTGTTGTTTATCATTAATATTTATTTTGTTAGAAGGTTGAGCTAAGTGAAGAAATAGTCTTTTGGTTACATTTATTTATTTTTACATCACCTACTCGATAATGCCCTTTTTCAATACACTTGCTCAAAAAGTGACTCTTATTGCACTGCACTTAGGTACATAATGGCCCTTGTTACCAAACTGTGACATTTGGATTACCATTACGCACTAGTGCTATAATGTACATAGTTCAAACCTTATCGTTCAACCTCTCCCCCGCCATTATGTAAGATTATTATCGTATCAGGATGGGCGCAGGTCGTCCCCCACGAGACGCCGGTCAACCCCCGTTTATTCATTTCAGTGAGTGTATTGAAAGGTAAATTAAAAAAAATGGGCGTGCATATGACAACAGATTTTTACCGCCACAAAAGTTTACTAGTTTTATAGTTATTTTCTTCACAAGTGTATTGAAAAACGTCGTATGATACACGTGAGTAATTAATGATTACCTTTCTCAGCTCTCTTAAGACCCTCGCTACGACTCGGGTCTAAATACCGCCTCATCGGTAATCGCTAACATTACACACTTATATCTTAATGCAACATTAGTTTTAGTATAATGCGAAACCCGATACACGTGTCTAGTATTTTTGTGTAAATAATCTATGAACAAAATTTTATAACTGTATCTTATCAAATCACAAAGTTATAAGCTTGTTATGTGACCTGGTTGTCCGCACAAAAACATAGTCACCGAGCCATCCGGGAGACAGAGGGGTTGTTTTGCTCCCGCATCCAGCTGTGCGCTGGAGTCTAATACCCGCTATGACGTAAACTGTGTTGTACTCAGTGTCGGTGGTATCCAACTTGCGGCCTTTTTCTAATTATTTTTCGGAAAAAGTATATAACATAGTTTGAAAATTATTAGAATCAAATCAGTTACTGTTCTAAACATACTATATTCAGGTTTCGCATATACTAAAAACTAGCTTCTGCCCGCGACTTCGTCCGCGTACATAAAATATAACCTATGTTACTCAGGAATAAAGCAGCTTTTTATTGGTGAAAAAATTTTAGCAATCGGATCAGTACTTCCAGAGATTACCTATTTTTTTTTTTGCTTGAAAGAATACAAAAGAAAAAAAAACTTTACCTCTTTATTATATTAGAGTAGATAATGTTGTATATCATACAATTACAAGTTACCATATTAAACAAACCACTAACCATAACAAAATTACCCCAATCATCTTATAAACTTACAAACTAAACCTAACAGACGCAAATTCGCTTTCAACATCACCATCAAATTGCTGTACGGTAATGTGTGCATATGGCAAATAAATCGCTCTCATCTGAACGATTTCGTAGCGTTACGTACGGATTGCAAAGTCAGTCGCGTGAGCTCACCAGTTCAACACTTGCAGTAGGCTGGTTACACTTGGTCGAAACGTAACGAAATTTTTGGTACACACGCTATCCGGTGAGATATTGGAGTTTGGTGAGGTTAGTTATGGAACGGATTAACTAATTGTAGTATTAGATAGATAGATAAAATAAACTTTATTATACACCAAAATAGAAAGAAAACTTTAACTTAAATCTTTTGGTACAATAACGGTCTTGTCTTATTAATCTACCTACAGTACAGTTCTTACACTAATGTTATAAAGAGGTAAAGTTAGTTTGAAGGAGGTAATCTCTGAAAGTACTGGTCCGATTGCTAAAATTTTTTCACCGATATAAAGCTGTTTTATTCCTGAGTGATATAAGCTAAATTTTATGTACGCAAGCGTAGCCACTGGTAGAAGCTAGTCAAATATATTAGCATAAGAAAAAAGACACAAAATCCGGCTCGAAGGACCAACAAATTGTGACGCTGTTATAAACATACATGCTGCGAGATTCTTCAAAAGAGTAAGCGTGACCCTAAAATGCAAAGGGCAACTAAAATAACACAAGTGGGGTTTAGTCAGTAACAGCCTGACATTCAGAAGCAGAAGATACTTGATAATTTTCTACTTCAATATAAAAATGTATACAAGATAGCTACAGATTACTTCATCGAAAATCGTGATGATTTTAAAGAACCTATCTCCTGTCTTCCACCTGAAATCGTTTGCCTGAAAACAAAAAAAAAATAAAACATACACAAACTGATTCATTTATTAAACTAACTACGAGTATGCTTAACAAGGCTCCATTTATGTTTACATATTTTAATTGTGAAACTGTTTTGTTAACTAAATTGATTTCTACCGCTTAGAGCACTTATTGGATGAATTGATTATTACCTAGAGTTGAAAACTTAATAATCGCGTGACTTCGGTATTTAGATTCTACCACTTAGTATCGGATTTAGAAAAGGTATTTTATAAGTCTTATGATCACTTAAAGTATCAAGGTATATTTCTGAAAAGAAAAAATATTTATAAAAATAAATATTATTTTGATGGAATAGTACTTTCGTAGAGAAAGCTTTTTAAAAGGATAATCTTGAAAGCAATTCGATTCCGATAAAATCTTTAATCTTTCGAAATATCAAAATAACCACTAGCATGAAATATAGTCCATTACTATGAATTTCTAATAGAAAACGGAAATCAAAATTCTAGGCTACCATGTCGTGTCTTAGATTCTAGATAACATTTCAATTAATGACGTAACTGCTCAGTCTAAATAAAACCAATGAAAGTAAATTGCTATTAATGCTACTGTTGAAATAGTCATCAAAATTGATTGGCGCAAAAGAAATCAAAGAATTGGCTAAAAGAAGTAATTAGTTCATTTCACCATTTCGTCTAGAAATGGTGAAATGAATGTAGTAAATTGCATTTCCGTATGATCTAAGTAGTAAAAACCATACTTCCGTAGAATAGGAAGAAATATCTCAACAAAGACATAAATACTCTTGTTAATTTACAGTTACTAGGTAATTCATAATCTAAACTAGATTACTGCAAAATGAAATCAATATCTGAAATAAAGAGAATGCATGTAACAGAAAGTACGTGGGAAGCAGAATTTGCATAAATGATAAATGATATTTATTTTGAAAATAGGTTTTAAAAACACTTTTACACATATTAACTGAATGAGGTCGGCGTTTAACCTTGAGAAAAAACATCGAAACAAATTCAGGGGTTAAAGTCTCTTATAAAGTCCATACTAAAAATACAATACACATAATAAAAAGACAATACCTACACTAAAGTTTCATATAATTTCCGATAAATATTTGTAGTCAGTGTGAAATTGTATTGACCATTTGACAAAAAAACATCGCATCTCACAACGATATTTCTCTCTATTTTTAGAACTAAATGAACACATCATAGCGTGGACGATGTCCGCGAATTTCTAAATTAAATTGTCAATAGTTCTAACTTTCAAAACAACGGTTATGATATAAATCAAGTCATAATAGCTATTATTGAGCCGTTCACACTGTTCGGGTGCATTGAAATATTGATAATTGTTTCGGTAAATTTATGATAATCAATAAACACAGCGTGGGAGGTAGACAAATGGAACAAAAGAATACGTAAAGAAAGTTTAATGACAGAAATAAAAAACTTGAGTACCAGAAGGAATTGCAAAAAATGTATAGCATATATGAGGAAGGTTGTAATAAAATACAGAAATAGGTAAATATTGATTTTCTTCCGGTTTACTAAATAATGGCAAACTTTATAAATAGTATGCAAATTATAGCAACAGATGACAGTAGACCCAGGTAAGGGATACATACGTGGTTAGGGAGAACCTGCTACATACATATTATATTGGTATATAACTCGCTTTTGCCAGTGGCTTCGCTTCAATAGATGAATCGGATATGATTCCGTAAATGGTGGACATCCCACCCCTGTGTGACTTGTACACAGGGGTGGGATGTTTTGGGAACACATTCATTGCATATACAGCTAAATCGAATTTCCTGCCGGAGTCTCTACTTCCCGATAGCTACAACCTAGGTGTCTTTAAGTCAAGAGTGAATAGGTTACTTTTAGGCCAGGGTACTCTAACGTCGACCATATCGTTACTTACCATCAGCAGGCCTAGCCAAGTTACGACCGTTTCGTTTCGATTCTCTTTCGTCGATCGCCTCGAGTCGGTCACGCCTCAAATTCTTTTGTTTTGACGTCAACTCAACGCTCCATCACATGGTCTGAACAAAGAAATCGGAGTCGTGGCCGACTCGAGGCGATCGATGAAGGAGAATCCACACGAAACAGTTTTAACTTGGGTAGGGTGAGATTGTGATCAAACGTAAGTCTATCAACAATGAAAAAAAGATAGGATACATTGCAGTTTATCCCGGGGCAGGAGATGATCGCAAAACGTCAAGAACTAACAAATAAACAGACATACATACAAACTTTCGCCGTCAAAATATTAAAGTGCCTTCAGGATTAACATCAATAGAGGTATAATTTCTCCACCTACTAAGCCCATTTAGTAATAAATGCATGAAAGTATCACCTCCTGTCCGTCAAGCATGAAATACCGAAGTGACATGGATACATCGAACGCTCATCGCAATAACTGTCTCATAATTAACTATTTCATTCCGTGAGGAACTAATTAAAAGAGGTATGTAACATGTAACAAAGTAATTAACCTTTAATGGACCTGCAATACCTGCTGAGCATTGAATACATCCATATGAATTAGGGTAGAATAGGGTAGTTGACTATTTTTTTTATCCATAACCATATCTTACTAATATTATAAAGACGACATTTTGTTAGTGTGAATGTGTATATGTTTGATACTTCTTCATGCTCGAACGCCTGAACGGATTACGATGAAACTTGGCACACGGATAGAACATATCTTGGAATAGCACATAGGTTACTTTTTATCCTGGGAGTATGTTTCCTTGGGACAGTTTTCTATTTTCATACGACGGAAGCCGCTAGCAACAGCTAGTCGTAAATAGTTTTTTTTTTAATCAGTTCAAAATTCAGGAAGTTGGAACCTTTAAAATCTGGTGGAAGGGAAATTAGACAGTAAGCCATAGGCCTTAGGTCTAGAGTCCACGGCTGCGTAGCTTCAAAGCCGCGTATCCGTCATTATACGCTTGATGTACGCCCGCGTGAAGCGTACATACAATTACCGGAACGGATCTTGAGCGCTAGCTTCAAATTGCACAGAAGTCTTTTGTGGTGCGAGGTGAGACGCGGTGGCGGGGAATGCCAGTGATTGGCTCGCCACGCCATCGTGTCATAGACGTCACTCGTGATTCGTTCCTTGCGCTTGCTGCATGTATCTAACAACGACGACGATTGGCTGGCCAATAATATGCGGAATGTGCAAAGCGATCCCCACTCTGACGCCAAGCGCTCAAGATCCGGGCCGGTGTTTGTACAAAACTATGAAAGTCCGTCCACAAATACACATCTATGAAGCTACGCATCCGTTGACATGTATTCAAGACAGTATCTTTAAAACCACAACAGGTTAACCTTATTCAATTATTTATCTTGTATTACCTAGTTGCAAAACCTAAATTCCTAGAATCGATCTTCAATCAACTTATCCTTGAATCAAAGACGCCATTTTTACGGATTCAATACCTGCTTGATACCGTAAAAAACGTTAATTACCTGCTCACAATAACTATCCTAAGAAGATGAATCACTGAAAAATCTTAACCACATATCGACGCTTGAAAGGCAAAAATTACTAAGTGCCATTGACTAGAATAGGACCAAGTGAGAATGGGACCAAGTGCAAATGGGACCAAATGCGAATGGGATCAAGTGTGAATAACCCATTTAAAGTTTTGAGTATGTGTAACTTTTCACATCACATCATCACCATCATCAATCATATTTTGTAAAGTTTACTCATGTCGCTTAGTAATTTTTGCCTTTCGAGCGTCGGGTAGTAGAGCAATGGGTAGCTCTCCATACGACCGTCCGGTAAACGTCCGGACCGAGGCCAAGTCGTCGACGGCGCGTGCTGTTCCCGCGCGCCTCAAGGAGTTGTCAGCAACCGTAGGGGCCCAGCAGGGTCGAAGCTTACTGGGGCCAAGGGTCTACTTCCGAAAGGGAGGCTCGACCCCGGTATGAAAGGTAACGAAGGAACGGGGTGGCTTTTTAGTGGGATGTCATCTCGATGAATCTTACCCACCGAAAAAAAAAGAGGGAGAAGTCATTGGATGATTTCCCACCTTTAAAAAACAGATTTAAAGGCTTCTTTTGGTGAGAAATCATCAAATAACTCTTCAGCTAGAGCAAGACGAAGTGTCAGACTTTTACCTACTAAACCCACCTGCGTTTCTTTACTTGTCCTTTATGTTCCAGAGCCACGGTAACACCTTTCCTGCAGCCCTGAAGTCTACTACTGGGGAATCCTCCATGAAAAAATCCAATAACACTATACTCGGCTCGGGAATTAAACCCAGAACGTCGTTTACGATCACCAGACCAATGACATTTAACATGAACATGACTCACTGACTACAAAAAATCTCAACAGCTATTCAACAATTCTCAAAAAAAAATCTGTATGAATATACTCAAACATGAATTATTTACCGGTGCAGACGGTACCTCGTCATGGCAGCTCATCGCCGGTCACTTTCGATGATCTTGCGCAAGCGCATCTGCGAGCATTCTTACGTTTCGATGCGTACCATTTTCTAATTCGTCATGTGCAACTGTTGTTTATTTAAATGTCAGTTGTTAATTGTTAGTGTCAAGTTTACGATTGTTTTATCTTGTTTTAAAATAACTCTTTTCGGAAATGAAGACACCATAAACAAGAATAGATTTAAAATGGGATCGCAGTATGATTTTGATGTAGGGGCCCAGCAGGGTCCAAGCCTGCTGGGGCCAAGGGTTTATTCCTGAATGGAAAACTCGGGCCTGGTATGAAAGGCAACGATTGAACAGGAGTGGGTTTTTAGTCAGTAGAAGTATGACGCCCTCTCGTATCTCGTATGAAGCCCTCCCGTGCCGCCCAAGAGCGGAAGATGCCATTGGATAATTTTCCCACCTAAAAAAAAGTATGATTTTGATTCCTCGGGGGTCTTCGGACATTTCTGACAACGAAACCCAAAAGTCCTAGAACGTAAAGGGCAACTGAAGGACACAGGAATGGTATAAGTCAGTAAAAATCTGACACGCCCTAGCCTAGAGCGGGAGAAATCATTGGATGATTTCCCACACAAAACAAAGAAGGAATTTTGATTGTACAGTAAGGCCGCAAAAGTCCATAGGAGCGCTAAAGATTACATTGCTACGAACCGAGCGAGCGCGATACTGCCGTGCGTATGTGTGCGCATGTATGAGTATCCACATTCCACAGATAACACACACTAAGGAACTGTCGTCGCACTGAGCTTAAAAACATTATTACTTTTCTGTTCTTACCATAGCAAAATTCGCGCACATACGTCATGTGCTGGTAGCCGTGTGAACTAAGTGTTGGATTCGCAAATCACGTAACCCGAGTTCAAATCATGGTCGGTCCGTTGCAGTTATTTCTTACTTTGAAATTCCCAATCTATGTTGATATAGTTGTTTTTTTATATTTCTATGAAAAATACTATTGCATTTTTTGCACTAAATAGTTGCAAATTACGAATGTGATCTATTAACCACAAGAAGAATCACATTCGTAATTTGCAATTATTTAGTTGTTACATCTTTTCGATGTTATAAGGTGGAAATAAAAAGACGTGTTTAATAAAAATGTTTATTCTTTATATTTACAAATTAAACATTTATGAGAATTGTGACGTCGAATTGTTACCTAGACAAAAAGTTATCTTGTAACCGTTATCTATGTTACGCCTAAGATTGTTTGTTGGAAGTATACCCACTTAGACCATTCATAATATGAATAACGTAACAATGAACGGATATTCAAATTTTAATAAAATAAAATATAGGTAATTGTTTATATCCAGTTATTTATTGAAAAGTGATATATGATTTGGACTTTGTAAACATTTTATTTTTGTGTAACGTCACAATGAATGTATTGAGGTCATAGCTTAATTGTTCATTTTCTTGACGAAAAGAAGATTGAAACCAAACCTCAATTTCTGTTAAAAGAACTTTAGTTCTCACAAGATAATCGTCAATTAGATGAGAAAAATAAATTGAACTATAGTATTATGTTAAAACAGTGCGGGTAGAAGAATAAAAAACGAAATAGACTCATGATTATTGTCAACAAAATTGATAGCGAGTTCACTGCATTCTTAAGATGAGGCGATGGCACAAGTTAAAAGATATAGCTGTTTTAAACGAAAGTAAACACAATATAATACAGTGTTTGTTAACGAATAATCACAGATATGTTAAAATAAAATGGTAGGCCATTTAGTTTAGTTAACATTAAATATTTAGTGCGAAACGTAATCGTTCTTGTTTGTGCCTCTCTGTCAAGTACGGCTTTTTAGCAGGTTTTCTGTGATGCACGCCTTCAGCGTGAAGTGCACGGCGAACAGTATCCATCGAGGTGTCATATAATTCCGCAAAATGTCTCGTTGGTGCGAAACCATTCGTTTCGTATACGTCCACCATATGTCGTCGCTGCGCCTCGCTAATAAGCTTCGGTCTCCCACTTCTCTTTCGACTAGCAAGGCTACCTTCTTCCTCATATCTTTTTAGCCAAAGATTTACAGTATTTTTCTAAAATAAAAAAAAATATATATTAGGCAGCTATACCTACTTCACTTCATTTTCATTATATAAAATGTTAATCATAATTATTGAATATAATTTTAAAATAAAACTGCATTTATTAATCCAATAACCAATCCAATAAACCCAACGATTTACGTATTTCTCTTTTAAACCTCATAAAGATACGATGAATGGATTCATAAATGGCATACGTTTTAATTAGAAGATTAATTTGTAATAAAGTTACAATTCATTAATAGCTATTATACTCACATTCAGTCCGGTTTCTTCAGATATTTGTGTTTTATTAAGACCACTTTTATGCAGCCCAATGATAGTCGCCCTCACTTCAATACTAATATTAGCCTGCATTTTGCGAATATTACAATACTGTCAACCTCACGTCACTAACCAACAACTACAACCAAACGACAGTTCATTTCGGTTAAGTTAAAACTCATGTCTACCTCGCAGAAATCTAATTCTTTATTTAGTTTTTTTGTGATCTACCTTTCTAACTCTAAGAAATGTGTGAACAAGTTAAAGAATAATTTAATATATGTAATGCAAATACATAACTTCCAATCGGGTAAGAACTTACAAAAAGTCAATAATTGCGTGGGATTTGAACTTGCGGCACACTGATTTGCGCTTCAATCTGTGTGCCTATACCACTGGGCCATCTTGACTTATGATAAGTTGATGAAATTGTGAATTTCAATCATTTGTTGGCGAAACTTGAAAATAAAAGGTCGTAAGTCAAACTAAACGTCAAACGAATAAGTTTTAAGAATTCTTATGGACTTTTGCAAGTGATAGTACATCACAATAAATTTCGATTAAATGACGTATAAAATTTGCATTTGAATGTCTCAACTTTTTTGTTTACTAGGAAATAACAAATATATTTAACTTAAATATTTACTAACTACGATGAGTTTGTGTAAACTAACTACGTACATAATCATGTATATACAAAAACAACGAACCTTAAGCGTTGAAAAACTCTACCCCCCTAGCCAAGTTAAGACCGTTTCGTATCGATTCTCTTGCGTCGAGCGCCTCTAGTTGACGACGCCTTTTTTTTTTTTTTTTTTCGATGGGAAAAATCATCTTATGACAACCCCCGCCCTTGGGCGGAGCGGGAGATAGTGTCAGACTCTTACTGACTAAAAAACCCATCCCGTTCCTTCAAGCCTTCATACCGGGGCTCGAGCGCCCTTTCGGATTACCCTGGCCCCAGTAGGCTTCGACCCGGCTGGGCCCCTGCTGTTGCTGACAACTCCTTGAGGCGCGCAGGAACAGCGCGCGCCGTCGACGACTTGGGCTTGGTCCGGACGGTTACCGGACGGCTAGTTGACGACGCCTCTGATTCCTTTACTTTCTAACGTCATTTCAACGCTCAATCACGTGGTCAGAATAAAGGAATCGGAGGCTTGGCCAGCTAGATACGTTCGACGCAAGAGAATCGAAGCGGTCGTAAGTTGGTTAGGGAGCTGCACATCGCATCCGAGTACACTGGACATGTACCCAAAACACTTGCAGCATTGCTACGTTATATGGCATTGCTGATTCTTTGGCATGTTGCACTCTTGAAGTGGCATTTACTGGTTTTTCTTTGTTGAAATTGTTAGGCATCTACCTAGGTCTCAGGTACTTGTAACTTTTTAATTTCTAGGCCTCAGGTACCTTTAACTTTTTAATCCTGCCAATAAAATTTAATTTTAATCCGATTGTCAATGTTTCGAATAGTTTATATTTGATTCGCAACTTCTCGAGTAAAATGCTTTCAAGCAGATTGAAAATTAACTTCATGCCGCCTTTCTGAATAATATTTTTTTTGATAGGTCTTTTTTTTTTATGGTGGGTAAAAATCATGCATTGACATCCCCCGCCCTTGGGCGGAGCGGGAGATAGTGTCAGACTCTTACTGACTAAAAGACCCACCCCGTTCCTTCTAGCCTTCATACCGGGGCTCGAGCGCCCTTTCGGATAACCCTGGCCCCAGTAGGCTTCGACCCGGCTGGGTCCCTGCTGTTGCTGACAACTCCTTGAGGCGCGCGGGAACAGTGCGCGCCGTCGACGACTTGGGCTTGGTCCGGACAGTTACCGAACGGCCGGACAGTGAGCTACCCATTGCTCACCGTCCGCATCGCCCGCGTCTACGTTGGCCGGAAATCGGGATCAGAATCCCGGCGACGGCGGCGGCGATAACGCCGTTGCCTAATGCGTTCGGCCTCCTCCTTTGCGAGCATTACTGCTTCGCAGAAGTCGGCGACCGCCTGCCACTCCTCCTCGCTCCGGACCATGGCCTCAACCAAGGCCCGGCGCGAGAGGTCTCCGCCGCCGATCGCCCCCACGAGGGCACGGCGATGCTCCGCCCAAGCAGGGCACACCTCGACTGTGTGCTCCACCGTGTCCTCCGGGCGTTCCGCACAGTGGCGACACCCGGGCGTCACCTCCGCATGAATCCCGTGCAGGAAACTCCCGAACGAACCATGTCCGGTGAGTACCTGCGTCATGCGGAAGGTAAGGACGCCGTGAGGTCTGGGTTGCGATAGTCGTTGAATTTGATAGGTCTGGTACAGTGCCAGTTTTATTTAAAGGATGTTTTATTATTTTGACGTGGGAAAGCATTAAATGACTTCTTGCGCTCTAGGGTAGACTGTCACACCTATGTCCTTCAGTTGCCTTATGCGTTCCTGGACCACGGTCACCTTTTGAGAAATTCCTGTAGCCCTAGGGTTTGCTGATATCTCTTTTTTTATTGTTGATAGGTTTGCGCCTGAGCGCTATCTCTCTTGATAGAAGGCGACAATGCCGTCGAAGATGGAGCGCGTTTACCCAGAAATAACCTATTCGGCTACATGTCATACCTATGCGCCTCAAAGCTTAGTAAAGAAGTAATCCTCTTTAGTTTAGAGATTACCTCTTTAGTAAAAAGATAATCTCTTAAAAAACGGATTCGATTACGGAATTCTAAAGAAACACTACCATTGACTAGCACAAGCTGATTGTATGTCAAAAAAATGCATGGTACAAGTGGGTTTTTTTAGTCCACGGGAAAGTCGAGGGAAAAGCAAGTCTGTACTAAGAGTTATTAGCTATTATTGTGTAATCGTTTTGAAATGGGATCACAGTATGATTGATTTAAAATACTTACATTTTCATTAGTCGTACATTTTGTAGTTCTTGCTTATTGTTACGCTTTGCTGATTAATTGTGTTTATTTACATTCAAAATATGATTCAATTTTATAAGTTTGCGTTATTAGATACATTTTTTTTTTGTTATACATAATCAAAATCAAAATCATTTATTTCAAATAGACCATTTGCAGGCACTTTTGAATAGTCAAATGTCGGTCAGACCAAGAAAAGTTAAGCTAAATTGCACGTTCCAAAGCGTAGATCTTTATGGAGAAGAATGTGCAAGAAACTCCATGGATACTCTTTCAAATCATATTATGAGTTACAAATAATCTTGGTTACATATTTCTTGTTGCTTTTATTATGTACATAAGCTTAATGTATTTTTTTATTTTATTTTTGATAATAAAATTAAAATAAATATTAATAAAAATTAAAAGATAAAAATTGAATTAAGCCACTGGCAGCTAAGAGATGACCAGTCTCAACTGACTAATAATAATAATTTCGGGTTTTATCAAGTAATTTTGTCATAATTTTTTTTTCTTCTAATGTAACTGGCCTGACAGACGTCATTCTGTCAAATGATATTGGACTGACTAACTGTCAAAATTAAAGAAAAAGTGTCAAATCTCAAATACTAGAGCTTGCTTAAGCTATTTATTTTTATTTATAATTTATCGAGGGAACGAAACAACTTGCCTGCTGCGGTCTTCCCATCCAATTATAACTTAGGTGTCTTAGAGGCTAGAGTGAATAGGCTCTTAATAAACTAATGAACCTCACCATCAACGATTGCATCTCTACTTACCATCAGGTGGGATTTCAGTCAAGCACTAGAATATAAATTATTAAAAAACTAAATAATAATAATTATATGTATCTAACTGCTAAATCAGAGAGAGCAGTGAGCAAACCCAGCCAGGCGCATTACTTTGTGTAATTTATTTCATCACCACTGCTCTCAAAACGGCAAAGGAAAACATCGTGAGACCAAAACTTCGAAGACATGTGACATCCACCAACCCGTACTGAGCCCGCGTGGTGGATTACGGCCCATCCCCTCTCCTAGAGAGGAGACCTGAGTCCCAACAGTGGGAACATTATAAGGTGGACTATGCTATATACTATGCTCAATCAGATATTAAAACTAGAAAATGACTGAAAATCAGTATTTTCCCGTAAAAGTCATTTCCACCTATGTAAATCAATAAACACCTCATAACACCTAAGTCACAAATTTTCCTTGAAGGCCAGACACGACTCATTAAACATTACAAAACTCCGAGTGACCCGGCCTTGGAGTATTTGCAAAAGGCTGTACCATGAGTGTACAGAGGCAATCTCAACAAGTTAGGTAAACAGTTACCCTCGGATATTCGTTAGCTATTCAATGATACATGTGAAAATGTGGCGTTACTATTGTAGATAAAGTCATTTTCAATACACTTACTCGAAATCCCTTATCCAACCGCTTTTGGCCATGCAATAAACTGTTTTTCGCACTAGTGCGGAAAAACTTAAATGCTCTACCCGCCACAATTTCACATTTTTATTACACTTACTCGAAACCCCTTATCCAACCGCTTTTGGGCACGCAATTAACTGTTTTTCGCACTAGTGCGGAAAAGTGCGCGTACTCACCCCACAATTTTATTACATTTATCGTATCAGGCAGGGCACGTGTCGACTCCAACGAGGCATACGTCAACCCCCATTTATTTATGTCTTCGTAAGTGTATTGAAAAACGTCGCTTGATACACGTGGAAATTTGTCACTACAGCACTCGACTCCATAACACTCTCGCCTGTAAGGCTCAGGTGAATTTCGCCTCAGTAGCAATGATAATCTTTCTCCATTTGTATCAAAATGTACTATTTCTATTGTCTCCTCACTCAGAATTCACCAGTTGGTAAGAACTTTGAAAGAAGCCGAGATGGCCTAATCAAAGTGACAGCGTGACATATTTGTCAGAATATCCAAAATGTCTGAATATCTATAACCAGTTTTTGCCTGCGGCTTCGCCCTCTTACATAAAATATGGCCCATGTCACTCAGGAATAAAGCAGCTTCCTATCGGTGAAAAAATTAAAGCAATCGGACCAGTACCTTCAGAGATTATCTCCTTTAAACAAAAAAACGACCTTTTTATAATATTATAGTGTCGATATCCCCTGCGGACCTGGCAAGTCGTCGGTGAGATCGGTCACCGTGATTGAAAGTCAGTTAGGAGGATAATTTAGAGCAGGTAGATTTTTACTTTGTCAAGAGGCCCAAGTTAACACAACATATTGCATCTAAATATCCAAGAAACGAAGATAATTTCGATAAGAAACCATTCCTTCTACGTGATCACGCACGCCTCAAGATGGGGCCATGGGTGATGTAAAGGAGTTCTCTATATCGGGCCCTGGAACGAAGGTAAAGAAGGAACAGGAGTATAGTCAGTTAAAGTCTGACACACCCTCCCGTCTCGCCCGAGGGCGGGAGATGTCATTAGATGACTTCAACCCGAAACAAAAATCCTCATACGTGATCTGAAATGATAAGACAATGGGTTGTGGCGTTGTTCGAAAGAGTTTTCATGGCGTTGGAACGCAGAGCAACTAGAGGAACACAAGTAGGTTTTTTGTTAATAAATGTATGAAACACACCCTCTTGCTCTACTATGGGCTTTGGAAAGCGAATCCCGGGCTCTAGAACGAAGGCAAAGAAGGAACAGGAGAGGGTTTTAGTCAGTATAACTCTGACACGTACTCCTGCCTAAGGACGGGAGATGCCATTGGAGGATTTCCTACATAATAAAAAACTTCTTGCTCCACCCAGAGTAAAAGGATTTACCCTAAAATGGGTTTAAAGAAAGAAAAGAAGAGTTTCAACAAATCGCCTCCTATCTTATCCGACTTTACTATCTTCATTTAAACTGTTTGTTCTATATTAAACCTAGTCATTAGTCACATTTTCTTGTGAATCGATCACAAAATGACGTTATAGTCGTGACTAGATTATTCAATAATCAATAAAAACAATACAACAAAATAAATTGTTTGTTGTTATTATTAATTTGTTTTTCATTCTAAAACAATCGATTACTGCTATAACAATAACACATGACCAATTCAAATGCTGGTATCATCGGCATATTGTAAACACCGTAAATAATAACATAATTCTCTTCATTTGGAGAGAATGCAGAGAAGTATATTAGCATTAAAACTAGAATAAGTTAGCAATGTAGAAAGAAGTAAGGAATAAAACCAAGGTTCGTAACCAGTACATTCTAACCCAACCCAAATAGACCATCTGAAATGCAGCTGGATAGATCACACAATTCGTTGCAAGACCAAAAAATGAAGCAAGCAGGCAACCATCACACGGTTGGGTACCGTAGGGTTTGCCTATTTTCAGTTGGCGTTAGAAAATTGGTCGCCGAATCAGAAGATGGGAAGATAACAACCGCCTGACCTTGGGACCATACTGGACAATAATAGTAGAGGATAGAGTCTAGTTCCAAGAGGCCTATTCCAAAAGGTTCACTGAACTGAGGGACATACTCTAACTGGTACTACAGCTGGTACATAAACATAAAAATGTACTACAAAGTTTACTTTTTTTTTAATATTAATAAATAATAACATTTATTTCAGACCACACTGAAAAAAAAAAATCGCGTTTATATATTATACATTAAATTTGTTCATCTATAATATAAAAATGAATCGCAAAATGTGTTGGTAAGCGCATAACTCAACAACGCCTGGACTGATTTCGCTAATTTTTTTTTGTTGTGTGCGTTATTATGAGGAGAAGGTTCTTATGGAAAAAAAAATGAAAATTAGGGTAGAGTAGGGTAGTGTAGGGTAGGGTAGGGTAGAGTAGGGTAAGGTAGAGGAGGGTACAGTAGGGTAGAGTAAAGTAGGGTAGGGTAGAGTAGGGTAGAGTAGGGTATAGTAGCGTAGAGTAGGGTATAGTAGGGTGGAGTAAGGAAGAGCGGGAGCGAAGCCGCGCGGGCAAAGCTAGTAAATATATATTTTTGGATGATATGTATTTGAAATAATCTGTTTACCATATATCGATATTTCATAATCTCACTAGGTTTATTACAAACTCACGGCGTTTACAAAAAGCCGATGACACTGACACTGAGCGATAAAAACGTGACTTACAACAACTCACTTGTACCAATCAAATTCGTTCCATAGTAACTTGTCACACTATTTACTCAGTTTCGCGGTCATTCTTTAATAACCACACTTACACCAATGCTTGTTACATTCATCTTTAACTGTAAACTATTATGGGCTTTGACACATTCTATTCAACGTAGAGGGCAGCTCTTTAGTGAATTTTGAATGGACAATAGTTTCGGCTGTGTTTTGTTGTGGGTGAAGTATTGTACTGGCTTAGTCTATTGTGTGTTTAAACTAAGGTACTGAGGACGACTTGTTTTATCTACTAGACACCAACAAACTCTGAAGGTGCCTGGTTTTTTTCTTAACCTAATACCCGTGCGATATACTGAGACCCCAAATGAGATTTGACTGACCCGCATTTCCACATGGCGACCATGTTGCATTGCCATTTTCAACCAACATCAAAAAAAGGAGGTTTTCAATTCAGTTGCCTTCAAAACTCCGTCATTTATGGACTAATTTGCATTTTTTCTTCCCCAAAAGGATACTTTCAGATTGATCCTATTTTTTTTAATCTATTTCTGATGATAGGATCTATGTGGGAGGGAACTCCTCAAATATTATAGGCAAACATATAGTAATTTTGGTAATTTTTTCGTTGCACTATATCCTTTACTACAATTATATAATTATCGCTCGATTACCTTATTTCATTACATTATAATCAAAATATTTTAACAAGACTTTTGAGACTTTCACATCGTAAAGCTTTCTCTGAAGTAATGTCTATTAATTTCTACAAACATTGTAACATTGCTTCCTACACTTACGCAAGCCTAGTGATATTGTTTACGATGGAGTCATACGCTTATATTGACGAGTTGCTATTACATACCGATTGCTAATGATAACTGTTACCACCACATAACATCGTTATAATAACACCTACTCCAATTTAATTGGAAACGAGAGCATTTCCTTACGTTATGTAATTAATTGGTTTGTCTATTTGCGTAAATTATTTAGTATGTCATAAAACAATATTAATGTTTCTATAAGTCGATGCTTTCGTAATAGGTATAATATTTTTAATATTGTGTTTTACATGGAGCGACTGCATATTAGACCTCAACAATCCAGTTACTGAGCAATACCACCGGACCAGACCAAACCAGCCAGACCAGCTAGACCAGACTAGACAGACTACCAGACCAGACCAGACAGACAGCCAGACTACCAGACCAGACTTCCTGGTGTCTGAGTACCTGCAACAGTTGTCAAAGATCTTGGAATGACAACCAAGATTAAAGGCCATCGTGCTCTCCTAGGCACGGGCTATCAGTAATATCCTAGATAAACTTAGAGAAATACGTATATGTAATGAAAAACCAGACATAGATTTTCGACAAATTCAAAATATCTCAAAACATTTTCGTTTCATTTGTGAGCATTCATCACCCTTCTGTGCTTTTTCTGAACATGTACGATGTAGACCGATGTTTCTTCAATATATCTCCATCGACTATAATCTCAATGTCGTCTTCTATCGTTATCGTCATTTTTGATTTGTTAAAAAACTACAATACCTCTCAGATTTTTGATCCAGTTATTATATTAATAGTAACTTCAGCCAGTAGCTTCGTCCGCGTGATAATAGAAATTATCCCAATAGACCATACTCCCGGGATGAATAGAATCTGTCTAATAAGTCAACCGACTTGGGTTAATAAAAGGGTAAAATAAAATCTGATGTAGTCAACGCTGGTTCAATAATCAAGATTGATTAAGAGAGATCATTGTTTACTAATAGAAAAACCTTTTATAAAGGATCGAATATAAGTATTTTATAAATAATTAAATAATATACAAAATTCCCAAGTCGGTTGACTTTTTAGACAGACTATAAGTATTCTATATTTTATTCTAGGACTTGGTCTACCCGTGTACCAAATGTCATTAAACTCCGTCCAGACGTTTGAGCGTGAAAACAAAAAAACATACAAACACACACACTCGCAAACTTAGTAGCAAATCACTAGCGAATACCCGATTTGTTTTACTACGCTAAAAATAGAAAGACCATTTTATTTATTTCTTGAAAAAAATGCAAATTTCATTGTTTTAAAAGCATTTTGGCATTTATTGCCTTTCTAATGAAACCGGTTTGGGGAACATAGATTGGATGGTTTCAAAGTCTATAGAGGACTTAGATAAAACATTTTTTGCGTTTTTTTTCATATATTATATCTACTAACGGTCCCAACATGCGTTAAGCTAGAACTACATTAGACTGACGTAAAAAGTAGTAAAAAGGTGACAAGTTGGATACCAACGACACTAACTACAACACAGGTCACGGCATTTCCGGCCACCGTAGGCGCGGGCTTGCGGACAACGAGCAATGGGTAGCTCGCTGTCCGACCGTCCGGTAACTGTCCGGACCGAGCCCAAGTCGTCGACGGCGCGCACTGTTCCCGCGCGCCTCAAGGAGCTGTCAGCAACAGCAGGGGCCCAGCTGGGTCGAAGCCTACTGGGGCCAGGGTTAATTGAAAAGATAACTCAAGCCCCGGTACGAAGGCAACGAAGGAACGTGGTGGACTTTTAGTCAGTAAGAGTCTGACACTATGACAAGAGCGAGGGTTGTCATTGAATGATTTTTCCCACCATAAAAAAAAACAGGTCACGGCAGGTCCATTAGGAGTCAGCGCATAGCTGGGTGCGGGCGCAAAACAAGCCCTAGGTCACTCGGATGCCCCGGTGACCATGTATTTTTGTGGACCAGGCAACATATCTTTATGATTTTTCATGAAACGTGTGTTGTATGTTTCGGGTTTCACATATACTATAGCTAATGTTGTATGCACAAGTACCTACAGAAGATGTTTGATTACCAATACAAACGTAGAAAGTAGAACTATTTCACGCCGAGCCGTTTTTAAGGCACTGACAAACATTGCATCGTCTCGGTTAGATAACAGACGAGCAAGTGATCATCACTTACCTAATGACGTGATTGATTTGCCGCTAATTAGGTGCGCACAGTTTGGTAATGTGATACTGTGTAATACTAGCTACCGCCTGTGGCTACGCCCGAGTTAATGTAGAAAATCGTCTCTAGAAAACATACTCCCAGAAAAAAAATACTATGTGTCATTTCACGACATGATCTACCCATGTAAGAAAAAAATAAACTTTATCTCTTTATTATAATATTGTAGATAAACTTAACGAAAATTACATATTTTCACTTAAAATAAATGAATAAGTATGTTGAAATAAAAATAAATCGAATAAATCATTCGTTATAAATCATTAATCGGCAATACCATATTCAGTAAATTAATATTTGACTTGAATAATCTGTCTGCAAAAAAAAAAACATTTCATAAAACAGTGTACAATTACCCTAGTACCCTAGTAATGGAGACACAGTAAATATTTACGAAAAAAAAATGGCGAATAATTTCACAGCTCATTAGCAAACCAATTTCAATTTGGAAATCTACACTAATACTAATATTATAAAGCGGAAAGATTTGTATATTTGTTAATAATGAATAAACACAAAACTACTGACCATGATATAAGTATATATTTTTCAGGTGAAGCTACTAGCAAAAGCTAGATATTTGATATTCTATAATATAAAAATGAATCGCAAAAAGTGTTGGTAAGCGCATAACTCAACAACGCCTGGACCGATTTCGCTAAATTTTTTTTTGTTGTGTTCGTTATTATGAGGAGAAGGTTCTTATGAAAAAAAAATGAAAATTAGGGTAGTGTAGGGTAGAGTAGGGTAGTGTAGGGTAGTGTAGGGTAGAGTAAGGTAGAGTAAGGTAGAGGAGGGTAGAGTAGGGTAGAGTAGAGTAGAGTAGGGTAGAGTAGAGTAGGGTAGGGTAAAGTAGGGTAGAGTAGGGTAGAGTAGGGTAGAGTAGGGTAGAGTAGGGTAGAGTAAGGTAGAGTAGGGTAGAGTAGGGTAGAGTAAGGTAGAGGAGGGTAGAGTAGGGTAGGGTAGGATAGAGTAGGGTAGAGTAGGGTAGAGTAGAGTAGGGTAGAGTAGGGTAGAGTAGGGTAGAGTAGGGTAGAGTAGGGTAGAGTAGGGTAGAGTAGGGTATAGTAGGGTAGAGTAGGGTATAGTAGGCTGAAGTAGGGAAGAGCGGGAGCGAAGCCGCGCGGGCAAAAGCTAGTAATAGATAGATTTAGCAAAGAAACTACACTAGCTTTTTTTACACTAGAGGTCCCGGATTCCGTCATCATGTACCCCCATTATCTCACAAACAAGAATGTTATTATGAAGTATCTTAGAAAATCACTCGCGATCACTTTTTTTGAGGTTGAATACCAAATTATTTCTCCTATTCTACGTGTAGTGAGAGGGAGTATTACACTTTTACCGACAAAAACCCACCTGTGTTCCTTCAAATGCGCTTTGCGTTCCAGTGCCGCTGTAACTCTTTCGATCAATCCCACAACCAATAATAGACATTTTTATTTTTATAGTGATACACATTACATACTCGTATTTATGTAGATTTGTTTACATAACGGTCGGCCCAATGGGAGTGTAATATCTTCCGATATGACAACATAACGAGAAGGAAAGTTTATGATGGTGTTGATGACACTACGCCATAGAACTCGGAAAAACCTCGGCGGCATTTATTGACAGATAAAACGTGCGATTAATACCTGTCTTCATCGACTTATATTCTAGTGTTAGACAAGCCCTTTCATGGAAACTATTTGTCAAAATACTGAAAAGTTAAAACAAAAGTTCGCTGCAGCGCTACATTGGAATTATTTCGTCTAACAGACCTATTAAAACATACAGCGCTAAAATAGTTTTTAGAGGATACTTTTTTCGCGTCTTAAACGCCATGAATTTCGTGGCGGTTACGCGTTTCGTTCAACATAGTGTAATGTTCAAGGAGTACAGACTACATTACACCTGAGTCGACTGAAGTGAGTGTTCGGCACGGCTAATCTATTGCGCGGTACATATACAAGGTGTAAGGGACAGCCCTCCACAAACTTTAAGGGCTTGCTCAGTAGACGAAACTGAACAACCTTCCACAAACATTTTTTTCAGGAAACGAAAAAAAAATTCGACCTCTCCATACAAACTGTCCAATCAAGTTTATAATTTTCTATGGTGAGGCGCATTTTTTTTTCGTTTCCTGAAAAAAAAATTTGTGGAAGGTTGTTCAGTTTCGTCTACTGAGCAAGCCCTTAAAGTTTGTGGAGGGCCGTCCCTTACACCTTGTATATCGATGCCTGTCTCCAGTACTTTTCATCCGTAGAATGTTGAACAAAGATGACACTGACAACCTGTGAGGTGGACCAATCAAAATCCTGAGAAAAATTACTTCTACCCGAACTATCTCTCAACCAAGAGTCTTAGTAATAGGGTCCCGTTTTTACTCTTTGGGTACGGAACCCTAAAAATGATATCAGTGTTAGTGTCCCCGCATACGCGCCACAAAAAAAGCCGCTTCAAGCTTCTTTTTGAGACGGCCTTTTTTTTGTGTTGCGGTTCAGCGTTTTTTTGTGGCCGCTTCTAGATTTTTTGTGGCGGCGTTTTTTTGTAGCCCGTGTGCGGGACACTTAAGAAAGTATCTCGTCGGAAAGATTCAGTATCGATTTTTTTGCAAATATGAAATTTGACTATTTAGCTAACAATTTTTTTTATACTATAAAAATCATGATATCATGACCTAAAATATGATTAATGATGAAAAAGTGCGTTTCCTTTGCGAGTTCAACTTTTTTTAAACTGACAAATATCGGACGGAAAACTGCACCAATTAACACATTACGTATCAGTGCCAGCTACGATGCGATTTTTAAACTAATTAGTGTTGTTAAACGCGTTGTTTTGTAGAAAAAAACAAGAAAATCTTTACACCTTATATTACACTAATATTATAAAGAAAATCTTTACATCTAATATTACACTAATATTATAAAGAAAATCTTTACACCTAATATTACACTAATATTATAAAGAAAATCTTTACATCTAATATTACACTAATATTATAAAGAAAATCTTTACACCTAATATTACACTAATATTATAAAGAAAATCTTTACACCTAATATTACACTAATATTATAAAGAAAATCTTTACACCTAATATTACACTAATATTATAAAGAAAATCTTTACACCTAATATTACACTAATATTATAAAGAAAATCTTTACACCTAATATTACACTAATGTTATAAAGAAAATCTTTACACCTAATATTACACTAATATTATAAAGAAAATCTTTACATCTAATATTACACTAATATTATAAAGAAAATCTTTACACCTAATATTACACTAATATTATAAAGAAAATCTTTACACCTAATATTACACTAATATTATAAAGAAAATCTTTACACCTAATATTACACTAATATTATAAAGAAAATCTTTACATCTAATATTACACTAATGTTATAAAGAAAATCTTTACACCTAATATTACACTAATATTATAAAGAAAATCTTTACACCTAATATTACACTAATATCATAAAGGCGCCTGTATATACAACATTAGTGGTAGTATATGCGAAATCCGAAACACGTGTCTAGTATTTTTGTGTAAAGAATCTATTTACAAAATTTCATAACTGTATCATGAAAAATCACAAAGTTATAAGCTTTTCATGTTACCTGGTTGTCTCCCGCAACCCAGCTGTGCGTTGGGTCCTATGCTCGCTATGGCAGTGACCTGTGTTGTACTTAATGTCAGTGTTGTCCAACTTGTGATCTTTTTTTAAATATTTTTGGAAAAAAAATATAACATGATGTGAAAATTATGGAAGCCGATTCAGTTACTGATTCTGAACAAATCATATTCAGGTTTCACATATATACTAAAACTAATTTTGCATTATAGGTCATGTGTTGTGTATGTAGTTTGTTATATGCTAAACACAGTTTGGTAAGTACATAGATAGGTACCAGATAATCAGCATTTCTTGGGAAAATTACGTTGAAAATTCATCACACTTCACAATAAGCACACTTCTTCATTCTAGTTCTGGCAAAATCTGTCCAGTTGGTCTCATCATCTCCTTCGTAATCTGCCGCAATCTCGTCTCACTGTCTCAGAACTCTGTGCTACTTTGACCTACAGTTTTTTTTTTAATTATGTACAGGCGATCGCCTTTGACCACTATCTCACCTGATGGTAAGCGATAATGTGGCCGACGATGGAGCACATTTGCCTGGAAGTAACCTATTCACTCTTTACTTAAAGATCCCCAAGTTATAGCTATCAGGAAACATAGACTGTGTTTGTTTGCGTTTAAGTTGGGCAGCCTTTTCAGACACTAAACGAACTACATTAATTGAATAATTTTGTTCTTTATTAGTGTAGCACTTAGCAAAATATAGGGAGTGGCTTAATAGTCGATAAATCTCGCAAATTCATTGTTTAGGAGTCTAGACCTTGTCATAGGACTCCATAACTTTATATTTGACAAATCAAATGCAGTATTGAGTCATCACTGAATACAAATTACAGTAAGATTATCGATAAATTATGAAAATCTTTAATAAAAGAACAATAAAAACTGCCACCAAAACCTTTTAGGATTAACATAATCGCGGATTTTTTCGAGGTCATATTTTATTTGAAGTATCGACTTGCTAGGGCTGTAACTAGGTGTATTTATGCGGTGACTTAGTATATAACAATATTTAAGTAGAGGTAAAGCTAACATCATTAATATGTAAAGAATTTGATGGACAAATCTTAATGTGGGAAGTCTGTAAGGCGAGTAGATATAATTTAACCAGAATTATATATTTATTTTTATATAATTTTATTTTGGAAAAGAATAACCTTGTGTAATGATAAACAGGGTACCGTATACGACTGACTATATTCTGTTAGCCACTTTACCAGTGTATTATTTGAAAATTATTCGAGAAGAACAAACGCATATTGGAACTGAACGCCAGCTTCCGACGTTTTATAAGTACCCATGTAGGCCTACATGAAATAAAATAATTTAGAGTTTGTGTTTGAAAAATTATGCTATCAGGCAAAAATTTAGCTGTGTAAGAAATTTCATCATAAGCTCTTCAGTCTTTTGAGCATAAACACACGCACATGCATACATACATGGTCAACAAGAAACTTTTCTCATACGATCTTCTTCGGTAAAATATCACAGTGCAAATGATCTGTCCATCAATACAATATTATCGAGAAAGTGGATGATATTAGCTAAAGATATTATCGGACGAATACATTATCGCGTGCGGATTATATTACTAAACATGGAGCTATTGAATACATTAACTTTTTACTCGGTATTCATTTATACATTTGGTATTAATTGCATCTATGTGAGAATTATTTACTCTATTAACCCTAGAGTACTCGTACTGTGGGCATTTTGCCACCCTCGTAAAACAAACGTTATTATTTCAAAATATTCAAAACTATGCATGATTCGTGGTCAAGCGTAGCGCTCGTATCCCAGTAGCTTCACCTACCTGATTAAATACCTACATATTTACTACATGTATTTTATTACTCATGTATTGATATGTAAATATTACACCACGAACTACCTGCGTATCTTTTCTCCTTTCTCTGTCAAACCCATCTAAAAATTGTCTGTAAAAAAATCGCTTTTAGCGATAAGACCGCCCATTGTTGCACCGTATTAATTTTAAACTTGTATCTACTATATTTTTTACGGTGTAAAGAATATATTTATCTATCTAATTTACAAGTTTAAGTCGTATAATCAGTCCACAGACTACCGCAATAACAAACGATTTCTAATTCAATTTTTTTGCGTCTGAAAATGGCTCACCTAGCGGTCATTTGAGGGTTAAGCTGTCAATGTTAATAAAAAGAACATTCGATTTCTCATAAAAGGTATCATTTTAATACAAAAATTATGCACATTTTAAATTAAATAAAATAATTTGAAGAATTTAATTAGAAATGTGGAATAACAAAACCCCGCTTTCTCTTTCTGCATACCTTAACAAAGTACTTAATTAATGTGGGCATTTAGATTATGCGAATAATTTAATTATACAAATTATCATTCCACATTCAAATTGGAATGTTTAATTTTTAAAGGTATTATGTCAGACATTAAAAAAAAAATTCTTTTTGCCGAATAGGCAGTTTTATTTTTTTCAATCAATGTTTTCTACGCAAACATATATGAAGTTTTTATGGATAATTAGTTATTAATTTGTAAACAACCTTAGCATAATATTTGGATATTCACGACTTATTAAATCGTGATCGTATAAAAAACTCTTATGATGAAAAATATAATTGAGTTAAAGTTAGCACCTTAACATTGTAAATATTTTACAAACTAGTCATAAAATTATTATAATCCGTGTTTGGTATTTTATTTGTTAACGGAAAAGACAAAAAAATATTTAGTAAGTTTATTATGAAATATCTCATTTTAGTTCAAAACTTATACCTACAGACCTAAGGCATGTCCCAAACGAAAAAAAAAACTTAAAAAATCGTATAAAAGAAAATTCAAAAAACTTACAACAAAATCCAGAATCCAGAAAATCACAATACGTCCAACAATATTCGAAATACAAAAGCACAAGTTCACCGCACTGTTCGTTCACTTACTGTTCGTTCACTTACACTTAAATTCGGAAAAACTTTTCGGAAAAATTCACTCAATCACTTAAAAAAAAAATCGCAAGCTCAATTCCAAGGTGAATTGAGCTTTGAAGTTAATGTTTTACGGTTGATATTCGCTAGTCGTAGCGGTGCTTGTGATGTCCGCGAATGATGCGTGTTTACGGCGTGGTGTGTGCCGCTATTTTGCGCGCGCGCAAGTGCTCGCCCACAGCACCGTAAGTGGGTGACATAGAATTCAGGTAAAGGCAGCAGGTTTGATTTTGAATATGATTTTTTAGAAATTAGTTGATTGGTAAAATTTTTTTTTATGCTTCTGTTTGTATACTGCATTTTGGAAGTCTTTTTTTAGCAGTTCATTAATGCCTAAAAGATGATACAGACGCGGTGGCGTTATATTTTCAACTTTATTGAAATTCTTTTAGATTTTTTTTTCATTAAGGGCCAAGCGCCCGAAAAGTGCCATAAAACAGTGATATTCTGAGGCCTACTCCTCCGTAACGGCTAAGTCAATTGGTTTGAAAAAAATATATGTTTATTATAGATTCATGAACAATAATATCAACATTTGATTTTTTCGTGCAATTAATACTTTTGTCAAAAAAAAATATTTAGCAATTTCGCAACTTTTCGCAACTTTTCCCTACTCCTTCGAAACGGCTTGGACCTTTAGAAACATTTTTACACATAAAAATTGGTGGTTAAATATTCTTCAAAGTGAACATTGCATATGTAAATCAATCAATATCTCCCAGAGAAAATGGATTTAAAGCGCTTTCCGGGCGCTGCTGGCCGCAAATAAATGCACAGATTTGCGTACTGCCGCCTAGGCGAGTGCGAGAGTTGTGTTCACATAATTTCGGCCAGATGGTTCAAGGAACTATACGCCTTAATCAAATTATTATGGGCTCATAATATTGTCGTCGTCAAAAAAATATCTGGGTGAATATCATTTTTTTTTTCAATTTTGGTGACGAAACCGTAGCTATCACGAAAACTATGGAAATAGTTTGTTCTCCTTGGTTTTCGCGAGAATTAGGGTCCTGGGTCTCTTATTTTCACGAAAACCGAAGAAAAAGTTTCACCACTGATACATACTCTTTACGTAACTGAGCAACGGTGTTGTTTTGATATATCTTGTCATTCTACAAAATATACTCGTTGAATAATAATGATCACGTTTTATTAACTATCTAATAGCTACTAAAATCGAAAAATTTTAAAAATGATTCACCCATCTGCAACGGCATTACAATAATTACTATCAACAAACAATATACTGTGGATTTAATATACTGATACCAAAACGTCCTGTAATAAGTTTCAGCTTTCCTAATTACTCTGTGGTATTCTTGTGGTATTGTTTGAAATAATGGGGTTGACGTATCCGTGTGGATAAAAACCCCTTAAAAAAAAAAAGAATAAAAAAAAAATGTTGTTTGAAATAATTTTTGCGACCCTGAAACGCAAAGGAACCTAAAGGTGGGTTTTGATCAGTTAAAAAAAAGTGCGCAAATCGAGATACATTTCAATACAACTAAAACTTTAAAGGTTCCAAAAAACTTTCAAATTTCATGGAACAATGTTGTGAAAATAATAATCGAGTATAGTACAATTCACGAATGATGGCGGCCGTGAAGTTTGCGCAGAAGGCTGCGCAGTAACGTGTTTTAGGAACCAAATGGCGACGTGCGTGTGCGAGAAGAGTGTAGTGTGCGCGAACGTTCGCAAAGGCTAACTTCACGGCCGCCATCATTCGTGAATTGAACTGTAAGTGGTGGAATTACCGAATGACGACTGAGCGTTCAGGCGTTATCTCTTTTTTCGCGTTGCGTCTTTATCAAACACTAGCTTTTGCCCGCAGCTTCGCCCGCGTACATAAAATATAGCCAATGTCACTCAGGAATAAAGCAGCTTTCTATCGGTGAAAAAGTTTTAGCAATCGGACCAGTACCTACTTCCAGAGATTATCTCCTACAAACAAAAAACGAAAAAAAAGAAAAAAAAAGAATGATTTACATTATTATATCAGTGAGATTGCTTTGGATGAAAGAACGAATCTTTATACCAAAAAAAGCCCATAAAGAGAGTCCTTCGGAACTTTCTTTAAATGCCTTTCCAAAATCGTCTTTTCTCGACTTTGGGATCTTATTCGTTCCCAAGCCAGCTATCGTCAACTGACAGACTCCATCACGGGAAGAATTATTTGATGGATTCACACCAATAAAAAAAAAACTTACACGTCACCACAGTTACGTAGTTTACGCCATTTCTTAATAGAACTTAATACTAAGACATCTTACTCGAATTTAATACCTCTAAAGATCTCTAAAACCAACACCCAATTAGAAGCAATTATCCAATTACCATTATTATAAAGTAATTAAAGCAACACTTTCTCAATATCGCCCGTTGAACACAACCACATTCAACGTAGAGTAACTTTCTGTGAATTGTATAAATAGCCATAATTGGTTAGTTTAGGAAAAGTTGTTAAATACATACTTCCAAAACGCTTAAAGTAAACATCTTTTTGACGGTCTGTGCACAAAACAGACCTTAATTATCCACCTGAGCATTTAACTTTCACTCATCTTCATGATTTTTGGGCAGATTAAGGTAAACTGCTGGAAAAGAGATCACAAAATAAAGAAATAGAAAGATCTAGACCAGCTCCGAAAATTCGTGTATTTTTTCGAAGTAGATGAAAGAAAGATGAGCAGATGCAATGCTTAGAAAACTCGCAAAATGTTTGCACAAGTCATGGTCGAAAACCAAGAAATACTTCGCTCACTCGGTCAACACCAGCTCATCATCATCATCACCAGCCTTTTTAATGTTCCCACTCTTGGGACTCAGGCCTCCTCTCTAGGAGAGGGAATGGGCCGTAATCCACCACGCGGGCCCAGTGCGTGTTGGTGGATGTCACATGCCTTCGAATTTTTGGTTCTAGGACGACGTTTTCCTTCACCGTTTTGAGAGCAGTGGTGATGAAATAAATTACCTACACAAAGTGATAGGTACGCCTGGCTGGTTTTGAACCCGCGACCTACAACTCGTAAGTGGGGGCCGTCACCACTCCGCCACCACTGACTTGTTGGTTTGACTGGCCTGTTGGTCTAGTTGTTAGTGACCCTGACTGCTATGCCGGAGGTTCAATTCCCACCCAGGACAAATGTTTGTGTGATGAGCATAATCATTTGTTCTGTGTCTGGATGTAATTTATGTACCTATAATGTGTATATATTTAGAAATATATAAGTATGTTTATCAGTTGTCTAGTACCCATAACACAAGCTCTGCTTAGCTTGGGACTAGACGGCATTGTGTGATAGTTGTGGAATATTATTATTATTATTATCTCCTTTATTTTCTTATAATACATAGTTTTGATATTTTAAAATATTTTTTTATAACAAATACAAATAAAAAAAATACATTTAAAAATATTAAAATTATTATTATTATATTACTGCTCTCAACACCAGCTCTACACTGACCAAATACGAAGGTTTTTGGTCAGTGTAGAGCTGGTGGTAGTATTGGTAAGCAGAGTTGCTTGCCTACAAAATTTATAGTCATCATTAGAAGTCTTGACACCTAATCACATTTTAAATTCATACATCAGCTTATCACACAGCTTTTTTTATAATACCAATATTAGGATTTGAATTTCAGAAATCAAGGTGTGAATAAACAAGCAGGGTTATTAAAAAAAAATATTTTGTTTTAAATAACAAAATAGTATTTATTTCAGGCAACCAATAACACTCATATTATAACAAACACACAATTACTATTGGACGCAGTCAGCAACATAGCAATGCCCGATGTAAGGGCAATCAAGCGCCAGAACTGTATTAGAGCTTTCCCATCCGAACAGAACCCGAGTCGTTGAGGACGCGTAGTATTCCGAGTGTGCCTTGAAGACATGGCCCCAAGGCAAGGTCCAGCAGGGCCGAAGCCTACTGGGGCCATGGGTCGACTTCTAAAAGGGAAACCCGTGATCCTGGAACGCAGGCAAACCTGCGGTTTTAGACAGTGAAAGTCTGACTCGCCCTCCTGCTCCGTCCTAGACCGGGAGGAATGATTATACGATTTCTCACCCTAAAAAAAATCTGTAATCCTAACTCTGGCCCCTACACAGCATGTAGGATTTAGCAAATGGTTGCAAGAACTATAAGTACTGCAACCTGTATTATCTTAACTCCGTGACCTCCGAACGGCCTCACACCTACGAGCAAGTTATAATGCGCTTTTACAAAGTCAATGCTACATGTTTAGTTAAGAGGATTCTGTGTACTTAAGTAGTTGGTACATTAAGAAATAACATAATCGTTGATGGTGAAATAAATTGGTATTGTGAACTGTCATTGAATTTAGAAATAATGAAAGAAAAAGTATATAAACAATGAAATAAAACATGTGTATTTGGCACACAAGGCACACAACTCACGCAACTTGCTTGCGGTGATGGATAATGACGATGGCTCAGAGCTTAAGGCAGCAACCTCTCATGTATGAGATTGCGGGTTCGAAACCTGGCAAGTACAGTTACGAACAGTAAGATATACTACTCTGTCAAGAAAGTACCGGGAAAAGATCAATAATACACAAAATTTTTGTTATTCATCCAAATTTATTTTATCACCTTCAAAGTATGCCCCTTCAGAAACGATACACTTACCTCAACGAATAATCCAATCATCAAAATATTTTTTAAACGCTGTTTCCGAAATGGAGTTCAGTTCTCGCTCTGAATTCTCCTTTATGTCTTCTACATATTTTGAAGGTGATAAAATAAATTTGGATGAATAAAAAAAAAATTGTGTATTATTGATCTTTTCCCGGTACTTTCTTGACAGAGTAGTATATAAGTAGATATGTTTATTAGTTGTCCAGTACCTATAACACAAGCTCTGCTTAGCTTGGGACTGGTCGGCGTTGTGTGATAGCTGTGGAATATTATTATATAAAAAATCCAAGCCTCCGGATTGATCCCTTAATCCCAACAAATGATAAACCCCCTCAAAAGTAACGGGAATTGCTTTCATTTCGACCCCAGTTCCATTGAACCCAACATGCTTGACAAATCAGCCATTAAAAAAGAAATCACCTGGACTCGAACCCAGCACTTTCGTCGAGTACTGACCGTGGCCACCTCACTATTAACTTTCGATATAATTACTCGACAGTGTACAATTAAACACATGTACACTGGATAATCGCATTCTGTATTAGAGATCCTTAATAAAACAGGGATAGCTCATTTGGTTCCGGTTAAGATTTTTTCAAGCAGCTGTATCATTTGTATCTCTGGATATTATTTTGATCAACGAGATAAAAAATATGCAATTGGAGAGGTCTTTATCACAAAATAGATAGGTACAGAAAACAATCTCATGTATGTACTTCACTTTTTATACCTACGCTCGGTGGACGCACACTAATCAGCGTTTGAGCCGGAATTATTCGACGAGTGGTCCGAGACGCGACCGAGACATCGTGTCCGTGAGCGGTGTCTATGTGTGCGTTGCTCGAGCGCGCTTTGTGTGTAGATTGACTTCTGTACCTATCTATTTCGTGTCTTTATCCAGCATAGGACTGCTTAAAACTAATGATTTATTTCTTTACTTTAACATATTTTTTTTAATGTGGAAAATTTAGCTGCCAGTGTCTTACTTCAATATTATTTTCTTTTATTACTTTTTTTATTACCTATTTACATTGCTCACATAATACTCGTAGAAGCAACAAGAAATAACTAACTCTTAATCATTTAAAAGTTTCCATGGAGATTCTTGCACGTTTTTCTCCATAGAGATCAACGCTTTGGAACGTGCAATTTATCTTCACATTTTTTGGACCGACCGAAATTTGACTATTAAAAAATGCCTGTAAATTGTATATTTGAAATAAATGCTTTTGATGTGATTTGACGTTTAGGCGTGAAGAAGTAACATACAAATATACACACTCACAGACTATCGTTTTTATAATATTTGTGTGAAGTGTGATTATAATATAGTGTGATGGACCTCTCTCTACATTCCATTTCGGATGTAAGTACCTAATACGTATTATTTCGTTATGTAATATTACTTAATCGACCATCAACGATTAGATATTTGTTGATGATTACTGTACTATTGGTAAATTCGTCACTTGACATTATTTTGGAGAGGACCTTCTAAAGTCACTTGAATTCATGAATCTTCGAAAATTTTAAAAATTTACGCAACAATTACACTCGATATAAAATCAATATTTAGTTAAGTATATAAACGATACTTTTAAGTTATTCTAAAAAACATAAATACAGATGAAATAACATTGACCGCCAGAATTAATTATTTTATTTATTTTTTGTTAACAGCCTATTGTGTGTCACACGGCTTTTTTTTTTTTTTCGATGGGAAAAATCATCTTATGACAACCCCCGCTCTTGGGCGGAGCGGAAGATAGTGTCAGACTCTTACTGACTAAAAAACCCATCCCGTTCCTTCAAGCCTTCATGCCGGGGCTCGAGCGCCCTTTCGGATAACCCTGGCCCCGGTAGGCTTCGACCCGGCTGGGCCCCTGCTGTTGCTGACAACTCTTTGAGGCGCGTGGGAACAGTGCGCGCCGTCGGCGACTTGGGCTTGGTCCGGACAGTTACCGGACGGCCGGACAGCGAGCTACCCATTGCTCACTGTCCGCAAGCTCGCGCCTACGGTGGCTGGAAATCGGGATCGGAATCCCGGCGGCGGCGAGAGTGCCGTTGCCTGATGCGGTCGGCCTCCTCCTTAGCGAGCATTACTGCTTCGCAGAAGTCGGCGACCGCCTGCCACTTCTCCTCGCTCCGGGCCATAGGTCTCACGGCTGGGCTAAGGCATCTCCCTTCTTCTTCTGAGGCCAAGTTTACCCCGCGAACATAATCAGATCGTCACACCACCTTCGCCGCGGTCGGCCTCCACGGCGTCGACCTCCTTCTGGCGTCCAGTGAGTGACTACCCTCACCCACCTGTCCGGGTGCATTCGTGTGACGTGGCCAGCCCACTCCCACTTCAGCCTGGATATTTTTTCGCCGTCATCTGCTATTTAGTTATGGAGCGCAGTATGGTATTTCTAATGCGATCTATTCGCTTAACACCTATAATGCTGCGCTTCATTGCCCATTTGACAAATCTTGAGTTTGGACTTTTGTTCTTCAGTAAGAGACCAAATTTCAGCACCGTAGGTTAGGACGGGCAGGATACGCATGTCAATGAGTTTTCTTTTAAGTGTCATCGGAAGCCTACCCTGTGATCTTTAAAGGCCCAGAAGGTCTTCCAAGCATTTTGGATTCATCTTTCGACTTCCTTATCTTGCCATTGTATTTTTTTTTAATACCTAATATAAACCCGTGCTTGACTGCGATCCCGCCTGATGGTAAGCAGTGATGCAATCGTTGATGGTGAGGCGCACTATTTTATTAAGAGCCTATTCACTCTAGCCTTGAAGACACCTAAATTATAATTGGACGGGAAGACCGCAGCAGGCAAATTGTTCCAGTCCTTCGATGCACGCGGTATAAACGACGAAGCGAAACGCTTAGTCTGAACCGTAGAAGTTTCAACAATATAAGGGTAGAATTTTAAAGGATACAATCTGGCCTAAGTATGTAGACTCATCGACATATTGCAACACTTGCCCGTCTACCTCGACCCTACGTTTCATGCTGTGGGTGATGACCTGGGTCTTAGTTCTGTTCATTGTAAGTCCAACCTGAATAAGTGCCGTGCTCAGTTCTTTAAGTATTTCTTCAAGTTCTGCAAGTGATGTGGAGAATAACACAATGTCGTCAGCAAAGCGGAGTTTTGTTAGCAGCTGGCCACCAACATTTATGCCTCGTGACTGCCAAGAATCAGGCAAATCCTTGAAAACATCCTGCAGTGCGCTTGTGAACAGAATTAATTAATTAATACAAATTGTAGAAAGTTATACATCCAACTGTTTTAACTTTCGATCGTAAAATAGTAAAGTTGTAAATAAATTGTCCGTGATCAAGAAATGCCGTAAATCGAATTCCTCATGACAACCGGATATTATCATAAAACCCCTTTCTTGAATTTTTGTACTAATTAATTCCGAGAGATCCCATCTGGGATCAATAGATAATAAAATAGACGAAGCAGAGCATTATTTATTGTCGGTAGGCTCTCGCATGACCACTAACACACCTGATGAAAAGAGACATTGTGGTCGAAGGTGGAGCACACTTACCTAGAAGTAATCTATTCACTCTTGACTTAAAGATCCCCGGGCTAGCAGAAACACAGACTGCGGCATCCAGAACGAGATGAGGTATTTGATAATTGTAATTATAAAAAAAAGAAGCTTGACAGGTCAATTATTACAATTACCTGTTTAATAAATACTTCTAAGTCGTACACTCTTGACAGAGTGGTCGTGGTCATGTCTCGGTCGAATCCTGCAACACCACAATAGCTGAACTCGAAACACACCTATTATAGATACTTCACTACAATATGCCCAAGAAGAAGCTTGAATACTTTAGGCATTTGCTAGAAAAAGAGGCGATGGAGAGCTATTGCTAACTGGGTAAGGTAAGGAGCCGCTGCTGGGATTCCGATCTCGTTTTCCGGCCACCGTAGGCGTGGGCTTGCTGACGGCGAGCAATGGTAGCTCGCTGTCCGATCGGCCGGTAACTGGTCGTCGACGGCGTGCACTGTTCCCGCACGCCTCAAGAAGTTGTCAGCAAAAGTAGGGGCCCAACTGAGTCGAAGCCTACTGGGGCCAAAGGTCTAATTCTGAAAGGGAGGCTCGGCTCCGGTATGAAAAGCAAGAAGAAACGGGGCGGGTTTTTTAGTCATTAAGAGTCTGACACTATCTCCGGCTCCACCCAAGGGCATGGGGAATGTCATTTGGATGATTTTTACCCACTGAAAAAAATAAACTGGGTAAGGAAGGAGTACACCCAGAGGCCGAATTCTGTTACGTAGGTCAGATTTTTTTAAAAAGAGTAACCATGGAGTTTCTTGCCGGTTCTTTTCCATAGGAAACGACCAATTTCGACCAAAAACCGTGCACTAGCTTCTGACGTTTTATAAGTGCCCATGTAGGCCTATGTGAAATAAAAAACTTTTGACTTTGACTTGACTTTGACTTAGATCAGATAAAATTCTTTCCAAACTAGAGATGTTCTCATGGATCGTGGTTGAGCTGGGTTCGGATGCTGCGCTGCATGTCGCAGGATCGATTCACGCACGGATCTAATATCTCTACTGTTAATCGGGTCTGGATGTCTTGTATTTGTATTTTTTCTTGTGGTGTCATATAATCTAATGACTTCTCCCGCCTTAGGTTGAAGGGAGAGGGCAACGGGCATGTCAGACTTTTACTGACTAAAACCACACCTATGTTCTCTCAGTTGCCTTTTGCATTCTAGGACCACAAGTATCCCTTTTATACTTCTCCCCATGGCCGTAGCATTCATCGGCCCTGCCGAGCCCATACGGTTTGCTGACATCTCTTTGAGACGCGCCTGGAAAACTGCGCCCCTTTGACGACTCATGTCCTTAAGGACGAGCGGACGGCGAGCTATCAATTTTTTTTAATTGATATAAACTAAAGGCCGAAAGCTTCTGGAATGGCGACCACGTACCGGAAGACCAATGACTTGGTAAGGGTTGCGGGAATCCGATGGATGCGAGACGCACAGGACCGTTCATTGTGGCGACACTTGGGGGAGGCCTATGCCCAACAGTGGACGTCTTTCGGCTGAAATGATGATGACGATGATATAAACTGGTGCTTGACTGCGATCCCACCTAGCATCACCATTCCACCTACGCACTAGTTTACTAAGATCCTATTCACTCTAACCTTAAAGACAATATCTAAATTATAACGGACGGGAAGACAGCAGCCGGCAAATTGTTCCAGTCCAGGTTACATGTTGGTGATCGCACCCACAATACAGGAGTCATTCCATATGTGGGGAAACATTTTATAAAACTAATAACAATAAAAAACTACTCATATGAAAAGTAACACATTCTACTCTCAAGGAAAAAATACCACTAAACAGATTATATCTGCACTAACCACAACTACAAAATACTCCACTAATCGATCCGAATCTTATTCTGCTGGAAATACCAGGGCAGTACATACATATACGTACGTACTTACATAGTCGTACGTATTGCACATTCTGTTCCAAATCGTTAATTAAAATTGCGTCCAGTTTTTATACACAAGTGAAGCAAAAACTGGCCTAGCACAGTCTCTTGATACTTGTAGACGTGTAGGCTGGCTAGACGCCGAAATTATACATTTTAAGTGTGTGACATGAACTAGTCTCACTAGGATGTAGGTTCTGTGGCTAATAGGGATTGGAAATGTTAGCCATAAGGTTTAGCTACCTTGCCTAAGACGTCGACGGAGCATATTGTTCCACGCGCGCCTCAAGGAGTTATCAGCAAACCGTAGGAGCCCAGCAGGGTCGAAGCCACTGGGGCCAAGGGCCTGCTTCTGAAAGGAAGATTCGGCTCCGGTACGAAAGGTAACGAAAGAACAGAAGTGGGTTTTTAATCAGTAAAAGTTTGACACTATCTCCCACTCCACCCAAGGGCGCAGAGGTGTCATTGGATAATTTTCCCACCGGCAAAAAAAAAGTTTACCTACCTTAAAGCGATTTCCTGATAAAGAACCAGGGTGTTTGACTAGAGATCTCAAAAACAAATTATAGACTAGCTTCCCACAGCATCGCTCTTGTGCCCTATCCCACAGAAACGAATGTTTATTTTCAAATCAATACCAATTTTAGAGATAACATTCTGCAAAAAAAATCTACGTAAATCTTTATTAGTTTAAATAATTAGAAATAAGGAAATTCATGCGGTTATCAGGGAAAGTAATCCGCAAGACGCAGCGTTGGTAGTCCTTCCGCAAGGTAGACCTATGACCTGGTGAAGATCTCGGGAATCCCGTCGTTGCAGGACGCTCAGGACCAGTCGTTGTAGCGACGCTTCGGTAGACCTATGTCCAGAGTCTATATGATGATGATGATTATAATCAGGTAAAGTTCAAATTATCTTTAATTATAATATGGCAATGTTTTGAAACTCAATATTTTTGTTTAAAAGAACAACCATGGAGTTTCTTCCCAGTTCTTCTTCAAAGAAAGCGCGCTTTTGAATGCTTTTGAATACATTTTCTCGAAAATACCTTTTCTCAATGCTCAAGTAACAGCATAATTCTCAGAACAACTACTTTTCTTAACCCAAAAATTCTAAATTGATATTAAATTGTTCAAAAGACAAATCTAATCGTTAATCGATACAACTAAACAATACCGTTTAAGAAAACCTTACACCGGACCCATACCAGCCCAGACCAATTCAATATAAAACCGACTCTATCTCTACCTACCAAAGTTCCAATTCGCTTGTTCACACCCTTCACTTTTAATCAATTCAATACGTACCATATCAGTCCATGAATGGCTGTCCATCACATTGATAACGGGAACAGTTCCATATACGACTAGTGAACAGTTGGTAACCTGCGCAGGCGCACTCGATATTTATGACTGACGGATATTGGACATTGGTTTTTTGAACTCATAAATCTGTGCATTCTAGGTTTAAGGACAACGGGTATTGGAACACTGCCATATGGAGATGGATTATTGTCAAATTCTGGCTAATTTTGACCTCATTGGGTTTATTAAAGGCATAGTGTTTAAAAGTAAAGATTCGAGTAGCCTTCCGTCCATTTATCATTATCAGCATAACATTTTTTGCACACTCTACAACACGCCATGTATTTATTCCCATTATTAGTTTTGTTTTTCATTAATTTATCCTAAGTTATAGTATATATATATATGACACTTAACACTTATATATATGTATAACATTAACCATGAGGAAAAATACTAACCTTCACGAAGTCCAGGACACAGCTGGGAATCAAAAACATAGAATGAGATCAGTGAGTTGATTTCATTATGTATTTTTCTGAACAATAAAACATTATTATTAACAATTACCTACAATAATAAATTTGTCGAAGCTGTCGTTGCGCGGTTGGATAAAGGGCCTGATACAGAAGGCAGTACTCCTCGATAAGGCTCGAATTGTGAGGAGGTTCCTGTCTCTGGAGCCCTAACCACCGGTAGCTTGGACCTTGCTCCCGACACGCATCATTATCAGCCTTTTTAATGTTCCCACAGCTGGGACTCAAGCCTCCTCTCTATGAGAGGGAATGGGCCGTAATCCACCACGTGGGCCCAGTGCGGGTGTCACATGTCTTCGAATAATTGCCACTGGTGGACTACCTATTTCTTTTTCAATGTGTTTTAAGAAATATTTAAAGATACAGGGTGTGGCGTAAATAGTGGTCCAACGTTAACGGGTCGATACTCGATATACCATATATTCAGCTATCACATACCACAATTTAGAACCACTTTTTACCATAGGTCTCAGAATAAAACAGATGTTTATATATATATTTTTAAAACAACACCTTGCGACACTAATTGGCTCTAATTTCAACAAAAAACAATAAGGGTGAGTTGCACCATTTAACTATAATGATAACAAAGCCGTTAACAGTTGTCAAATAGTCGAATTGACCAATAGGCGGCCGTTTCACGGCTGGTTATAGTTTGGTTATCGTTATAGTTAAATGGTGCAACTCACCCTAAATATTTTGCAACATCGGTAACGTACTTTAATTAAATAGGGTATTTTTTTCAAATTCAGCTCCTTTTCAAGTTAAATGGCAATAACTTTTTTTTTAATCATGGTTTAGTTTTTTTTTATACCACATTAGAATCTGCATTTAATGGACATATTTGTTCAATAATGGGCACCGACAGTATAGTACATTTTTTTTACACCATTTGCGCCCAAAGTCTAGTGATTATCTGAAGACTATAGTTAAAATTTGAAATAAACAATTTTTTTCTTTAATATTTTTAAGTTTACAGTAAAACAGTTATTTGCATATTATAGCACATGTATTCAGCAGTAATATCTAAAAAACAAATAGGAAAATAATGTTTTTTGTTGAAATTAAAGCCAAATTAGTGTCGCAAGGTGCTGTTTTTCAAAAAAAATATAAACGTCAGTTTTATTCTGAGACCTATGGTAAAAAGTCGTTTTAAATTGTAGTATGTGATAGCTGAATAGGTATATGGTGTATCGACCCCTTAACGTTTAACTACTATTTACGCCACACCCTGTATGTAATTGTATATAGCAAATAAATAAAGGAGATAATAATAATAAAATTTATTCAAAAAATAAAGTAATACAGTAAACAAAACACATTAGAAAATAGAAATGGCATCATCTGATAAATTAGTTAAAGTCCGAGATCGTATTACACCATTAACGAAACTAAGCATGCATTGCTCTCAAACCAACTATTATAGCATCAACGAGATGGAATCTGTGCGAGATACTAACACTACAGTTGGTCACTTTCACTGACCATAGTGACCGGCCATTATCTCGCCGTGTGGTCACGCAATCTTTAGGTTTCAGCTCACAAAGAAAACTCATCTGTATATTCTGCCAGATACAGTTCAGTCTTCTATGAAGATAGCTCTAGGTGCTTATCAAAAAATAAAAGTTAATACCTAACCTAGGAAAGTAAGTAATTAACTTTGTGTTAAAAATAACTGTTGTAAATTATAATTTTGGCGCGCCTTCCACCGCTCACCATTTATTTTTAAGTGTTGACGTCATTAAAAAGCGTCTTATACAATAATATTAGACAGCAAATGTAAGGACTTTAAACTACACCTGAATATATAATATTATATGTATTTTAACTGGCCAGTTAGTCTAGTGTTCAGTGGCCCTAACTGTTATGTTGGAGGCCGTGGGTTCGATTCCCACTCAGAACAAATATTTGTGTCATGAGCACGATCATTTGTTTTGTTTGTGAAAACATATTAGCTTGTAAATACGGTTAAAGGTTCTATAGTGATGACCGCGAACCACTAGTGTTGAAAGGCTATCCAGAAAGTAGAGCGATGACCTGGTGAGCGGAACGGGAATCTGATAGATGCGAGACGCACAGGACCGGTCGCTATGGCGCCACTAGGCCTATGTCCAGCATTGGATGCCTGTCTATTGAAATAATGATGATCATTGTAAATTATTTATTGGACAATATTTTAGAAATAGAGTTAGTGATAGCGTAATGGTAAAAATAACAGAATGAAAGAAAACAAATTCTGGGCAAGTGCGAGTCGGACTATCGCTCGCTCAGGGTTCCGTACAAACCCACCTATGTAAATAGTTCAATTCCGGAATGTAGTCTCTGAAGATTATTCAAAATCCCAAAAAAAAATACACTTTTCAGATTTATTCCTATACTTGTGCTATAAGACCTTGCTTTGCCGCCAAATTTCAGCATTTTGGGTCAACGGGAAGTACCCTATGAATTTTTATTTCGTATATATGGTTTTAATTTCTATTTAACTTCCAGGCGATCCCGAGATAAAAGGTTTTGACAGACAGACGGACGAACAACAAAATGATCTTATAAGGGATCTGTTTTTTTCGTTTTGAGGTACGGAACCCTAAAAAACGTGTTGCACTGACCCCAAACCTAAAATGAGACAAAGACAGGGAGTTAATCCTAACTAATATTATAAATGTGAAATTGTGGATGTTTGTTACCTAATCACGCAAAAACGGCTGAACGGGTTTGGATGAAATTTGGCATGCATATAGCTTTTGACATGAAAAAGAATATAGGCTACCTTTTATCCCGATTCTTAAAGTACCTAATAAAGGGCAAAAGCTAGTGATGACATATTTTGTAGAAGAAAACTTCACTATACTTATGGTATATTTACTGTATTTATCCACAGGATGTAATTAATATTAAAATTAATAAAGTCCAACCCAATCACGCAAGGCCTACATTATATTGATCATCATTCACGACAATTACAAAATAAAATCAAATCCGTTAACAATTAATTTATTATTTATAGACACTTCATTAGTCAGCAATTAGAATTGATTTAATAACAACAAAACTAATTTAAATTCTGCACTAAAATGAAATCAATCATTCAATACTTCGGTCAAATTATATTCGTTGACCTCAGTCAATCAGGATTTACATTGATTTTTGAGCATGACTATCCTAGAAGCGTTAATTGATGATACTACTTGGTTGATTACTAAAGCAGGCTCATCAATGTACCTAGTTATACATATGAGGTGCAAGGACACCCAATTACATATTTTGAGCGGCCAACTGTTTAAGGCATGGGCTTATGGCAAGCTAAGCGAGGCTGAGCGGGTTAAGGTGGAATGCCTCTGCTTGAAGTGTGCGTGTTGAAAACAATATATGTACCAATATATAGGGTGACTGGTAATTAGTGTACGATAGGTACTTAAACACGTGATTGTGCTCTTGATAACCAACAACTTTTACTATGGGAACAGACCTGAAAACTCGAAAAAACAATCAGCTGTTCAATACATTTATGTTTGCCTAATATACTGAACAGCTGATATTTTTTTCGCGATTTCGGCTTTTCTCCCATAATAAAAAATGTTTGTTATCATGAGCACAATCACGTGTTTAAGTATCGTACACTAATTGCCAGTCACCCTATATAGGTACTCGGGTCGAGCCATGGCATGCGAAGCAAATGCTTCATTTGTCTGTCTTCATGTTTGTGGCGAGGCTTGTGCTTGCGAAGCATTGGCTGTGCGCCGTGCCTGGTGCATGCCTTGCAAAGTCTGTATCCACCTTTAAATCGGAATGAATTGATAACACACTTAAAGACTGCGTGGTTGGGTCAGCGGTTGACCGAATGGCTGCTGCGTGGGGTGTCGCAAATTCAATTCCCAGTCGAAACAAATGGCTTACTGATACCTAATCGTTCCGAGTCTGTGTGTCTTGTGTGTATGTGGCATTTTTATGTTTCTGAACGCACCGAGTGTGTTACATGATTCCGAAAAACGAAACACGTAACAACGAATGCACGTTACCACGAAAAACTTAACACCGTAGCCATGCGATCTCGAATAACATGATTAAGAAAAATGTAATATCGAATAACACGTCCCCGTAACTTTGCTAATGGATGACAGTTACAGGAATAAATCCTAGTGTTTTTTTAAAAATACATATAAATTAGCGTCATAGCTATGTGTGTTCCTAATTAACCCGTTGTCGCACTTCTATTCGAAGTACTCCCTGCTCCCTTTTCTCCAATTGTTTGTCTTTGGCTATTGCGCGCCAGTTCCTCCGGTAAGAGTCAAATTCATCTTTCCACCATCGTCTTGATCTAACACGATGTCGCTTTGGATTTATTGGGCCCCAATAAGTGTTCTTCTAGCCCATGGCTCGTCTGACATGACCCGCTCAATTCCACTAGCAGCTTTCCGGGGTTCATCATCATCACCATCATCATTTCAGCCGAATGATGCCCATTGTTGAATATAGGCATCCCCAAAGTGTCGCCATAATTATCGGTCCTGTGCGTCATGCATCCATCGAATTCTCGTGACCCTCACCAGGTCATCGGTCCACCTTATGGAAGGCCTTAGAACGCTGCGTCTTCCGGTACGTGGCCGCCATTTGAGAACCTTTCGTCCCCATCGATAATCTGTTCTGTGAGCAATGTGTCACTGCCACTTAAGTTTGGCGATTCATCCGGGGTTACCCGGATCTTAGTTTTGGCACGCAGTATTGTGTATCTCACACGGATATTAGGATACTTCGCTCCACGCCTCGCTGGCATACTTCGAACCTGTAGCCCTGTTAAAATGACAAAGACCAGGTTTGTTCTCTGTAGGTGAGTATAAGGAATGATGAGTAGAAGGAATGGAGAATGCACATGTATATAAAAATATTATATATAAAATGTTATTCCCTGGCGGAGTCTGTTTCCTGATAGCTACAACTTAGGGGTCTTTAAGTCAAGAGTGAATAGGTTACTTCTAGGCAAGCGTGCTCCATCTTCGACCACATCATCGCTTACCATCAGGTGAGATGGTGGTCAAACGCAAGCCTATCAATAATAAAAAAAAATATTTTATTGAGACATTTACTGGCCCTAACATTTGACTATTCGTCCCAACTGGACTGACACCTTTACGACTAGAATTCATCAACGAGTTAAGGAAACTTGAATTACCATTTAAGGATTTTCTTAAAACACCAAAGAGCACACGAAGATTCGACCTTTAAATAACTACAAAGTAGCAAAAACGAAAATCTGCCCATTCAATAAATTACATTGACATACTTATTTTATTTATTGGCAGTAAAATAACCATTTTGTAACGGGATTCTGGAATGGCGACCGCGTACCGGAAGACGCAGCGTTGGAAGCCCTCCTACAAGGTAGACCGATGACCTGGCGAAGGTTGCGGGAATCCGAAGGATCCGGGACGCGCAGGATCGTTCATTGTAGCGACACTTGGGGGAGGCCTATGACAGTGGACATCTATCGGCTGATATGATGATGATGAATGGGATTCTAAGACGAAGCGGGAAGGAAATGTATGAAATTCTCAGGCTACCTTAACACAAGCTGGGACCTCTCACGTCGAGCCCTGTGAACTAAGGCCAGGCCATAAGAATAATAGTCCAGAGCAAATAGGAATAGCAGGCGGCAGTCTCCTTCTGTGAAGCAGTATTGCCAGAGAAGGAGGTGGCCGCATACGTGAGGGAACAGTCATCCGACAAGTCGGAATCGTCCGGATCTCGCTTCCCACCTAACCACAAAAGAAGACGTTAATACTCGTAGCAAGGATTTTTCGTTAGAGTCACCTTAATTAAAAGAGGGGAAGACCCGGTGACCTGAAATACAGGCCAAAAGCCTAGCTTAGGCACCAGTCTCCCACAGTATATTTCACATAGGCCTACATGGGCACTTATAAAACGTCAGAAGCTAGTGCACGGTTCCAAATTGGTCGTTTCCTATGGAGAAGAACCGGCAAGAAATTCCATGGTTACTCTTTAAAAAAAAATGGTTGTACTTACAATATTTCCATATTATAGTATTAATAGGTATTATTTAAGAACAGTGTAAACTGGTCTATATTGTACTCAAAAGCACAATAAAAATAATAAAAAAAAAAGTGAGTCAAAATATGAAGTAATCTATAAATCCAATTATTGTTATTATTTTGGTTTTGTAATTCCTGTGATATTGTGGTGAGAAAAATAAACGAATTATTATTATTATAATTCAGTAACATACAGAGCACCAGGTGAGTTTTGGTGTCCTTTGCTCCACCCAGGGAAGGAGAAGTTATTTAATAATTTGCCACCCTCGAAAAGACTAAAGCAAATTAATCTTATTCAGTTCCTACATCAAGATGTGCGCATCACAATTTGCATAGAACATTAGTTAAGAATTGCGATACCTGCTGCCTACTTGTTTTCGTCTTGTTTTACATCTCGTGACTCAACGGGAGCCCACGTTTGTACCTATTTCCTATATAAATCACTAGCTTTTACCTGCGGCTTCGCTCGGATACATAATATATTGCTTAGGTCACTCAGTAATAAAGCAGCTTTGTATCGGTGAAAAAATTTTAGCAATCGGACCAGTACTTTCAGCGATAACCTCCTACAAACAAAAAAACAAACTTTACCCGTTTATAATATTAATATATATATATATGTGTACCTAATTGCATTATCAGTGTGTGTATGTTGAGCAGTGGTAACAGCCGAGTTATAAGTTGCAGGTTCTAACACAGCCAGGCGCAGGTAAAAGAAAACATCGTGAGAAAACCTGCATGTTCTAGAACCAAAAAAACGAAGACAAGTGACTTCCACCAATCCGCACTGAGCAGGAATGATGAATTACGGCCCATTTTCTCTGCTAGAGAAGAGGCCTTAGTCCCAGCAGTGGGAAGTACTATTATAAGGCTGATTATGCTATGTTATGCTATGTCTAATTAAACGACTTTTTGAACTTGATTCTAGTTGTAGCCCTGAGACAGTGAGACTTGATACTCTTGATAGCGGCAGACCACGAAAGAAATAACATGAATTGGTTAGACTTTCACAGAACTAGAAGGAGGAAATGCGGAATCGCAAATGATGGAAGGAGTGGAGGGAGGCACTTGCTCAGGAGCGGGAAAGAAAAGTTTACCTAAAAAATTTTAGAAATGTTGATTTTATTAGCAAAACTGGCTTTTTCCCGCGGCTTCGCCCGCGTAGGTTCATAAAATATACCCTATGTCACTCCGGGATAGAGCAGCTTTCTATCGGTGAAAAAATTTTACCAATCGGACCGGTACTTCCAGAGATTACTCCCTACATACAAACTTACAAATTTTACCTCTTTATAATATTAGTATAGACACAACAAACGCTACATTATTAATTCAATTTGAAACTTTTTATTTCACATAGGCCTACATGGGGTCTTATAAAACGTCAAAAGCTAGTACATGGTTTCAATTGGTCGTTTCCAATTGAGAAGAACCTTGTAAGTAAACTTACTAGAAATAGGGTCATATCATAGGTCCTGCCAGGACAATGTGGTTGTTCGACCCTGATTGTCGGTAACTTAATGGCGTCAGCAACTATCGCAACCCAGTGCTGGACACGCCATAATTATTGAGGTAAGTCCCCTCTTTGAGGCGTGGCTGGAAAGACCTCACGGCGTCCTTACCTTCCGCAAGACGCAGGTTCTCACCGGACATGCCAAGTTCGGGAGGTTCTTGCACCGGATTCGTGCGGAAGTGACGCCCGGGTGTCGCCACCCCGGAGGACACGGTGGAGCACACAGTTAAGGTAGCCGTTACCGAGGAGTATGCACCAAAAAGTCTCTGTTTTGTGGCACTGCTAGAGAACTAGGGCCTTAAAGATTATTTTATTTAGTTTCTTTTTTAAATCGACACTAATAAATTGCCTAACTTAATTGCCATTATCAATCTGAAACAAAACTTCACGACCCAAAATAAAATCGTTCGAAATTCCACTCAGAAGGTGCAAATTATAAATAACATACCTTGTTATTTCGGTAAAACTTGTAGCGGGTTCCCTACCTGGCATTGGATCTACAAAAAATACGTTCAAAGGAATGAAGAGCCAATTTAGATCTAGACTTAGACGACCTTTGCAATGTCATGACCTAGACTCGAGTCGGGCAAAAAGAGTGTGTTGTTTTTTGTTTCAAGCTCTGATGTGATCGGTGCATCCGTAAGGCTAAGAACTCACGAAGCGGTTTTCACCCGTGGCCGCCGCGTTTTCTCTATAGAAGTCGTAGGTCCCCACAGCTTTTATAGAATGCAGATATATATTATGATATACGTTTTACGCCCCGGTGTGCGCGCTTGTTCGCAGTTTCTGCTGCACCGGTGGGCAACTAATAGAATCACGCGAGCCGCAGTCACCCGCAACCTCGGCGGGTTGCGCCCGCATGCTGTGCGGTCGGTTGGCGCCTTGGCGGGCGTTCCGAAAATTCACCGCCCGTGTTGCGATAGTCGCCCGATAGATATTGCAACCGCAACGGCTGCGTTACCGCACAAAACTGCAGTCTCGTGAGTTTAGAAATAAAACAGCTGTTTCCTCCACCACGGCAGGTGCGGGTGAAAACCGCTTCGTGAGTTCTTAGCCTTAGAAGTTTAAGCGACTTTTAATGTAAATGTCAAAGTTTACAAACGAAACTGTTAGGTATAACAAAAATGATTTGTAATTATGTGTTTTCTGGTAGAAAAACTAACATAGTAAGAAACAGTTACTTTGATAATTATACAGTGCAAAAAAAGGACTACGAAGACGCTTCGTAACTGTACCCATTACATGTTACATACAGTTTTGAGCCATTTTGGGTCGAAACGCTTGGGTCAAGGAGTCTGAGTGCGCGTCTCCTTCTCAAGCATATTTCACGCTGACTGATCGACACTTTGCGTGACCAGAGGGCTGGCTCGTTCTTCGCCCAAAAAATTAGCATTGCCATTCAACGCGGCAATGCTACCAGCCTTCTGGGCACATTTCCGGATGACAGCGATGTGGAGGAGTACTTCGACGCCTTAGTGTATTTTGTGTTGTTATCACTTTAATTGTTCTTCCCCTTTCTCTTTTGTATTTTTTAATATGTATTAGTTTATTATTTGGTAGTTTATTTATGTATTTATATATATATATTTCTATTGTACTATATTATTATACTATAATATTTATGTTGTACACTGACAGCCCCAAATCTTTTTCCTTTCATTCAGTCCATCCAAAGGTTGTCTGGTAGAAATTGCCTTGCGCAATAAGACCGCCTATTGTACACATAATCTTTTGTAAATGTTTATCCTGTATTAAGCTAAGGTGTGCAATAAAGTTATAAATAAATAAATAAATAAATGTACATAGTTAGGTTTAGTATAAAAGTATTTATAGTCAATATTTAAGTTTGCTTTGAATTTGTTAAACCAATAAAATAAATATTAACTAAGATAAATAGATGTCTAGCGACATCTATGACGGCGCATAAGAACTAAAATACAAAATCCTGTATCGCGCAATTGAAGTTCTTCACGCGATTTGAATATATAGGGTAAAACCGGGATAGATGCCGCGCTGGGATAGATGCCTCGTTTCTAAAAACTCAACTACCAGAGAACGAAACAGCAAATTCGTTGTTTACATACGCGCCACATGCACCCCCCACCTCAGTGACGCGCGAGTTGTTGTGCTAGACGGACGTTTCTCGCTTGTGTGTCGAATTACATTCGCAGCGGACGCGACGAACGCTTCAAAATTTCAAACGTAAGTATTCACTATTCCATATCTTTATAAACAGTTAAATGATTACATTTTATTTGAATGGTTTTAATACATTGGTTCTTTAAGAATACATTTAAGAGTCAATCACTGATGTTTGAATTTATTTTATATAAAAAATAATGAGAGGCATCTATCCCTAGTGAAAAGGATAGTTGGCCCGAGTTTACAAGGGATAGTTGACTTTAGGGGCATCTATCCCTCTATACTGCAAGAGCCTTATCAAAGTATTTAAAAGTCATAGTCGTGAATATTTTGGTATTTCCTAATAGTAGAATATTAAAAAAACACCAAAAAGAAATGTATCCAACTTTAATTTCATAATTCGAATGTAAAGAAATGAGTGTAGATACTGTGTTTTATTTATACTTACTTTGCTTATTGTAGGTGAGCCATGCCAAGGAAATACAAAAGAAAGGAGGGCGTACGAGCTCGAGTAGTTTCTTGGACAACAGAGCAGTTACAGTCAGCTTTTCATGAATTGGATAAAAAAGAATTGGGGATCAATGAAATATCCAGACAATTTGGGATTCCATCCAGAACATTGCGAAGGCGTTACGCTATTAAAAACCAAACTAAGTTGACTTTGGGAAAACATCCTGTCCTGGGTTTTGAACACGAAAAAAGGTTGGTAGCGCACATTTTGAAGCTTAGCGACGCGGGATTTCCCCCAGATAGACGATCTATACGTACGTTAGCATACCAATTTGCCGAAAAGCTACAGATTCAACACAATTTTGATAATGAAAACCAGATAGCTGGGAATGAATGGTTCAAAAGTTTTATTGAGCGAAATCCAGAGTTGTCTATTAGGCAAGCAGAAGGTTTATCTGTCGCTAGGGCTAAAGGTCTTAGCAGAGAAGAAGTGAATAATTTTCATGAACTTCTGACAAAAGTCCTGGCCGATAATGATCTCTTGGATAAGCCTGAAAGGATTTATAATATGGACGAATCAGGAGTTCAGCTTAACAATAAGCCTGGCAAAGTTGTTGCAAAGAAAGGTGCAAAAGTAGTAAATTCAGTTACATCTGCGGAGAAAGGTGAAACAATGACTATCGTAGCCTGTTGCAATGCCATTGGTAATTTTCTCCCACCAGTAGTAATAATTAAAGGTGTAAATAAGAAACCAGAATTCGAGAACGGTCTACCACTGGGCTCAAAAGTGTACATGAACAAAAAGTCGGCATACATAAATACCGATCTTTTCTATAAGTGGCTTACGGAACACTTCATAGCTTTGAAACCGCAAGGTAAGGTTCTGCTTATTTTAGACGGGCACTCATCTCATTCATCCGCACCAGACATGCTGCAAGTTGCTTCTGATAACGATATTATTTTGTTATGTTTACCCAGCCACACTACCTCAGCTTTACAACCATTAGACGTAGCGGTGTTTGGGCCATTTAAAACATACTTTAATCATGAGACTAATCAGTTTATGCGCGCAAATCCAAATAAAAAGATAAGCCGTTATAATGCTGGAACCCTTATACGCAACGCATGGATACGCGCTACTACACCTGCAAATGCTCTTGCTGGCTTTCGAAGAAGTGGGATTTATCCACTAAATCCTAATGCTTTGCCCGATTCTGTTTTCACTATATCTGATATTGCACATCGCAGTGACAATGATCCTGATCAACCCTGTGTGCTACATCAAACTACAACAGCGCTTCTTCAAACATCTTCTTTAAACGAAAATGCAGAACCTTGTGAGCATGTTGAAGTTGAACACAGAACACAAACAACTATACCTCCGATTTCTTCAATTGATTGTCCAACTACATTTGAAAACGAATATTTGTATGTCGCAGACCTGAACATAACACCACCCAATATGCCATCAACTTCATTCAACCGAAACTCACCTAGCCTTTTGATCGACCCTCAGATTTTAGAAGATACGATTATTGATATTGTTGATATAGGTGATGATTCACTAATACGGATTCTAAATAACGAAGAAAAAGAAACACCTTCTAAATTTTTAGTCGAAGCATCACCAATACCACAAATTCCTCTGACTTTAGCAAGGAGAGCTAAACAATCGGCAGATATTCTCAATTCTAGAGAAAAAATAAAAGAAAAAAGGGATATTGCTGACAGGAAAAAGAAACTAACAGAATCTAAGATAAACAAGACTGAAGCTACCAAAAAAAGACGAACAATAAAAAAAGCAAATAAAAAAGCCAAAGAACAAATACAAAAAAATAAAAATAAGAAAGGAAAACCAAAGAAAAACTATGACTCAAGTGAAGAAACAGATGGTGACGTGACTGATTGCAGTCATAAAGAAAATGATTATTATTTAAAAGTAAACAAGGATCGTGGATTACGTAAAAGACTAGCTATTTATAGCTCAAACAGTGAAAATGAAGATCACCTCTCACCTAATGCCGAAAAAGGTAAAAAAACCATAGGACTACCCGTGAAAAAAACTAAAAAAAAAAAATTAGAAGAGACTAATGCTATAGATGAAAATGTTTGCGTAGAATGCTTCGATACCTATAATAACACGAAGTCTAAATCTGATTGGATCCAGTGTATTATGTGTCAGAAGTGGCTGCACGAAACATGCACACTTTTTAAGAACTATTGCTCAAGATGTGGAAAACTTAAAATGTCCGGTTCCACTTAATGAAGGATAGTTCCTTACGAATATGTTGATTTTTTTGAATGTTTAAATAATTACTAAGGTTAAACGAAATTATTAATTTTTATTTTGTTAGAGATTCATATGAATGTTGATTTTTTTTTAATGTTAAATAATTATTTCTACGTTAAAACGGGAATGTTTCGTTTGAGATGATTCTATATGATAGTTTTAATATGTTATCGCTTAAACAGTTTTTTTGTATTTTTTGTTAAAGACATGCATAAATATAATTATGGTTAAGCATTTTATATTACCTACACATGAAGATAATAAATAAATATTACATTGTGATTACGTATTCTTGTTGATTATTTAAAAAGGCATCTATCCCGCATCACAGGCATCTATCCTCCTAAGTGATTTCATAGTGGGGCATCTATCCATATAGGTAGGCACCTATCCCCAAAAAATGTGTTTCGCAAGAATTACATTTTTGCAAAACCAGTAATGGTTAGGTAAATAAATACAGTTTCTAAAGCTTTATGAATGATTAAACTAACTATATTACAGGGTCAATCTAAGCAAATATGTTTGGTATTCAAATAATGAAACAGTTTCGAAAAGTGGGGCATCTATCCCGGTTTTACCCTACAACAGCTCAAAATCGTCTATCGGGCAGTTGCCCACACTAGACATAACACCTATCTGGTCGGAAGATCTTTTCAAGAGAAGTATGTGGCATTTTACATCCTGTTCCACATACCTCTAAAGATATTTTGACACCATGTTTAGTATTCAAACACTGTTGAGTGATTGGCTGCAAAGCTGCGTATCGCGGGTTCAATTCCTACACAGAGCACCGTTTTTGTATAGCCCACAGATGATTGTTTTCAGGACTGAGTAACTTGTCCGCGCGGGTCCAGTGTGGGTTGGTGAATGTCATATGTCTTCGAAGTTTTAGTTCTAGGACAAGCCAGTTTACGCCAAGCAAGTGTGTGTGTACACACACTCACAATCTATCGCTTTTACAATATTTGTCACCCTATCAAAACCGTTTATCAGTACTGAAATGTATTAATTTCATAGTCTTACATGATGTCAGTACCTAAGCATAATCGCTTAATATTTCTTTATAAAATGGAATACAATACATTTCAATTCCGTATAAAAATATCTACTCATGATTTCAACAAAAGGAAATCTAATCTTACCAATTTAAAACTTAAGTTTTGTATGAATTAATAATCTGTATAAAGGTCAAATAAAATAAACATCGACATCCCAAAACTTGAAATCTTTTAACTTACTGTAATTAATTAAAATATTTTATGATCCGGCCAAGTGCGAGTCGTACTCGCGCACAAAGGGTCCCGTACTGTACACCGAAAATAATATTATTCTTATGTACTTTTTATAAATTTACTTAGCTCCTGCCAGCGGCCTCACCCGCGTGAAAGTTCAATATTGTCTTAAAGCAATATACCGATGTGCTATTCCAAGTCATGGTCTATCCGAATGCCAAATTTCATCCAAATCCGTTAACCTGTTAGAGCCTAAAAAAATAACAAATATATTAACTCCATCGTCGACCACATCATCGCTTACCATCAGGTGAGATGGTGGTCGACTCTTACTGACTAAAAGACCCACCCCGTTCCTTCTAGCCTTCATACCGGGGCTCGAGCGCCCTTTCAGATAACCCTGGCCCCAGTAGGCTTCGACCCGGCTGGGTCCCTGCTGTTGCTGACAACCCCTTGAGGCGCGCGGGAACAGTGCGCGCCGTCGACGACTTGGGCTTGGTCCGGACAGTTACCGGACGGCCGGACAGTGAGCTACCCATTGCTCACTGGCCGCAAGCCCGCGCCTACGTTGGCCGGAAATCGGGATTAGAATCCCGGCGGCGGCGGCGGCGATAACGCCGTTGCCTGATGCGTTCGGCCTCCTCCTTTGCGAGCATTACTGCTTCGCAGAAGTCACCGACCGCCTGCTCCATCATACGATGCCTGCTGACAGACGGACGCACGTGAAGTCGAAACTTAGTAATAGGATTCCGTGGATTACCCCTCGCGTACAGAATCCTAAAAATTATCTCGATTTATAATGAAGTTGGTTCATCATCTGCCCACACTACCACAGACAATGGATTTGAAATTAAATGTACCTAGTTACGGTGTCAAGGTGAGATGACTAGTGTTTTCTATTTACATTGCCAAGTTAACTAATTGATATACTTACTGTTTAGAAACATATTATTATGAATCCTATCTCAAATATAAAGTAGAACTAATCTAGATAAATCTGCAGCTTGTCTCAATATCGAGGTGTTAAAAAATTGTGTACACCAGGGACGACAGATTCAGTTGATGGATATAAATGAATTTGAAGGTTTGCTGGGAGTAAACTTATTGCTGAGTTAAGCTTGCCTTTGTACATAAACTGTAGCTATGTACCACCGTGTACTGTGTAGGTATGTTTTTTAACGAGTTATTTATTTACTACAAGTATGAATATTATTGTATTTTTAATTATTTGACATTAAGAGGAGTATTTATATTACTACTTACAAAATGTTTATTTACAACTTAAAGCAACAAAATATATACATAATAAACTTAAATTAATATATATATATATATTTAAGTATGCTTAACCTAACTATACACACTAAGGGCTACTTCCTACTAAAATATGCCGTCATAAAACTCCTCCGCATCGCTGTCGACTGGAAGTGTGCCCAAGAGGCTGGCGGCATTGCCACGTTGAATGGCAATGCTTAATCTCTGACCGAGATAAAAACCAGCCCTTGGGTCACTACTAATTTAGTTCTCTCTCGCTCCACCCAGAGCGGGAGAAGTTATTTGATGAATTCCCACCTCAAAAAAGAAGTTACATCTGTGCTGTGATGTAATGCAATGATTTGACTGACGACAATAAATTTTCCCCAGTATACTGTTACATATACCTACCCATTATATAATTTACTTTGAAACAATTAAATAACTAAAATAACAATGGTGGTTATTAAATATAGACATCGCCATATTTCATCTGTAGTGTTGTAACACATACTTAATGAGAACGAAATGGAAGAAAAGTTAGCAGAACTAATAGAACCTACTCTTTGTCACGTATGTAAGTAAATACCTAAGTGTCCGGAGTCTAAAGTGGAAGTTCCAATGTATGCATTAATTCTCTTATCTGATAAGTATTTTTTTAACAATTGCTACGTATTAATAAAATACTTTTACCTTTATTTTAATTTAATCTTACAGTCGAAACTCTTACCGATCAAATGGGCATGCCACAATCGCCGCGATAAGTCCGCTCTTTGACAAATGGCTGGAAAGGCGCCACGGCGTCCTCACCTTCCGCATGACACAGGTCAAAGTTCGTGAGTTTCCTGTTTCAGATTGACGCGGAAGAAACACCCGTTTAATTTACGTGCAAAACTAAGACCGGTTTATGAAATTACATAGGTAAACTAACTATACTACGCAAGTTAAACTTGCGCTGTACACTTTACATCGCCGTCATACTACATTGACTGGCCTGTTGGTCTAGTGGTTAGTGGCCCTGACTGCTATGCCGGAGGTCGTGGGTTCGATCCCCACCCAGGACAAATGTTTATGTGATGAGCATGATCATTTGTTCTGTGTCTGGGTGTATTTTATCTATAATATGTATGTATTTAGAAATATATAAGTATGTTTACCAGTTGTCTAGTATCCATAACACAAGCTCTACTTAACATGGGACTAGACGCTGTTGTGTGATAGTTGTGGAATATTATATTATACTTATAAACTAACCAGATCGGCTCAAATAAGCACTAAATTTTAAATACGTGTCTTTGTTTTGCATGTGGGACAAGTTACCGACTGGGGCAGGTTTATCATATGATGGCTCTATATAAGACATCGTGATTATTTCTAGTCCGTGTTGTCCCAAAGTTGGGCAAAATCCTCCCTTTTTTCCTTTACAATTTTCGCTTCTTGTTCTAAATTTTAAAGAACACATCCAGGTCGTCCACACCATTTTCATCGTAGTCTACCTCAGCCTCGTATGTCAAGGCTATTTTACAGACCCACAAGGCAGCCTGAACTAAAGAGTAAGTACTTAATAAAAATACCGGATTATAAACCAATATTGAGTTATTATAAATTATGAATATTAATTAACAATATTATGTCTACTAAAGGAATAAAGCTGGTACATAATCATGATTTACATTTATTCGTATTTAATGGAGTCATCATCAGGAAACGAAAATTGACCATTTATTACTTTAAAGTGACGTGAAAATCATTGCTTTAAACTGTTTAAACTATATGTTCGCAGTTCACGATCAAAACAGAGTTTTTAATCACAAAATTATTATTACGTTATAATTATAATTTTCAATGATTTATCGCTTTGTTTTTTTGACAGGCCTGTTGGTCTAGTGGTTAGTGACCCTGACTGTTATGCCGGAGGTCGTGGGTTCGATTCCCACCCAGGACAAATCTTTGTGTGATGAGCATGATCATTTGTTCTGTGTCTGGGTGTAATTTATCCATAGTAAGTATATATTTAGAAATATATAAGTATATTTATCAGTGGTTTAGTACTCATAACACAAGCTCTGCTTAGCTTGGGACTAGATGGCGTTGTGTGATAGTTGTGGAATATTATATTATATTATATTATATTATATTATATTATATTATATTATATTAGTATTATTTTTGTATTTAATTGTTTTTGATGTAGTCATATAAGCAGGCTCATTAAGGCGGATCCTATTTTTTTTTTTATCTGTTATCATTGACTTATATACATACATATCGATGTCTGTTATAAACTAGTACTTGACTGCGATCCCACCTGATGGTAAGCAGTGATGCAATCGTTGATGGTGAGGCGCACTAGTTTATTAATTATACGCTTCGAAATACTAAGTAAATGGTCAACTAATACGAGTATAATGACTACCGACCCGTCCCGGCTTCGCACGGGCAATAAATATAGCCTATATTACTCAAGGTGAATGTAGCTTTCCAATGGTGAAAAATTTTTGGAATCGGCACAGTAGTTTTTGAGTTTATTCATTACAAACATACACACAAAAATATTTTTTTTCCCTTTTTATAATATTAGTGTAGACAAAATCGGTCCAGCCATTTCAGAGAACAGCCCGGACAAACAGACAGACAGACAAAAATTATAAATAATGTTATTTTGGTGTATGTACCGTATATATATTCATATGCATGTAGTAAAAAGCTGTTATTTCAATATTACAAACAGACATTCCAATTTTATTTATATGTATAGATGTATAGATAACGTAGTGGTGAGAATTCATATATGTGCTTATCTAAGTTTATTTAGGACGTTGCTAACACCCTGTACCTCGGAAAGTACGTAAAGCTTTTGGTCTCGAGTGTCATTTGGAGACTTTAACAGTCGCTACAAGTAGTCTGACGCATGAAAGTCTGACCATCAGTATGCCCAAGGAGTATACGAGTACAATTGCCGAAACGGATCTTGAGCGCTAGCTTCAAGTTGCGCAGAAGTCAAATATTCGGTTTCTTTAGTGGTGCGAAGTGAGACGCGGGAGCGGGGAGTGTCAGTGATTGGCTCGCCGCGCCATCGTGTCATAGACGTCACTCGTGATTCGTTGCCTGCGTTGCTGCATGTATCTAACAACGAAGACGATTGGCTCGCCAATGTATGGAATGCGCAAAGCGATCCCCACTCTGACGCCGATCGCTCAAGATCCGTTTCGGCAATTGTAATGTTGCCCAGTAACTGTGTTGTGGAGGTCTGACAGGCAGGTCCTCCATGTAAAATACGGGTATCCAGCCGCATCCGGGTAGACAGGAAGTCAACCCCAAGCTAGTTCAGAAAAGACTAGGGAAATATTGATTTTGAAAAAACCTTTTTGTCAAAATTTGATCGTTAAAATGAAAGCGAAAATAGTATATTTTGATAAAAGGGCAGAAAGCTTGTTATTGCGACCGAGGCGGAATTCGCACGAGCCGTAGACGAGTGTGTTATGGAGCCGAGAGCTGCAGTGACTTTGCACGTGTATCACACGACTTTTTCAATACACTTACGAATCAAATCAAATCAAATCAAATCATTTATTTTACGAAGAAATAAATTAATAAACGGGAGTTGACCGGCGACTAGTGGGGGTCGACGCGCGCCCAGCCTGATACGATAGGTAAATGTAGTAAAATTGTGTTGGGACGGGGAGAGCACGCGCACTTTTCTGCACTAGTGCGGAAAACAGTCTATTGCGTGCCAAAAAGAAGTGGGATAGGAGTAGGTTTTCGAGTAAGTGTATTGAAAAATAATATATAATAAACAATGTCCATTACCGTGCGTGACACTTAGACAATTTCCGATTCGTATAAGCTTATCTTTCCGACCCAACATTCCGAGACACAACACAACCTTAACAAATTCGCGTCGCATCCAACATTAGAATATCTAAATAATTCATTTCATTAACTTTCGTTTTCTACGTGTTTTCGTCTAAAGAACAACGACTCAATGCGCCTCCTACATGGGAATTAAGCATTAACTAACATTGGACTAACTACCTCTGTGTAGCATGCTAATGTCGCCGCCCACGGCTCAGAATTAACTAAACAAATACTCAACTAATTGTGTAGAAAGGGAAAATAATGTGATATTTAAACTGTGGGGTGGCTGGATTTTTATTAGGAGGCTGTTTTTAGATATTTTTTTAATGTCTAGCAGTCTGAAAATGACGACAAAGAGTAAGGGAAGGGGACTCAGAAATTATTTACGAACCGATGTGCAATTTTTTTTTACTTAAAAGGAATTGCGGACAGCTGGAAGCTGTGAGATTGGTCCCATTTTTTTCAAAATCAAATAAATATATATTGAGGGAACTCTTCAATAATCACAACTCACACAACAAACACAACTCTGTAATTAATCAATTTAAACTATTAAATTTTAACTAATAAACATATCTAAATGTTTATTGATATAGCCAGACTAACAGATAACAGATGGACAGCCAGGATAACGTTCTCGAAATAGCCATTAGGCACCAGAAAGAGAGGTAGACCAGCTGCCCGGTGGACTGACGACATCATACAAACCGCTGGCAAACAGTGGATGGAGACAGCGAAGAACAGGGAATACATGGAAATCTCTAGAGGAGGCCTTCACCTTCGAGAACGAGGGGTTCTTAAATAAATGGTTAATTTTATAAAATAGTTTATTTTTAGCTTTTAAAAATATTTATAACGTAAATGTATTCAAAAGCCACGTCACCACAAAAAAGTTCTAATCTGTAAAAGTAGTAAAAAAAGTTAAACAAAACCTGTTTTATAATAATTCTCGAAAGAAAGACATTTGGTAAATCCGGTTCCTATCACAAATCTGTTTCTTTAGCCAAAAAAAGTCAATAAAATTACCACTCCTATATAAATTAATTTATTCCTCACAATAAAGTGTGAGATACATTTGTTCATGGTTGTAAATCACAGGACATCCTGATTGCGACCGTGGATTGATTGGGTACAATATTCGGTCATCGATACCTATATTACATCATGTTTGTGAGATAACCATCGAATTTTGCCTAATTATAGTTTATGGTATTATAAGGTTACTCATCAAGAGCATTGCTCGCTTTATTTTTTATTATGACGGCCTTGATATGTCTTGGGCTATAGGTTACTGGTATGTGGTGCTGAAGAAGATAAACATAAGAAAAGATAAAAACAAAGCTACTGGGATCACTGACTTCTAAGCCACAGGGACACACACCTAGAAACATGTTGAACCGTAAGATAACAGAAAAAAAAAGCGTAGGGCACATGTTATATCAGCGGGCGGCGGTGACCATGGTTCATCCGGTGTGACCTCTCAAATCGGATGAATGGGATGGATGGTCACCGCCGCCGCTTTTAAATAGGAAGTGGTCGCCTCCTTCTACGAAGCAATAGTGCGGACAAGGGCGATGTCCGCAACCGTCAAAGAACGGACATCTTTATGCCCCAACCTCTGCTTTAAAAAAGAAAGTCACAGGGTAATTCCCGGCCATCGTAGACACAGAATTACAGACAATGTGCAATGGGTAGTTCACCGTCCAACAATCTGGTAAAAACCAAGCCTGAGTCGACGGCGGCGGCGCCTAGTTTTCCAGGCGCTCTTGAAAGAGATGTTAGCAAGACTGTAGGGGTCCAGTAGGGCCGATGCTTATTAGAGCTGCGGGAACGTTTGAAAGAGTGACCATGGCTATGGAACGCAAAGGATAATTGAAGGATACAGGTAAGTTTTAGTCAGTAAAAGTCTGAAACGCCCTCTCGCTCCATCTTAGAGCGAGAGAAGTAATTTGATGATATCCCACCCAAAAAAAGACATAATATTCCAATATATTTTGTATTTTCGGTGCTTTTTCCCACCAAGTTTAAATCCTATTCTAACGCAACCCTTTAAAGATAATGTCTATTCAACCCGTATGTTAATGAGGCCCGTTTCTCATGCGATCACCTACGCTATCACAATATTTAATATAAATTAATTTCCTTATTGTAAATGGTTTTAGCAGCAGATATAAAGTGATCTGGTTTAATAGATACACCTATGTCGTAGATTCGGTTATATAGACATCTCACAGCTTCAATGTAAAAAAGGATCAATCATCATCATATCTCATCCTAGGCTGCGGCCATTTCAGTACTAACCCCACGTACAAACAAGGACAAAATTTCAATATAATCCAACATCTAGTTTTAGGTCATTTCATTTTGTGCATAGACGTGTAGCGACATCTATAACGCCACAGAGAAATTAAAATTCAAAATCCTGGATCGTCGTATTGAAGTTTTCCATGCGATTACAACATACTCATACAAAAGCCCAAAATCAACTACCGGGCAGTTGTTCAGACCAGACATAACATCATTCTGGTTGGAAGATCCTTCCTTTTTAACGGAGGTTTGCGGGACTTAACACACCGCATACCTCTAAATCATCATGTGAGATAGAGATCAAGCGTAAACTAATAAAAATACAAACCAATTTAAAAAAGTCTATCCAAGATTTATTCTAAACTTAAAAGGTCTAAATGACATAATATTCCAACAATATATTTTCTGAAACTGACTAACGACCATGAAAATTACTTTGATGACATCAAAAATATTTATAACATAACTTCGCGATATATTATCAAATTGATGCTCCATGATAACTACGAGACGTCTGATTAGTCATCCAACTGTCAGGCCAGAGGTCATCATGTGAATATGCTTTTAAAGTTTTTTGTTCTTCAGGTAAAACAACAAGTTTTTTGACACATTCCTCGCTTAGGTATGAGGATATTGTGGGTCTTTGTTTTGATATAATTCCAGTATTTTTTCTGAATACGCTTATACAATCAGCCTCTTTTTTTTATGGTGGGAAATATACAATCAGCCTGCGGTGTTCCCAATTTCCGTAACCGACCACGCAGGCCCATTGCGGGTTAAGAATTATTTTATAAATTAACTAGCTTTTGCCCGCGGTTTCGTCCACGTACATAAAATATAGGCTAAGTCATTCAGGAATAGAGCAGCTTTCTTTTAAAATATGTTTTTTGGAATCGGACCAGTACTTCCAAAGATTAACTCCTACAAACAATAAAACTAAAATCTTTATAATATTATTATAGATTTGGCTAGCGTAATTTTGCAAATAAGTTAGGCCGATAATACACTTACATATCGACGGGTTCCGGGCTAATTGTATTAAGCGACACTCTGAGCGATATAGACTTTTATACATATTTAGAATCAGCGAATTTTTCTGCGTTATTTGAGCTGGGTTTGGTGACGATCGGAGCACTTTTTTGTCGCTTAATACAACCACATTTTTTGGGCCCATTTTGGACTGCAAAGTATGAAGCGACACAAAATATTGACAAATTTAGGAACTGTCTACTTAAGCTCACTACCAAATACCAGACAGTCGTTTAAACTTTTTTCCCTGTAGCTACAATTTACATGCAACGCACGTTAAATCAATTAGCCTGACTTTATAAATATATAGAAATGTCGCTTCATACAATTAGCCTCTTTGTTAAATTCTAATCCAGTGTCGCTTAATGCAATTAGCTTTACCGTGTAAATATACAAGAATGTCGTTTAATACATTTAACCTCTTTGTTAAATTCATACCCAGTGTCGATCCATACATTTAACTCTGTACATGAAATGTTAGATGTTGTCCTTTCAACCATTTAGCTTGCAGTAGATAATGATTATGTCGGTTGCATGAACTATTAGGATTTCATCAGTAAACATTTAAAGGTTATGGTTAAACCTATTTTTCTTATTCAATATTTGATTTGCAAGGTCGTTTCAGTTAATAACAAAATTGAAGTTCTAGTACTTCAAACAGTTTACCTTAAATGGAATAGAAACAACTCAATGCAAAATATAAATCAAAGCTTCCTATCACTAAAGCAAAATATAATGACCTTTTTTTTTATGGTGGGAAAAATCATGTATTGACATCCCCGCCCTTGGGCGGAGCGGGAGATAGTGTCAGACTCTTACTGACTAAAAGACCCACACCGTTCCTTCTAGCCTTCATACCGGGGCTCGAGCGCCCTTTCGGATAACCCTGGCCCCAGTTGGCTTTTTTTTTTTTTTTTTTTTTCGATGGGAAAAATCATCTTATGACAACCCCCGCTCTTGGGCGGAGCGGGAGATAGTGTCAGACTCTTACTGACTAAAAAACCCATCCCGTTCCTTCAAGCCTTCAATACCGGGGCTCGAGCGCCCTTTCGGATTACCCTGGCCCCGGTAGGCTTCGACCCGGCTGGGCCCCTGCTGTTGCTGACAACTCCTTGAGGCGCGCGGGAACAGCGCGCGCCGTCGACGACTTGGGCGTGGTCCGGACGGTTACCGGACGGCCGGACAGCGAGCTACCCATTGCTCACTGTCCGCAAGCCCGCGCCTACGGTGGCTGGAAATCGGGATCGGAATCCCGGCGGCGGCGGCGGCGGCGAGAGCGCCGTTGCCTGATGCGGTCGGCCTCCTCCTTAGCGAGCATTACTGCTTCGCAGAAGTCGGCGACCGTCTGCCACTCCTCCTCGCTCCGGACCATGGCCTCGACCAAGGCCCGGCGCGAGAGGTCTCCGCCGCCGATCACCCCCACGAGGGCATGGCGATGCTCCGCCCAAGCAGGGCACACCGCGATTGTGTGCTCCACCGTGTCCTCCGGGCGTTCCGCACAGTGGCGACACCCGGGCGTTACTTCCGCTTTAATTCGGAACAGGAAGCTCCCGAACTTGCCATTTCCGGAGAGGACCTGTGTCATGCGGAAGGTAAGGACGCCGTGAGGTCTTTCCAGCCACGCCTCAAAGAGGGGACTTATCGCCATAATTGTGGCGTGCCCAGCCCCCAGTAGGCTTCGACCCGGCTGGGTCCCTGCTGTTGCTGACAACTCCTTGAGGCGCGCGGGAACAGTGCACGCCGTCGACGACTTGGGCTTGGTCCGGACAGTTACCGGACGGCCGGACAGTGAGCTACCCATTGCTCACTGTCCGCAAGCCCGCGTCTACGTTGGCCGGAAATCGGGATCAGAATCCCGGCGACGGCTGTGGCGATAACGCCGTTGCCTGATGCGTTCGCCCTCCTTCTTTGCGAGCATTACTGCTTCGCAGAAGTCGGCGACCGCCTATCACTCCTCCTCGCTCCGGACCATGGCCTCAACCAAGGCCCGGCGCGAGAGGTCTCCGCCGCCGATCGCCCCCACGAGGGCACGGCGATGCTCCGCCCAAGCAGGGCACACCTCGACTGTGTGCTCCACCGTGTCCTTCGGGCGTTCCGCACAGTGGCGACACCCGGGCGTCACTTCCGCATGAATCGAGTGCAGGAAACTCCCGAACGAACCATGTCCGGTGAGTACCTGCGTCATACGGAAGGTAAGGACGGCGTGAGGTCTTTCCAGCCACGCCTCAAAGAGGGGACTTACCGAAAATATAATGACCTGGAAAAGCTATGTGACACTGGCGCTATCTCAAGAATATTTCATTCAGAATATATCAACCTACCATCCAGCAATACTGGCAAAGATACACTGATCGATACTGATATTGAAGACGAAACAGACCTGCCAGATTAAGCAATTTTCATTATGTCTAATGGGAAAATAACAAGTATTTCAGTATAAAGAAGAAAATTAATTAGAAAGTATTAGTAAGAAGGAAAAGAATGGTTGAATTTTAACTAAGATGTTATTTTTAATAATTTTGATTATTATTTTTGGTTACTGTTGTTAACTACAATTTATTATTGTCGTAGGAGATTACAATTATTTTTGTTATTGAAGAAAAACTAGGGATAGTATCTATAACAAGTAAGAAAACTTCTAAACTTTTTTTTAACGACAGATGTTTTTGATTTTGATTACTGAGAAAGTTAGAAAAAAATAATAGAAGAAAATAATTATGTAAAAAAAAATGAAAACCAAAGAAACAATCTTAATATTTTTTTTTTGTGATTATTTTTAAAAGAAATTATTTTATAGAGAAACCTTTTTTTTTTAATTTAAGAGATTTTTCTTTTATCTTATAAAAAGTAGTACATACTTTTTAAAAAACAAAAGAAAAATCTCAAAAAGAAGTTCTTATACCAGGTGTAAGGGACAGCCCTCCACAAACTTTAAGGGCTTGCTCAGTAGACGTAACTGAACAACCTTCCACAAGATCTTTTTTCAGGAAAACAAAAAAAAAATCGGCCTCGCCATACAAATTGTCGATTTGTTCTTCGTTCGGCCCTCTGAGTTTTGTCCCACATAAAAAAATCCTGGTTTGTCCCAAACTACATGCTTCTTTCGTCCCAAAATGTTATTTTAATTATTTTGTTCTCGATTCGTCCTATTTTATATTCCTTGTTCGGCCCACATTTTTTTCGTATAGGCGATTTTTACAGTTTTGTACACTCAGCAACAAAAACGTATTACTGTTTTATGAGTACAAACTATATACTAGCTTCTGCCAGCGACTTCGCCCGTGTGATAATAGAAAATATTTGCCTATGTCACTTTATGTAATGAGGTAGGATTTTTCTGGTGAAATTATTATTAAAGGCGGTCAGGATTTTTCTGGTGAAATTATTATTAAAGGCGGTCTTGCAGTTTTTTTATTTTATTCAGTACTTACACCAAAACATAAATCTTTCCTCATTATAATATTTTCTCATTATTTATATTCTCCTTGAAAGAAAATTTACACATATTGTTTTTTATTAACTCTTTAGCCGCTGTTAGTAAGCAAGTTAAGAGCTAACGTCACTGGAATCTGTTTAGAAGAGTAGGATTTTTTTTAATAATAAGTTTTTTGTTTGCTTGTATTGACTAATGTTGGCCAATAGTATTATTTTCCGTAATCAGTATAATACTCATGTTGTTAAAAATACTCTCACTCTAATCTCGGTGAATTTTTCAGTAACTAAAATTATAATGTCTTAATAATTATTTATTATAGATCTGACTATTATTTAGTTTGATTTTAGTTGTAATTAGCCTAGGGTTTTTATTATTATTATTTTATTTTACTGTAATTAAATATTTTTTAAATATGTGATTAATGAGCAAATAAAAAATATTGTAACGTTTTAATTAGTTAAGTTTTTTTCATTATTAGAAGTATGTATATTATTTTTTTTAAACATTATTCAAAAGTTTAAAATAACCACTTACATTATGTTTGATGACTGTACTTTTAAAGTACTTGTGATTCGGGACGAAACAGAACTTCAATAGTGATGTGGGACGAATAAATAATTTTTTGGAATGTGGAACAAAACTTCGGGACGACCGAAGAACAAACCAAATTGTCCAATCAAGTTTATCATTTTGTATGACGAGGCCGATTTCTTTTTTCGTTTCCTGAAAAAAAAAAACTGTATAACAAGTAAGAAAACTTCTAAACTTTTTTTTAACGACAGATGTTTTTGATTTTGATTACTGAGAAAGTTAGAAAAAAATAATAGAAGAAAATATGTAAAAAAATGAAAACCAAAGAAACACTCTTAATATTTTTTTTTGTGATTATTTTTAAAAGAAATTATTTTATAGAGAAACCTTTTTTTTTAATTTAAGAGATTTTTCTTTTATCTTATAAAAAGTAGTACATACTTTTTAAAAAACAAAAGAAAAATCTCAAAAAGAAGTTCTTATACCAGGTGTAAGGGACAGCCCTCCACAAACTTTAAGGGCTTGCTCAGTAGACGAAACTGAACAACCTTCCACAAGATCTTTTTTCAGGAAAACAAAAAAAAAATCAGCCTCGCCATACAAATTGTCCAATCAAGTTTATCATTTTGTATGACGAGGCCGATTTCTTTTTTCGTTTCCTGAAAAAAAAAAACTGTGGAAGGTTGTTCAGTTTCGTCTACTGAGCAAACCCTTGAAGTTTGTGGAGGGCTGTCCCTTACACCTTTTATACATAAACGTTAAATTTTAAGAATTAAGAAGAATGAGAATAATTATTTCACTTAATAAGACTGTAGGCTACGTAATATAAAGACTGTTCAACTTCTGATTCCTATACAGTTGTATATATAACTTTAATTGTTTCCTTGGTAAGCTAAGAAGTTACTGCTGTTCCTAAGTGATGGTCATTTTAAATAAAAAACTTATCTTTAAACATTTTACTGTGTTTTTTATTTCTCATTTTATAATTATTACAAGATAGGTAGGTACACCCTACGTATGTACCTTTTAATTTATCAGTGTTTTAACCGCCAATTTCTGTAAACTTCATTAATCAAGTATGATTACAAACAATTTATCTAAAAAAATCAGTCCCATAAACTAATTAGCCAAACATTAATAAGTTTAAGATATTATGGTATTTATTAAATCAATTAGCTTAGGTTTGAAATATGGCCAACTCTTTGATTAAACCACTTAGTTTAGAGCTATTATTTGCATGTCTAGGCGGTTAAGTCATTTAGCTTGGAACAAGAAGTAATAAACCTAGGCGGTTAAGTCATTTAGCTTGGAACAAGAAGTATTAAACCTAGGCGGTTAAGTCATTTAGCTTGGAACAAAAAGTATTAAACCTAGGTGGTTTAGTCATTTAGCTTGGAATAAGAAAAAGTAAAATATAGGTCATTTTGTATGAAGCGACATTTATCTTCGTTAAAAATAGGAATATTAGAAATAAAAATGAATTCGATTATGGGGAATATGTTATAAAAACAGTAATATCCTTCTTTTTAAAAAAAAAATGCTATTTACTAAAGTTACATTTTTTTTTCTAAAAATCGAAACTTTAAACTGCTCTGGTGTAAAGTTTCAAAAATGTCGGTTAATACAAATAGCCCGGAACCCGTCGATATATTGTCTCTTCACCACTCTAGGTTGACTTGTAGCAAATACCCAACTAAGACATTGAGCCTGCCTTTGTACATTTGTGTTGCATGAGATTTAAATAAATAAATAATAACAAATGAAAATATAACAAAAATAGTTTTTCTGAACTTCAACGTAATTATTTCAAATTATTAAGAGCGTAGATTTTTTATTTTGTTGTCATTACATATCGATACCATTGATGCTGCTATTTAATTCAATAAATAAAGTTTTTTTTAGATCATTAACTCTGATATAAATGCTAAAGTTGGTATTACCTAAATGCCTGTGTGTGTGTGAGATCTCTGTTACTCCTTCACACTCAAACATATGAATGGATTTGAATGAAAATTAGTAAACCATGTTCTAGAATGACACATAGGACTTTTTATCCCGGGAGCATAATCCTCAGGGATAATATTTTAGTTTCAGACGGCGAAGCCGAAAAACTAGTTCGTACTACGAAAAAATGTGGTATCTATATCGACGGGTTCCGGGCTATTTGTATTAACCGACATTTTTGAAACTTTACACCAGAGCAGTTTAAAGTTTCGATTTTTAGAAAAAAAAATGTAACTTTAGTAAATAGCATTTTTTTTTTAAAAAGAAGGATATTACTGTTTTTATAACATATTCCCCATAATCGAATTCATTTTTATTTCTAATATTCCTATTTTTAACGAAGATAAATGTCGCTTCATACAAAATGACCTATATTTTACTTTTTCTTATTCCAAGCTAAATGACTAAACCACCTAGGTTTAATACTTTTTGTTCCAAGCTAAATGACTTAACCGCCTAGGTTTAATACTTCTTGTTCCAAGCTAAATGACTTAACCGCCTAGGTTTATTACTTCTTGTTCCAAGCTAAATGACTTAACCGCCTAGACATGCAAATAATAGCTCTAAACTAAGTGGTTTAATCAAAGAGTTGGCCATATTTCAAACCTAAGCTAATTGATTTAATAAATACCATATCTTAAACTTATTAATGTTTGGCTAATTAGTTTATGGGACTGATTTTTTTAGATAAATTGTTTGTAATCATACTTGATTAATGAAGTTTACAGAAATTGGCGGTTAAAACACTGATAAATTAAAAGGTACATACGTAGGGTGTACCTACCTATCTTGTAATAATTATAAAATGAGAAATAAAAAACACAGTAAAATGTTTAAAGATAAGTTTTTTATTTAAAATGACCATCACTTAGGAACAGCAGTAACTTCTTAGCTTACCAAGGAAACAATTAAAGTTATATATACAACTGTATAGGAATCAGAAGTTGAACAGTCTTTATATTACGTAGCCTACAGTCTTATTAAGTGAAATAATTATTCTCATTCTTCTTAATTCTTAAAATTTAACGTTTATGTATAAAAGGTGTAAGGGACAGCCCTCCACAAACTTCAAGGGTTTGCTCAGTAGACGAAACTGAACAACCTTCCACAGTTTTTTTTTTTCAGGAAACGAAAAAAGAAATCGGCCTCGTCATACAAAATGATAAACTTGATTGGACAATTTGTATGGCGAGGCTGATTTTTTTTTTGTTTTCCTGAAAAAAGATCTTGTGGAAGGTTGTTCAGTTTCGTCTACTGAGCAAGCCCTTAAAGTTTGTGGAGGGCTGTCCCTTACACCTGGTATAAGAACTTCTTTTTGAGATTTTTCTTTTGTTTTTTAAAAAGTATGTACTACTTTTTATAAGATAAAAGAAAAATCTCTTAAATTAAAAAAAAAGGTTTCTCTATAAAATAATTTCTTTTAAAAATAATCACAAAAAAAAATATTAAGAGTGTTTCTTTGGTTTTCATTTTTTTACATATTTTCTTCTATTATTTTTTTCTAACTTTCTCAGTAATCAAAATCAAAAACATCTGTCGTTAAAAAAAAGTTTAGAAGTTTTCTTACTTGTTATACAGTTTTTTTTTTTCAGGAAACGAAAAAAGAAATCGGCCTCGTCATACAAAATGATAAACTTGATTGGACAATTTGGTTTGTTCTTCGGTCGTCCCGAAGTTTTGTTCCACATTCCAAAAAATTATTTATTCGTCCCACATCACTATTGAAGTTCTGTTTCGTCCCGAATCACAAGTACTTTAAAAGTACAGTCATCAAACATAATGTAAGTGGTTATTTTAAACTTTTGAATAATGTTTAAAAAAAATAATATACATACTTCTAATAATGAAAAAAACTTAACTAATTAAAACGTTACAATATTTTTTATTTGCTCATTAATCACATATTTAAAAAATATTTAATTACAGTAAAATAAAATAATAATAATAAAAACCCTAGGCTAATTACAACTAAAATCAAACTAAATAATAGTCAGATCTATAATAAATAATTATTAAGACATTATAATTTTAGTTACTGAAAAATTCACCGAGATTAGAGTGAGAGTATTTTTAACAACATGAGTATTATACTGATTACGGAAAATAATACTATTGGCCAACATTAGTCAATACAAGCAAACAAAAAACTTATTATTAAAAAAAATCCTACTCTTCTAAACAGATTCCAGTGACGTTAGCTCTTAACTTGCTTACTAACAGCGGCTAAAGAGTTAATAAAAAACAATATGTGTAAATTTTCTTTCAAGGAGAATATAAATAATGAGAAAATATTATAATGAGGAAAGATTTATGTTTTGGTGTAAGTACTGAATAAAATAAAAAAACTGCAAGACCGCCTTTAATAATAATTTCACCAGAAAAATCCTGACCGCCTTTAATAATAATTTCACCAGAAAAATCCTACCTCATTACATAAAGTGACATAGGCAAATATTTTCTATTATCACACGGGCGAAGTCGCTGGCAGAAGCTAGTATATAGTTTGTACTCATAAAACAGTAATACGTTTTTGTTGCTGAGTGTACAAAACTGTAAAAATCGCCTATACGAAAAAAATGTGGGCCGAACAAGGAATATAAAATAGGACGAATCGAGAACAAAATAATTAAAATAACATTTTGGGACGAAAGAAGCATGTAGTTTGGGACAAACCAGGATTTTTTTATGTGGGACAAAACTCAGAGGGCCGAACGAAGAACAAATCGACAATTTGTATGGCGAGGCCGATTTTTTTTTTGTTTTCCTGAAAAAAGATCTTGTGGAAGGTTGTTCAGTTACGTCTACTGAGCAAGCCCTTAAAGTTTGTGGAGGGCTGTCCCTTACACCTGGTATAAGAACTTCTTTTTGAGATTTTTCTTTTGTTTTTTAAAAAGTATGTACTACTTTTTATAAGATAAAAGAAAAATCTCTTAAATTAAAAAAAAAAGGTTTCTCTATAAAATAATTTCTTTTAAAAATAATCACAAAAAAAAAATATTAAGATTGTTTCTTTGGTTTTCATTTTTTTTTACATAATTATTTTCTTCTATTATTTTTTTCTAACTTTCTCAGTAATCAAAATCAAAAACATCTGTCGTTAAAAAAAAGTTTAGAAGTTTTCTTACTTGTTATAGATACTATCCCTAGTTTTTCTTCAATAACAAAAATAATTGTAATCTCCTACGACAATAATAAATTGTAGTTAACAACAGTAACCAAAAATAATAATCAAAATTATTAAAAATAACATCTTAGTTAAAATTCAACCATTCTTTTCCTTCTTACTAATACTTTCTAATTAATTTTCTTCTTTATACTGAAATACTTGTTATTTTCCCATTAGACATAATGAAAATTGCTTAATCTGGCAGGTCTGTTTCGTCTTCAATATCAGTATCGATCAGTGTATCTTTGCCAGTATTGCTGGATGGTAGGTTGATATATTCTGAATGAAATATTCTTGAGATAGCGCCAGTGTCACATAGCTTTTCCAGGTCATTATATTTTCGGTAAGTCCCCTCTTTGAGGCGTGGCTGGAAAGACCTCACGCCGTCCTTACCTTCCGTATGACGCAGGTACTCACCGGACATGGTTCGTTCGGGAGTTTCCTGCACTCGATTCATGCGGAAGTGACGCCCGGGTGTCGCCACTGTGCGGAACGCCCGAAGGACACGGTGGAGCACACAGTCGAGGTGTGCCCTGCTTGGGCGGAGCATCGCCGTGCCCTCGTGGGGGCGATCGGCGGCGGAGACCTCTCGCGCCGGGCCTTGGTTGAGGCCATGGTCCGGAGCGAGGAGGAGTGATAGGCGGTCGCCGACTTCTGCGAAGCAGTAATGCTCGCAAAGAAGGAGGGCGAACGCATCAGGCAACGGCGTTATCGCCACAGCCGTCGCCGGGATTCTGATCCCGATTTCCGGCCAACGTAGACGCGGGCTTGCGGACAGTGAGCAATGGGTAGCTCACTGTCCGGCCGTCCGGTAACTGTCCGGACCAAGCCCAAGTCGTCGACGGCGTGCACTGTTCCCGCGCGCCTCAAGGAGTTGTCAGCAACAGCAGGGACCCAGCCGGGTCGAAGCCTACTGGGGGCTGGGCACGCCACAATTATGGCGATAAGTCCCCTCTTTGAGGCGTGGCTGGAAAGACCTCACGGCGTCCTTACCTTCCGCATGACACAGGTCCTCTCCGGAAATGGCAAGTTCGGGAGCTTCCTGTTCCGAATTAAAGCGGAAGTAACGCCCGGGTGTCGCCACTGTGCGGAACGCCCGGAGGACACGGTGGAGCACACAATCGCGGTGTGCCCTGCTTGGGCGGAGCATCGCCATGCCCTCGTGGGGGTGATCGGCGGCGGAGACCTCTCGCGCCGGGCCTTGGTCGAGGCCATGGTCCGGAGCGAGGAGGAGTGGCAGACGGTCGCCGACTTCTGCGAAGCAGTAATGCTCGCTAAGGAGGAGGCCGACCGCATCAGGCAACGGCGCTCTCGCCGCCGCCGCCGCCGCCGGGATTCCGATCCCGATTTCCAGCCACCGTAGGCGCGGGCTTGCGGACAGTGAGCAATGGGTAGCTCGCTGTCCGGCCGTCCGGTAACCGTCCGGACCACGCCCAAGTCGTCGACGGCGCGCGCTGTTCCCGCGCGCCTCAAGGAGTTGTCAGCAACAGCAGGGGCCCAGCCGGGTCGAAGCCTACCGGGGCCAGGGTAATCCGAAAGGGCGCTCGAGCCCCGGTATTGAAGGCTTGAAGGAACGGGATGGGTTTTTTAGTCAGTAAGAGTCTGACACTATCTCCCGCTCCGCCCAAGAGCGGGGGTTGTCATAAGATGATTTTTCCCATCTAAAAAAAAAAAAAAAAAAAAAAGCCGACTGGGGCCAGGGTTATCCGAAAGGGCGCTCGAGCCCCGGTATGAAGGCTAGAAGGAACGGTGTGGGTCTTTTAGTCAGTAAGAGTCTGACACTATCTCCCGCTCCGCCCAAGGGCGGGGATGTCAATACATGATTTTTCCCACCATAAAAAAAAAGGTCATTATATTTTGCTTTAGTGATAGGAAGCTTTGATTTATATTTTGCATTGAGTTGTTTCTATTCCATTTAAGGTAAACTGTTTGAAGTACTAGAACTTCAATTTTGTTATTAACTGAAACGACCTTGCAAATCAAATATTGAATAAGAAAAATAGGTTTAACCATAACCTTTAAATGTTTACTGATGAAATCCTAATAGTTCATGCAACCGACATAATCATTATCTACTGCAAGCTAAATGGTTGAAAGGACAACATCTAACATTTCATGTACAGAGTTAAATGTATGGATCGACACTGGGTATGAATTTAACAAAGAGGTTAAATGTATTAAACGACATTCTTGTATATTTACACGGTAAAGCTAATTGCATTAAGCGACACTGGATTAGAATTTAACAAAGAGGCTAATTGTATGAAGCGACATTTCTATATATTTATAAAGTCAGGCTAATTGATTTAACGTGCGTTGCATGTAAATTGTAGCTACAGGGAAAAAAGTTTAAACGACTGTCTGGTATTTGGTAGTGAGCTTAAGTAGACAGTTCCTAAATTTGTCAATATTTTGTGTCGCTTCATACTTTGCAGTCCAAAATGGGCCCAAAAAATGTGGTTGTATTAAGCGACAAAAAAGTGCTCCGATCGTCACCAAACCCAGCTCAAATAACGCAGAAAAATTCGCTGATTCTAAATATGTATAAAAGTCTATATCGCTCAGAGTGTCGCTTAATACAATTAGCCCGGAACCCGTCGAATGTAATCGACACTAATCGTCAAATCCCAAAACGCGATCTAAATATAGTTTAGTTCCGGAATTTTAACTAGGTTTAAAATCATGGCTAAAGGAAACGTTATTAAAAAATGGAGTTTATCACAAGCACTACGCACAAAAACAAAGCTAACTTTAAATAACAACACACTTATATTTAGTATCGAAGTTGATACCATAGTCAAACTAGGGTTTTCGGCGGTCTAACTTTACTACAACAGATAGTTCAGAAACTGGTGATAAACTTCATTTATTTACCTAAATTCCAATTTCATAACCTACGTTTGATCTTAAACCTAGTAACAATCCAGGAACGCGGTAAGAGTTATTTTGCGCCTACTTCTTCTTCTTCCTCCTGCCCTTGTCCCATCTTATTTGGGGTCGGCGCAATACGTTTTTTTCTTCCATTCTACCCTGTTACTCGTCATGCTATCACTAACTTCCTTTTTTTTTCATATCATTCTTCACGCAATCCATCCATCTTTTCTTTGACCTCCCTCTCCCTCTCCACCCATCCACATGTATACTCTTTTGGTAACATGCAGTTATTTTGCGCCTACAATGATCATAATACCCTCTCCTTTGCAGTTCCCATGAATAGACATTTTCTATTCCTTTGTTTCCATATCTACCAATATCATATAACAATATGATCCGCATACCAAGATCGAACACCATACCAGTCCTATAGAACAGTGTGAAAGTTTAACGAGAAAATTTTAATATATTCAAAGATTAATGATATAATCAGCGAAAGTTCCATCCATTGTGGTCAATATATCTTGATGACGTGTTCTAATGAAGGTCATGAGGTCACTGGCAAATGTCAAGTTTATCATAAGTTGTCGCCGTCGGCCATTTGTGAAGGTTCTTCCATAGACAAATATAATATTGTCTCTTCATAATGATGCGTCATTCTCATGAATAAATAGTTAAATTAGGAACTAGGCGTGTGAGTTTGTAAAAAGGTCAGTTTGGTTTTGGGTATGATTTCTGTTTTTGGGACAATGAGTCAGTTAAAATAATGAGCAGAATAAAACTGTCTAGGTATATTATTTTTCAATGCATTTACTCGAAAGACGCTTTTAGGCACGCAATTTACTACTGTTTCCCGCACTAGAGTAGAAAAGTACGTGAGTGCGCCCCGCCACAATTTATAACATTTATCGTATCAGGCTAGGCGCTAAGCGATCCCTATGAGTCACGCGTCAACCCCCTTCCCGCCAAAAAAACGTCGTAGGAGGAAGGTTCTCATAGTGAAACAAATTAAAAATTAAATAACTTTTATTTATTTTTATTTTTAATCACACATTACTATACAACATTATTTTTAGTTTATACGAAACCTGAATATACTCGTAGTTTGTTCAGAATCACTAACTGAATGGATTCCAACAGTTTTTACACCATGTTGTATTTTTTCCCAAAAATATTTACAATGGTCAAAAGTTGGACACCACCAATATTAAGTACAACACAAGTCACGGCAAGTCGTAACGGGTATTAGGCGCCAGCAAACAGCGGTGTGCAAGTGCAAAACAACCCCTCAGCCGCCTGGATGGCCCGGTGATTATGTATTGTGATTTTTCATGAAATATGGTACATAAGTAGATTCTTTACATAAAAATACTAGACACAGGTGTTTCGGATTTCACATAATATACTTAAACTAATAGATATTGTAATCACATTGACTGTTTATATTTTATCCTAATTTGTATAGCTTTGTCAAGGGGCAGTTTTTTTTAGAAATCTTATTTCCAAAATCAAGATAAATACATTCAAAGATTTTTGGAAAACCGAGCTACATGTTGTTAACTGTTACAGTTGTACAAATAGGTTTAAGAGTGACTGTATTATAATATAGGCGTCTTCAAGACTAGAGTGAATAGGCTCTTAATAAACCAGTGCGCCTCACCATCAACGATTGCATCACTGCTTACCATCAGGTGGAATCGCAGTCAAGCACTAGTTTATATTATTTAAAAAAAAACCTAAAAAAAAAATAACAAGTAGATGTTCGGGTGCGACTCTTGTAGCATTTGTATATGTTGCTGCAATACGTTTTATTACTCAAAAATATCTATGTCTGCAACAGTAAAGCGACTCCAGCTAGCGTCCACTTGGCTGGCTTGTCCTTGGTCTTCAGATTGAAAGTCCAGACGTACGTCGGTCCTCGAGTGCGAGTCTTGTATACAGGACACTCGTACATGTTGCGCAGGTCTTGCTTGTCCTGGGTTATTGCCTGAAATGGAAAGGATGAGATTTAGCTACGCAGTTGATAATGCAGAGGACCGGCCGTTATGGTAACCCTTTCTTTTTAAGGGTGGCTAATCATCAAATACAACCAAGAGGCCGCAGCCCAATAAAATGGGCAGATCAAGTCTGCTCCACACTGGACATCCAATTGCACGTCGCACTCCATGACGCTAAGAGCCGTCACAGATGGCGAGATATCATCAATAAGAAGCTACGTTCCTTTACGTTCTAGGGTTACGGTGACACTTTTAAACAATCCCGAAGCCCTGGCAGGCAACGGCCCTAATGGCCTCTAAAAATCATGCTGACATCTCTTTGAGATGCGCGAAGAATTTGATGTACCGTCGACCCGGGCTTAGTCTTTATCGGACGGCAATCTAACTATTGATCACCGTCCGCAAGTCCGCGCCTACGATGGTCGGGAATCATAGTACAACGCTAGAATTATAGTACCCTTTGGGAGTGAACCTGTACGGTACAGTAACTGCCGGGTACACAGAAAGTAAACGAGTGATAATCATCAATGGACAGTTATCACGAAGACCAAGATTAAATTGCACAAAACGGTCTACTATGGTCTAAAGAGAATCTTAAAATCTCTCTTACCCGAACATTAATAACAGGCATAGGAGGAAACAGATCCTTCAGCTTAGAGTCCATAATGATGCCAGCTTGTTGATCCCACCGAGCGCCTTCCATCAGCAGACCATGGATGAAGGCACCGTCCCGAGGTGCGGAACGAGTGTCCGCGATCCTAAAGGAGTAGTGGTGTTAAAGGGAGGAAGAAAAGCGAGGTGATGGGTTGTACTCTGGTGTTTAGCTTATATTATTTGAAACTACTGAGGAAGTTTTGGTCAGAACATGAAGAATAGTTTTTGAGTTCTGTAAGTTATTGTTGAATGTCATAGATAGATCATTTTATAAAATTCAAATTGCTCGCGATCTTCCCTTGCCATCTAACCGAAGTTCGGTAAATTTTGTGTAATAAGGTAAAAAAAATATTAATTTATGGAGTTAATTGAACATTTTATTGATCACGAGGAAGAGGACGACCACTCGCCACCTGGTGGTCAAATATGTAAAATGAAATCCAGCAAGTGGATCGGAATCCCGGCGGCGGCGAGAGCGCCGTTGCCTGATGCGGTTGGCCTCCTCCTTCGCGAGCATTACTGCTTAGCAGAAGTCGGCGACCGCCTGCCACTCCTCCTCGCTCCGGACCATGGCCTGAACCAAGGCCCGGCGCGAGAGGTCTCCGCCGCCGTCGCCGATCGCCCCCACGAGGGCACGGCAGTTTAGGTCGTCAAATGGATTACGTTAAGAACTCGTGTTGGGGCTTCAGAGCTCTCTTGGCCAGACATATAAGGAGACTCGACCCCAGCTAAACTGGGAAGAGGATTGGACAAAGATGAAGAGAGTTGAACATTTTATTTTTTTCTGTTCAAATAACTAAGCACTATCACCAATTTTTTCTTGTGGCGGTATCTTCATTATGATGTAAAATGTTGATATTTTAATGTATTTTTTATTAGTTAGCTAAAAACCAGAGTACATAATATATTACATTTCAGTGATGATTATTTACAAATTTTAGGAAATAACTCGATACCTATTTACATGTCCTAAAATAAAAGCGTATGATACAATGCTGAAACCTATACTATTCAAAATTTCAGTAGGATAGAATATCAAGCTTAGAAGGAGAATAGCAGAAGAAATGACAATGAGGTGATATATTTGTTTGTAGAACAGCATTTTGTTTTACCTAACTAACATACGAATGGAATATTCTATTTACATTGCATAATGTTCCTACCAATTACTATATTCATCTACTGAATCTCACCTCACATTTCCCTGCTTATGATTAATATTTAAGATATAGTGTGCTTTACCTGTATACCCTACTTACACACTAGAGATACATAGTGAATTAAGTATCTTAACTTTTTACATAATTGTAATAGTAGCCCCTTTTTATATACAAAAAGCATTAAAATGGATTCGCCAGGGCAGCCCGTCAAAATCAAATTTTCTTTTTCTTTTTGCACTTTGCTGGTCAGTGTCAAATTGTATTTTGGTTATAACATGATTGGCGGCCCTAAACCTATTCTGAATCTAGGGCCATGGGTTGATTTCCGAAAGGGAAACCCAAGATAGGCAAAGAAGGAACATACCCACACCGGGTTTAGTCAATAAAAATTTACCACGCTCTACCGCTTTGCTTTAAAGTGAAAGAAGCCATTAGGATGATTTTTCAGCTTAAAAAAATCCTATTAAATGACTTTTTCATGAAATAGCTATAATATATATTATTATTTATGAAGTAGAAATAGGGTTAGACGAATTGAAAGTGATGATTTTAATGATGATAATTAATACGACCGCCAATCACATTGTAATCAACATACAACTAGATACTGACTTGCAAAGTGCAAAAAATTTAAGAAAATTTAAATTTTGTAGGCTACCCTGGCCTTTTACCTTAAGTAACATTCAAGTCAATTTAAATTAGACGCAAGCAAAGCAGAGCCCGACAAAGACTATACTAGACAAAGAGGAAGATACATCGGAAAGTCTTTCTACCCAGAAGTATGCTACTAAAAGCTCTCGCAAGGTAAAAACAATGTTACAAGACTTATATTCTGTACTTCATTATCTACCTGTATGTACCTATGTGCCGTTCGTTTTATCATGCGTGAAATTTTTATGTAATTTTAACCAATTATTTATATTTTTTTAACTCTACCAGTTGTAATGTAATACTTAGATTTTGCAGAAGTCGTTACTCACCAGTACCTATGAAAAGTAGAAAACAATGAAGAAATGTTGGCAACATTAAAATATAAATACCACTTGACAAAGTTTCATTGTCATTATTATAGAATTGCACATCTCAGTATCCCTTTCCAAATTCAATCCCACTCATACGTTCATTGATTGGTAGGAATGACATTTGGAATTGATTAAAATAAGTGACTAAAATTCTTGAGTTCATAATGAACTTAAGAATTTTAATTCATCAGGTAGACTGTAGAATAATTGTTATTGAAAACAGTGTGTTATTAATATGCTAAATACCTTCCACAATTTCATCTTACATTGAAAAATATTTGTTTAGTTTTTTATCTATTTTAGTACTAAGCATGTACTTTATTCCTATCAATATATTTTTTAATTTCTAGTTTGTAATAAGAGTAACCACATTCTATGAATTTTTATGTCCGGGAAATTTCTGTCTATTCCAGGCTGCCTAGAAGAAATCGGGGCGTGCGATAAGGCCGTCAATTGTAAAGTTTTTAGATCAATATGCCCATTATATTATTTTTGTCCTTAGTCTAACATTGAAAAAGACCACAAGAAAGCCCAGTTACCAAAATCGGCAACCCAAGGCAGACTGTCCTGGCGCAAAAATTGTGATGAGTCCCGAACCCGGAAAATAGGAGCTAAGATGGTAAAATAAAAAGATATTATTGTCTCGATATTCAATAAAGTATAACAAATAAATAAATATTGAGATACCTAACCCTTGTCTTTATTATGAAAATTTTTAATAATTTTTTCTAGCACTCACGTGAATTCCTCTTTCATCTTCTTAGTGACGTCACACTGGAGACACATCTTGTCCAAAGGCAACTCATACCTTCTAGCAGTGCTCTGCATGATAGCCGTCAGTAAACTCTGAGGGTTGAAGAAACCGCCCAGCCATACTGATGCTGGTAACTGAATCATACAATAAAATATAAACCAATATATATTCCGAAAGTCACATAAAGAAAATTTATTTAAGAATATAAAAACTTTGGAGACAATTCAAATAGAAGAAAAAAAATGAAGTCTGAAAAAGCAATAAACATAAAAACAGTAGAAATAACCTAAAAGTAAACAAAAATTCAACCAATTGAAAGATATAATACTACCCTAATATACTTAGATGAAAGAAATAGAAAATTGTGCTTACAACAAAATCAGTAGCCCATGTTTCAAGTTCTCGTAACCTTAGGGTAAGGTCCACGAACCAGGCAGATAGACCAAGCAACGAAGGGTAGGCCCGGCTGGACCAAATTGCTGGTACCTTTAAAAAAATCGTTGGTACTTAGTTCCGTAACATTGACTTGAATCAGAAATGTGTTATTAAACAGAAAATTACATATCCAAAAATGACGGACGAATTTATTTATAAATAGTTAGTGACCACTCACTTGGTCCAAAAACAATGCATTTTCCAAATCTTCCATATCTGATGTGATTGTTAATTCACCCTGAAATATAGCAGTTCTCATTTAACTTTGCATTATAATACAGCGTCGTAAACATATTTAATTAGTTAGGAACATATTCAATTAGTTTGGAGTATATTCAATTAGTTTGGAGTATATTCAATTAATTTGGAACATATTCAATTAGTTTGAAACATATCCAATTAGTTAGGAACATACTCAATTAATCTGAAACTTTTGCACTATCTGCATTACCTTTAGACCCAAGTCCAGTTCCCTGAGTGACCTCTTCATCTCTCCAGTCAAATAGTTCATCCTTTCACATTCTTGGAACGCCACTATGACATACGGCGTCCTCTCCTCAACCTTGCCCATAATTTCTGTCATGTTGAACTCTTCAGGTAACTTCTCTATTATTTCGTCTAGCATTTGTTTTACCTATAATTAAAGAAGATCTTTCAAGGAACATTTAAGATGTACAATCAAGCTGTGTTGTCATTTCTTTATTTATTTAATTTTTTTTGTTAGAGTTTTATAAATTATCTGGCATCTATGTCAAACTCTGTTAATGTTACTTTTATGCATTAAAAACTTGAGAATTTAAAATCAGCTTTCGATAACGTTAGCTTTAGTTAGCATATTTTTACTCCTTGAAAATATAATTAAAATTCTCACAAACCTTGTCCTCTCTCGTCACTGTCGTAGCTCCAGAAGCCTGAGCATCTCTCGGCTGCATCTCAAAGATAGTCCTGAATAGATTTTCAGATGTCGTGGTGAGGAAACCGATCTCGGCGTTAGGATGTAAGCCGTAGAGATAGGGAGACTCGGCTGGCATGGCGTCTTCTATGTACTGGTGGTAGCCTACGTAGTCTGTGTTAGGAGGGGCAGGGAACCCTGGGGCTAGTTGGAGCTCGCCGTCAACCTGGAGATGAAGACTTTGGTAAAGATAAAGTTTCTAAAGTGTGTTAAACTTTAAAAAATATTAAATTTTGTTCTTGCTATTTTGTAAGTTGTCTGTTTATATTAGATTTTTGCATAGAGTTTTCAACTAAGATGGCCATTCAGAAATCAGTATTCTCAAAAACAAAATATTTTTTTTATTATTATCGTAACCTTCTACAAGTTTACTTACCACCCTGTTTTAATGACTGACAACTTTCTAAAATTGTTTAAAAATTGTAATTTTTGATATAACAAGCATAAAGCATATTCAGGCTGATATAGCAATAGATGAATTCTTAAGTACAGAATAGCACCAAATGACTTACGAGGTCAGGCTGCATCAACTCCTCCAAGTAAGCGTTACAAAGTCTTCTATCCCAATCATCGGTGATATGTCCCCCGTACATGATCTCACCAAATAAGTACCTGAGATCCTCCCACGGCACTATTGCGTTCGCTTCCAAGTAGTTGTACAAAACAAACACGCTTATTGTTAGATCACCTAAAATGAAATATTCCATTAGATAACTTGAGAAGAGTAACTAAAGAATACTCGTCCATGATAAAACTCATTAGTCAGTGAATAAAAATAGATTAGATTATAGGTACAATAAATGGGCTATCCAAAACTATATAATATAGTACTTTTTGATAAAAGTGGACAAAGTTTGTTATTGCGACCGAGACGAAAATCGCTCGAGCCACGGGCGAATGTTTTATGGAGACGAGTGCTCTAGTACTGAGTGCAGCCTACAATCAGGTTAACTAATTTCTAAAAAAAAACTGCCGAAATCCATTTAAGCAAAATTGTAGTGCTTAAATTATGATTGTTACTAAATTTCCTAGTTGGGGTATATAAAAGTGATGTACAATTTACAAGGGATATTCCAGATATAGGTTGTATATGTAGACACAAAAGTGTCGAGATGAATATAAAGAGAGAGTCACAAAGGACCTAAAACATAAATTGATGATATTACAGAAAAGTATTACAGCAAAAATACTTACCAACATTGAAAGGATAAATCTTGTTCCATCCCTGAGGTCCGAACTTCCGTCTCTCAGCAACCACGGCGTGGAAGTAGCAAAGCGCGAACAATATCGCTTTGAACTCAGCCTCCTTGCCACACATCTCTAGTGTTTCTTGGTTGAAATTATCTAGTGCTTTGTGAATGTTTGCCTGTTGACATAAAAACATACAACATGGGAATAGTTATATGTTATACAATAGTGCAAAGTAGCTTATTAAGGCTTATAGTCCCTTGAACCATCTGGCCAAAATTATGTGGACGCACATCTCGCACCCGCCTAGGCGGCAGTACGCAAATCTGTGCATTTATTTGCGGCCAACAGCGCCCGGAAAGCACGCGGCTGACCTTTAAATCCATTTCATCTTCTTCAAATCATTCTTTGCGAAATATTTATTGATTTACATATGCAATGTTCACTTTGAAGAATATTTAACCACCCATTTTTATGTGTAAAAATGTTTCTAAAGATCCAAGCCGTTTCGAAGGAGTAGGGAAAAGTTGCGAAAAGTTGCGAAATTGCTAAATATTTTAGACAAAAGTATTAATAGCACAAAAAAATCAAATGTTGATAATGTTGTTCATGAATCTATAATAAACATATATTTTTTTCAAACCTATTAACCTGGCCGTTATCGAGGAGTAGGCTTCAGAAAGTCACTGTTTTATGGCACTTTTCGGGCGCTTGGGCCTTAACCGTGTGCTCAATTTTGATGACCGAGCAAGCGAAGGATTCTAAAATTGAATCACAAGCGCAGCGAGTGATTCAAAAATTAAAATCCTGAGCGTTAGCGAGAGAATCAAAAGAGCACAAGGTGAAAAATCTTTGCACTCGAGTGCAACACGTAACTTTTCATTCCACCTCAGCGAGGAAATGACTAAATTAAAACAAAAAAAAAATAACAAAAAAGTACACCAAGAAGGTTCCAAGTCTGAGTTTTTAACAAAAAAAAAAGTTGTATATTGTCTGTGCGATAAAAGAACCGTCGTGGCGTAAAGTGAAAACAACATTAAAGATTTTAAGTAGCAACCCAACCCAGCCATCCGTCAAATGCCAAACGTCATATCATGTTGACAGAAGGGTTTGTTTATTATGTTATTTTCTTTTATTTTATTGTGATTTTTAATTGAAATCTTCAGAAATGTGATAAAAAAATTTACTGAGCTGCAAGGGAAATAATATTTAATATATTACAGATTTGCCAAAGATAACAAATGGCAAATCACACCATTATCGATCAAAACAAAATCACGAACTTGGGAAACATTGGTATGCTGTTTTTTTGGTACGTAACACTTTTATTTTAATGTTTTTAGACTTCCTAGGTGAACTCCTGTCTCTGTTATCTCCAAATAACATAAATTAAACGGAAATTCATTTAAACATGACGATATTTGTTTATTTTGTTTTGGTCAATATTTTCGATGGCTAGTATAAAGAGTATTGATACTTTAAATTTATAATGCATTTCGACTAACTTAGAATATTTCTTTTCAGGCTTGAGTAATGATACAGTAACTAAAATAAAAAAGGGCAAGTGCGAGTCGGACTCGCGCACTGAGGGTTCTGTACAAAACCTATGAAATCAATTCCCGAATTGAGTTACGAAGATTTTTCCGAATTGCAAACAATTTTTTTTGTGGCGGATCTACAAATTTACAATTTTCAGATTTTTCCCTGTACTTGTTCTATGATACCTTGATTTATGGAGGTCAACGTCACCCTAATTATGAACTTTGATTCCCTTGAGTATCGAAATATATGTTTTTTTTTGCGACATAAACGGCCGTATCTTTTTTTTCGTTAACTCAGAAGTCTGATTTTTTCACAACTTCAATAGACCGCAGATTTGAGTGTATGGTTTTAATTTTAACTCGATACCTCCAAGCGTTCTCGAGTTAAAGGGTCTTAACAGATAAATAGACGGACAACCAAGTGGTCCCAAAGATCTTATATACGAGATGGTCCCATACAGGCTAAATAGATTTTTTACGAAGCAACATTACAAATTCTGAAGTGTACTTTATTTTCATAGTCATTAAGTTCATATTTTTCATTGATTAGCAAAAGGGAAAAATGTACCGAGGAAGACAACGTGAAAGTGGTAGTGTGTCCCATTTTTACCTTTAAATTTAACTAGGGTAAACATAAACTTGCTGCTAGCTACAATATTCCAGTCAGTGATAATAGATCGATCCCAGTCAAAGTGATAGAACCATTTTCGTTGGAACTGGGTAAGTAGTCGTTGGTGGAACCTACCTAGGTAGGCAGTACAGCAGTTTCTTCACGCTATTTTCCTTTACCGGGTCGTGTTTGCATTTAAATGTTCATCATCATTACAATCGAAAGACGTCCACTGTTCCACATAGGCCTCCCCCAGGTGTCGCCACAATTAACGGTTTGTTACTGTTGTCATTGTCATTACGCAAAAACTTATAAACGGATGAATTTAATGATAAACGTTGCAATAATATAGCTTATAACCTATATTTTTGCTAAGTTTCATCACGTGAGCAAGTTCAATAAATAGGCTACTAATATTATAAATGCGAAAGTTTGTGAAGATGGATGGAGGTACTCGTATGTATGGATGTGTCGCGCAAAAACTACAAGACAGATGAACTTAATCATAAACATTTCAATAATATAGCACCTAAGCTACAACTTTGCAGTTTCATTAGGTGAGCAAATTCAGCCAATAGGATAATTTTTATTATAGGGTGAAGCCGCTGGAAGAAGCTAGTCTAACATAGTTTCAAAATATCAAGATTTAACAGTCGCACTATAATGACGTCACAATGTTGCTTACATAACAAAAACGATATTTATCTACAGCAGCGCCCTCAAATCCCACGATGGTTTACTTTCCGCACAGACTCTAGTATAAGTAAATAGGTTTTTCATTACTCATACTCTGAAAGTAGGTCTGAAGTTGCCTGAGGAGCGGGCTGAAAGTGATACTTTTCATCCCTAGGGAGTTTTACTTTACAACTGACAGCTGTCAAATTATTAAAAAAAAAACTAGTTCTATCTTCACATTTCTATTGAACCATGTTCCAATTTTCCATACAGCCAGTCATTCACAGCGCGATATAAAATTGAAATAACTTAAAGATAAGTATTAATTAAATAATATTATATTTAAAATGATTTAATTGTTCAACTATTTCTTTAAAATACTTTATTTATAAAAGAATACAATTAATTTCTAATTTTTCATTAATGAGGCTGAATAGCTGGCCGGTCACAGAAAAAAAAAAAACAATATGGCGGGAAAGTGGCAATCAGTCGTTGGTTTTTTCGAGTTTTGTTTACATTTCCGTACAACAGATATTTGTATTAACACGTTATGTTTATCAGATTAAAATAGTGATTTAACGCCTAATTTCATAAGAGAAGAGGCTAATGCAGTAGTGGAAAAAATCATAGGTACGACGACTCAGGTTTTATAAACGTTTTATTTTAATTTTACTTTCCTTGTATTCATAATGAAAAGCACAGTGCTTACCACGGGGTGAAAGTAACTAATTTAGTCCCTCAAATTAGCGACCTCGCTACGCTCGCCCGCCAACTCCTTCTCGGGACGAAATGAGTTACTTTCACCCCTAGTGTAACAATGTACTATTGAATTCACATATTCAATGCACACGATGTGTTCTAAATTCAATTTACTTTATTCTCTAATAAAAACGGCTTTTGCACTCAGATACCGAAGAGCAAAAATACTCTTTCCGAGATGGGGGGATGAAAAGGTTTTTTAAGTTTCACCTAGACAAATTATATGTCACCGGAAAATTGTAAACGCCGTAAGATTGTAAAATATCGCGAGAAATTTTAAACATTTTTTTTTCTGAAAAAGAAAAAATTGTTGATAGTTTATAGTGAAGATATGGTTGTATGACTTTGTATGTGATTTATCGTATACAAAATGATTATTTCATAATATGTATATCGAGAAATCATAATCTAATAAAGATTTGGACAGAGTTTGCAATTTTACGGTGACATAAAAGACCCGAAGAATATACGATTTCTATTTTTGCAATTTTTAATCCGTCAAAATGAATACAGGGCATTACATCAAATGCACTGTTATTTGTGTTTTCAAGTTTTTTCTATAATCACCAGAGATTTAACTTCTCAGCTACTCCATATAAATTTAAAGAATAATAATAATAAACATATATATTAAATACTTCAAAAGCATAGTCGATTGGTCCTATCGTATATTCACTAAAAAAAACTATTTATTAAATTAAAAATAGTTTATTTTTAACTATGACCACAAGACTACCAATTACATTGCCGTAGGCGGTCCCTTAGTTATCCCCATGTTGAATTCAAGGATTTCCTACAGTATGATATTGTCAGCCATCATAAGCGTCATAAGTCACAGGCTAGGCAACTCACTTGCATGCCAGTAGGCGGCTCGTTAGTGATCTTGATGCTGGACTCCAGGATGCCCTGCGGTATGATGTGCGCCGCCGCCGTGGCCGCGGGCTCAGCCGACATGAACAGTCGGAAGTTGTCGTGGCACCCGTTGGCGAAGCTCTCCATCTTCTTCTCTAGGCTTGGCAGCCATTTCTTTACTAAGTGGATGTTCTGGAAAATGATTTTAATATTATAATTTTTTTTATACTTGACCAAAATTGTTTTCCAAATGCATCATGCAGTTTGAATTATTTGCTTCAACTTTATCAAGAATGTCATAATCTATCACATTACTTGTCAGGATGAATGCTCTTCTATTGAAATAGTTAATAATGATCCTAAAAAACCCAAGGAAATTAAAAACCTGTCAGTACCTATCCTCTATTCGCAATAAGATTAAACATTTGAACAAACATTTTTTACTGTCCGTTCAACCGATTTTGACGTTTATTGCGTTGGTGGCATGACAAATGGTGGCTGCAGTAAATAGTTGGTATTGTAACCATTTTTTTTTTTGCTTCTAATGCCATCTTTGTGCGTACAGAATAAAAGTCAAAATCGGTTGAACAGACAGTGAAACAGGATAGTTTTAATGTCTAATCATATTGCGAATGAAGATATATTTAGTTTTATCAAGTTTATAAAAAGATTCTATCAGAACACAAAAAGGAGATTTGTTACCTGACACAAGGACACCATTATAACACTGTTAAAAAATAAATACAACATGATTTTGGGGTGACTGATATAGATAATTTAATACCTGCAACACCACCCAATGCCCATTCTGCAGACCCTCATCCATGGCCTGCTCAGCCACTACCTCCTGCCCCTGCCCCAGCGACACATTATGGAAGTTCCCGTTATCAGCAGTATACCCCATGATCTTGCCCAAAGCCTCCACGTCCTTCAACGGGTTGACACCAGGAGATAGAATGAAGAATATTGGTGTTGTTGAACTAGTCTCTTCGAAAGACTTGCTGAATTCGAGTGTTCTATTTTCTACATATTTTCCTCCCATTTTTTCTTCTATGTATGCTCTAGAAATGGCAGAGTGAAGATCATTTAGGTCAATGATTATGCAAATAAATCTGTGCATTACTTAGTTTTGCAGTTCCAAATGGAATTCTTGTTTGGTTTTTTTTTTAAATCCATTAGGAAACTAGCTCTCAGTTTATTTCGTACAATTGTTTTTTGTTTTTCCAAAATTTTTGACAGATTACTATAAATGCGAGCCTAATAATCAACGCTTTTAAAAGTTGTTATTAGCAGATGGAAGTAAAGTTTGAATTAAAATCCTTTCTAATGTCGTGAAAGGGCGACAAAGTATAACATAGTGACGCAGTGTTGCGTAGACTCATTGTATTCGAAAAAAATTTTTTTTGTTGTTTATTTCCTATAGCAGCAGTCTTTAACCTTTAAACCGTATCTTAATCTGCCTAAATTAATTGAGTATGTTAAAATATTCACAAAGTAAAATAAATAAAGTCCGCGTTAACAATTTTAACTCAAAATTTTCCTTGCATCAAAATGTACTTTTTTTTTTAAACTTACGCCACTGCATACGTCATCCTGTCTGGTCTCAAAGCCCTCAACATGCACATTCTTTGAAGAGCTGTTTTGTTTTTCCATTCCTGCAAAATTGATTTAATATTGAGTACTTATCAAAAAGTTGAAAATTCTCACAAACTTGAAAATTTCCTAATCCTATTATATTTTCGAAGCTTTATCCCTATCTCTAAGATGGGAAATTATCCAATGACTTCTTCCACTCTATGGCGGATCGGGAGGGCGTGTCAGACTTTAACTGACTAAAACCACATCTATGTTCCGTCTTTGCTTTGCGTCACGGGGCCCCGGGTTTCAACCCATCGCCTAATCTCTGAGTATTTAACAGGTAATATAATTTCTGCGATTTTAAACAAGCAAAGGTTAAAAATAGATTCATTTAAAATAAAGTAGCAACAAACCTGAGGAAACTTCTCCCTTTCAGGACACTCCACTTCTACAATCTTCTTCCATCTCTTAGGCGAGGTCTCTATATCTCTGTCCAAGTTCCTGAACTCTTCCTTACCAGCTAGAGAACAGATGCCGCCCCAGCTCTGGTTAGACAGGAAGTCTACTGGACTCGTCACATGAGGCTTTATGGGGAACCGGAGGAAGAAGTCTAGCTCCACTGATGATACTTCTTCACTCATTAGGAGCACCTAAGAGAAAGTGAGCTGGTTATTTAAGCTCTTTGTTTAGTAACTAGATGATAAATTAGCATAAATATGCAAATTATATCATCTTAATATCATTTGGATGACAGGTTACTATTTTGAAAGGGTCTAGTCTCATGCAGTTGCACTACCTTCAATCTGCAAAAGACGATGCAAAGTTCTACTGGATGCATACACTAGGTGCACAAAAATGGAGGTACTCAAAAAAATATATTGTGCCGAGCCCTAATATAATGGGATAAGGGCAAGTGAAGGTTAATGATGTTGATGACAGATTGAAATGCCAAACTTTTCTTTCTTTTTTTTTTGTTAAAAAACATTATCTGACACTAGATTTATTCCTGTATCATGGGTGCGTTCACAAACATGTAAATTCACATACAGAGATAGATGTAGTAGGCCATATAAATATTTTTTTCGTGCGAGGATCGAACCCGCGACACACAGCGCTGCAGCCGATTGCTTAAGGTAGCCTGTGTAGATACACGTTAAAGTATATCTGACAGGATTGCCTGTACAGTTGAGATTAACAGGTAAACCGAAGCGTGTATGTTGCATTGTGTAGGTTTCCACACTTGTGCAGGCAATCGAGAAAATATGAATGTCGATATTTTTGCCCGTTGGTATACCAGAGCAGTTTAACTGTACCATCAAAACTGAGCGTCTGAGGAAGTCGCATGCGCAAGCGTTGTGCAGTGACTGCAAGAGGTAAACCGATTAGCGTTACAGCGTCGAGATCTGCCGGACCATGGCTTCAACTGAGGGTTTGTATAGGTTTACCACTACGTGTAGGTATGTCCTCTACTCAGCTCGACCTTACCTCACAGGTGTAACTGTGCAGGCAAACCTGTGAGGAACCTAACGTGTTTGACCTTTAACCACTGCGCCAACCGTGCCGTCAAGATATCTAACCATATTTACACAAACACTTGATAATGAAGAGAGTAATGACCCTAGTAAAAGTTACTTACTTGAAACGTCATCTGTGAAGCAAATATAAGCTTGTCACACTCAAACAGTCCGCGAGAGGTGTACTGGTACACAGAGAAGCTGATGCAGTCGATGAGGTTCTTGATGCGAGCGGTGAGGCCCTCGGCAGGCTCGGCGCGCGATATCGCCTTTTGGAACACCACGCTGAACGCCTGGAAGTGATCATGGGATATGTAGCCATGATGATGAATTTAATAAATTATTGTAGAAATATCATTCAAATGATGGAGATAGCATAATCGTGCATATTGTACGTACTTATACGTATGGTATACAAATAAAGAGTGTGCAGTTATGGGTTTCATAGACTGGCCGCTCGGTGGCGGGGAAAGTCGGCCCTCAGTTGTGAGCTAGCCACCAAGCGTGTTGGACGTACCAAACCATAGAGACATAGTAATAAATATATTTAAAGTATTTTATTCTGAAATCCCACACATATATATTGTCAGAAAAATATATGCAATCTGACATCTCAATATCACATTTGTTCGTTCCAAATGTATTTTGTTATACATACATACATTACATCAGTTCCACACAATAGAAAATGATTCTGGTGAAGGGGCACAAAGCTAGAAGCTAGAGAATTTGTAGTGAAAAAATACTTAGAAGCGTATATTATCCGTTAAGAACCACAAAAACCGTCATCGACCTTGCTCTCAGGTAATAGGTGATGTGAACAATGCTGCGAGTAGAATCTCACCTTCAAAGAAAACTGGTAAATAGGATTGATAGTGTTAAGATCATTCAAAATGAAGTACAATAAGGACGCTCTGGCTGAAGCTGGACGATAGAACTCACGAGCTACGTCAATCTCTTTTGAGGTAATTTTCGCTTCAGCCACCTAAAACAACAAAACAAGAATATAATATTGCTGAAGCAAAAGACAAACACAAGAAATTTATACAAGGTGAAAAATTGTAGAAAATTCCTTAATATTGATGCTACTGTTCATAAAGTTTCTATACTCTATTCGCAATAAGACATTTAAACAAACCTCTTTTACTGTCAGTTCAACCGATTTTGACTTCTATTCCGTAGGCATAAGGATGGCATTAAAAGCAAAAACGTGGTACCAATACCAACTATTTACTGCAGCCGCCATTTACCATGTCACCAGCGCAATAAAAGTCAAAATCGGTTGAACGGACAGTAAAAAAGGTGTGTTTAAATCTTTAGTCTTGTTGCGAATGGAGAATCTTCTTCAAGCGTCCACCCTATAAGTTCGATGGAATTCAAATTGAAATCATCATTTTACTTCTTCTTATTCTTCTTTTCGTGTCGATGTACTCCCATCTCCCCCTGGCCGCGAATTGCAGTGACCAATCTGGAAATCTCTTAACCGACTGCGGACCCAGGCTGGCCGATGTAAAAACTATTTGGCAAAATGGGGCTTCCTCGATCAATCACTTAAGCAGTGCCAGTGTGGATCTGCTGCACAGGATATACACCATCTGTTGAGCTGTCCATCCTGCACTACCACCAGTAGTTTTCACGATCTATACGAGGCCAATAACAGAACCGTAGAGGTTGCCAAATACTGGTCAAAAAAACTTTAGTGAGAGCACAAGTCTTTGAAGACCTTCTATTGAAATTTACCTTTTTCTCAATATCAGCAGCAGTCCTTTTCGTAGTCTCCAAATTCTCCACCAAAGCTGTATCACCGAGGATATCATCACCGGCAGAAGACAAACGCGAAAGCAAATCATCTTCAAGCGATTTCAGCTGAATCTTGAACTGATTCTGCTGTTTCGTCAACTCTGCTTTCAGGTCTTCTAGATCTGGTCTCTCTGCTTTCACCACTTCTGCTAGAAGTTGGTCTTCAAGACCATCGCGTGTTACTGTGAAGTTGACTAGAGTCGTTTGGGCTTGCATCTCTGGCTTGTAATGTGGGTTTGCTAGCTTTGTGTGTAGGATTAATCTGAAGTTTGGACTGTATTCAACTTCTTTATCACCCATTTTGATTGCTCTGTAAAATTAGGAATTAATATTATTAGCTTAAACTTTATTAACAATGCCTGTCTTTGAGGTGGGAAATCATTTAATGACTTCTCTCGCTCCAGAGTGGAGAGAGCGTAACAGACTTTTACTGACTAAAATAACACCTATGTTCCTTCAGTTACCCTTTGCGTTACTAACGGCTGTTAACACAAAGGGCACACGAGTAACCATTTTAGAAGTCAATCATCATCTCTTTAAGGGAAGCGAGGAACACTACGCGCCCTCGAGAAATCAGGCTAGATCCGGAATGTTACCGGACAGCCTGACAGCGAGCTACCAGAGCTACCTACATTACTCATCGTTCACAAGCCTACGCCTACAGTGGCTAATAGTCGGGGTTGGAGTTTTGGCGGATGGGGCGTGAGGATGTCCGTACCCTCGTGCGTGAGGTCGCCTCCTTCGCTAGCATTACTGCTTCGCAGAAGGAGGCAACCTCCGCCCATTCCCCTTCGCTCTGGACTATTCTATATCAAGGATAGGATAGGATTTTTAATCGTACTTAATAATCATACCGTTTACAAATCTTACCTTCCCTTCTTAATGAGAGTCCTCCCAAGTAGTGGATCTAGTACAGGGTCCACAGTCTCGCCAATGTTTTCAAAGAGAACGGTTTCTCCCTTGATGATAGCTTTTTCTATCGTATCTAAATAGCCTCTTTGTCCTAACCTGATGACTCGCAGCTTATCACCGTACTTTTGTCTTATCCATTTTACACCTTGTAACTGAAAAGCACGGAACTTTGAAATTTACCTAAAGAGTTATTCAAAAAACAAGACCGAGTTGGATTCGCGCATTAGAATCGTTTAATATCTTTAACATGTTATTTTAAAACAAAATACTTCTAATCGGTTTTCCTGTAGGGACAATATTCCTTAATTAGTTTTTCAAAATATCAAGCGTATAGTTTCGGAGATATAGAGAGATTATGAAAGAAAATATTATAGACTCTCACAATAAACCCTTTCATTTGAAATATCGCATGGTACTGTTGCAAAATCTTGTTTAATTTTCACATTTATGCTATTAGAGTGATTTCACATCCATAATTTATTTATTTATATTACGTGCGTCCGTGTTTGGCTCACGGACGTTTTTTTTTGCTTTCAACTGACTCGGTCTAGAGTCAGATAGACAAACACACAAGTAATCCTATAAAGAATTTAATGTTTTCATTCGAACGTACCTAAAATAAACTTCCTAAATTAATTTTACATGATTTTTCTGCTTTTTTGCAACCCAATAATAAAAATAAAACAATATCAGAAGAATTCTAACCTGAGGATCAATCATGAGGGGCCAACGGTCAGAGTTAGACAGGATCGTAGCGTTTTCAGTGCTCATGCGGTCTGAAGGTAGACCTTCATTCTGCCACATCGCTATCGTCGTGTCGTCAGTCAGCATCGTCAGGGGATCCAGGCCTTCTGTTATTGGGATTGGAGGCTAAAATATAAAAATAGTCTCTTAATTAAAATTATAATCTCCACACAATACACAACATTTAAAATAATAAATGCACATCCTGAAAGAAGTAACCTGTTAAAATGACAGGCGTGCGAGCGAGAAAGAGGAATGGAGTTATACATCCTATCTACCTAACTCCATCCTTTTAACAGTTCTGTTTAGGTCGTTAAATGGACATCATTAAGAGCTTGTGGTAGAGCTTCTGAATCGGCTACTGAATCGATATCAGCAATTTTAAAATAAGTATTTTTTGAGTTTTTTTTTTTATAAATTCACGATTACGTCACTAGCGTGTTTGAACATCTTCCGTGATTTGATCAAATCACTTATTGAATTTACCAAATCTGTATTTTAATTCTATCTTTGCGACATATACATAGATACTAATACCGGTATCTATTTTTTTTTTAAACACTACCTAAGTGTTAAATAAAACAGAACTTAACTTACTTAATCTTGTAACATAATTTTCTAATTGGGGTGTATAACGGTGTGCATTATTCCTGTTACATGTTATATATATATTTGATATCAAGATATTAACAAAAAATAAAAACTAAGAATATAAACAAAATGAATATCTGAATATCACACGCATGATGATTAAAATACATACCTCTAAAGTCTTCAAGAAAACAAGCCAGTTCTTATGCATCAGGTCTAAACGAAACTGTTTAGTGAAGCAACCCACGTAAGATATGAAGGCACACACTAGTAGCACGTCCCCTGGCATTGTTGTGCCTTGTTGTACGAGACTGGAAGAAAAAGGCACAGCTTAAATTCATACTAATAATTCTTAGTATCGATACGAAATATTTACTTATCGACACTAAGAACTACACTACAAAAACTATACCAGATTACGCTAAATATTTAGATTACAAAAACCGGCCAAGAGCGTGTCGGGCCACGCTCAGTGTAGGGTTCCGTAGTTTCCCGTCCGTCACAATAAGTGTACCCACTAATGAGTTTAAAAAAATGCTTGCATATATGCAAGTTTGTAGTATAATCGTATATATACGATTATACTACAAACTTAGTCCAGAAATTATTTTGTACAACTTTTTTGTCTTTTTTGTACAAAAACTGTTCTTTCCATCAAGTTCAAAATAATTTTCCTAGAAAGTCCTTATAAAGAAATTAATGTAATGACTGTGCCTTCACAGTATATTTACGAGAATATTTTGTATGCCCATAAAAATATAGACATGTTTAAAAAATACAGTGATATTCATAATTTTAATACAAGAAACAAACATAAATTTGTAGTTCCTGCAACCAGGGTCAAAAAAATAGGGGGCTCATTTAGATACCAATGTATACACTTCTATAATAAACTTCCTAGTCATATTCAACAACTAAGCCTTAATAAGTTCAAATCATTTGTAAACAATTTGACATTGGAGACTATTTTTATTTTATTTTACAAATTGACGTGTATATTTTAAGTACTTAAAGTATTTTTTTTTTCTTTGACATAAATATTTACTTTGCTAAATATTATGTAAACTATTAATTTCCTTAGATTATTGTAAATGTGAGGACTATGTTGATTGCTTTTTCTTTTCTATTCAGTAATTTTAACGTATGTCTGGCAATTTGAGTATTTTCTGCGGCCTACCCAAATGTCCTTTCTTTGGTATTGTTCGTCAAGTCGTGGAGCTCCTTAGTAGTCCTAAGTTGAGCTTTTCGAATACTGACAAATGCTTACACTGATTGGACAGGTCCACTCAAATCTGTATGGTTCTTTCTTCAAAAGACCATCTCAGACAAATCTGCATGGTTCTCATGTGATTTGACCATTACATATTTACTGTATGGACTTTAAAAGAGACTTTGACCCCTGAGTTTGTTTCGGTGTTTCTTCTCAGGGTAGTCAGATAGGAAACACCGGCCTCATCTAGCATAAACTGACGAAAAAAAATTGACGTGTAAAAGTGTTTTTAAACCTATTTACAAAATAAATATCATTTATCATTTATCAAAGTTCTACTTTTCAGATTTTTTTCATATTTTCTAAACATATGGTTCAAAAGTTAGAAGGGGGGGGACACATTGTTTTTTACTTTTGGAGCGATTATTTCCGAAATTATTGACATTATCAAAAAATGATTTCAGTAAACCCCTATTCATTTTTAAATACCTATCCAACAATATATCACACGTTAGAGTTGAAATTAAAAAAAAAATCACTTTCCACTTTACATATAGGGGGGCTACCCTAATAAAACATTTTTTTCCAATTTTTATTTTACCACTTTGTCGGCGTGACTGTTAAACATATTGGTACCAAATTTCAGCTTTCTAGTGCTAACGGTCACGGAGATTAAGCGAGGACAGACAGACATGGCGAAACTATAAGGGTTCCTAGTTGACTACGGAACCCTAAAAATGATACATTAATCAAAAAAAAAAATGAGCTAATATAATAAACTCAACATAATTATATTATCTATTTTTTTTTTCTCTAGCAAAGTATTCATTTCAATCTTTGTTGCTTTAAAAAAAATAACATAGCCTTACACTAAGATTTACTATATCTTGGGTGCGTCCACATATTTATGTTAACTCACAGACACAAGACACACCACACATACACAGAGCTTACACATTCCGTGTGGAAATGGAACCCCTATTGCATCCAACCGTTCAACCACTGCGCCAAAAGTTCCATATTGGTATTATAATCTATTCCTAAAACAATCTTATAAAGCAAATTACTCAGAAACAGCTTCAGCCCATCGGACGTTTTCACTAGCAAGCCCGTTGACCAGCCTGTTAGCAAGTTGTATAGTTGCGTTAGTAGCATCCGCTTCCTTCTGACACTTCATCTTTTCTGCGACTGCCTTCTCGAAATCTGCCGTCAGTGCAGCCAGTTTCTCTTCTAGGGCCTATTGTAGAAGAAACAATGATATTATTAGCGATTGAAGAATTAGAAAATTACCAACCGACATTGAGTATACTTCACAGGAGAGTGATTTAAAGTAATTTTATTTCAGTTAAAAATGACGAAATAGTCGGATTTAGTTATTATTAACATCAAGGTAATAGTAGGTATCTAAATTGGACTTTTTTTAACAAACAAAATTTTTCTAAAAATTTTAAAATCAACGATTTTCATTCACTCAGTTACCGAACGTTAGTAACAAAAAAGCAGTAAGTAGCTGACGTCAGAATTCAATCATTTAGAAGTATATATGGTTTCCACTTAAGATTTTGGACTTGTCTAAAATGTAATCATAAGAGGCTGCTTTTCCACTCGCCCATCGTCAACATCGAGCATGGTTTAAAAGCTTGTTACTTAATCTAAAATCTTCTTTAAAATCTTATTTGAATAATAGACAGCAATTAGTGCAAATAAACGGTGTCAATTCGTCGGGATTGAATGTTGAAATGGGGGTGCCCCAAGGTTCAATTTTAGGTCCTTTTTTATTTTTAGTTTATATTAATGATTTACCCAATTTGTTGCAAAATAAACTTAATATGGTGTTGTTTGCTGACGACACTTCTTTGATTTTTAAGATAAATAGAAAGACTAACAATCTTGACAACGAAAATAGCGCCCTATTGCAGGTTCAAAACTGGTTCACCGCTAATAATCTGGTTCTAAATGGGAAAAAAACTAAATGCATAAGATTTTCCTTACCGAATGTCAAAAGTAGTGATTGTGACATTGTATTGAATAATGAAAAACTAGAATTTGTTGATAAAACGATTTTCCTGGGGATTACGCTTGACTCAAGGCTACAATGGGGTCCTCACTTAACATCTCTTGCAGGGCGGCTTAGCTCAGCTGCATATGCTGTTAGTAAAATCCGCCAATTTACGGATGTTGATACCGCTAGGCTAGTCTATTTTAGTTATTTTCATAGTGTCATGTCGTACGATATCTTACTATGGGGACGGGCTGCAGACATCGAGTCAATCTTTATATTACAGAAAAGAGCCATCAGAGCTATTTACAATCTCCGCCGGTGCGATTCTTTAAGGGAACTGTTTAAAGAAATTAACATAATGACGGTACCTTGTCAATATATCTATGAAAACATCATGTATGTTAGAAATCTTCATCTTTTTAGCAAAAGAGGCGATAGACATAATTATGTTACAAGAAATAGGGATCAATTAGTTCAACCAGGTTTCAGACTGGCTAAAGTGGCCTCTTCTTTCATGGGGTACTGTTTGAAATGTTATAATAAAATACCACCCCAAATATTAGAACTCAATGAAACGAAATTTAAATCTTGTATTAAACGCACACTATGCAGGCAAGCATATTATAAGTTGGAGGATTATATTCAAGATAAAAATGCTTGGCTCAATGCTGGTCCAGCTCCACTACCACTAGGGCGTACTAATTAGTTGATTAGTTGGAAACTAATATTATTATTTTTTAATTTGAAAGACAATTGCATTGTATAATGTAGAAGCACTTTTTTCAAGTTTGTGAATGTGAAGCACCATGGAGCATTTTTATTAGGTTACAACTTATTTTTTTTTTTTTTTGACATTACCAGCATGGCAGTTGAGAGTTTGTCATGCTCACTCAAATGTCTCGCTGTTGGTGGCACGTGTTATTGGGTCGTTCAGTTCCCTTCAAAATGGTTGAGCTGAGTAGGGCTGATGCACGCGTCATGTTCGTGAACGGGTGCCGTCAGATGGGACTGGTCATCTCTTAGCTGCCAGTGGCTTAATTCAGTTTCTATCTTTTAATTATTTTACATTTTTATTTCATTATCGACATTGTGCTCACATGATAGAAGCAACAAGTAATATGTAACCAAGCATTATATGTAACACATAATATGATTTAAAAGAGTGTCCATGGAGTTTCTTGCACGTTCTTCTCCATAGAGACCTACTCTTTGGAACGTGCAATTTAGCTTCACTCTTCTTGGACTGACCGACATTTGACTATTCAAAAGTGCCTGTAAATGGTCTATTTGAAATAAATGATTTGACTTTGACTTTGACTTTGACTCTAACACAATCCAACGCGATGTTTGACAAAAAGGCAACGCGAAAAAAGAGAGATAACGCCTGCAAACTCTGTTAGCATTCGGTAATTCCGTGATTTACTCGAATATTTTATAAAACTTGTTCCAGGAAATACGTGTTTTTCTTAAACCCTTGAAAGTTTTTAAAAACATTGTCATTATTTAGAATCTTGATAAAATTTGCTAGGCTTGTATATTTGTACTTTTTTGACTTTTTAATTTTTGAGTAAATTATTAAGTGTCAAAGTTCATGCAAAATAGCAAATTTTCAGAGATCTTAACTGGATTAGTTTTACACAAATTTATAAATTGATTTTAGTAGAAGCCTAGATAATGTCCACAAGATACTGTATTTCCAAAATATCTAATGAAAAATGTGTAATAACGTCATAATCGCGCAAGAGCAGTTGTATGAAAAACAGTGAAAATGCATGTCGAGATGAAATTGTTTGTAAATTTTAAAGTGCATATATAATACTTATAAGACGCGTATACTTAGTTACGTATCTGTCAATTTTGCTCTAAAGACTTTTTAACCGACTTCGAAAAAGAGGAGGTTATATTTTGGGCTGCATGTATTTTTTTATGAATTTCCACTAAGAGTCACAACTCAAACATAAAAACCGTTCTAAATTATAAAAACCGTTTATTTTTTACAGTTTTTAGTGTACTTTTTTACATTGAAATTTATTGTATGTTTTTGGAAAAAGTTTTTTTTTTTAAATAAAACTTTACGATTACTTACAGCTACTTGGCATTTGATAGACTTCAGTTTTTCAGTAGCAGCAGCCAACTCGGCGTTAGCAGCTTGCAGAGCTTTCCTTTTGGGCTCAACATCGCAGAACACTTCGTAGAACTTTATGATATTAATCACCCAAGCACAAAGACCAGCAGCTGCACCCGATTTTGATCTTATGAACTCTAGAAATATAGTAAAATTTTGCTTGGTAACTCTGAACTGGTTATTAAAAACGTATTAAAATTTCATCATCATCATTTCAGCCGAATATCGCCCACTGCTGGACATAAGCCTCCCCCAAGCGTCACCAGAACGACTGGTCCTGTGCGTCTTGCATTCATCGGATGCCCACGTCCCTCATCAGGTCATCGATCCAGTTTATGGGGAGCCTTCCGACGCTACGTCTTCTAGTATGCACAGTGAACTTACCCGGCTCAAATTCAGCGTCCTTCAAGTAAGGCTGAATAGCTTTGATGACATCAGGGTGAATATTTTCTTTGTCGTAATGTATCAGACACTCAAGGAAGACGTCTACTTTGGCCATTACAACCTGTAAAAGGTTATTACTTATATCGCTAAAAATTACTATCGACTTAAATTCTAGTGATAGACAAGCCCTTTCATGGCAACTATTTGTCAAAATATTAAAAAATTAAAACAAAAGTCCGTTGCATCGCTACATTGGCATTATGTCGTCTAACAGAACTATTTTAAAACATACAGCGCTATGATAGCTTTTAGAGGATACTTTTTTCGCGACCAAAATGTCTTAAGCGCCATAATTTTCATGGCACTTACGCGTTTCGTTCAACATAATGTAATGTTCAAGGTGTACGAACTACATTACACCTGAGTCGATTGAAGTGAGTGTTCGGCACGCGTAATCTAGTATGTATATATCTATGAAAATTACTTTATAACCATCAGTACTATTCAATAATGCACTTAACTCGTATGTATATAATATCTAACCTTGGCCGCTTTCCAGCTCCTATCCTTCGGTATCTTCCCGTTAGGAGCCATCAAGACCATGACAGCTGCAGTGACGTTGGTCACAGCTCCCGGCGGAGAACCGAAAGACTTCAACTCAGTAAGATTGGCTTTGTTCAGAGTATTCAAGGCTTCTTGAGCAGCTACTAACGCTGGTTCAGCTTTTATCAAATCTTCTTCACAATCTTTCTGTTTCTTTGATACTTCTTCCGCTATTACTGCTACTTTCTCTTCCTCCTCGTCGGCTGAAATATTATTAGTTAGGTTTTTGTTTCTTTTATATAGATGATATGATGGTTTTATTTTCTTTGAGTTTTCGTTTAAAAATATTTACTGTCGACGATACAGACAAAAGTGAGGTGTGGTAAGGTGTGCTCTAGAATTGTTTTAAGTACAAGCCTTTGGGGTAAAAAATTTGAATAACGTCATCACCATCTTTATCTTTTAACCTTTCGAATGTCTTAAGTTACACAGTCCGACATAAGGTAATTGTCTTTCTATTGTGTCTCTAATTACGACATTCAAAGAGTTAATCGAAAGACAATCACTGCTGGATATAGACCTCCACAACGTACTACAAAATCGAGCGGTCCTGTGAGTCTATCATAACATATTTTATAGTTTACTAGCTTATGCCAGCGGTTTCGTCCGCATTAACATCTAAAATTATCTCGAGGAGCATATACTCTCGGAATAAAAAGTATCATATCTCCTATTTCAGTACCAGTGTGTCAAGTTTCATACAAATTTATTCAGCTATTTGAGCTTGAAGGAGTAACAAACATAAAATTCTTCGCCATTGTATTATCTACATCGCCACTAATATAATAAAGAAGTAAAGTTCGTTTTTTTTTTGTTTGTAGGAGGTAATCTCTGAAAGTACTAGTTCCATTGCTAAAATTTTTTCACCGATAGAAAGCTGCTTTATTCCCGAGTGACATAGGCTATATTTAATGTACGCGGGCGCAGCCGAAGGCAAAAACTAGTATAGTATATAAAATGTGTGAACAAATTCTTACCGAGTGCCTTCTCGCTTTGTACTTTAGCAGTCTCAACGCCGACCATCTCAATAAGTTTGTCGGCCGCTTCATTCTTTTGATGTAACTCGATCTCTTGGACCGCTAATTTTTCTTTCAATGCGTCTACTTGGCAAGATGTGCTGGCAAGCTTTTCAAGACCATTTTCGAGCCTATAGAATAAAGAAAAAATTATTATATCAGAAACATGTCAGATGATTGAGAAATTATTGCATCCAAACAGATCTAAGGCAGGTGCCAGTTAAATTGAGAACAGCGGCCATAGAGCCTATACATTTATTGATATGCTTAATTTCAAAGCCATCTTGGATCGACATTTCATTATTTATTTTTCGGGTACCTTACTCAGAGATATTTGGAAAAGGCTTAATGTACTTTACTTTTAATTTATCTGGCACCTTGTATATGATGGATTACTAGATCGCTCATTCGTTCATAGTAAATATATAGTTTGTTTTTTTGAAGTGGGCAATCATCTAATGACTTCTTCCGCTCTTACAGGAGGGCGTGTCAGACTTTTATTGACTAAAACCACACCACATATTCTTTCAGTAGCCCTTTGCGTTCTAGGATCACGAGTAATCTTTTCAGAAGTCTTCTCATGGGCATCGACCTGGCTGGGCCTCTACGGTTTTGCAACATCTCTTTGAGGCACGCATGGAACGTGAGGTGGTGCGATCAACGACTCGGGCTCGGTCCAGACGGTTGCCAGATGGCCGGACGGCGAGTATTACTGGTCATCCGCAAGTTCGCGCCTAGTAGTAATACATACTAATACTTATTTGAGAAATCTAGCCTGTAACCTGTGACCTAGGATTACATACACTATTTAGTATTACATTCATACCTAACAATCTTAGCACGAAGTTCATCAGTCTTGTTATTGACCAGCTTGGCATACAAGCTGATCTGTTCTAGGTAACTCTTGGGTGTCGTGTAGTTGTATCTCCTCTCATTAGCTAGGTATGCTTTAGACATCGTATTCACTGAGGTATGGACGTATGCCATGAATCTTGATATCGAATCTCTGAGTGACACCTGAGAATTTATCGTCATACTAATTTATTATCTTTCACAAAAATAAATAACTGTAGGTATTTTTATTAAAAAACACTTTTTGAGACTAAATTAAAAAAGTTTGGCACTAAAGCAAGAGTTTTAGGACTGAAGCAAGAGTTTTTGGGACTGAAGCAAGAGTTTTCAGGCTTGAAACTAGAGTTTTTCAGACAGAAGCAAGAGTTTTGGGAATTAAGAGTTTTTGAGACTGATGCAAGAATTTTTGGGAATGAAGCAAGAATTGTCAATCCTAGAACATCATCAAATACACGCATATTATTTGTTACACAAAAAGGAATTTCCAATAATCCCAATCCCAATACAAAATTGACAACCTGTATTTTTTTAGGTGGGTAATCGTCAATTAAGAGGTTACATCGATCTAGTTCATGCGAGATGGTGTATCTAGTTGACTTTTCTTTACTAAAACCCATTCGTATTTCTTTAGCAGCCGTTTGCATTTCAGGGACGCCATGCTTATTTGTTAATTTTCTAGCTTAACTTGGTTGATTGTCCCAAGTTGGGCGCCAAAAGAATTTATTCGAAAAATATTCAAAGCATAATTATCATCTTGAAACAAAACAATAAATTTTAAGCATTTTTACCGGCAGATTATGCAGTTCCTCCAAAAATCTCATAGCTACTGATACCAGAGCTTCCTGAGGCCACTCATGGAACCAGTTGATGGACGTACAGTTTATTAGGGCAGGAAACTTTCTTGATCTCACTCTGAGGGTAGAACCGACGGGAGAGAAGCAGAGGACCACTTTGAGTTGTTTTCGAACTCTGTCTATGAAGAATTTCCAGCAGGTTTCTCTGGTGTCTGGTAGACCTGCACCTTTTACCTGAAATGTTAGACTTACTTAAGTTTAATGTTTATATCTTAGAACTTTTTGCAATACAAAATAAAGTTAGATGAGATGATTAGAGATATACTCTTTATTGTATACCAAAAATAAAATTACAATAAGAACTTAATGTTAATAGGGTGGCACAATGGGCGGTCTAAGCGGTGGGTTGGTTAAGTTTTCAGAAACCTAACTTTGAGTGTCACACACTGCGTTTAAAATCATAATTAAAGTAGCTAACGCGATTTCGTTAAAAGGGTCTTAAGGAAGTGTTTATTCTGCGAACTTTTGTTTGAACGCTGGATATTTGGGTAAACATGCCGTTCGAATTTGCACAGTCATTTCCTCTATGACCGTTCCGGTCCCACTAACCACTGCCCTGTATTTGTCCATCACACCGTTGTCGAAGATTACCGGTTGTGCTTAATATTTAAACCACTAACTAAACTATAATCTGGCTATGGTTATTATGTGTAGGACCTTTGAAAAAGTTGTCTACAGAGTAATGTGACACTTGGTTGAGTTACCATTTTGAACAGACTGCAGTTGAAACGAAGTATCGAGATTTCATCAGGTAAGTGGACTGTACCAAACCCGAGGCACTCCACCTCATCTCTCTTTGTAAGTTCGCATCTTATTACCAATCACTAGATTGCTCTAAATTGATTTACCTAAATTCAATTAATATTTCATGTTACAAATATTATTTGATATGCAAAAAATATTTACCTCATTCCTCACACCTGCAATAATATTCTCCATTTCATCATCAGGGAACAAATCAGCAACTTCACCAGAAGCCAATAAATCGTTGATAAGTACTAGAAACTGTTCGTTTGCAACTTGAGCGTCAGTCATCAAGAACATTATACCGACGTTCTTCAGACCAGTTTTTATGTACATCTGAGATAATTCATTCTAAAAATAAAACTTTTACTTTGAATGACTATATTCTTATTGGCTAAATTAATTATAAATATGTACCAGCAAATATTGATAAACATAGGTCTCACGTTGGGCGCCAGAACTGTTTTGGCGCCCAACAAGGGACCAACTTTTGAACTGCAAGAAACAAGAATGAGTTTTAATTTATTTTACTACATTCATCATAATAATTATGTTCTCAAATCCTATTACAATATGTCATCTAAAAAAGTTAATGTACCGTAATAAAAAAATATATTTTGCAATTATCATTAAAATTTTAAATACAATCTCCGGACCTTTGGATATGGTATCAATACAACAAATATATTTAAAACTCATTCTAGTTTCTTGCTTCAATTGTCCCAGGTTGGGCGCCAAATACTTTTGTCATCTAGTATGGGATTCTTCGTATTTTACCTTCAAGTCAGAAACTCCATATCCTTTCTTGAGCTGTATCTGTAAGACTTCTAAACTCGATATGAAAGCAGCCAGTCTAGACAGTGACTGCTTACCGGAACCTCCTACTCCCACCAGTAAAGCGCTACCTCTTGGACTCTCCAGGATACGAGAGATTCTGTAAACAAAAGTATGTAAGTTTCACAACGCTCACTTTAGAAGATCTTATTACGTTAAAACACTCATTATAACTGATTTTTACTATATGAATACAAATGATTGACTAGATGAATATAGTCCAGATTTCATTCTCTGGTATGTTATGTTACAATATTAAATCTCCCAAGCTACTGCAAAAAACCGAATCACTTTCAAAAAGTAGTCCTAGAAAACAAAATGAATAAATACCTGCAGATATGCATCATAGCGTCTTCAAACAGCACCAAGTTCATGGCAGCAATGAGATCGTTGTAGCTGGCCATGGCTTCAGTGAGCAACTTGTTCAGCTGTTCCCAGTTCATGATCGGCATGTACTTTGGTTCACCGATGCCGCCCGCGAAGTGGCAGTAGATGTTGGGACGTTCAAATACCACGCCTTCATCGATGTCCTAGGAGAGTTGGTAAATTTTGATGCAAATTAGAATTAGAATACAAACATTCGAAGGTACGTTTAATAGGTTGATCTCTCCCTCGGCTCATTAATTCCTTTTATAGGGAACTGAAAGGTGTGGTCATATTTTAAAAAGTGCTTCTGCTATTGTAATGAACTGTTTTCATTAAAATAGTGGCAGTAGATATTAGGACATTTAAATACGATGCCTTCATCGTTGTCCAAGGATGAATAGAATTTTTTTTTTGGAAATTGGAGTTCAAACGACAACAGGTGCATTTAAAAGGTAGGTCTCTCCCTCGGTATATTCATTCCTGTTATAGGTTATAACTGAAAATGTGGACATATTTTAAAAAGTGCTTCTGCCATCGAAATGAAAAATGCCCTAAAAATTAACTTTCCATACAAAATTATCAGCAGATGATCAAAATCGAGAACTTGGGAATTAGTTATGATATCCTTAATGAAAATTGTTCAACTCTATGAGCACAAGCAGTTTAAAAAAAAAGACCAAGACTTTTTCGTTGTACCCCGTCATGCCGGTCATTTACGTCACCAGTTACATTTACTTAAATTGATTAGGCCGATTACATTCATCTGCTTATCTACACTGACCGCCATCTCGAACATTGCATGATTATTTTTAGAGAAATAATTTCTACCTACTTACAATTATATTATTTAAAATTTTCATGAAAACGAGTTCAATTACCTCAAAATTCTTCTTGCAAAGATCCACTTGAACTTTCAGGAAAGCATCGATGTCCTTTTCCTCAGTCAGTTTATCGCCATACACACGACTTGTTTCGTGCAACCACAAGCGGAGTATGTCAGATGTGTTTTCTAAACATTCATTTGTACTGAACAAGAAACCCTGAAAAAATGATTGATCCTCTAAATTATTTTATACCACTGTAACCAAAACGTATAAACAGAAAGACAGATGCGGGAAACGACTTTGTTTTGTGCTATGTAGAGATAATTTAATAAATAATTATTAAGGTCACCTGAAATACGTTTGACAAATCTCTCAAGTTGAATATGTAATGGAATTTTATCGCAGTAGGTAAGAATACTTGAGATATTTTGTTATGAAGAGTTATTGTTGCACTTACAACATTCACTGAAAATAAATGAAACATTAAAATGATTTATGGAAAAGCAATTAAAATATATAGAATTTAATACAAAATTTGACTCACAAGACAACTTGGCAATTTGAGGATTAATCCTCAACTCCGGGTTAGCCAAATGCTGACTCAAGATAGAATGATAAATATTGTTGAGTGCGTCAGTATTAGGAAAACTGATGGCAAACACACAGAAATGCCTCTGTAACCTTGGATTTATAGTGAAACTGCCCGAAGTGGGATTCATACAAGACACGTACTGAGTATTGTGAATGTCTTTCAAAGACAATTTAGTTCTATCATACCAATGACCATAGTCCATATGCTGTCGAATTATTGTATGGGGTTGGACAGTCCCGTAAGTGTCCACCTCAGGCATATTTATGTCATCAATAAAGTAAATTAAAGTTTTGTTTCCAGGAGGTCCGTAGTTACGACCAGCTTTCTTTTCTAGAGGTTTCTCTAGAATTTTCTGAAGCATTTCTGACGTTGTGTAGAAGTTGAACGGTACGGATTGAATGGCGTAAGCTTCTGATAACCTGTAAAAATATAACAAAAATTATTAATAATAAAAACATAAGAACTACTTTTGTAGAGTCCTAAATAAAATTGTCCTCACCCTTGTAGCTTTTCGTTGACTAGAACAGTTTTGCCGGAGCCCGCGCTGCCTACTAACATTACCGGATGCTTATTCTTCATCAGCAAGTCCAGAAAGAACTTGACTCTTATCGTTTCAGCTGTTGGTACCAGCACGGCCTAAAAATAACAAAAAAAATCTCATATTGTACATAATTTTTTTTTTAACAAAGATCAAAACAATCTGCAATAGAAATCATAATGTTTGCTGTTGTCGGTGTTACCTGCAGTGGTATATCTGAGTCCAATTCAAACTTAGGTATCTTCTCTGTCCAAGGTGTGAACTGCTTTGTATCGTGATCTATATAGTAATCAAACACGGTGCCACCAGCGGGAAATTTAACATTCTTAAATTCATTATTCCACCATTTTGAAAATTCTGAAAAAATATAACTATAAAGTAAGAACTCGTAGCTCCATTTGAGTTCGAATCAATCTAATTTGCCGTCGACATACTAAGAAGTAGAACACTTAGATAATCAAAAATCAAAACATCAAACTAACGTAAGTACAGCATAAAAAATTAAATCTATTAAATATCTTTAGAAATAAAGAATCTGCTGCAACAAACGATGCAACTACTTTTCCGATTAACTAAAACTTAACTTACCAATCCTATAATCAACGCTGCCTTCATGGAACATGGCAGATCCAAACGCCCAAACACAAGCAAACACAAAGAATATATCATGCCACTCCTTTGGACATTCTGCCGGCGTGTTCTCAGGTACAAATAAACAGTTCAGTAGATGACACAGCATATGCACATGAGCCATATCCACTATAGGAGTGATCTTTTTGAAACGAGTCCTTACTGTTTCTAAGCAAGATGGAATGTATTTGTCAAAGAGTACAACTAGGTTGGACTTTTCCGCTGGTATCTTTCTTGTTTCTACCCAGCTTGTTACGTATCTGCAAATAAAGATTAGTCAAGTACGCACGAGATACACAAGTGTATACTCAATATTCTCATAGTCTAATGGAATGACTATTCGAAACCACCGGAGAAATATCAGGCGCAAGACCAAAGGCTTTGTGAGCTTTTCGAGGCATCGGAATGAAGAATAGCAATGTAGTGGACATGCCAAACTATTTATTAATCAACGCTTTGATAAAGTACGGCTATGATATGCTTTCTAAGAGTACGATAGCGATTGCCTAAGCTCTGACGTTCGCAAACTAAGTAGTTGGGTTTAGTGCAATAAGAGATATTAATAACGATTTAATTGAACATCTAAAAAATTTTAAGGTAAGAACAATAAAGACATCTACAAAAAAATCTTATTCAACTTACGGATTCCATCCTAAATCCTGTGAATTTATATATAAAATACCAGCCCTAGAAACCGTAGCTGGCGTAGCAGTGCGTAAGTTAGAAATCTCGAACATTAACCTCATCACTGGTGTCAAAGCTATTCGCTCGTTGCTAGCCAGCGTCAATATCTTATTATCATCCATGACAGTGTTCAGAGATTCAATCCACATCGGATCTATGTCACCATCAAGCACTATCCACTTTGGATTGTCACCAGGTAAATTAGCCTGATCCCTCATAATGACAGAAAATAAACCATCTTTCCATTCTCTTGTAGCTGGATTGATAATACCAAACAATTCGTCATTGGTCACTGCTTTGGGATTCAAATCGTTGAATATAGGTTTTTTCCTAACGTTCTGATAGGTTTTAAATAGTGTTTTCCAGACTTGAGTCTTCCCTGTACCAGCGTTACCAACTATGAACACTGAATGACGAACTTCTAGCAATTCTTCTAACTGCACCACTTTAAGAATGAAATTATCTTCTGGTTGTAAAGACAGATCCATAGCAGCTTGTTTGACTGTTCTTTCAAATTCCAGATCTCGTTTTCTTGGTACCTCTAGAGCGGGGAACAAGTCACCGATAAGTCCCATGAATACTGGCATGTCGTCTGTGACTATTTTTGGAATGTTGAAATCTCGTAGAGTTCTCATGAGGACTTCTTCTTCTGGTCTTCCTGGATCACCTCTCTACGGGGTAGAAAAGTCAGTTAAAAATTGTACCTTGTCATAACTTTCTTTATTGACATTTTTACTTCAAAAAATACACCCATTGATATTTTAAGTAGGCTGAAGTTAATACCTAATATTTGACTGGAAATGTAGAGGATGTAAACATAGATCTAGACATCAAAACATACTCATTACTTACCTTCAAAGACCCAGCGACAACAAGTACAGATTTAATAGCTCTTAGCCCCCAATCATAATGGTCCTGCTTTGACAGCAGCTCCTTACACAAAGTGTAAAGTGTGATAAACTTCCTCGCCAAAATTTTAGCTTCCTGAAACCCTTCAGCAACCAACATGATCTCACAAATCAGTTCAAAGTCAGGGACTACCATAGCACATGGTCTGAACAGAGCCTTCAGATTCTCAGGTAGTTCAGTACGACCGGCGTACCCTGGATTCATGGTGATGAAGATACCGACTGATGGTGTTAAGGATATCATTTCTCCCATGAAATTGAAAGTTTCTTTCTTGTCTCTGGAGAAAAGAAAAGTAATTTTAGATTTTCGTTTTGATACAACATAAATATGATAATATCTGATAATAAAACTATGGTGGTGAACGATGAGATATCGGGTGACGAAATTATTAAAGATATAATTAATAAATAAAAAAAACTCAAACAGCGACCTTAAATAAATTACGATAACGGCAGAAGGATGACGGCAATGAAGACAACAATCAAATCAATATATTCAAAACGTATATCCTTTTATATATTACCTGATAGCATCTTGAACAGACTTCACTTGCACAGCGACGACAGACAACACCTCAACTGAGATCCGGTTAAACTCATCAAAGCATCCCCAAGCGCCTGTCTGTGCGAGCCCTTTGTAGATGTTGCCGCAAGACTACGCAAAGTAACGCAATTTAGTAAAGAATAACATAGAAAATACGAGCTTTCCTTTTGATACTAGTGTCTGCCCGCGATTGCATCGGCGTGAAAAGTGTTTTATCATCAAAAAATAAAATTTTACTAGCGGATAGTATGCAATATACCAATCCATATCAGATTATAGTCTATTCAACTACGAAGTTTCGTCATAATCCGTTTTTGCGTGCTTTCACATTTATAATATTAAGTATGGAACTTGGATACATATACAAAATACACAAGAACGAGTTTAGTTTTGTCTTTGTTAGTAAACGACCTGATTGAATCTAGTAAAACTGTTTAGGGACAAAAGCAGTAAATCTAAGTAAGTTTTGCTTTTATCCGTTTAAGTTGAATTCTTAGTAAGAAATCTTGCGAATTTGAGTCATACAATCAGCTGGAGCATTGTATCATAAAGGATTGCAAATTGGAACACGTTACAGCAGACAATATTATCCAACAAGACAAAGTTACGTTTTACTGCCACTATAAAAGGAGAAACTGCCTGACTAACGTATCAACACACAGCCGAAAATACAAAGACTGGGAGACTGAAATGGTACACAAGCTTCCTTTAATTATGTAGGCGAGTACAAGAGAGGATTTCTTAAAACTCATCCAGTAGAGAGATAATAAGGAGGTCCAAATTTAGAATGGAGAAATCTTCTTTCACGCGGGCAGCCGCTTGCAGAAGCTAGTTGAGTATATTTTCATGTAACACAATTGATTGTCTTAAATTACCTGATAGTCCATCTGCTCAGAGCAGTTGAAGACATACACCATGATGCCCAGAGCTCTACCCAAATCTTTCGTGGTTTCCGTTTTGCCGGTACCTGCTGGGCCTGCAGGACCTCCGCCCATGATAAGATGTAGAGACTGAAAATAAGATAATATTGAGCGAAATAGTAGAAGCCTTCAAGGGGGATGATTAAGAACAGTATTTTAATGAAAATGACGAGACAAATCATTTGAAATCCAAACCCAGTCATTAGAAGAAACTTTAAACATAGAAGTTAAAAATAGAGTCTCACCTGAGTCAGTGTGATGTAGCATCGATCAGTCAAAGGCGTGATGACAAGCCTCGGAGTGTTGCCCAAATACTCATAACTATACGTAAACTGAGCATCACAGATGTTTGCAAAGCAATGGTATTCCTTCTCACCCCATCTAAAAACAAATATTACCTACTCATTATAATAATAGATTATTGTTAGTAATAGATTTGTAAGTTCATTAGTTTGGTGGTTCTCGGACAGTTCCGATCTTTAGTATTTGTGCGGGATTTCTACGCAAACCATGTCCCATCTATCATCTAGCGTCACAGTTTTCACGTTATATTATTATTATTATTTATTATAGTATTCGGGCGAAGCCTGGAGTTAAATAATTGAAAAAAAAAAAATACAATTTTTGCAAATCGACGTCTTAAGTGAAATTATAGAGATTGCTCTGTGCGATAAGGCTGCCCTTTATACACTTTTTTTTTGTGTATTATGTTTATCCTGTCCACATTATGATGTATACAATAAAGTATGTAATAAATAAATATGTACAAGTCTCCCTCAAAATTAGCTTCTACAACCAATCCAGAGTTTCTCAAATCCCGTAATAACCCTACAAAGTATCATTACATTACTAGCTAGGTATGTGACGAATAATGAAAACCCAATTTATATTTTACTTCAACTATTAGCTACAAAGTAAGATCATAACACAAGTGGGTATAAAACCTTGTTCTTAATTGGCATTAAACTGGAATTAATGTAAGATTTGATGAATGATAGTGATTTATGCTGCATAGTTTTCACTTCGAAGCGCAACGTTATAAAACACAGATTGTTGTGTATTTTGTATAAGAATTGAACACATTACATGTAGGTATAATGGATTTAAATCTTATTTAAATGGTTCTACGCAGAAGGTTTTACTGAATAGGAAACGAAATGCTTTAAGAGGACAAGTCGAATTTATATAGCGATTTGGGTTAAGTAAAATTAGGTACTGAAATGATCTATTAAAGGTGAAAAATATTTTTTTTTTAATCTTTGTGATAGAAAATGAGTCAAATATAAAATAATTTTATGAAAGGGAAAAATTAATTAACTTTCTAGTTTACTAGAAAGTACAGTTAATTCTACTATAGCCCCATCACCTGTGTCGAAGTTGAGACTGCCACATGAACGCCGATCCTGCTTCCACCTTCGCTTGAATCATCTTACTCACAACATCTCGTGAATGTACATCTATAGTACAAATTGTCATGATTTTCTGTCTGTCTTGCTTTGTTAACTCCCCAATTAGTAAAGAAATCAAAGTACTGAGCTGGGATAACTGCTTCTTGTAATAATCTTTCAAAGCATTGTCATATCCTTCTTCAAGTCTCGCAAAAGCCATATTGACTTCAGTAGTCCACCATATTTGAGAACCGCATAGCGCGACTTGGGCCATGAAATCGAATAGCCATTGTTCTCTCGGCTTTTCCTCGTAAGATACCATTGATTCTCCGAAATAGTGTCGGATGGTAGATCTCATCATGTCTTGTAATCTGTTTAGCCAGATTTCGACCTGAAATGTAATGGTATAAAATTATAATATTTTACTTTGATCTATTTCACAAAAGTTTTAAACCAACAAGGTTGATAATGAACATTTAATATCTATGTAATTTATGTATGCTTTATATGTTGTCTCTTTATTAAGACAATTTATCTGGCTTTCCATTGATTATAATTTAATTTAATATACTTTTTTACACTACAAAGTCTTTCTTTTAAATCAATAAAATGTTATTTTTGGACTTACAGCACCGGTACAATCGCAACTTCCATGAAACGGAACGAGCTCTCCATCTTTGGCTATCATTCCAGATGCCACTTTCTCTCCTGCTTTCTGATCATCTATGAACTTCAGCTTAGCAATCGAATCAAAAAGTTTCGTTAAATGCCTGGAATCGTAAATATTATTGTTTACAATTACACTATTATTATACGAGTCAAGCCACATCTGTAATCTATATAGCTTACCTGATAACTAAATCAGCTTGGTTCCCGTTAGATAAAATATCCAACAGATCAGCAGAGGACACAAAATAGAACCTTGGGAACGCCAATCTCTTAGTTTCCAAATACTCTGCTAAAGCCTTCTCACAAATAATAAGGTCTTGCTGTATACTGTCCAAATGTTCCACCAAGCCTTCTTTGTTAGTACCTTTCACTACATTTGGAGTTTTAGCCATTTCTGTGGACAATATCTAGAAAAAATATACCACACTGTACTTATTTTGACCTCTCACAAATGTTATTATTTTATTATTGAACTTGCTTACTTTGAATTCAGCATCAATTCTATCAAATCTAGCTGAATCCTCCGGAAGCTGTTTCCTGATGTCCTCTGAACTCATAAAAATGCTCTCCAAATGTGTCCAAGTCCTTTGCACTTCAAACCACACAGTAATCACTTGGTCTGCAATGGACAGTTTCTGTTGCCAACCTGACACTTCTTCTAAGAAATATGCTATGAATTTTGACGTTATCAAGTTTTGCAGTTGGACCTAAAACAACATTGTTCAAATATATGTTTAAATCAAAAGCAAGATAATTATTATTTTATTAGTAATTTCAATCGACTATAGTCACCTGATTCTCTTCTAGCGTCTCAATAAGCTCTTCACTAGCCCTCAACAATGTACACCCAGTCCGTGAATGTACCTCTTGTTCAAACTCTAAATGACTCCAAGTCGTATGCAAATCTTTTAGTACCTTCTCCATTGACATTTCTTTTACGGCTTTGTCTACTATATTCTTCACTTCTTCCTCGCATTCGTGTAAGTTCAGGGCAAGTAAATCAGCTAGCGTTGTATTCATATCCATTACAATTCTTACCTGTATTATTATAACAATATTAAAACAACAATCTCAAACAAGTCAAAAAGAATGATTATTTAAATTTACATAATGAATAAAGTATTAACATTACGTCTAAAAATGTTAAGTTTTAATTTGAAGTGTATTGTTTAACTCATGTTAAATACTTACGTAAGTGTGAATTTCTTGAAGACAAGAATTAAATATTTAATTTATGTGAAATACAAACTAGCATAGATATGACACAAATTCATACGCGCTAATACGAAGCAGTGTATTAAAAAAAGACAAGTGAAGATGTCGAAGGTGACAAAGTAAATATTGAAAATAATGGAACAAACATATCTTTGGTTGTTATTAAAAACAAAAAATAATATATACACTATACACACCGCGGTATTGTTATACTTACAGTGAGTTCACGTGGTAATGCTGCTAAGCTCTGTGAATCACAAACATATTTACATTCGCATAACAATTCATTCGATGCATACTTTAAACATTGACGTTGTATGATACAAAACTTAGGCAATCATAAACTGTACAGTTATGTGAACATTTCATCCAAAGCAAATGCATGCCGCATTCAAACGGAGAGTTACCATCACCATTCATAAAAAAATTCTGTACCTGCAGGTATACTTTATATAATTATTAACTAAATCATCATTTGACTATAGCAATATATAAAGCTATCTTTTCCAATAGAATCAAGTCTACAAACATTCCTACCAAATGGAATAGTAACTCCAAACGAACATGCAAAATGCATAAGTAAAAAATTTCAAACCCATCAGCTGAATCGCAATCCGAACTCGAAGGTGCTAACACAACATTTATGTTTTATTTACATCATTTTAGTTATTGTTTATTTATATACAATTCAGTTTATTATTTAATTTTGCCCGTATGTTACTAAGTTCACCTTTGTTGTACTCATGAGTTGGTCCCAATGCCTTTCTCTGATTGCTGGGTTTTGAAGCTCCCCAACTGCTCGTAAAGATGTAAGCATATTCTTTACTGTTGCTTCTAAGGTTATGTATGTATCCCAACTATAAACAAATAATTTTAGCGTATTATTTTCCTAATATGCAATTTTCTTGATATCTCCTGTTGTGGCTTTAACTTACCCTCTCATTTCCTTGTCAAGTAATCTGATCTCTTTGGCAAACTTTTTACATTCAATATCCATATTTTCAACGTCAATTTTACGCCAAGGAGTGGTTTTCCAGTCTTCTATGCTCGTTCTTACTATATGAACGTAATCCCAAAGTTGCTAAAATGTATTATAACACCATTAATTCCCTTTTTCATTAAATTAAAATTTAGCTTTCCGATCCTAGCTCATTATAATTATATAACTCTTTGTCATTTGCATTTAGAGGTATCTTACCTTTAACATCCTCAATTCCTTCCTGCATTGTTTCAGCAGCTTGAACTCTGGAACATTTACTTCAAATAAGGATCCAGACTCCTGTATCCCTCTCATCTCTTCCTCTAAGAACAGAAGTTCATAGTCGACTCTTGACATCACTTCGTAAGGATCTCCACAATCGTATTTGAAGAACTGAAAAAAAAAAAACGAATATGTACATATACTTTTACAATATATACAATAGTAAAAAAGAAAACCTATTTTTTAGTCAAAAATAAAATTTTACCAATATTAGAGGAATTAAATTCTAGAGAATTATTATAATATATTATATTACCTCATATCTCTTAAACACTTCTCTATAGTATGTGACATGACTATCAAAAGTGGATATCTTCTTCCTTATACCGGACACTTCAGCCGCTTGCAGTGGTGCCACTTGTTGTTTCACTGTTAACGCCAACTTCTTTGTAGCTTGCCATTGTTCTGGCAGTTCCTAAGAAAAAGGTATAATTATTTTCAACAGTCTTTTAAAATCAAAGTAAACATACTGAGTCATCGTATAGTTAGAGGTCAATAAATATTTGAGGTAATACCGAAATTATTTTAAAAATTATGGAAAATAATGAAGCACTAAAAGTACGGATTTATATGTTAAAAATATACATATATAAATTATATCGAAGTTGTCATGCATATTTAAATAATAACAATATTTTTAAAGGTGAAAGTTTACAAGCATGCATGTTTATTATTTCTTCGTGCTCAAACGACTAAACTGATTTGGATGTTTATCACGCGGGTAGACCAAATGCTATAATAGCTCCTTTTATTTCGGAAGTAAGTTCCCTTATGCCGATTTTCTTCTTTTACAAAGGTAAAGCTGCTGGCAGCAGTTTATTATAATTGCAACTTAATTAACTTCACAAAAAAAAAAAATCTACGTTTACCTGCAGCAACACATTGACTTCTTCAGGTATATCCATGTCGTAGAACTTCAGCAACTCAATGGTCTCAGTAAGCGGTTGGAACATGTCGTCTGTGGTAACTGTCCGATCTTTGACATGCATGAGATAACCCATTATTCTGACTAGAGCTTCGTAGTCTCCTTCTGGTACTGGTTGAAGTAAGCCTGAGGGAGATAATTTGTTATTATTGCATTTTTAGAGAAGTTTATCACTCTAATGAATAGAAAATAGGCAACAGGTTTTTTTTTTTTTTTTTTTTTTCGATGGGAGAAATCATCTTATGACAACCCCCGCTCTTGGGCGGAGCGGGAGATAGTGTCAGACTCTTACTGACTAAAAAACCCATCCCGTTCCTTCAAGCCTTCATACCGGGGCTCGAGCGCCCTTTCGGATTACCCTGGCCCCAGTAGGCTTCGACCCGGCTGGGCCCCTGCTGTTGCTGACAACTCCTTGAGACGCGCGGGAACAGCGCGCGCCGTCGACGACTTGGGCTTGGTCCGGACGGTTACCGGACGGCCGGACAGCGAGCTACCCATTGCTCACTGTCCGCAAGCCCGCGCCTACGGTGGGTAGGCAACAGGTTCAAATTTATAATATGATGTTGTTTAATTTTGGTGACAAACATTTTGGCAATTTATCGATATCTCCCTAGCCCTTTCCCAATAAGCTTGGGGTCGGTTCCAGTCTAAACGGATTGGACTGAATACTCGTGTTTCAAATGGAACGACTACCAATCAGACCTGCACAACCCAGGTACTGGGCAATACAAAGTATCGTGTCGTCAGTCAAAATGTCCAATTAATTTAAGAAAAAAATAGCATAATTATAATGTATTGGATAGTATACCTATAGTACATATTATTTGACTGTGAAAACACGAAAAAACATAAGTACAGAAAGTGGTTTTGAGATTATTGTATTGCCCTGTTCTACTAGAATTAGATAGCTTACCTTCATCAGCATCGCGAATGAAGTTGCCCAAGTCACTGAGACTGCACGTAACTTTGTTGACCAAATGCTCTTTGTACATGTTGCCCCATTTCCTCACCGTATTCAGAAGAGCTTGTCTAAATGGTCGAATATCCACCTAATGAAAAAATAATATTATGCCATTTTAGGAGAACATATCTTGTAAGATTATCGATTTTGATTAAATCAGGCCTTGATGGCAAAATTAAACTAAGTGATTTTTATTTATTACCACTTCTTATTTACCTGGAACCAGTTACTAAAGATTTTGTAAGGCTCCATATCTTCAATTTCCATGAACAAATTCTCATAGTGATCAATTTGCTCTCTAAAACCTTCCATTTTGGGTTCACAAGGCACTGGAGCCTCTCCTTCTACTCTGTCCTTTTCTTCTAAAGCAAGCTTATCAACTTCATCAGGGGTTAATATTCTACCGTATGTAAGGAATATTTCCATTACAGCATCTCTTTCTTCAAGCCATAAGTAGGAGTAGTTCTCGAATGTTTTACAAAATTCGTTTGCATCTTCAATTACCTGAAAAATATAAATCAAAATATACATAATCTTTCAGTTTCTATACTCTTATTTATACATTACAATCTTCAGGATATCAAACTTATTTTACCTTTTCTATACCATTCAAAATTTCTTCTTTCATCTCAATAACATCATCGCTGCCAATGATTTCCTTTTCATACGTTTGATCTCTCTGTTTATCAATACGTTCAATCAAGACTGCCATATTCATGACATCATCAATAAGACCTTTGATTAATGCTGTGAATCCTTTCGGATCATTTGGGTCTAAACTTGGAGCGAAAACAATATCTGGGTCGAGGAGTTCCATTTGAGCTTCAAACAAGGGAGCCAATTTGTTCTTAGGATTCATGTGTTCTGATATGTAGCCCAAACTGTAATACAGAATAAAATAAGTTACATTATTTATTTTTTATTTGCCTATACAATGTAGAGAGACTTTGATACGACAATAATAAATAATGGTATAATCTACTATAATTTTAAATGACATTATATTGACGGTTGGACTATTTTCTAAGGCATCTTAGATACAACAATCATTTACGTCTGCATTTTTAAGTTTAATTTCATATCAATATCCTATAATTCTATAGGGTTTACCTGCAAGCAATTGTCTTGAATAGTGCTTCTTCCAACAAAGCATCAATAAAAGCAACATAGTTCATCCAGATCTCACTATTCTGGTTATCCTGCATGTTGAACAGTTGCATGTTTTCGTTCAACAACTCATTGATTCGATTTGCTGTACTCATTATATCACTGTAACGTTTGGCTTTTTTGTCTGGACGGTCTTCCAAATTCAACAATGTATCCTGTAAATAACAACATAGGTACAAGTTAGTTACCAAATTGTTTTTCCATAAGGTTTTCAGGATCTATAAAAAGTAGCCTACCTTCTTGCCCTCTTTTCTTTCAAACAAAGGTTGCACCGACCAGTCCTTCATAGTTTCTTTGATTTCTACTAAGTTGTCTTGTATTTTCGACATCCTTTCGAATAGATTACCCACTAATCTATGTAGTTCTTGCAAATAATTCCATAAATCTGAAGAAAAACCATTGCATTTGAAAAACAATTCTTTAAAAATAAGTTCATAAAAAAACACATTTTTTCGATATTAAAAGATAAAAAACGTAAAAATCACATCAAAATTAATATTAACTATGTATAAGCAATTGAAAAGCAGTAGCAGTCACCATCAGAATTCCAATTTAGTTTGTTCTGTGCCATTTCGATTCTCTGGTCAATTGCCTTTATCTCATCTTCCACTAAATCGAATTCAACTTTCTGACTATTCTTCCTTATCTGGTTATACCAATCTATGGTTATGCCCAAGTTGATCCGGTACTGTCTGTAAGTTTCTTGCTTCTCGAATATAGCTAAACCATCTTGTGGTAGCAAGTCTTTATAGTCTTCGTTTGAACGTAAATGATGAACTTCTTTTAGAATGTCTAGGAGCTGAAAGCAAAGGTTTTAATATATATGTTTTTAAATTTTAGTAGCTAATATATATCATCTCTTTTATTATATGTTCAAACCATTTCATTAACAACTTGTAATCATACCATTGGATGGAAATTCAACACGAGATCGCATCCTTGTCGTGCAAGAATCATGTTGTTAGTTGTTTCTTCAATAATCTTCGAAACAGTTAATGTCCAATCATGGAAATATTTCTTCTTGAAGGCGTTGATTTTCTCAATCAATTCCTCATGTCTTATGAAGATTTTCTTCGCTTCATCCGTACCCTTTATCCTGATATTTGAGAAAATACTATCAAATATGCACGTTTTATGAAAATTAGAGATTTATAAAGCAATAAATGCATAAGATAAATTCAAAAGTGCAAAAAGAAACTACAGAGGCAAAATCTGTGATGGCCCAAAAACTACAAAATCCAGAAACATGAAACCTTATAAGATGGGATATGGTAAAGAGTACGGATGAATGTAAGCCAGATAATCAGCTTTCGCAATTTGCCCCACCCAGGCTGACTTACGGGTGCGGCAAATTGCGAAAGCTAGCTATAGGCTTGGTTATCCTCGCAGCTAGCGTGCTCATGTACAGAAGACCACCGGCGACCGGAGGCAGGTAGGCATCCACTTCCATCATGCCGTACTTCTCCAGGCGGTTGCTTTGTTCAACGAACAGTTCCTGAAAGATTGTCTTTGTTGCATCCAACTTTAACTGTCCAATATACACTGTTATCCAAATTGTATCTCAAATCACTACATTTTCTTTAGTGTAAACAATACATTCTAATATAACCAAATCATTTCAAGTGGTAGCAGCAGGAAAAAAAGACCTTACTTCGCAAGTATTAATTTCTTCTTCGAGCATCACAATGATCTCGACATATTTCGCCGTAAATTCATTTCTAATCAAAGGTCGATCCAAGACCGATCCTACAACGTCGATCAGCTGAAACCGAAAAATTATTGTTACAGATTAATGATATTCGTGCAATAACTCGATTAATTGTGTAATTGAGAGTTTTCATTGTATAATCTAATACAGACATGCAATCTTATTACCTTGAAAATAGATTCTAATGTCGTGCAATTATCGAACGATTCAACCAAAACAGTTGAAAGTTTGAGATCCAAATCGATTATGTTCTCTTGAAAGTCTTTGAAGTCAACATTGAATGTATCATCATCTGGATCTAGGACGTCATATGACTTTGATGCAAAACCCGTGAAGTAAGCGTCAAATTCTGACGATATCTCTCTAATTTGTCCACCAAGAACCCTTCCTTTCATTCCACCAATCTCAATCTTCTCCAATTTTTGAAATTCCAATACCGTTTTGAAGAACCATTGTATAGTGTTAAGCCTATCCAAAAATCTGTTGAGTCTTTCAAACACAACGTTGGGATGGAAGGTCCAGGGTATCACTCGTCTATCCACAAAGTATTTCCCCAGGTTCTCTTTAAAATATTCGAAGGTACCTTGGAATTTCTTCATGATGTCTATTGTGCATTGAATTCGTTGTGTTGCTTCGTCTATATCGCTATGGAATAACGTGGTTGGGTCGAGACATTTTTTGGCCTAAAATGGTAATAACATACGTTTAATTAGTAGACTACATTTTGTGGTAGAGTCAAACGAAATTTTTTAGCTATATTTACTCGTATCACTTTAATAACCCCTTAGCGCTTCTGCTCGATATTTGTAAGATTTGACAGAAAAAGGTCGATATCCAAATTTTAGACTTCTGCGTCAAAAGCCACATCTCAAGCTGCAAAAGTTAGCTCTATTATGTAAGCAGTTCCCGCGTGTTTTGGGCCTTCGTGATAAGTCGAGAGTTCGTAAATCGTGAATTTATGAACTCCGCATCTATTTTCGTTGTTCGTGAACATCCAAAATTAATAATTCATTTGTTTTACTACAAAATATCTAGGGACATCATTTCGACAATATCGCGAGCTGGTACCAGTTTAGTTTGCGCACAAAGTTTATGTAGGGACCTAACTAGCTATCTGGCATAAATAATATTGAAGAATTAACTAGACCTACGCAATCTCAGTAAACGCAATGTAGTCCATACATGTAAGCATTTAAATATTGAGCAAATTTTACTTAGCCCACAGTACATTCAGATTATGGGTTTACCTACTTAAGAGTTAAACTATTCAAGAATGTGAACTATTTTGGCGATAAAACTTCGACTGTTTAGGCATTATTAAATCCCAGATACTTAGATTAACATAGATATGATTTTCGTTAATTAAACAGTAGGTAGGTAAGTTAAATATCTTTGTCGATAAAATTGATTGGACTAAATCAAGCCACGATTAGCTATTTAACAGGTCGTCGTAATCTAGTCTAATTAACACTACCTTAAACAGTATTTCCGAGTAATCGATTTGTAAATTGCATTACAAGTTACAAATCAAGGAGCCAACTTTGGTATGATGACCTACGAAGACTCAGTAGATATGTTCGCATGTGAATTAAACCACCTGATATGTTGTCAGTCAGCACAATGAATGATTGGCAGTACATTTACTCACATCGCACCGCTCTCTAAGCTTGACTACATATGTACATACCAACATTACTTATATGAAGTTGTAATTTGCGTAGAAAACTAAATTGCCTAATCTCTAAATTATGGCAAAATTTTCTTACTTCTCATACTATGTTTCCACAATAAAAAAAGGAAACTTATTAAGGAGCATATTAGGCAAAAATACACTAATTCCCGCATCTGTATCGTACTTCGGGATTGTCAATATTGGGACTTTACCATAGAAATATAAAAAAATCTATGGACTTTACCTATGCCGATTTATAAAACGAGTCACTTTCAGCAGTTTAAATAAACTTTACCTATATCTGAAGCGTAGCTACTGTTATTTTTTTGAATACTTTTGTTCATTTATTTCTTTGATTTTTTTAATTTCATGGGTCGCGAAGAAACAAACGAATAACTAATTTTGAAAAAGATAACATGCCATAAATATAAAGTTTATTATGGACTTAAAGAATGTCAATCCGAAGGTTTCAGGTAAGTGTGCAGTATAAAAACCATTCCTAGGTAGCTTTCTGATGGCAATAATATAACTATAGCTAAGAATTACCTGATAAATCAGCAAATTGGATATCTGCTTCAACAGCACAATGAGTTTAGAAGAGTTGCAGTAATACTTAGAGTCTCTCCAAATCATACAGATGACGTGAAACAGGGGTCGGAACAATGGCTGACATTCCATGAAGTCTATCTCCTCTATACCCTGGAAGTGCTTCTCTAGTGTTCGTAGATAAAGGTCTATTTCTTTGGCTTCGGCCAGTGCTGTAATTTAATGTTATTTCGGTAATTTTAGGGGTTTATTTTATAGTGCTGCATATTTTATTATATATTATTTTAGGTTGACTATAAGCAAGTATAATACACCTCCTAGTGGGACGTTCATTTTTTATTCACAAACGCATGTTCTTAAAAAACACGCACTCAAGAAGTTTTTCTTACAACATGCATCAAGAGAGTATAATCTTGCATACAAACCTGAGACGATATTCTTGAAGAGTCTGCTGAAGCAAGGGTAGTAGGCTGACGTCGTCTTCTCCAGGATCACAGCCATGCATCTCACTCTTTCAGTGCGTAGCTGATCGTAAATGTAGTTCAAGTTACGAAGTCTGGATTTCCAAAACGCCAGTTCTGTAGTAAAATGCGTTGTACGTAAGGACTATTTTTAGTTTTCAATATAATGTTTATATTTTTAAGAATCACTTTTAATAAACTAATGCGATTCGCCATCAACGATTGCACCGCTGCTTACGTAACATCAGGTGGGATCGCAGTTAAGCACTGGTAAGGCATTCAGAAAAGCTTTACTTTCCACAGCACAGAATGGCTTATAAGAGATGGGGCTGTTTGTGAAAACCGTAACCGAAGGTGAACCTTGGAATGGAAAAATTGCTAAGGGTAATTCTGAAAGGCCAAAGAAAACTAGCTAATTCTTCTTAGTTATTCTATCTAATATATCACACTAAAATCGTAAAAGCGGATATTTGCATGTATGTTTGTTACTACTTCACGCTCAAACTGCTTAACTGATTTTGAAAACTTTAGGACAGAGGTAAACTATATTATGTCCTGGAATATGATATACTTTTTTATTCCGGAAGTATGTTGCCTCGGAATAACTTTCTAATTTCACTCGAACGAAGCCACTGACAGAAGCTAGCACCTAACTATAGAATATGAAATATCTCTAACCAACGCTCGGTGACGGATTCTGCCCATTATCAAAAGCTTGCCCAGAGTCTTCCATCATGACGTCGTTGATCTGCTGAGCCCACTTGATGACCACGCCTTCTATGGCACTCTTCAGGTACAAGTCTACTTCTTTTCCTCGAAGCAGTTCCTTTTCAGCCTCGTGGACTAGTTCTACTCCAACTGGCATTGGTAGAACCGTTTGGCCGTTTACTTTGCCTTTTACCTAAGTAAAAGAAGATTGTGTATAAGAATATTCACTTACACAATACAATTAAGCAGTTATATCTACTTTGATGTTAGGTTCAGGTATCTACTGTTCGAATTGATGATCAACATACAAGCAATTCCAATTATATGAAGCGAAAATCTAATTTCTGATTCACTTGATAATGCAACTACAGGTAAGAAATATCAGTTTTCTAACCTCATACACAGTACTTTTGAGATTGTGAATTTGTTTGAGAATGTCTTGAGAGACGACAAGAGGCCATCCTTCGTGATTCAATGGATTTGATAGAAGAGGCACAAAGACCTCGTCTACTAATGCTGCCAGTTCATCTATTAGTCTTGGTGCCAAATCACCTACGGAGAAAAAATAATATAAAGAGAAGACCACATGAAATAAAAAAAAACTACCTAATTAAGTTTTCACAAATATTTCACACGCGATGACAAAGTTTTAACTCAATTTTCAAGAAGTTGTAAGACGTTCAAGTTGTGATCGTTGAAAAAAGGCACTTCTTTAATAAACTACTTATTTCTTTTACAAGTTTTCTTGGGTCCTTCGACCATTGAAAATTGTATCATAATAAAGTGCCCAAAAAGTTAAATCAACTTACCAAAAATGACCATCGACGAACATTCTTCTTTCGGGATAGCATCGGGCTTTTTCTTTACAAAGTAAACGGCTTTGTTCTTCAAGTAACATGGAAACGATATGACTGGCACCAATTGCAGTGCATTTGTCAGTACAACCACCAGGAGCATAGGAAAGGGCTTGTCCACGAAGTCTTTCAAAGTAGACCTGTGTTCCTCCAACCCCAGGACCCTCATCCATTTCTCCGGCTTTAACTTTAAGGATTTTACCGTGTAAGATCCTATAAAGTCGAAGCGAGGGTCCTGATTGGACGATGATGGAGCAGCTTGCTCCATCTTTGGAGAAAGTTAACGTTTCTAAGTCATTTTGAGAGGTTCCTTCTGCTGCGCCGGTTGGAACGTCTTTGACAAAGTAAGGACTGCGAAAGGTAGAGGCAAATGGCAAGTCACGCGAGTCCCAACGGCATGCCATTATGGAACGATGTCTCCTTTGTAACGAGCATCGGCATCGCTATACTAAAATAGAAAAGGGTAGCGTGTACAGAAAAGATTGCTGAAGTTAAGGTTAAGAAATTTTAGTCCATTTTTGGAATTTGTTTATTGGTTTACAATCGCCATTATATGATTCATTCCGTTAACTCTTGAGCGTGACTGGAGAAGCTTTGGAGAATACAACAACAAGCGGCCATAGTGTCGATAGGATTTTTTTTAATTGGGAAATCATCCTTCAAATTTTTCCACTCTGGATGTAGCAAGAGTGAGTGAGTTTTACTAACTAGAACCACACAGTGTTTCCTTTAGTTTCCCTCTGCGATCCAAAACCACGATAACTCTTTCGAAACATATCACAATCGATACGAATACACTATAATTTTGATTCGCCTTGTTTTCAATATTACTAGTGTCTACTGGTGATATAGATATATACTTACCTACATTTTTACCGTCGTGTTTGAGACATCCAACTTGTTAACATTTATGTTGATTATAAAATACGATCATCTCTAACTTGCATTTTTTTAGGTTGGCGGAGGACGCGTCAGACTTTTACTGACTAAAACTCACTCCCGTTAATTCTTTGCCTTCGTTCCAGAGCCCTAGGGTTCTCTTTCGGACAACCCATGGCCCCAGTAGGCTTCGAACCTGCTTGCCACCTTCGCCGTTGACGACTCGAGCTCGGTCCGAACGGTTACCAGACGGCGAGCTAACCATAGCTCGCTGCCCGTAAGCCCACTCCTACTGGAAATCGGAGTCGAGATTCCGGCGGCTGGGGCGTGAGGGCCGTTCCATCCTTCGCTAGTATCTCTAACTTGCATACAATACTCAGTAACCACGATCTTTTCAAAACTGTGACAAAAAAAAAACAACATTTACTTGCTTTATACAACTGACCATACCAAGAGAATGGTAAACCCTTTGGTCGCGGTTTTCATCAACCTTATAAGACTAGGTACTTGATCAATTTTCCAATTCCATCAACTGCTTATGCCACCAGTACAGCCACCTAAGTGGGCAGAAGCGCGTACCAGGCCGTCTGCGCGCCGCCCTGCGCCGCCCGCCAGCAAGATGACACTCGCGCGACGTCGCCCAGGAATAAGGTCAACTGTCGCTGTTACAGCCCTCGTGTGGTGCCAGTTGAAAGCGACAGCGAATTGAAACAAACCGCGACCAATCAAATGTATGGACTTGACTAACAGTCCAATGAGGTGAAAAGAAACACAGGGGTGAATAGAAACAAAACTTCAAACGGTATTTTCATGAAATTTGAATATTTTTGCAGCTTAACTAACATCAAACTAACTAAACTAACAACTAACTAACTCATTATTATATCAATTTATTAATGAATTGTTATTCTAAAAAGCCGATGCTTTGTTAGAATATGGTATCAAAGTGAAAAACCAAATTAAAGTTTCGTTTCTATTCACCCCTGCGTTTCTATTCACCCCGTATTACGGAACCTTTTATTTCTGAACGGAGAATTTGAAGTTGAGAATTACTCAAACTCTAGCATGAAAACATTGGCATGTCTAGTTTAGAGACCGGAGCTGATTCCATCATCTGTTAGCCGCTGCTGCAAAGGTTACGTATTACAAATTGGGTTTTATAGAATTGTATAGATACTTAGATAAAAGAGTCGTCTCAACCATGATTAGGTACCTCTTTATTCGAAGAACTCTCCTTATTGTAAGAGCCGTTTATGTACAGGTCATTAAAATAAAAATAAATGATTTCGTTAGTTTCTTTCTTAACGTAACAATTCACGTCGTAAACCATTTTTCTGGCTTGCCGTTTTAAAACTTTATTTTTAACCATTTTTTTTTTACCACTACGTATTACTAAAACGATAACACCAACTGTACGCAACAGTACCCAAGTACAACAGTATCCAATGAGATGCGTGAACGCAACGCGGGAATTGAAGAGCGACTGATCTACCAATGACGTGTCGCCGTCGGCGCACACCCGTAGGCACGTCGCCAAATAGACCTTAGAATTAAATACTGCGCATGCCCCTTCCACTTTTGCCGAGCGATCTTAATTCACCGCGCAACCTGTAGCCTGATTCACGTAAAATCAAACAAGCCAAATATCGTCGAGTTTTATAATCGTTCGGTCGAAGTCCTATCCAAAAGCGGTATTTACGTGTTTCTTAATCGGAATTGGATAGAACGACAACTCAACTGTTAGTTTATACTATGTAATGAAATACAGTTTTTTTTTTAAATCGACTTTTCGACCAAACGACTTTAAAATCGGTGTCGTTCAAACTCGATTGATGGATGTGAATACGGAAATAGTCTAAACGACTAAATCGCTACGATATTGTTACGGTTTTTATTACGTGAATCGATCTACAGTACTTAGTGTTTGACAGCTAAACTCACAGGGATCATGTTAATTTTATACAAGTAAAAAATAAAAAAATACTGATCATCGCCCAAAATGTGATAACGACAAAAACTAATCAATGTTAAATTATAATTATCGACGTACCTTAGTGTCGACTGTCGAGTGATGTAACTTTTGAAGTCACCCGCTATAAGCTTATAACTTATTTCACCACCTAAGCAGCTATACTGGGTTAATCGTTACATAAAATCATATCTTTACCTTCCTGAGTTATAAACTGACATGAATGCTTCTTAATTTATTTGCCTTTCATCAAATTCCTCGAATCAACCTTACTTGCAATTACTTACCTAATCGTTACAACTCAATGTATTCCTTTCACGCTATAGTCTTCTTTGTACATCTAATGGGACTTATTTTAATAATAAACTGCATCTACAGCTTATTTGTATATAATGTATCTATTGTTGCGTTTGATCACACGCATGAATAATAATTAAAAATATTTAATTTCCGTGCAATTATGTACGACGAAAATGAATTCGCAGTTTCGCGCCGATTTTTGAGTCATGTTTTTTTTTTCACATCTTGATTTGGTGAAAAAGTATTCAGCCAGTATTTTTACCAACTTTATAGTACTGATTTGTGGATAAAATACTGATTAATTAATTCGAAGATAAGTACTTATTGTCTGTCTAAAAAGTCAACCGACTTGGGAATCTTGTATGATATTTAATTATTTAAAAAACTACTTATATTCGATACTTTTTATAAGGTTCTTCTAGTAGTAAACAATGATCAATATCTCTTAATCAACCTTAATTATTGAACCAGCGTTGCCTACATCAGATTTCATTTTACCCTAATAATACGCAAGTCGGTTAACTTATTAGACACTCTAAATACTTACATCTGCTCCTTTTTTTTAGGTAAGTAAGTAAACTTCGAAGTTATCCTTGTTTTTTCACACCACCTGCGTCATATTATACCTATAGGTACCTACAAATAAGTCACGCAAACCTATAGATTTTCTATTTCACGTTGTCGTAGGTTGGTATTAGATGTGTGTAGGTAAGTTAACGTAGGTCCCTTTTTGTTAGGTATCTGTGTATGCGTAATATAAGCGCTCTGTTACATAGAAAATAGTTTATGCACGCAGAAACAATGTACATGTGAATTTACATACAGACCGAAAATCAATCTGCCTTCACGAGCTTATAAATGGTATGAAATAATTTATTTAAGCACAATTTGCCGAACATAGAACCACCTCCACTTTGAAGCCAGTAAAAATTGAATGGCCATGGCAATTTTTCCTAACTGGGAAAATGCTGTATCTGGAAGGACAATTGTTTTTGAATTCATATAGAATCTATACCTACCTAAAGTCATTAGGCCAATAGTTACCTACATTAGCCGGCGGTACAGCAACGATATTATACTTAGTTTCGCTCGCTGATCCACAAAGTAATAGCGTTATTGAATTTGGTACCTCAACTAAATATTCGTATGAACCTTTTCCCAAGAGAACTGCACGTGCAGCAAACTGCGGTAGCCGAGGAATGGGGAAATGGAGTATTTATTCAGAAGATAAATTTAACGATGTCTTTCGCTGCTTTCAGGATTCTAGTACTTCTAGTAGTTTGACTACTAATGGTAACCGTCGATGTGGCCGACGATGGAGCACGCTTTCCCAGAAGCAACCTATTCACTCTAGTATTCTCTAAAAAAAACTCCGGCAAGGAATTCCACTCCGTAGCTGTACGCATAATGTATGTGTCCCCAAAACGTTTTATACGTATGGGTGGCATGACCACCATATGCCGCTGGCGCAACGCCGTACGTCTTGTGGTCCGATGAAGGAACGGACTTGGCCGAATTAAATTATGCAATTCCAATGCACACTCCCAGAAATGCAAACAATACAAAACCGACAGGTTAGCAACTCGGCGTCGATGCTTAATAAAGATGATCTTCTTGGCTCGCTTCTCAATCGACTCTAGTGCTTCAAGCTAGTATTTAGCAGACCCATCCCAAAGATGAGAGCAGTAGGTATCCCATACACGATCGAACTTGCCGATTAAATGAGTGGTTACTACCGTAACATAATAAAATTATGATTCCTTGATTGGCTAGCTAGGTTAGACCGCCTATTGCTGTTGGTTGCCTTTATCATCACTCCTAACAAATGGGAAAAAAATCCAAACTTGCCAGTAGGTAGCCAGTGTCTGATAAAAATAATTTGTTTGGTTTTTTTTTACCGTTTTCGTATTTGTTTATTTTTGTGCTTGTATTACTTTTCCACTGTAAATCGCCGCGTATAACCCGAAGTAATTAAGTTGACATTAACATCATCCTATATGCGTTAGTAGTAACGTCATAAAATCAGAATTTACATAATTTTCCTTATTTTCCACGGCTGGAGCCTTAGAAAATGAGTGAAATACCATAATGTAGCTTTTTCTTTGTTTTATCACCAGTGGTAACAAAACCAGTGGGCCAACAGGGAAAGTATGTATGTACGTCTATATCTCCACTAGCAACAATTTTCTTTTTCCTGTTTTTGTAACAAACGGAAACTCAAGGAATCGTATACCAATACTCGGACACATTTTTAATACTTTCTTGCGAGCGTGGTGGTAAGTGATTTGAAATCGAAAGTAGGTAATATCACGCCAGCCAGAAAAGGTTCATTAACATGCGAGGCACAGATGGTTTCTTAGCTAATGGTTTTTCTAGGATATAAGGCTTTAATATTTCTTTGCTGGCTCTAATTTCTACAAATGCTAATGTAAAGTTACCCTATGATCATCTAAATATTATTTATTGGGTTCTATGCCTTCTATTTACTTAGGGTATCTACCAACTACAGGAATAAAATACAAAAATAATATTTTATAATACATTTATTGATAATGACAGCGATGGTTGACTTGAACTTGCTACTTGGCAAAAATATTTCCACTAGAAGTGAACTATTTTTGTATTTAAATATTAAAATCTCTTTATTATGCGTTATGTGTATAGTTATGAAGATGCAACCATCTATGCTACAACGTAGCTGCCTATTTATCACAAAAAGAATTAGAAATACATACATTACTTTGTCATTTATTTATTTTACACTTTCCAATTCTGGCAAATTAATTTACTTAACGATATCTACGCTAAAATAAAATCCATGCAAGTCACAATTTCATAAAATAATAATAATTACATTCACATTCGTAAAAGCGTGTGATATCTTGAATTGACTGCGAATAATACACACAATTTTCTAAAATGAAACAATAATTAACAACAAATTATTTCATTACCTAAAAACTATTTGTTTAAAACAAAAGCACAGCACATGGTCAGCTTAATTTCTAAAAATTAAATAGGACCTACGAGACGCTGCTTTTAAGGTCACTATTTGCCTAAACCTAGGAGCCCTAGTGCGCACTCCGAGACACCGGCCCGACCGACTCTCCAAGGCGTCGTACCTGCTTCGCTTGACAGCTCGTCCTCTGCCCGTGTTCTACCAAACTACTGGACATAAGCACATCAAGAGTTTCAAAGACACATCCTACTATATTTGAAAATACGTATATTTCATTTTTAGATTTTTTAACGTCGACTACACATTGAGCTGTCCTAGTTAGGGCCAGATTTATTTATTATAATGGTAAATATACTTTTACATTCAAAGTTAAAAGTCGTAAAATGCAAAATAAACGCCATAAGTCGCATTCGGTAGTTAAAAATCTAACTAATCATTGATAAATACTACTGAACGTTTGCTAGAACGATAAATGTATAGAAAAAATGGAATGTTTAAGTACGACAGTCTAATAAGCATTCGATAAAATGTAAATCGTGATAACTCTATGTATGTGTGACAAATATGATGTCAGTCAATGCTTACAAATTATTTGAGCCGCAGTCCCACGGCGAGGTGTCGCGTGACGTCATGTCATCAACGTTAGCAATACAAACCAGTTGAAAGTAATCGTAGCGAAGAATATCCCGCCACGGATCGCTGGCTATGGAATCGCGGCCCCACTAAAAATTGGCATTAAATTCTCGAGTGCATACTTTTGAAACAGCTGTTTTAATAATTTCGAATAACATTTTATATTAATAACTTACATTTAAATGCAAATATACATATGTTATGGAGGTATTCGTTGACGTCACAGTGTAGGAATGCAAGTAGCATTTGACGCTACGTTTCGTGCGTGACGAGGACTCGAATGCTACGATGTGACGACACGGAATGGCCCTCGAGGAATGGAGGCAAGTGGCGGACTATGAACGAACGCTGAAAGTGAGACTTACAAACACTAGTAGATAACCAGGCGTGTTACTCTATTTTGTGTACTCATTTAGTGTACTTACGAACGATTACTTTACTAAAAGGATGGAATATACATTAGGTGATCTAAAACTATTGCCCCGTCTTACTACGAGGCGAACATTGTGGACATTACCTAATACGATTACACGCGCACTATGCCGCTACAATATATCTTGATAATTTATCCAAATTAGGCTTTATTCAAAAAATTAAACTATAACTCTTCATATTACTATAATGGAGAGAACATCGATTAAGATTTTTTGTTTCACTAATTACAGGTAGAACCTCATCGATTTATTGTTCGAATGTGGATGGAGATAATAAATTGAGGACAATTTTCTTAGTAGTGACATTTTAATTTACAGAATGCCGATTCACGACTACATTTACATAAATTTTGAATATACACAACCTAATCGATATAATGTGTGTGGCGCAAGAGATGAGTGAATCTATGACGTCACGTCTGTCAGAGTTGACAGCATCTACTTGGCAAGAGGACCTCGTCGCCACAAAAATGACGATGGGTGCTTATTCGATATTTAAAATTTAATATTAGAATAGAAACGATTACTAGTACTTTTATCGAATAACAAGCATTTAAATGGCAGTATTGATTGCTGTTGGTTCGCTCACCGCTTGCGCCGTACATCGGAGCGTCAATGTCTCGACTCGAGTCATCCGTCAGTGGCTGTTTAGTGTACTAAGTACAAAGTCTTTTACAAGGACGAAGATGTAATATTGGACGATTTCATAAACTACTTGAGATACACCTTTAAATAAAAGGGGTAAAAGCAGGCGTCGAAATTAAAAAACATTGTTTTTTTTTTTAATAGTTAGGTGGCAAGATACTATCACAATCGAAACTAGCAATCGTGTGTCGAACACAAAATGCACGTGAGCAGTATGAAGGACAGGTTAGAATAATATTACAAGTGATAGGGTGAAGCATACAATTAATAGCGCTACGTATCGGCACGTGAAACACTCACAGGTATCGAACAGAGTTTCGAAGTAAATGTTTCGTTACTTTGAAAATCCGTTCGATTCTAATTTAAATTAAGTTAAACGACCACTAACAAACGCGGACAACAATCGAACACTTCACCCTAACGTTAAAAATGTCATATAAAATGTAACAGTGAAGAGAAACAATAAAACGTCAAAAGCACAGAAGTTATATTCCCTGTGCAGAATATAAAACTGTGCGAGCCACACGAGGGTAAGCAGATACAGTGGTCGATGAGCTACACATACATAAATAAGTATACATTACCGTAACATCTATCACCACAAACTATACAATATAAAGAATTTATACAAATAACTTAATAAACGATATTCAATCACCGATGATCATTACAAATAATAATACACACACAAATCCACATATTTACAGGAATTTCTCAAAAATTATAAAATTAAATCACATTATAATTCCATATTTATATTTACAAATATTTGAAAATAATTTCATTTAATTCATAGTTAAAAATAAAACAACTAAAATACAGTTAATTACAAAAGTGATATTGTACAAAATAAACACCAAATATTACATGTAATTGGATCTTAATAGTATATTTGACTACATTTGCTTATTAATATTAAAATTTATTAAATATCACGACAAAAAGTGAATAACCTCTTAATTTTATGGAGGCAAAGATATTAAATACATTTCGATTTCATACAAAGTCGTCAATGACATCTAACATTTGGTGAGAACGGACATATTATTATCACTTTTGTAATCAACTGTAGTCACATTTCCAGGGCGAACAAAACTCCCGATGACTTCGTACTTCAGAACATCGAAAGTCACACATTCCGGAAACATCACGAAATCTTCATATTTTATTGAAATGTTCAATAAAACCGAGATATAGTTTCCCCTTTTTCAGTCCCTGGTACAATAAAAACGAAAACGACCTATATTGCTTCAAGGGTATTAAGTAAATAAACATCTACAATACATATAAGCACCATACGAGTTACATGACTGCAACGAAAAATTGCGGGTTTCTATGATACAAGTAGTTGTGGGACGCTAGTATAAATTCGGTCCGATACATAGCCGGCTGTGTCCGCGTTGTGTCAGTGAGGGCGCGCAGTACGCGGCGCAGGTCTTGTTTATTTGCTAATCCTAGTTTTGGTGCCGACGGCGTTTATGCTGTCGCCGCGACTCCGCGATCTGTGTAGATTGTGTAGGCCTTCTCCTGGAACAAAGCAGATTCCCTCTAAAACCTGAACCGTGTAAATTTATTTCCCTATTAATAAACCCAAATTATACTTGCTTGTGAAAGTTTTGGAATATTTATCAATATTATGAGGCTGGACTGGTGAAGCCTATAGCATCACAAGTCTACTGTATAGTATGATATTTCTGGTAGTATTCATTTATAACGACGATGTGTCGGCCTAATAGTAAAACGAATTATCTAACTTACAAAAATCAAGTGACGAGACTGCTCGTAGTTCAGACTTCATAGTTCGTATGTTTGACAATTTATGCGAATATCAACCGATAATTCTTATGCTGATAACCACAAAACACCTATCATTTTCATCAATATTTAAATTCGAACGACTCATGGAACACTAATATGATTTAAACACTAATATCGCATCACATTAAATTATTAGGTAATATTTTATCTATCGGAGCAATGGTTTAGACAAAATCGACGGCGAAGCTATCGTTTAATAGGCCTGTAAGGTTCGACACGATCTTGTAATCTAAGCTAATATTATAAAGAGGGAAAATTTGTATTTTTGTGTATATGTCTGTAATGAATAAACTCAAAATCTACAGTGCCAATTTCAATAATTCTTTCACCATTGGAAAGCTACATTCACCCTGAGTAACATAGGCTATATTTATTGGCCGTGTGAAGCCGGGATGGGCCCCTAGTACAGTATATATGTATACGCACCCTTGCTCTGCGCACGCTTGAGCTCGTTGTCGCGGAAGGCGCGCGCGCTGCGTCCGCGCCGGTCCTGCACGATCTTGTCGGGTCGCACGAAGATGCCGTGCCGCGCTCGACACTCGAAGTACCGCTGACCGCCCACTGAACCGTCGTTTTTGCCTGTACACAAACAAGATAACGTTATTATTAAACTTACTATGCAGGTTTATAGTCGTCATATTTCATACACTCAACGTAGACTGGTCTAAGAGTACACAATCTCAATAGCCATGACGTTGTTTACGATACACGGCGGACTTCAGTGTTATTTTCAAGTATACGTAGCCCCCAAATGAAGACTGGTTAGGATGTTCCAAAGAACATGGGGTAAAACGTACCCACCTTGTAGCAAATTTGAATTGATACCATGAGAAAGGTATTTAAAAATATATTTATTTGTTGTATAGGGACAACTTTGTAGCTAACGGCGGAAAAAAGATATTTGACATTGAAAATACCGAAAATTCTTTACAAAATCGACTTTTAACATTCGATGGTTTTGCGATTCCATCCATTAGTTACTTCGAACTATTTATGTGCTAGCGTAGGTGTATCATAATTGGCATTTAGTATGCAACCGTTAAGCATTTCAAACATTTGGCGATTAAGTAGTACAGCAGAGTCGACGTACACATTTATAAGTGTCACTCACACTTATAAATGTGTACGTCAGCGTCTTTTCGCTCAAACAGATGGCGCAGGCTCGATCTTTTGATCTTAATAATTAGTACTAATAGTAGGTTCCTATAGATTTTTTGACGGACGAGACGCAACCGTTCTTCCTACGACGAAAACGGTTGCAGGAAACGGTCGACGTCGCAACTAGTTTGAAGATAAAACTATCGTTGCGTGAAGTAGTTGCAATTTGTTCATATATATTTTTTTTTTAATTTAGTAAATTCTGCAAATAGAAAAGGTCACGAAAATCACGTTTGTTGTATGGGGGAGCCCCTCAAATGTTTAGCTACTTTCAGATTGATAAAAGCTACGTACCAGTAGGTGCATCCAGCTCGATGCCGATCCAGGTGCCGTGCGCGAAGTGCGTGGGCCCGGCGTACGCGATGACGCCGGTGCTGGAGCTCAGCCGCAGCTGCACGCTCTCGCCCACCGTCATCCACGGTTGCAGCATCGGGGACTCCGATGAATCGTCTATTTTCAGCCAGAATTTGTGTTATGGTTCGTCCAGATCTGGCGAATGCGCCACTCGCATGTTCGAACTGCGCGCGTACATTTCATGTTCGTGCGAAGCGCGCGCGGTGCAAGGGCTTCGTATGAATGCACGCGCGCCATTCGCAAGCGGCTCGCGAATGGCGTATTCGCCAGGTTTGGACACACCATTAGGTAATGCAGAACAAAAAGTTAAACCTGCTTATTTGGTATAATATCGAATTAAATCATTAGTGAATCGCATAGCATAATCAGTCTTATAATATTCGCATTACAGGGACTCAAGTTTTCCTCTGAGAGAGGGTTTGGACTGTAATTCATCATGCGAGCCCAATGCAGACTGGTGGATGTCACATGTTTTCGAATTTTTTAGGTTTAAGGTTATGCTGGTTTTCTCACGATGTTTGTTTTTTTTATAGTTTTTGAGAATAGTGATGATTAAATAAATTATATAAAGTAATACGAATTCTTTTGTTAAGAGGAATATAAGAATTCCTTTATTTCTCTTTCAAGTAGGGAAGTATCTAACTCTAAGATGTAATACTGTGTCATGAAATTCAAATGATTAAGTTTATTGCACAAAATATTATTAGAGATTAGTCAAGTTAGATTCTACTTACAACTACCTACTTCATTCAGTCAACTAACAAATCTTCAATTTACTTAGGTATTCTATTATTACTAAGTACTTCGATTCCACATACTTATATTATTAATACATTAATTCTAAAATACGTCGTACGTGACCTACATAGAATGACACAGCAGGTTAAGAGCCTGTTTCTTACCGTCGCCAATCCGCTCCGTGCTGGAGGCGGGCGTGTCATGTAGCGCGGGCTCGTGTGCGGAGCGCGGGCGCGCGCTGGGGAACGACGCGCGCGCCGCGCTGCGGGCGCTGCTGCCGCCGCCCGCGCGCCGCCGCACCACCTGCCGACACATTACACACATGAAGCCGCTGGGAGATAAGCACGGTAACAACTAAACTATGAAAATGTTTGAAGCACGCCACGAGACGCCGCTCATAGCACCGCGCGCCCACCTACCGATGCCATCCCGCTTACCGCGCCCGACCCACTAAGACCGAAGTCGTGAACAGGCCATTATACTCTATTTGCAATAATATTAGACATTTAAACATCCTTTTTTACTACTCGTTCAGCCGATTTTGACTTCTATTCCATAGACACAAGAATAACATTAAAAGCAAAAACAATGGTATTGTAACCATTTACAGCCGCCGTTTATCATACCACCAACACAAAAAAGTCAAAATCCATTAAAAAAGGTTTGTTTAAATAAAATCTAATGTTATTCTGAATAGAACATAACAACACAATACAATTTAACTGAAATTCTAATAAAAAAAAACAAATCCATGCTTTAAATTCATTCGGGTTTAGAAAATAGTGATTCGTCAGTTTAGTGACAGTTTATACCAACACAGTCACTATTTTCTTCGGCAAGACATCAAAAATCAAATCACCTTGGTTTAAACCATATTGTAACACTGCAGAATTATCAAGGATAAACATACCTTCCCAGCAGGTAACTGCGTCTTCACAATGGGCTGGTCAGGTCCGGTTGAAGCGGAGTCACTTTCTCCCACAGACGAAGCTTCCCGGCTTCGTTCTGCGTCGTGGCTCGACTGTTCAGAGCTCACTGACTCTACTTCGGCATCCCCTGATAATACATACGAATGCACAATCATTTTACAGGTACACAAACCGATATGAAAATCAAAATAATGAAACAGATGTCAAAATAAAATAAAAAATGTTTTAATTGGAATGACTTTAGTAAAATCTGTATAAAACATGTTTTAAACACATTTTAGGGTTATGCGGAACAGAGTGTGAAGTCCCGCAAAACTCCGTTGAAAAGGGAGGATTCTCCGACCAGACGGGTAACTGCCCGAGAGTTGATTTTGGGTTGTTAAATGGTATGTGTTATTATTATGTTTTAATCTCGCGGAGAACTTTAATACTGTGATGTAGGATTTTGAATTTTAGTTCTTGTTAATAAGTTTGTTTCAAGCACAACTAAAAATATTTTGTTGCAACAATAAAGCACCATTTTTGGGCACCATACCCAAGGGGCTTAAGATCTACGTTATTTTACTTAAATTACTCATTCTCCAGTTAGCAAAAGGAGGAGTTTCGAACATAATTCACCAACACGGCCTAAGCAGCAGTGTCACAAATATTAGATGTATATTGTTTTATCTTTGTAGTGTAAGTAAAACAAAAAAATTGTTTTATAAATCGATCACTACTTACCAAACGACGTATCATGCGACGCGTCATTCGACGCATCATGGTTCGGCTCATGCGTCGCCTCCCCATTCATTTGCGTATTCTCAACGCTCTTACTACTTGTAAGCACAGCACTTTCGACGGGAATCGCTCCCAATGGATCGACCATCTGACCTTTCGACTCTTCTTCTTTGGCAGCCTCCTCGCAATCCCTCAAAAACGGATTAATCCGATTTCTTGATCCGGGAGTTAGAACTGGCGTTTTCGCCTTTTCGAATAAAGAATCGTCTAATTCGTGTTTTGATTCGACAATATCGTGTTTTAAATCATTGATATCGTTCCGTAGTTCCGTGATTTCGTTCCGGAGGCCAGCCATAGAGTTCTTGGTTCTACTGAGGTGCGTGTATTCCATCGTTTTGTCGAAGTCCGGTGTTTCGTCGACCGACATGCTTCGGATTGAGAGGGTGTCGTCATTCGTCAGGTTTGTTGATGATACTGCTTGTGAACCTAGAGGGTGAGAAATCATTTGTATGTAAGTTGACTAACACACGAGAACCGGAAATTCTAGAGCATAACAAACTTTTAGTTTTCAATTGCAATATCTCAATATCAAACATGCATTATCTGTTGGATAGAATGAAAAATTGAGTCAGTTTCGTGAAATTATGTGCCCTATTTTAAATTAAAATCTTAGATCACACAGGTGACGAAAAAGTAAGCTAGTTGTGCAACTAATTATGCTCATTACATTTACCAAGTAAAAAACGAAGTTATACGGGACGTTATTATTTTTCATCGACAATCACTCCCCCATAAATATATATATTTTTTTAATTTGCGTGATGAAGTGGACGAGCTACACCTCTTTCACACTTTTTTGTACTGATAGATTGTTGATAGAAAAAAAAACATTTCATATATCGTTTTTAACCTTTATTATTACAATAAAATTAATAAAATTTTAACTACAAGTGACAGTTGTCTTTTCCTCGATACTTGTTAACATCTTTCCACTTACCGTAACCACTGGATGATATTGAGGGCGAGTTCTTGTTGGGCACTCGTTCGCACGCCAGTTCGTGTAGCGAGTCTAACGTCTTCGATGTCGGCAAGAAACCACGGGATGTGGCACGGCTGCGCGTGCGCTGATGATAACAAATATATATTTGTTGGTAAGCCAAACAGTTCAACTTAAAATAACTAAATTAATCTCGTTTGATTATTTTATGTTGAACTGCAGCTAAACGTTAATAACTGTGAAAGGACTGTACAGTTTGCCGCCATTAATTCGATACACTAAGAAGTTTTTAGACCAGAGTTGCTGTTTTATTGATATTTCACAGTTCTATCCGATATCTTTGCTCGGAAAAGATTATATCATTGAACTATAAATCCACAGTTAAATAGTTTTGACAAAAAATATTGATAATTCGTATTTATAATGAATCATTATAAATAAGACTCTGAGGTTTTTGTTAACATATATTACAAACATTGAGAATAGCAAATCAATCAATACGAATGTGACACATGTCAGTTCAGCCCAATCAAGCGACAATCTGGTGAGCAGTTTTTTTTTACATCAACATGTTGTAGGAGGACGATGTTGACTTCAACTATTTATACTTACGTGAGACCTTGGAGTAGTGAGCTCATCAATGGGCGCCGACTCGGGCTCCGAATGCGAGTCCTCATCGTTGCGCCGACCCGGCTCTTCGTGCAGCGTCGTCATGCGTAACCCAAGCTTGCCACTTGCGGGAGACGCTGCAACATTATAAACTTAGTCATTATTATGTACTAAGTAGAAATTTTTCTTTGCACAAAGATTTGTCTTCAAACTGACAAAATATGGTGGAAATGACCAAATAGAATCAAACAACGACAACTGGTGACAAGATAGTGGTCAAACAAGAGCCTATCAAATAAGTAAAAAAGAAAAACTTTCAAGGTATATTGTACTTGAACTTTCGAGTTGTTCTGACTCGTGCTTAGTTCCAAAAATACTTGAAATAACAAAAGTGGTAGTGAATTTTCAATACTTCTATAAATAAGTTCTTAAATTATGATACGTGTAAAGAGAGATGTGATAGTATTAAATAGTAATATTTCAATAGTAAAATAGCTTGTGTTCAAGAAATAAGTTTGTAGAGAGACAAAAATGTTGGTCCCAACTGGGCGCCAATAAGAAACAAAGTGTAGGTAGTAGTAGATTACAGCTTGCTTTTCAATATTTTTAAACAGAGTCAAATAATTAACAACAGTGCAAATCCCTTAGCATTTTACCAAGTAGCGGTGTGCCTAGCTTAGTCTAAAGAAAGTAACAGCTTAACTAACTAAATGATTAAGAAACCATGAATGAGTAAGAGCCGCCGCACACCGGCCACCAGCCACAACCACAAAACGCTGCCACCGGCATATTTCTTGTAATTTTCCTACATTTTATATAGACTCGCTGGACACGGTTGACGCCGGTGGCCGCCAGGCGCTACAAATCGGCGCTGCTCGCTTCATGGGGCCCGCACTGGCCACTAAGCACAAAACGCGACCGCACGCCATTCGCGCATTTAAACCATCTTCGACAGAGTTCATTATGATAACGCGCGTGTGGGTTAAAAAAAGTAGCAGCCACCGGCCACAAATGGCTACTTCCTTTGTGGCCGCTTCTAGCTTTTCGTGGCGGCATTTGTGGCTGTGGCATGTAGTCCATGTGCGGCGGCACTTAAATTTAACATAAACAACATCTTTTAAATAAACGCTTCCATGCTTGAGATTGTACAATGATTGTCATGCCAATGTTTTCACTATACGAACTAGCTAGCTCACTATGAGATGTAGCAAATAAATAAAAATTAAAACTATTTTTAACACTTTACGAGGCCTAGTTTCTTTTCAGTGTAGATATGCGCAATATCATCTGTGTATCTTTTTTGCAATAGTATTGGATCAATGAGCATTCTACACAGAGCTTGTCATTTGATTTCCGTAACCCAATCACAGAGCTATAATTATATTCTAATCTTATTATTGATAATAATACAATTGTTGGCGTTTTTTATTCGTCCTTGAACGCTCTTTTGGACAACTTTTCGAGCCTCATAGAGAAGCAGAGCGCTCTCAATGTACATGGAATGGTCTACCTCTATGCTTTGACCGCGTTGTAACTTTTATTCTTTTTTTTTTTAATCGATTGATCTCATGCATAATGACTTATGACTAGGGATCGAAATCTCAGAAAAACGTTAGCGGTGACATTTCGTTCATAATATTCGTCAACATGCTATGTAAATCATGTTTGAAAACAATACACTGAAAAGATTATACAATGAGCTTTACAAATAATACAAACATGTAAAGAAAACCGTCAAAAAACAAGCGAAACTAGTGATTCTACGACTTAACAGTTGGACGTACACTTGTTTGGCGTCTGCAGTCGCAGAGAGTTCAGGTTCAAATTCAAGTTTAGGAACGTTGGCCGGGCTGCAATGAAAATATCAATGTCTTCGTCAATACAAACCTTAACACAACACAGTCTGGGTAACCTTACAACATTACAGTTCGAATATCTTTATAAAGTTAACAGATCTAAAAGTAAATATATAATACACAAGTTTTTTGTCTTAAACTTAAAGGAAATGAAGGGACTATTTTTACATTTTCAACAAGAATAAACATACTTTGGCACAAAATTAGGGGCAACACTTATACAATTTGGCTCCGAACTTTTTTAGAAGCTAAATTGAGATCATTACTTTCTAATATTGTAATTCTATTGTTAAACTACATTATAATATTATTCCTTTATATAAAATAACTATTCTGATAGGCATATTTATTACAGAAATATTGCTAAATTCTGTACATAGCTTTAAAGAGAAAAATGTTCACTTACACACAATATAATCTAAATCATGTCTAAATTAAAGGTTACGAAATATCAAACCTACATTACAATGTTTATTGTCTAGCACATGCGTTTTACAATATCTATCCACGAAGTTTACGTCTTCAAATATTGTCTACAATTCATGCACAGTTTCACCTAACACACACACAAACCTACATCCAATTTCATTGGTCTATCACTACTATACATAACTACTTATACAAAGATAGGACTGCTTTTAAAGTTTTTTACGCATCGCACAATTTGTCAAATGTACAATTATCACATTTGGCAGATACAGTAGAACCCTAACACTTATAAGCAGTATTCGTTGTCTAAACTGAAAGCGTCGTTCGTTTTCCGAATCCACAGCAAATAGATCAACGTAGAGGAAGTGGGAAGGAGAGGAAAAATCACAGGTCATGCTGGTCCATGCAAATGAAAGAGACACGCAAACAAACAGACAGTCAACACAACGACAGAAGCCTGATGCTCGAAGCTTGCTTTCCTCTAATAGCCAATACAGGGTCTAATTTTATCAAAATGAACTCAGCATCGTATTTGTTCTCACTCAATTTCGATATGCCAATAGTTTCAGATGAATTTTACAGCCAATCAATGGGTACATACAAAACAAAAATTTCTTATGAGTAACAATGATCACAACACATCTATTTAGTCTTTAATCGTTCGGTTGCATTCGTCTAATAATTTCGCAATACAGTTGCCATTCCGATTTAATACCATATTGTTTTCTCTGTTTACCTGATAGGAACGAGCCTGAAGGTAGCGGGGGTTAAGATACAGAAAATATAACGTTAGTTTCAGAGTCTGGGAATCATTTTTGTGGTCCTATTCAACCTTGTTCTTTAAGATCTATTGTAATGGAGCCCAATAAAACGTGCAAATTTAGACTGAGACTTAAAAATAACGAAAGAAAAACATTAGAAAAAGCATTCAATATTTTAGAAAACATCGAAATTTATTTATAACATCCACTTAGGGTATTCGACTCCATTCGCATTCAAAAATATCTCAAAGAAAAAGATGGATTAAGGAAGGAATATTAGTAAAGTTAAAACGAGTCACATCAAAGAACATGATAGTGAAAGAAGTAAGTAGATTAGGGGGTAAAGATAGAAGGGGAAGTTGTTTGAGCCATAGCGTCGCCACAAAGCAGTTGGAAAATAAAATAATGTAATAGTGAGATCATGAAGAGTGGATGTTTTAGTACTGTCGTGACAATTTTGTGACAATGAATCGCCTGATTATTCTTTTGATAACTCTCCTATTTAATGTAACTATCAACTTCAAATAGAATACTATTCTAGATTGTCTATCGTGCATCGATATCTGTACATACTAAATCAAATGTAATGTTACCTATTCTACTGAAATGCACTAAAAATTATATTGTTTGTCTAATATACGGTTTACAACTTGATGTAAGCCTATGACGTAGTTAGATGCGCTATTTGTATGCACATGGTGCAGATACTGCAAATAACGTTTTTATTAGAAATTATATTTAAAAAACTGTTAGCATGACAATGTTATGAGTGGTAAAGAATGAATGTATCGGAAATAGGAGTGTGTTGTACTGTAAAAAATATATTAGTTCACAACATGAAGGACAATCTGAGGATTTTTTTATTTGGAGGAGTTAACTTACCGAGTCCGAAAGGTTTGGTAGGTGTCGGTATCTCGGGGTCGTTGTGCGAGGGCGCGGCGTAGGAGTGGCGGTGCACGGAGCGGCGCGGCGTCTCGTCCGCCAGGTCCGCCATGCTGCCCGCGCGCCCAGCCGCCAGCCCCGCCAGCGACTCGAACGACGAGTCCAGCCGCATCAGCTGACGGAACATACACGTTAAAGCTTCGTGAAAGCACACTCATTACTCATTTCTGGGGAAATTCGAAAGCAACAAAGACGTGCAAACGATTTCAAATAATTATTTGCCTTGATATACGGCTTTTCATTAAACTTAGTAACACTGAAAGCTTAGATTAAAACATCACATTGTTTATAGAACACAATTTGTAACTGTCAGTGACAAGAGTTGCAAATTCTTTCAGTTTAACTGAATATGGACACACAATGATTAATTTACAAATGCTATGAAATACTAATTGTACGTGAACTAACTACGTGATAATAATGGTGAATAGCTAAAAAATAATACAATGGAAATAATTAAAAAAGGTATACAAAAAATTATATGAAAATACTAATTATTTTTGGTTGAAAAACATTGAAACACAATGTTTTATTTCGCAGTAACTGAACGTTTGAGAACATTTGATAATATAATTATTATTTTCGAAATGATCCGAATTCGATTGCACAAAAGGAGCATGGAAATCTTCTGTTTACTGACTTCCAACGTAAACTAACAACACATCTAGTCAGAATTTACAGCGTGCGGACTCCACAGAAAATATTGAACCTTACTGCCTCTATTATAAGGTCCCAATCAAGTTGTGAAAACAGGCCCGTAAGAAACAACTGATCTAGAACCTTACACCGTGCAGCGAAACATGTAAACTGATTTTAAGAACGTTTACTTGACGTTATAGAACAAAATGGAACAACTAAAAAAGAACCTTACACCGTGCTGTATAAGATCATAACTGGCTTGTGAAACAAAATGAAAGTAGGTAAATAAATGCGTGTTTTTCGGCCATGCTGTTGACTCACGTTGTTTCCGTTCTTGGCGACGCTCTCGAGCGCCTGCGACAGCTGCCGGTGCGTAGCGACAACACACAGGTTAGCAAGCGTACACACTGCCTAAGGAATCGGTTGCTGTTCAGAATTCAGTGATTTTTTTTTATTATTGATAGGCTCGCGTTTGACCATCATCTCACTTGATATTTTGACGCCATGTTGATTACGTATAAACCATAGCCAGGCTAGTCGTGGTCACAAAGTTGTGCAAGTACTCAATCGAGACCGAGTTCTATGTCCTATTCCTACTTATCATGACCGCACCTGCCTCAAATGTTAGTAGAGATATGACTCCGGTTTTTAGCAATCTAAAGACATCTCCCGCCCTTAAGAGGGGCGTGAGGACGTGTCAGACTTTTACTGACAAAAATCCACTCTTATTCTTTCTTTGCCTTCGTTTCAGGGCCCCGGGGTTCTTTTTACCATATTCTCTTTGGCTTTAATATCATTACAAATACCGGCACGGATCTTGAGCGCTTGGCGTCAGAGTGGGGATCGCTTTGCGCATTCCATACATTGGCGAGCCAATCGTCGTCGTTGTTAGATACATGCAGCAGCGCAGGGAACGAATTAGGAGTGTTGTCTATTACATGATGGCGTGGCGAGCCAATCACTGACATTCCCCGCCCCCGCGTTTCACTTCGCACCACTAAAGAGATCGAATATTTGACTTCTGCGCAACTTGAAGCCAGCGCTCAAGATTCGTTCCAGTAATTGTACATCAGGAATTGATTTGAAGTATGCATAAATTATGTTCTTCTAATCAATTATGACAGATTATTTGCATAAAATGTTTTTAGCTTCCCTCATTTTTTTTTTTTTTATTGATAGGATCGCGCTTGACCATTATCTTACTTGGTGGTAAGCGATGATGCGGTCAACGATGGAATACGCTTTCTTCGAAGTAACATACTACTCGATGTTCATAAACTTATTGTTATCCCATTATATAGCAATAAATGGTTTGTCACATTCGTTCTGAATACCAACCGATTCTGATCTATATTGTCTATTCCTAAAGTGTTATGTTTATTTACATCGTGACTTACATAACTGTATTTTGTGTATTAATGGCGACATCGACTGTTTTGCTAAATATTACTCGTGTAGGATTGTTTTAATTCGGCTTCAAAGCTTTACAACATCTAAAGAATAAATTTACTTACAGATAGAAGAAATCGCGCCTGGAAATTCGTAATGTTATCATAATGTTTCTGATCAGATTAAAGCGTCATACATATACCATCGAAAGCGGACATATTTTGGCTACGGTAAATAATGTACTAATTGTTTTCAAAATCGATATCTAGCGATCCTGAACGATTTTTACCCGACTACGGCAAAGCCAAAGGAGGGTTATGATTTTGACAGGCTATGTATTTCCGAATAGAAAAGAAGTAGAGAAAAAATGGCAGCCATACATACCATCAACAGAGGATATAATATACTGGCTATGGTACATAATGGACCAATTGCTTTCAAAATCGATATCTAATGATCTTGAACAATTTTTCAAGGTAAAATGATTTCAAACTTTTTACTGAAATATTTTATTTTTTACCAATCTGTCTCGTAAAAATATAAGTTACTGGAATGTACGACGCTTATAATTCGCAAATTGCGAATTTTATCACTCACTTTTCACAATACAGAGGTCTTACCATGACGTGTTAAAATGACAGGCGTGCGAGCGAAAAGGAGGGACAGAGCTATACACCATATTAGTGATGTAACGACTGTTCGCATTCGCATTCGCGCGAATATACGCACATTTTTACATTCGAATTTACAAGAAACATGCGAATATTTGGCAATTTTATAATAATATTCGCGAATATTGATCGCGAATATTCGTCAAAATTTAACATTCTTTACATCAGTTATATTATCATTCTATATCCGTTCAATCAATACTTAATACCTTTCTATTTGTCAAAAAAAATTGCCAAATATTCGCATGTTTCTTGTGAATTCTGCGAATATTCGCGAATGCCAATGCGAATATTCGTTACATCACTATACCATATATAGCTCCATCCCTTTAACAGTTCAGTTTAGGTCGTCAAATGGATCGCATAAGAGCTCGTGGTAAGGCCTCTGTTCCCTAATGATTACCTTATTGTTTTTACTTTGTGTGCAATAATTCTGGCGTGTACCTACGTGCTTAAACTAGCTTCGACTGTACGTGTATCTATTTAAAACTGTGTTTCATTTAACGACATACTTGTACTACGTACTAATAATATCTCAATTCGACGGCTACAAAACATTTAGGTCGTCAGCGGCAAGGTACAGAAAAACTATTGCAAGCCTTTGCGAAATGCATTAACTCGCATAAGTCAACTCTTTCAGATTGGAACTGTATGAATTAGTAAAAATCGCATAAATCCGGACACCACCACAGGGTGTTTTTAATATCGTGCGGTTTTGATCATACATACGGGATTGCTCCGAACGCGTAATCCACGCAAATGCCCATTTCATACAAGTATTTGTAATAATGCTTGAAATACGCACGCGTTTCTATGCATCTTGAAATTTTCTATATGTGGAGTAATCCTGCATGCGTGATGAAATACGCACGATATTAAAAACACCCTAAATACAAACGTTATTCAAAGTTAAGTAGCTACTAACGCCGAAGTGGCATTTAATTAATTTTTTTTTTTACCTGACAGAGCGATCGAATTACGCCACTGTCACGCCACGAAAACAAGATCGTCTTCTTGTATTTGTAGCCGTTAAAATATGTTCTTAACTTTCCATTACTATAATTTTATCTATCCTGTATTCAACCAGTACGTAATACAAGTCCATCGTGAGTTATAGCTATGAGAAGCTAGCAGGCGCGGTACCTGCGAGAAGTTGGGCACGCTGGCAGTCTTGCGCATGGTGATGGGCTGTCCGCGCGCCTGCTCCAGCTCCTTCACGGCCACGCTCTGCCGCAGACGGTCCAGGGTCAGTATGCTCTCCACTGCGCTTACGCCGCGCGTGTATTTTTCTGAAAGAGTAATGGGATTTTGAGTAGGCTGGCAATAAAATCAAACTGGGAGGATATTGGCGTGGTTTCACTGTTGTAATTTCAGAAGTGAATACAAGAGACAAGTTGATTTTCGATTGTTGTCGTCTATTATTTTATTATTATTGTTTTTTCGTCAATCAAAGCTGACTTCATTAGTCTTTATCAGCGAAGTCAGTTATACAGGTATTTATGGGTTGCGTCCATGTAAAAAATGAATAAAACTGCTGATGCTGCGTAACTCGCTTATTATTATTTTTGATTCTTTACAACTTCTAATTTTAAAACAAAAAGTCGCCATATATGCTCTGTACTTTTCACACTCTTCCTTTTCTCGCACTCAAATTTTTACGCTTCATTTCACACATCATTCATATTATTATGTTCCTTTTATCCATCCTACATTTACATACTTTTATTTAAAAAACTATGTAAATGAGTATGCATTTCAATGCTCTACCCTACTGTTTTTAAGTCGACATTAAATCTCAAATATTTAAGTATCCTATAATTACTATCACTTTGTATTGTAGGGACCGAAAGTAAAAATTCGGCAAGCCCCTGAAATGGACATCAATTTCAATGAATCAACTAGCCTTACCGATATAAGTCTCTCCATCAGCCGCGCTGGCCTCCTCCCCGGTGGCGGCGATCTGCGCGAGACTCTCCCGCTCCTCCAGCTCCTCGGAGGCCTTGGGGATGTTGGACACGACCTCGTAAGTCACGCCGGTCTGCGTCAGCTGGTCCGTCCTGTCCACGTAATAACTAACACATTTGTATATTACGTATGTCAACTTGTTCAGCTCTACGATATTGTATGGTTAGGAAAGAGGGGACATTTTTGTTACAGGTAGGTATGTTATATGCGATCTTGATGATGTTGATAGTGCGATCGATGGCGTTCAATAAGCCACTCTATTATCAGATACACTAGGTACTTGTCTTAAAACTTTTAATTGATAGAATATTTCCAGAAAATAAAAGATAAAGTGAAAATAAATACTAATTTACAAGAATGCTTTTATCAATTAACGAACAATAGATTCATTAAAATATTATCTGATAAGCGACGTTATGTGAAAATAATACATTTTTTTTTAAATTTATAAGATACCCTAAAAAACTTTTCTTGTCTAATATAACATCAACACGATTCTGAAAACTACATGGTTTTTTATTACCCTCACCACATCAGCATTTTTTAAGCGCTTTCGCTTTTACCAATCAAGTCCCAAGCACATGTAAATACGCGTACGCTCACCAAGATTTTTTTCACTACATAATTACCCAAATAATACTTAAAAAAGAAAACCCATTTTTTAACTCAAAACTACCATCCGTAAGCAAAAGACGCGCATGGACGTGAAGTGGACTCCAGGCTCGATATTCAAATACCACCCATGACAACGGACAGGAAAGAAAGCAAGGACATCAGAAGGTTGCCGACTAACCTGACGATCTTCTTCCGTATCCGGTCGGTGAAGCTCTGCCGCTTGTAAATGTTTAATCCTAATCGTTTCCTAAGTATGAGATCCATGGGGGCGGGGTGCGACAGACGCACTGTAGTCTTCAGTATCAGGTAGACGCGTTCGTTTGCTGGAATACAATCAATAAAACATGTGTTATCATTTAAAAACTAGAAGCACGGAATATCAATTTGGGCTATTTTATTTTTGATACAGTAATATGGAGAGATGGTAAACAAAATACATTTGTAATTGATTTAGTTGAGGTGCTTATGATTCCTGCTTGTTATTTTACTTATCTTATGATGCTAAAATATTCCTACAATCTGCTTAACCAATAACATTTTCCCAACTCCGTTGGCGACGGCTTCCAATCTAACTGAATGCAGCTGAGTACCAACTTTACAAGGAGCAAATATCTATCTAACCTCCATAACCCAGTAACTAAATAACACGATATACTCTATAGAAAGACTGGTGACTCATTTCCTGCCTTCTTCTCCTACAAAAGACTGCTGGGACCAAGGGCTTTACGTACTTTTGAAGGTACAAAGTGGTCTCGTTATCACACTCAAATTATAAAGGTGAAAGTTTTTGATTGTGTGTTTGTCTCTTCTTTACGCGAAATGGCTGATACACGGGTAAACCATTTCTCGAAATAGCACATAGGACACTTTTCAACACGGGAGTATTATGTTCCCTTGGGACAATTTTCTGCTTTCACATGAGCGAAGCCGTTGGCAACAGCTATTAGTACAATATAAACAAGTTTAGTTACCTTCAGTGATCCGGTTGAGGTACTGCGAGTCGTGAATGGACGAGTCCCACGAGGCTACTGCAGACACGTCCTTATCGTGATGGTGCAGTATCTGCAGCTCGTAGAACTTGTTGCCGTGCTCCTTTGGCAAGATGGAATGTAGGCCTGCTACTGTCACTTCTTCACCGCTAGGGTGCGTCGTTAGGTCATCCGCTGAGGGAATTATTAAAAGGTTAAATGGTTAGGTTAGATAAATATACAGATACCCTACCACGAGCTCTTGACGTGATCCGTTGACGACTTAAACTGAACTGTTAATCCTTTAATCGCTTTCGTTAGATTGGGCCAACGAGTGTTTTCGTGTTCTATTCGCCAGGGTCATGTGATTGTGACTGGGTACTCCATCTCGTTTAGTTCATCAATCCCCATAGTTGACAGGAGAGCTGACGATATGGATGTGCGACCCTGGCGGGATAAACACAAGAGTTCTTATCGGATATAAGGTAGGCGGTTAAAAGGTTAAAGGAATGAAGCTATATAAGGAGTATAGCTCCATCCCTCTTTCTCGCTTGCTCGCCTGACATTTTAACATGTCATAGTAAGGCCCCTGGACATAATAAAAGATTGCTACTAAAAAAATTAAATTATTGGTTAAAATTATGTTTGTCTGGCTGTGTATATTATTCCACTATTAATTTACATACAATTTAGGCTAACAGCCCTTAAAGATTTTCCTTCTTATTTAATGATTTCAATAACCCGTTACTTTCATTACTTTTTCAACACTTCAATATCACAAAACCTCTTGATTATTCTCCTCTTGCGTGTACAATATTCAAAGAAAAAAAAAATTCATTGATGCAGTATACCTATAACTTGTAGGACTTACCATTGAGATCTAGAAATAGCACTGGTATGTGATGTTCCATTCCTAAAGGCGGGAGCCAGGCGGCCGGCGCGCCCGGGATGGGGCTGCCCGGGCTGGGGACCAGCACCTGCACCATATGGAAATATCATCAGTGTGGACAAACTCACCAACCATCCTCACATTTATATGTAGCGGCCATCTACTGGGTGAAAGCTGAAATACTCTATCTATACTGTGAAAATAATTTGGAGATGGCATTGTGAAAAAGTGAAAAGGATTGTATGTTTGGTACTATCGTGGTATAATTTCAGTGTTTTCAGCCACATACGTCTTGGCAGCTTAATAATAGTAACACTGAAATAATGATAATTGTCATGATATCTACTATAACTTAAATATGTCTTTTGTTTGTCCTGGAGACTGTTTTTCAGAAGCCAAAGAGACACTATTTCGTTTGGCTGCAAGAAGCTAAAAAAATACGGATGGGCTTCGCTCCACCCTGAGCAGAAGAAATTATTTGATGATTTACTGTCTTCAAACAAACAGTCGTAAGTATTTTATTGGATACAATGGTTTTGATTGTTGTGAGAAAATGACACAAAAACAAAGATTATTCTAACTTACGGCATTTCTCTCCTCGGTGAGTGAGACCCACTGCTCTACGAGAGACTGTTCTCGTTCGTTGTCACGATCATTCTTCATTGCAGGCGACATGTTTACTAGTTTCTGTTAAAAAAAATACATGGTAAAATCAAGCCTTCCCTTTTAATATCAATTTAGAGGTCTGCCCCGGCTTTATAAGAATGAAAAATAAACACAATACCGTATTCGCGTTAAGAAAATAGTGACTCATCGTTGTCATTTAGGCAGACCTCTTGACCATACGCCACTTGAGCTAAATTATTCAAATTGACCAGTTGAAGTAAGCCCTTCAGATGGTACAGACGCGTCTTATGTCAATTTTAAAAATGAGTAGTAGTTGCACTGATGAGTCACTACTTTCTTATTAATTTATTGGTACATCAACAGCATTAGACACAGGATTATATACAACGTCGGAAAACAACCCGAGACCAATGCTTAGGAGAGGGACAAATACGGCTAGATATTTTTTTTTATCGTTATTTACCTGTAACTGTGCATGTAAATGTTGCCGTCTACGAAACAGTGCGTCACTCCACCTTTCCCGTAACACCGCTAAATCTTCGTCTTGATAGGAATCGAGTGGCATTTGTAGGCGTGATCTGAATGAAAGAAAATATTATGTCAGAGATATATAATTATGGTCATAGCATAACATTTATGGAATTACAAAGATACTGGCTGCAGGTTGGGGCCCAACAGCAACGTGGGCTACACGCCGCCCACGTCGTTACGTTGTAGATAATGTAATATCCTCCTACCTGACGCTAACCGAGCCGACTTCAACGCTAAGTGTCTGCTGGCACACGAGCGGCAACGTGCCGGAGTTGAGCGCGGGCCGCACTCGCACAGCGATGCGCCGCTGTTGTCCCTGACGCACTTGGTACACGCCGCCCGTCCACACGTCGTTACGTTGTAGATAATGTAATATCCTCCTACCTGACGCTAACCGAGCCGACTTCAACGCTAAGTATCTGCTGGCACACGAGCGGCAACGTGCCGGAGTTGAGCGCGGGCCGCACTCGCACAGCGATGCGCCGCTGTTGTCCCTGACGCACTTGGTACACGCCGCCCGTCCACACGTCGTTACGTTGTAGATAATGTAATATCCTCCTACCTGACGCTAACCGAGCCGACTTCAACGCTAAGTATCTGCTGGCACACGAGCGGCAACGTGCCGGAGTTGAGCGCGGGCCGCACTCGCACAGCGATGCGCCGCTGTTGTCCCTGACGCACTTGGTACACGCCGCCCGTCCACACGTCGTTACGTTGTAGATAATGTAATATCCTCCTACCTGACGCTAACCGAGCCGACTTCAACGCTAAGTATCTGCTGGCACACGAGCGGCAACGTGCCGGAGTTGAGCGCGGGCCGCACTCGCACAGCGATGCGCCGCTGTTGTCCCTGACGCACTTGGTACACGCCCCCCGTCCACACGTCGTTACGTTGTAGATAATGTAATATCCTCCTACCTGACGCTAACCGAGCCGACTTCAACGCTAAGTATCTGCTGGCACACGAGCGGCAACGTGCCGGAGTTGAGCGCGGGCCGCACTCGCACAGCGATGCGCCGCTGTTGTCCCTGACGCACTTGGTACACGCCGCCCGTCCACACGTCGTTACGTTGTAGATAATGTAATATCCTCCTACCTGACGCTAACCGAGCCGACTTCAACGCTAAGTATCTGCTGGCACACGAGCGGCAACGTGCCGGAGTTGAGCGCGGGCCGCACTCGCACAGCGATGCGCCGCTGTTGTCCCTGACGCACTTGGTACACGCCGCCCGTCCACACGTCGTTACGTTGTAGATAATGTAATATCCTCCTACCTGACGCTAACCGAGCCGACTTCAACGCTAAGTATCTGCTGGCACACGAGCGGCAACGTGCCGGAGTTGAGCGCGGGCCGCACTCGCACAGCGATGCGCCGCTGTTGTCCCTGACGCACTTGGTACACGCCCCCCGTCCACACGTCGTTACGTTGTAGATAATGTAATATCCTCCTACCTGACGCTAACCGAGCCGACTTCAACGCTAAGTATCTGCTGGCACACGAGCGGCAACGTGCCGGAGTTGAGCGCGGGCCGCACTCGCACAGCGATGCGCCGCTGTTGTCCCTGACGCACTTGGTACACGCCGCCCGTCCACACGTCGTTACGTTGGACCACCTGACGAACAAATACGAACATAATAGAAATAAACATTGGTTAAAAGCAAACAGCTACCGCCTGAATCGTTGGCAAAAACCATCAAGGCTTCAAAATCGAAATAAAATTGTGCCAATTGATATCAATCCGATGTTGCAACAGACCAAAAACAAAAAGAAAAGATATGCTTTTTACAAAAACGGAAGCCTGAAAAATTCATACGTCATTATGATCGAGTAGCATAATAAATAAGCTTCCATATAAGGTATATCACATTAGCGTTTAATTTCTTTGGAATAAAGGTCCATTTTAGGTAACAAACATACTGCATTAGATCCCTAGAGAATAACGTGACACCTGTATCATCATCATTTCAGCCGAAGGACGTCCACTGCTAGACTTACAGCCTGGTCACGACTTCCGTTTTAGAGGCGCGCGGCGAGCGGTGCGGCATCGTTAAACTTGCGCGTTTTCGCTATGAGCGGCGTGTTGTGGCATACTTCAAACATTTTCATACTTTTGATTTTACCACTCGCCGCCACGACCTTACCGCTCATAGCGGCAAGGCCATGGAAGGGCCATTAGGCCCTATTATTATATTATTATTAGTTGAAATGAAGTCACTACTAACCTCAACGGGAGCATATTCCCCGTTATCGTTGAGCTCGTGTATCTCGACCCACAGCTCGATCTTGCGCGTGAGTTCGGTCCAGCGGTCGGCGAGGGAGCGTGCCTTGGCCAGCTGCTGCTGCTCCACCTCCCAGTTGCCGCGCGCGCGACTGAACCCGGCCGAACGGTGGCCCCACACTTCGATTGATAGGGCACCCTCTGGGGAGATGAAAAGTTATGGTTGGAGAAAAAAACTGTAATAAATTTTCTGAAAAATACTTTTAAATTGATGTTATAGTTTGTTGACATTGAAATACCGTTCATTGAATTTTTCGGATGCCGCATGGAACCGCTTAGGTTCATAAGTATAAGCGTTCGAAAAGTCTGCGCTTCTTAGGCGCAGCAGGAATTTCCAACTGAATGATTTGATTTAGTAACAATTACTTAATATTGACAAAACTGACCGGCACAGTGCTCAATGAACTCTTCCGTGAGCGGTATAGTGAAGTCCTTCTTGTGGTCGAAGCGGAAGGTGACTTGCGACTGGTGGCGCGGCGAGGCGGGCGGCGCGGGCGGCGCGGGCGGCGGCGTGTCGGCGCTCACCACGGGCGGCACCACGACGGGCTCGCCCAAGCCGCCGCCGCCGAACACGGAGTACTGGCAGAACACGAAGTGCGACAGCGACGGCGGCAGACCCGTCGCTTGCTTTATGGCCACGCGGATTGTCACCTAAGGAAGACAGGATTTTACACTTTTTTCTTTTTGTCTGTACACGTTAGGGTGTACCTGACAGCTTGCCTGCAGTTACACCGATCAGGTAAGCTTGAGCTGAGTAGAAGTCATACACGTAAAGGTAACTGTACAAAAACTGAAGCCAGGGCCCCAGCAACAGATCTCGATGCTGTTACGCTAATTGGTTTAACTCTCGCAGTTACCGCATATCTAACGGCTGTGCAAGCGACCGTCACACACGCTTAAAAGTTCATACGCACTATGCGGGTAAAAACATAAACTTCAATTTTATTTTTACGAATTTTAATAAGATATCAATTTTTTAAATTGACATATAGTCTAGGTCTGTACTGCCTGAAGGACTTCCGGTCCTTTTACTAGTCAATATGAAGACTAGCTAAGTGACAACGATGAGTCACTATTTTCTTAACACGAATACACAATTTTATTTGCAATTTCTAAAAGTAAAAAACATTAATAAGTGAGAAATACGTTCTTTCTGCCAGAAGAAATACCTTCTAACAAACTACATTATACTTTATCGGAACTACTAAGACCAGATTATGCGAAAACATTACCCAGTCACACCGCAAAATAACTTACTTGTTGCGTAGCAGAGTCAGCAGGATCATCATCGTCTCTCATATCACCAGAACTGTCTGAAGCCGCTTCACAAATTCTATCCTGAGGAAACTGTCCCGCCACTCGACTTATCTCAACCTGAAAGAAATAATAACAACATAAAAATCAGAATTAAACTTCCAACAGAAATGATTTACAGGATTCTTCTTCAGATCTTTTCAGGAGCTTTAAAATTTTTGTCAACCCAAGAAAGCTTTGAGGTTTCTACAAGAGTAACCATGGAGTTACTCGCCAGTCCATTTCCATAGGGTTCCCCAACTGAACCATCCGCTAGCTTAACATATACGTGAAATAAATAATTTTGAGTTTTAGGCAGACCAATAACACTGGTACAGCTACATTCTTATCAGCCAGAAAGGCTATTTTTATTATTCTCAGTGCAGCTGGTAGGTACTTTAGCAAAATTTATTGTTTTTTATGGTTTTTAGATCTGTATGTATGTTAGGCTAGAACTACATTAGACTGACGCACACGTGTAACACGCCTGATTTGTACATAGAACGACGTCGCATGGCGTCGATCAAGTGTAGCTCTACAAGTCTAGTTTCCATATAAAACGTATGGAGACCGACTAGCCCAGATCTGCGTGTGTGGCACACGTATGCGCAGTGTAGTTCTAAATTTATGGTTCTCTACAAAAAAAAACATACCTGTAGCCTGCCAGCCACTTCGCCCTGTTGACTGATGATGGGCGTGTGATAGTCTAACGTCACGTCGTGGAACAAAGCCTCTAAGAACACGTTAGCTACTCCGATCAGGTTGTGATTCTCTTGCGACTCGTAGAACGGATCTATCGCCATTTCTGCTGGTTCCGTCTGAAAAGGATTTTGAATGTTTAGTTACAAGTCGAGTTCTAAAAGACTGTTTTTTTTTTTATTCATATAAACTAGTGCTTGACTGCGATCCCACCAGATGGTAAGCAGTGATGCAATCGTTGATGGTGAGACGCACTAGTTTATTAAGAGCTTATTCACTTTAACCTTAATTTAACCTAAATTATTGTTATGTGATATAATTTGCTATTTTTAATATTAAACAGTTAATTACAATATTTGACATCGTTTTCGCTTATCAAAATAGAAAGTCGTTTTTTGTTTAACGTTTTTTGTGGCAATCCAAACATTTTGAATTCAAGATAGACCTAACACTAACACAAACACACCAATTTTTGTTTCATCACACGTGCATTTGTAGTTCCAAATTAAAGTGGTATGTTGGATAGTACTTATAGTCTAAGATCCGATTAAGAACGACCTTCACCGGTCTGTTTAATGGATGAAACGTATTTTATGATAAATTTTGTGTATTATTATAATATAACGCGGGTGGGTTGCCTAAAAAATTCCTGAAAACCCGCGTTATATTATTTAATATACTAAATTTATCATAAAATACGTTTCATCCATTAAACAAACCGGTGAAGGTCGTTCTTAACCATATCCTCTACTATTAGTAGTTATACTTTATGGACCGAAGCCGGGCCGTAGGACATTTAGTTAAATTAGGCATCTAGAAATGCATAATTTTCCTTCTCATCTGACCTCTTCGCTGTCGTCGTCTCCCGCGCAGGCCTGGCGGCGCCGCCAGTCGTCGTACATGTCCCGCATGTCCACGAGCTTGTTGTCCAGCTTCTCCATGGACCACACCTGTCCGCTGCGCCCGGGACGACGGACCATTATCGCTGGCTCGGATACGAAGGCTCCGCGCTGCAATAAGATGATGAAACTGTTTTTATTTGTTTAAAATGGTAGGGATTCAATATATATCAAGTTTTAGACTGTGATAATTCGAACAAGAATCATATTAAAAACCTGCACTAAGTGCGGCCTTCACTTCACTGGACTCTATCAGAAAAACATTCTAACTCAGAAAGAACGATGTTGATAACTGCGTATACGCTCACGGATAGGTTCACGACAATAGATTCGTTTTTAAACTGAATTTCAGACAATCCAATGAGGGCATAACTGCAACCACATTCATATGCATTGGCTGAAACATGCAAGTATTGAAGAGTATTTTTTTAGGGTTAACAAATAATAAAATTAAAACCCACTCGTGATCCTTTAGTTACCAACAAATAATCTCTCAGTCCTGGTATGGCTTAATATCAGTGCTAGAAAGTGTAATCGGACTTCTTCTGTCTTTACGGTCAGCAGATAAAAAGATATATTACCTTTCTATTAGGACTGAGGTTTTGCGGTGGTATCTGCAGCGTGACACTGAAGCGTGTGTTCCTCCTCATCTCTTCGGCCAAGAAGTTGGCTTCCTGAACCAAAGCGTTGGCTCTCAATATGTCAGCTTTGAGACGTCCTAGTGAACGTTTGAATGTATCGTCGCGTTCTGCCGCCCAGCGTTCTACGCGGGCTGCAGTAGTTGGTGTGCACGCTGTCATTTTACCTGAAACATAACACACAATTGGGTATTTTTCTACTTATTATTTTACAATATTTTATACTAAACCAACCACAAATAACACTAAAAAATAAATCTTTTTCTGAAACTAGCAATTCAAGTACTCATATAAAAAAGAATGGGGGAGTGGTGGGCACATCTCGCTATCGCTTTTGCACGCGCGTAAGGTAATGGCGTTGATGTCATATTTGAGTCTGAACATCCTTTTTCTGTTTTTTGACCCTTCCCCCTTCCTGGTGGAATAGAAAACTGTCAAATAACAGATTTGAAAGCTTTCTAACTTTTTCATTCTTAATGGATTTGAAAAATTCTTTGTATTTACGATTATGGATAGTTATTTTTTGAATCAAAGAATTAAAACAACATAGTCGACTACCCAATTCAATTGAATATTTGAAGGTACATAGTCACTGACTGTTTTTATGAAATCGTGCTAAAGACAATATGATCACAAAATCTAAGCTATATTCGTATTTTGTAAGTTTAATAAATATAAGGTTACCTAGTTTCAGAGGGTCGTAGGCGTACGGCGGATAAGGCGTCGAGGGTGACAGTATATTTCTCAGCTGTTGGAATTGTCGCTCATATTCCTGTCGTTGTTTCTCAAGCGCCACTGCAAAATAAAAACAAATACATTAGACTTGTTGTAGTCAGTTCATACGTTGTTAGTAAAAAAATGTTTCTTTTATAAAAGATGTTTTTTTTTTTGTGAGTCTGTCTATTCTATAGCAATCTTGTACAAAATCTAATAAATATCTTTCGTGATTCCACGCTTCCTATTTGCAGTTCTGAAAGGAATTCCTCCAGTTCGTCGATTTTTGTGAGTGTGTTGTGTGTTGTTACTGTTAAATAAATAAATAAATTGTCGGTTACCTTGTTTATCCTCCTCATGTTGTTTCTCGAGCCTCGATATGGCAGTCTGTATGGGATCGTTACTGAGTTCATTCAACATGATCTCCTCCCTCGCGAAGTTGTAGTCGATCGGCTGCGCAGGAGTCTGTGGTTCCGACGCCGCGGCTGTGGAGTAACCAGAATCTTGTTCTACAACGAGGTGTAGTAGAACAAAATCAAGGGTCAAATAAAAGCGAACTGTGGCAAAATAAAATATGATAAAGGCAAAATTATGTGTAGGAGACATTTATTGTTGTAACAGCAAAAGCGCGAATATATGGCGATGCGGCAGATTTTATTGGCTTAAATAACATTTCATTTTTTAAGCAATACACGAAGTAACCAGCGACACTGCAAATATTGCTTTTTAAGCGAAATGGACTGTAGCCTGTATCTTTAGTATCAGAGTCATCATTGATTTGTCACAAAAAAAAAACGATATCTATAGAGCGTGACTATCTGGCTTTTATGGATACATTGATTAGACTTTAATACAAAAATGTAGCCCCAGACTGAGACAAAGGTCATGAAGATAATAAAAACCCTTATTTTTCCCATACCTGTAGCCTTCGGACAGTTAACCCTGAAGAAGTGATGGTTCCCCCATAGTATCCTGTCCGCATGACCGAGCCGGACCCGGGACACGACGGGCGTGCCGTTGACGAAGCACCGCGCCGCGCCCAGGGGTTCCATGTGCAGGCCTCCGCCTTCCACGAGCAGCTGGCAGTGTTGCGGTTGGATGCCCAGGCCGGAGAGCTGGATGTCTGCTGAACTTGAACCGCCTACAAGCGTGCGATCCTGGAAAAAAATATGTAAATGTTAGTATGATCTGGTCAAGTTATTTTAGTTATTGCTACTCTGGACCTATGATGAGCCCGTTCTTAACTTTGATCTCCTGATGTTAAGCAATGGATGAAATCTCCTATGGAAATAGCCAGCTCAGAAAAAACCTGTTCACTCTTGCTTTGTAGGCTGACGATAGGTATAATAGTGCACTAAAGACGTGATTTTAGCATTCCACAAGCGCGGTTTTCTTTTAATAATCGACATTAGAACTTATGTATTATTATAGGACGAGATTCCTCTAGTCGGTACAGTGGTTCTTTTACTGTTCGAGCTGTTCGTCTTTGGAATTCTCTTCCACACTCTATAAGGGCTAGCCCTTCGTTGGACGTCTTCAGGGGAAGGATCAGGGAACATTTCCTGTCAATATGACTCATGTATATATATATATATATATATGTATAGGTTTTATTTGTTGTATTTATGTAGTATGTTTATAGGTATTGTGTGCTGCGCACCTATCTATGTAAATTATTTTGGTTTTTGTTGTGCATTTCTTAAGTTCTCCTCTTTTATAAAATTTTATTTATATTAAATTAAGGTTTGCTGTAAGAAAACCCAATTTTGGGTTAAGCTCGCCTGTGTACATCGGCTTTCTTACTCTGAATAATATGTAAATTTATGTACAATAAAGAATATAAGAATATATAAGAGATTACTATAGTGTATTCAAGTTAAGAAAATAGTGATTCATCGTTGTCACTCAGCTTAGCTACCCCCCTTGACCAATTAAGTCATAGCAAAATAGAAAGCTGTATTCACAATGACCAGTTGTCAGCCTTTCATGGTACGGACGCGCTTTTATCGGTTTAAAAAAATATACCTCATTTATCCGCAAAAAAAGTCAATTCTGAAGATTCTAATTAAATTTTAAAATAATTTTTACCCCAATATGAATACAAGACCCATTCTTTGCCATTGCACTGCTTAGTCACTATTTTCTTAACGTGAATGTACCATAAATCCAAGTAGAAAGTAAACAATGAATATATGATGAAAATAATTGGAAATCAGTGTAGTCTTGTTTGCAGCTTACCTTGAGATAATAAACAAGCAGTTCGTTGAGCGACGGATCCGCATTTAGATTGACGAGGTAGTATTTGTTCTTCTCCACTTTGATGCCGCTCGCTTGTACGCTGATACCCATCTTCTCTAACGCTTGCTGGCGCTCGCTTTGTATTCGACCTGTAAAATAACAATATATTTAGAAAAAAGCGGATACACAGCGTGTGCTACTACGCTTAAAAATGAAAAGCATTTTGTTTATTTATTGAAACATTTTTTATTGTCTTTTTTTTTAATTTTAGTGGCGCGATTTTCTGGACTCGTATCGGACTAGTTTGTGACGTCTTGGAGAAGAAAGGTTTAGGGGAGGCCTTTCCTTTGCCCAGCCAGCTAGCAAAAAAAAATCGTTTGGTTTAATGGTCTAAAAGTATCTTCGCGTTATTGCCTGATGAATGTTTACTGCTTTTCTAATGGTTAGGAGCACATCTGTTGTTTGGTTTCAAAGTCTAAAACGGAAATAGAGTAAAAACATTTATCGTGTTAATAAACTAATTCCAAAATAATAATATGTGACGTTCGCCATCCCACACGGAGCCCGCGTGGTGGATTATGATCCACCCCTCTCTCACACGGATGATGCTGTGTCCCAGAGGTGGGAAGTATTAAGCTCATCAGTTTAAAACTCTTTTTTATTATTATTGATATGCTCGCGTTTGACCGCCATCTCACCTGATGGTAGGCGAGGATGTGGTCGACGATGGAGCACGCTTGCCTAGAAGTAACCTATTCACTCTTGAAGCACGTTCCCACCAACCAATACCGATCAATACGTAATCATGTATGCATAAAGTGTGTCTAACTTTAACGTCCATCAATCAAGTCGGTTGTCATACTACTAATTCGAAGTTACCAATGCATTTCAAGCACCTTATGCCACATAACGATACAACCATTAGGGGTTGTTGAAGGTTGTATTGCAAAAAGCGTAAAAATCGTATCTCGACCTCGTTATTCGATTTCTGATGAGTTTGAGCTAACGTTACTTAAACGGTTTTTGATGAGAACTAATGATTGAATAGCGTGTGAATTATATCGATAACAGTGTTACATGCCTATTGCGCAAATTATTTGTCTAAACTATAACATAATTTTGCGCTGCAGTGAGACACATGGAACACAGTGTAATAGTGCTCATTAAAAATACAATCAATTTAATAATGATATAATAATAATAATCCTCCCGACCGAATTTCGAGCATGGTGGCATCTCAACAAGGAATAGCCAAGTATCCAAGAGATAATCATTATAATGCACAAGTATATGCTTGATGGCACGGTCAGAGAGAGAAAAGGCGCAGGACCAACGGCTTTACGTGCCTTCTGAGGCGTCACATCACCTTACCACTTCCAAACTACGGGCTGCATTTTTTGCTCTACCCAGGATTCGAACCCAGAAACCCACGAGACCAAACAGACAGTTTAATAATGGCATAGTACTCACGGTAAATGACGTGAACTTAAGTCCTTCACATTCATCATCATTTCAACCAAAAGACGTCCATTGTTGGACATAAGCCTCCCCTAAGCGTGGCCACAACGACCATTCCTGAGCATCCATCAGATTTCCGCAACCCTCACGAGGTCATAATATCACAACAATGTTTTTTTATTGGAAATTAAATAACAAATTTTAAAACCTATCGTATTCACGATCTCATATAAACCGACAAATTAATGGATGTGGTTACTGCACGCTGTACCGCTATAGAAAATAAGCCACATTTATAAATAGGACATTTATGAAAAGCTTTTTCAGATCAGATTACTGTTGGCACGGACCACTAATAATAAGCTAGAAATAGATAAGAATTAGAGAAATATAATACACGTACCGGTTTCAACGAGTTTTTCCTCCCACGTTCGTGACATTTCCTTTAGTAGATGGTCGCTTTGTGCCAGCTTTTCGTGGACCTCTTCACCCACGGGCGAACCCTGCAAGGAAACAGCTTCATTAAAAACACAAATTTTAATTTTGATTTCGAAAAAAAACGAAAAATATTTGTTAAAAATGGAGCTGAGCCTGCTATAGCTCCGCGAACTTAAAAATAAACATAAAGTAGTTTTATGAAATAACAGTTTGTGTTTAAATAATCTATCTACATTAAATTCGTATTGTTCATAATAATCCCGTTGGCAGCTGACTGAGTTATTAACTGAAACTAATTTCCAGCAAAGCCCTGAGAATACGTAACTGGAATACTAATCCTTCAGAAAACAGATCGTAAATTACGGCGTAGGTACCCCGCCCCTTTGCGATAGGAAAATGAATAAGTTCGATCAGCGAATTTAGGTTTTAGGCCTAGAATCTACAAGGAATATCAGGCTATTTAGGGTTGAAAGATTTCCCATTCTATGTCGATATTTTTGATTTATTAGGTACCTACTAAACTTCACAGAAATTATTTTTTTTTTAACTACTATGGTCTCTATTGAAGAATTTTCACTACAATGATTCAAAAAAGGATGTCTTAAGGATTTTAAGGTGAATTCAGACGATTCATTTTTCGTTCATTTGCGTCTTTCATTCGGCAACTTTCAATCGAAATGAAACCTTTACATACGGAAAGAAAACAAAGTGCCCAATGAATTAATTATTGAATTGTCCAATAATGTTTGATTTTTGCAATGGGTACCATTCACACCCACTCCGAATGAAAGAAAAGAGAACAGTTTGAACACAAGGAAAGTGTTAGTTAAGGTTCGCTCTTATCATCTCTAGTCCTGCTACAGGTAACAGACAACTAATTCCAAGACGCACGACGTCATACGACGACATACTGGAAGAAAAGAGCAGGTGAATATTAATTTCTATATTATTCCTGCTAAGCCGTTTCAATATGGAACAAAAGCAAAATGAAGCACGCATTTGGCACATATTCTTTCGAGTGAACCGTCTCATTTCCATCTTTAGGAGAAAACCAAATACTTGTAAAACAAAAGACTCCAAAGTCACATAGCAAACATTTAAGACGGAAGGACGAACTAGCCCGCAACATGACTGCGACCTCAATACAGTAGGTAGAGAAGTACAGGCTTACCCGCGAGCATTTCCAACGAATTTTCTCATTTTATAACCTTTAGGGCCAAAACAGCGTTTTGCGGAGACCCGCGCGGGCATCTGTCGCGGAGAGCCGGGGCCCGCACCCCCTTTTTGCTAAGTAATAAACATTAAGTTCTTCATCACAACTACATGCACACCATTAAAGTTGAACTAGTGATACTGCGCAGGTAATGCGGTTTCCGCGACGGAGACCGTCGCACACGACACATGCGTTTTGTCACGCGACGGGTGGCCGTCGCGAGCGTCAGCTTGACGCAGTTTGGGCCCTAAAATTTTTAGGAAGTCCCCTCCAATCAATAATGAAATTCATCAAGTCATTGCAACTTCACCACGACACGGTTTAGGTTTCCCTTGAGCATATCGATCCCTCGAGTCCCGCACGTATGCGGCAGTTCGCATGTGATATGCACATTTGTACAACACATGGTGTTCCTTAAGGTCGTTGAGCCGCCCTGCCTCCTACGACCTTGTTTTCTTTGCATAAAGATGCATTGATAAGACGCTGTTGGCTTCAAGAAAGTAAACCTACACGATTTGTAGCCGAAACCGAGGCCGCCACCGAATGTTCGGCTCTTCTTCAAATTCCGGCAGGAACCAAAACCAAAACTTACGTGGTAATAAATCGACGATTGCCGAAACATTACCACAATCATAGACGAACGAGACAGTCAATTTTTAGGTCTCTATCACAACCGTCAGCCTTAAGACTTCGCGTCGGTCTCTAGTTATTAGTCTTGCCTTACTTTACCTATGGTTTACACTACTCAAATCTATATAACACATTGTCATGCAGGCCAGCTATTGTTCTAAATATATCCACGTTTAAAAAAATCATAGTTTTCTATCTCTTTTCTATCTACGCAGATACGCTAGACTGGCAGCTAATTCTGTTTTTTTCTCATCAACGTTTATTAAAAGTTGTCATCTTTTAAGCTTTTCTGTCATGTCCTTTAACGTGGAATATTCTGTACACTTCCGTAAAAGACAGCATTATTTATTTACTGTAGTAATTATTTACTGCTTCTAAATCTATATTATTTTAAACAACATTGCAGACAATCGAAACCGGCTTCCACTCTACCTGGACGCCGTTATTAGATGGAGCATGCATATCAAGTCCAAAAGCATGCACCAATAAAAATACCCACACACCCTGCGAGTCCAACTTACCGTGCCACTTACCGTGGCATACTTCAGCATCTCCTTGAGCGTCTCGACCTCCTGGCGCAGCTCGCGAATGATGCGCGCGTTCGGGTCCTCGTTCACTACGGCGTGGTTGACGATGCGTTTCGCTCGGTCGGCGTACCGAAGAGTTGAGAGGGTTTCTTCGTAATTGTCTGCCGCTGGTGATATTGTGGCCACCTGTGAAAGAGATACATAATTTTTTAACTAAACTAGCTGCTATCAACGGATCCGCCCGCGTGGAAGTAGAAAATTTCCCCAAGGGAACATACTCCTAAGATAAAAAGTGACAAGTCTACACGTGTGCCAAATTTCATCTAAGTCCGTTTAGTTCGAGCGTGAAGAATTATCAAACACAAATACACTCACAAACTTTCGCTCTTAAGATATTAAAGGTTTTTATGATATTATAGTCCTCTGCACGTTAGGATTTGCCGCTGGCAGAAGTGGAGAGCCAAAACCTACTAAAATTCTCAAAAAAACCCTTTCATAGTCCCTAACATCAATGGAGGAGCACTTTTTCTAAACCCCAGAGGTTTAGACTGCGCCTTGTCTGTCAGTGATTATTTTTTTTTTACTACAAATGGATAAGAATGAACAATAAAACCGCCCAGAAACCTATAGTCGGTAGTATCAATATTCATTGGATGTAGAAAATTGAAAACATGAATCAATATCAACATTTTCTTGGAAATTGGCCTTGGAATGAGAAATCAAAAGCTATTTCGTAAGTAGGTACTTATTTACTTAACAATAACATAGATGCAGACGGAATATTAATCCTTAAACAGAGATACCATTGTCTACATCAGCTAATTACACTGATAATGACGGTGTAAAAGCTTTCATTGTAGAATTGTATAAAAGAAATGCAAACGTAAACAAAAGAAGTCTGCCCTACAAAACTGAAAGGTAATCAGTCTAAAACCGCCCTTGTTTACAATATTAAAAAGCTATAAATGTACAATCTTAATACTGCTTTTAATGTAGCCGAGGTTTCGTAGAGCATTTCTATGCGCGACCACGAAGCATGAGTGTTTTGAGTTAGGTGCTGTGACTCAAAGGATGCGGCCGTCCGCGGTTGACAGAATTTGAATTCAAGTCTAGGGAGACCCTATTTGCATTATCTCTTCACTTTAAGAGTTCGCTAAACATAAATTTATTGAATTAGCGTTACAGTTTCTTTGGGATAGTTTAGGTAAAAAGGTGGTGATTAGATAACGCTTAAAAACGAAGTAGGTACGAAAGAAAAAGACATGTTGCGACTATCCCATCATTTCAAACGAAAGACGTTCACTGTTGAACATAGGCCTTTCCCAAGTGACCGAATCTTTGCGTCTCGCTTCCATCGGATCCCCAAGACCATACCCACGTCATCGATCCACCTTTTTTTTTTTTTTTTTTTATGGTGGGAAAAAATCATGCATTGACATCCCCCGCCCTTGGGCGGAGCGGGAGATAGTGTCAGACTCTTACTGACTAAAAGACCCACCCCGTTCCTTCTAGCCTTCATACCGGGGCTCGAGCGCCCTTTCGGATAACCCTGGCCCCAGTAGGCTTCGACCCGGCTGGGTCCCTGTTGTTGCTGACAACTCCTTGAGGCGCGCGGGAACAGTGCGCGCCGTCGACGACTTGGGCTTGGTCCGGACAGTTACCGGACGGCCGGACAGCGAGCTACCCATTGCTCACTGTCCGCAAGCCCGCGTCTACGTTGGCCGGAAATCAGGATCAGAATCCCGGCGACGGCGGCGGCGATAACGCCGTTGCCTTATGCGTTCGGCCTCCTCCTTTGCGAGCATTACTGCTTCGCAGAAGTCGGCGACCGCCTGCCACTCCTCCTCGCTCCGGACCATGGCCTCAACCAAGGCCCGGCGCGAGAGGTCTCCGCCGCCGATCGCCCCCACGAGGGCACGGCGATGCTCCGCCCAAGCAGGGCACACCTCGACTGTGTGTTCCACCGTGTCCTCCGGGCGTTCCGCACAGTGGCGACACCCGGGCGTCACTTCCGCATGAATCGAGTGCAGGAATCTCCCGAACGAACCATGTCCGGTGAGTACCTGTGTCATGCGGAAGGTAAGGACGCCGTGAGGTCTTTCCAGCCACGCCTCAAAGAGGGGACTTACCGCCATGATTGTGGCGTGCCCAGCACTGGGTTGCGATAGCCGTTGACGCCATTTCACCATGAGATCCCGCCGGAGCTCTGTCCGCCATGCCGTGACCTGTCGCGGCAGCGGACCTTCACCCCGGCGTTGCATCTCCACGCGCATATCGTGCATGTGTGCAAGGACTGTTGCCTCCAGATCCCACGGTGGTAGGCCAGCCAGAAGGCTCGCCGCTTCGCGGGAGATCGTGCAGTATCCCCGCACCATCCTTATCGCCATGACCCTCTGGCAGGCGTTCAGTATGGCCGCCGGTTGCTTTTTCAGCGACGGCGCCCACACCGGCGCCCCGTAGAGGGCCATGGACCGAACGATCCCCGCGTAGAGCCTCCGGCAGGAGGCGTCTGGACCCCCAAGGTTGGGCAGGAGCCGCTTGAGCGCAGCCCCAGCCCGGTTGAGTTTGGGAGCCAGACGTCGGAAATGCTCCACGAAATTCCACCGGCTGTCGAGGACGAGTCCCAGGTACTTCATCGTCGACCCGACACCGATGTGAACTCCTCCTACCGTTAGTTGGGAACTCAATGGCGGCGCGTTCCGAGACTGGCGACCGTGGAAACACATCGCCTCGGATTTGTGAAGCGCCACCTCGAGTCCCAACTCCTGGATCCGATCAACGACCATCGCAACCCCGCGTGTCGCTAGAGCGACCGCCGCCTGGTACGACTCTCCCTGCGCTAGGACCAGCGTGTCGTCTGCGTAGCAAACCACGCTGACCCCGTCAGGGAAGTCGCCGCGCAGCACGTAGTCGTACCCGATGTTCCACAAGGGTGGCCCTAGTACCGACCCCTGCGGAACACCGCACGACATCTCCCGACGTTTCCAGTCTCCCTGGTGACCGGGATAGACTATAAGTCTCTCCGACAGATAGGCCTCGACCACTCGACAGAGGTATTCGGGCACCCGGTGGTACCGGAGTGCCCTCCGGATCGTACTCCAGGGCAGGGAGTTGAACGCGTTGGCAATGTCCAAGGACACTGCCACGACACACCTGCCCCGGGACACCGCATCCCCCGTCGTAAGGGCTCGCACGCGCATGATGGCGTCCACCGTAGAGCGCATCCTGCGAAAGCCGAACTGTCCGTCCGAAAGGTCCGGCCCCACCCGTGTTAGGCGCCCGACGAGGCGGTTTGCAATGACTCTCTCAAAGAGCTTGCCCACCTCGTCGAGCAGCACAATGGGCCGGTACGCGGACGGAGAGTCCGCAGGGCGCCCTGGCTTCGCGATGAGGACCAGTTTCCCCGTCTTCCAGCAAAGTGGGAACTGGCCCCTCTCCAAACATGCGCTGAAGAGCCCTCTCAGTCGAGTCATCGATCCACCTCGCGGTCTCCACTCCAGAACCTTTCAGCGCCATCAACCATCCGTTCTGCGAGCAATGTCCCCTGTCCACTGCCACTAACGATTCTTCGCTTATGTCAACCATCTCAAATACGAGTAAATAGAGATAAGAAAAAAAAAATAAGAGCGACAGTTCATTAAATATGTTTAGTTGTTGTCTGTATAAAACAATTTTACTCGTACAAAAGATTAGCGTCTAAGCTCGGCTTAAGCTAGACAGTAAAGAAATACCTAAGTACTTCAATATTTTGTACTTGACATGACAAAGAACTACTTGGAAACTTGTAAAATACTTATAGGTAAAGAACCTACTTGGAAATAGCTTACGAAAGTCTTTTATAACGTAACAATAGTTTGAAAGTATTTAGGTATATTGCTCTTCAGTTATAAGTTCTAAGTGTCATACAGTAGACAATCCAATGCCAATATCGGTTGTTACATGATTGCTTCAATTCTTTTTTAGTGAGTGCCTACTCTACTTTAACCTACATCTTTAGGTAAATTGGTAAAGTTTGAACCTTACTGTCCCCGCACACGGGCCACAAAAAAACGCCGCTTCAAGCTTCTTTTTGAGGCGGCCTTTTTTGTGGCTCGTGAGCGGAGGTGCCGCCACAAAAAAAAACGCTTGAAGCGGCTTCAAGCTTCTCCGGACACAAGGTGTCGCGCGCTTCAGCTGTTTTTTACGGCCGCTTCTAGCTTTTTTTTTGTGACTTTTTCTAGCGTTTTTGTGGCGGCGTTTTTTTGAGGCCCGTGTGCGGGGACGCTTACATATGAATATAATACAACGCTTTAGTTCTAGCATTACTAAAGATAAACAACTAGTATAATCGTTCACTACAGCACAGCTGCCTCCACTTTAGTCTCCGTCCAGACGTCCACTTACGACCTGTACCTATTAGATGATCACCTTAAACTTTTAGTGCATACACAGGTGTGTCCTGTTCTTAGCCGTCTTAATATGATACCTTGACATAAAAGCTGTGACAAGAATTTTGAAGTGTCAGAGCAGTAGTCTGGTCAAGGTACTGTACATTATTAACTTACAGCATGGCTCTATCTACTCTGAAAACATTTTGCCTTACTATATTAACGGCTCTTCAAGTTACATCAATGAATCAGATTTTTCTTACTGATTTTTCTTCTATCGTTTTACTGTACAGGCCTGCTGTCTAAGAGAGATGGATCTTCAGGTATTTGACGGCGAGAGAAGAGTTCAGTCTCGTTAGCTGAAAATTTCTGAGCGATGATGCGAGAAAATGTTAACTTGCATCACGCCACTAGCTCAGGTACTATTTCAGTTAGGTGCACAGCCTTTAGACTTTAACATAATAATGTCACTCACCATAACAGTCTTGCTGTTCCCTCCAAGATTGTCTTTTAACAGCCACGTGAGCACAGAGTCTCTGTACGGTACGAACTTGTCCTTGTTTTTACTGCCAGAAGACTGATCCGCTAGTTTGGATATCACCAGCCCGAGTGTTGTTAGGGATCTGGAACAAAACAGAGGAAGTTTAGGTCGACTGCAAGATGGTGGTACCAACCAATAATCGAATGCATATGTACACTACTTTTCAAAAAACAATATTATTTTGTTTGTTTCGGTTTCTGCCGAAACTGAAATAGATAGGTACCGGTTTCTGTTTTGGTCGAACATTACACTAGTGTATTGATGACATGTAAATATTTGCAGTGACGTAGGTAATCATATAGCATAGCATGCTCAGCATATTATAAGGATGTATATGCATGCATACATCCCAATGTTAGGATTATTATTATAGGCCTTCTCTCTGTGAGATGGGATGGGCTCTCCATGATTTAAAACAAATTGGTAGATGTGACATGTCTTCAAATGTTTTGATTTACATTTCGAGAAATTTATATCTTGAATTTCAGGTAGGTATATTGATGCACGGTATGTTGCTTATGCAGGTTGAGAACCTGCTGTTGGATCAGCTACAATACAAGATGCAAGTACTTAGTGCATTTCCGCGAAGAGTAGTCCAACCGTCAGAGTTGGAAAGTGGAACAAACTCTGTATTACTTTCATAATGTACGCGTATTTCATAATATAACGTTTCCTTTCAGTTTCTGAAATAGGTAAGTAGAGCAAAATACATAAAAGACGATACACGTGCGTTTTGAAGCCACACGACGACACAGAGGTTGAGAAATGTGTAGCGTTATTAATATGTATGTTAGGCATTCGATTGAATATTACCTACAACGTTTATTGTTATATATTAATATAATATACTTCCTAGATAGTATCTCTGATATGTGTGAATATATTCATTTGACGTTTATAAGCTCGTTCAAGTTAAAGACAACATGTATTTTTGCCTTGACAAATGTTTCCATTAGTATATTATTTAGTCTAATGATATTATTTTTTTCCACGAGTATACTACTTGGTACTTTAGCGCCCGTTTGTAAAGCCCTTTCAGACCCCGCCAGATCGGCTGCCATACTCTCGTTTGCAAGATCACTTACTAGTCAATATTACAGCCTTCTTTCGGCATGTCATATACAACCGCTATCCTATTAACAAGCGAGAATCGCGCTACTTGTTTTCATATAACTACCTACTGTTACTCGTACCATATGAAATACTCTCGTTTCCAAGACCACTTACTTGTTAATATTAGAGCCTTCTTTCAGCCGGTCACCGACAGCCCCTGTTTTCACAGCCCTTTCAGAGCCGGCGAGATCGACGAGCGATAACCGCGCGACTTTCTCGCCGGACACGCCTGTCGCGGCGTCGGTCAGAGTCTGTGTGAGAACTACGCTGAAGACTGCGTGAGATCGAGATGATTCGCTGTTCATATTAGTTGCAGCAACTGTTCTTGATTTGTTGCCTTCCGTCATTAAGTTGTCGATATCCTGTTGACAAGAGAAAAATTAAATTAGTAACCATGTAGGTAATTGAAAGATTTAGCTCATCTCGAACTGCTAAAACCAGTTCAACTCGAAATCAAGACAAGTTCAGTTTCTTCCTCATTTCTGTGAGAGACAGTGCAATATCGATTCTATTAAGTCTTAATTAGTCAGCAATCATTAGCATCATCATTTTTTTGGACATATGCCTCGTCCAAGAGTGGTGACTCTTGGGGGAGGCATATAATAGTTATGATGACAACTAAATTGGTAATCGTTCGAAAATCACAATAACGCAATATCTGCGAACAAGGAATTTCACTGTGTTATTTATCAAATAGTTTTTCCTAGACTTAGTCACATCAAACACAAAAGTGTTGTAAATCCATACAATCTCCAGAGAGATCAGTCTAATGGCGAACGATTCCGCGATATAAAACTAGTCAAAACTTTTACATCTGCCTACGTAAGACGAAGTTTGTACATCGCGATGTCAAAGTGTCTAGTAGTGGTTGTGCAGTTTCGAGGGCAATGCAGTTAGTTACATCGAGAGAATGGACGTGGTGAAAAGAACAAAAGATTCTCCAACATTTTTGGACAATGCAGAACTTTAACTACCTACCTACAATTGCAGAGGTTTATTACACTTTTTTTTTAATTGATATAAACTAATGCTTTACTGCGATCCCACCTGATAGTAAGCAGTGATGCAATCCGATGGTGAAGCGCACTAGTTTGAGCCTATTCACTTTTGCCTTGAAGACACTCAAATTATAATCGGACGGGAACACCGCAGCAGGCAGATTGTTCCAGTCCTTCGACGTAGGGTAAATACGCCAAATGTCGGCCCCCTTAGCGATTTTCTGACTGCGGATCGCTCTAGCACCGTCAGTTTCCAACGAAAGTTAGCTTCTGATGTGGTTTTAGATAGTTTGATTAATCTATTTTATGTTTATAGGCATAAGATCGACATTTCTACTAAAAGAAAAAAGTTATTAGGTTTAGATGTGTCGAGAACAGAAAAACCCTAAAGTCGGCCATTCACGGCCCATTGTCGGTCGCGTTTTTCCCAAATGTCGGCCGGGTATAGGGTGTTTTAAATTAAGACAGTGACAAATATTATTAACATGATTTATTTTGGCAGAATTCTAATATAACACTAAGTATACATTTGTAATTGTATTTGTTTAATAGTAAAATATTTTTTTATTTTCCCTTAACAAAAAAAAAATCGTAATCGCATAATTTTCTTTGATTCCGTGAAGGCCTTAGATCTCCCTGCTTTGGGGGTTTAATAGATAAGTAGCAAGTCTCAAACCATAAAGCTTCCATAAATATGTCTTCAATACTGTCAACTCCTACATTTAAACTTAACTTCTTTACAATATTAATAAATTATAATAATAAATATTGCATTTTGAGAAATCAAGATTGATAAATAAATTAAAAATGACTAACCAGTCAATGAAAAAATATAAAAGTATTTTTTCATCAGCCTGTATAGTGGCTCTCGAATTCGGGGCTGGTCGACATTACGATCTTTAATATTTCTAATGTCGGCCCCTATTTCTTGTACCTTATTTCTCGAGATTCGACTGATATCACCCCGGCCGTTATTTGGCGATTAAACGTAATATAGATTTATTTGCCTATAAGCTTTGCAAATTCTCTTGTTAAGCCAACGGAATTGGTATAATTGGAATTTATAAAACAGAGTGCATTTACTTTAAGTCGGCCACGGCCGAGAATCCGGTTTTAAGTCAAAACTGTTACCCTAATGGCGGCCTCCTATTTTGCCCTGAAAAATATACGCAAAAGGTTGAAAAAACTATCTTAAAATATAGTAAAAATAACCCTTTAGTGATAATAAGGCTTAAAACCATAATAAATAAATGTCTTATCATTGTAATATCAATCCCCGAAATGTGAGTATTCACTTCAAGTAAGCTACTTTACATGCGAATTTGACGCTTCAACGGCGCTATCGCTACTGACGCTCAGTATGAGAAGAACAAGTGACGGAATCGGATAGTAACGGTTTGTACGTTTAGAGTATGAACTAAGGTTGCAATTTGAGAAGCAAACTTGACAATTAATTACCTTTTGGATGAATGCAAGCTGAAAATGTACAGACGGCCGAAGTTTGGGGGGTGGCCGACGTTTGGCGTATTTACCCTACGCGGTATAAACGACGAGGCGAAACGCTTAGTCCGGACCGTAGAGGTTTCAACAACGTGTGGGTGGATACTCGTCGTACGTCGGGTTGTCCGATGGTAGAAATGAGATAGCGGAATCAAGTCATGCAATTCCTGCGCACTTCCATCCTGTATTAATTCTATTACAATCACAGCCTAATTAAATTCTAGTTTAAACAACGCAGCATAATTAATTATATGCCGAGATTCAGATTTTATTTATTTTTAGTGGGATTTAGTCAGTAAAAGTTTGCCTCACTCTTGCTCTACCTAGTGCGTTTTAAGAGACATTTGAGAGGCCATTAAAGCCCGTCTGACCCCTATTGCACGTGGCCGGGGCTACGATGGCTCTGTATATGTAAGCCAGGCTTATTACATACTGCCATGTTGGTTTAACGTTTTTGCATAAGCACCAGGATTTGCTTGCGGCTTACTAAAACTAATCCTCGTGATATTACTCAGGTTCGTTATGAAACGAGATCTGAAATCCGACTAGCTAGAATAAACTAATGAACAAAGTTCATGGAAGCGGTAGATTAAAATCTCGCAGTGGAATATTGAATTCTATATAAATCCGAGCATACACTGGAAAATTACATAATGGAGTTAACCCTTTAATTCATTAAACCTCAAGCGAACGGCGGCGTTTCCTTTATTATTGTCTTTCTATTGTGTCTCAAATTACGGTATTCGAAAAGTTAACTGCCCGCGTCGGATTGATCTGACGAGTGTTTTCGCCGCCTGTTCGCCAGAGTCGTGTGTGATGATGAGTCAGACAGCTCATCATCACTACACGAATGCACGAGAGTGGCGGCCATCAGAGAGGAGTGGCGGCGTGTTGTGAAGCTTGTCACCAACACCTGAAGTGATGACCACGACCACTCTGTCAAGAGTAGGGAGTCCAATCCCGCATCAAAATCGCGATCCCGCATGCCTGCGGGATTAGAATCAGCGATCCCGCGGATCCCGCGGAATTTGCGGGATTGAGATTTTTAATTTCTTTTTTGTTTTAAGTAGTAATAAACATGAAAACCGGTGAAGTGCGTGTCGGACTTTCACACAGAGTTTCTTATTTTACCTACCTATGTAAATAGTTCGATTCCCGAATCGAGTTTCCAAGATTTTCCAAATCACAAAAAATAATATTTTGTAATGATATTTTTAAAACTTACACGATTTTCCAATCTTTCTTATTGATCTTTAAATCAGCTGCATAGAACAATAAAATATTTAACGGATCTTCATGTATTAGAAAATTTAATTCACGTGCTTCGGGGATTCCTGGTCATAGAGTACCTAAACTGACATTGACGAGTCGTGTATCGCAACTGGAACGGAAAGTAATTCCGTTCCAGTTGCGATACACGACTCGTAAAACACAAAATAAAACTTCAAAAATTAACTGCAAGGTAAAATCTAAAACAAAATAATTATTTTCCAGACAAATTCTATAGAAAATGTCACGAGTTCCATGTGAAGTTGTTTCATCACCTTTTAATGACGATGAGCTGGGTCTAATGAATAACCAAAACGGCGGCAGATCGTCAAAACTCAATGTTCTTGTAAAAAACTTCAATCCCGCAGACGTGCGGGATCCCGCATTTCTGATCCCGCAGAAAAGGTGCGGGATCCCGCTTGCGGGATTGGATTCCCTAGTCATAGGTGTCAGAAGAGCTGGCAAGATGGAGTATTTGGTCTATGTGCGACCCCGCCGAAATAAACGCGAGTGTTTGTCGGATATATTTGACGTAGACGGTTAAAGTGTCGCTATACGAAGGACTGTGCCTAAAAACTATTTCAAAAGGTGAGTTCTTAACGTTTGTTTTGGTCCATTTCGTTGTATATTTTTTTCATTGCTTATCAGATTGACGTGAAACGCTTGCTATCGGATAATAGCGTCCAGTTTGTTATCGTGATTAGAATCACAAGGGATCTTTTGTCTCCAAGGGAATGTTTACTTTTTGTTTTTCCTTACAACAGGAAAAACAAAGCAGAATGGTCGGAAGTATTTGGTGTCTCCCAATGCATTGATAGCATGGTTGGAGCAATTGTGGAGCGATTGGCTGTTGCGTTGCGTGTTTTATGATACATTCCCGCAAGGAAGAAATATTTGTATGGCATGCATATATTTGTACCGAGTCCGAGTGTCATATGAATGCGTATTTATATGTTTGTTAACGCACCTAAAATACGGGAACGAATTAATTACTAGTGTGGGACAATATGTTGTACATAGACCTCCCCAAAGTATAGTCATAATCACCGATCCTGTGCGTCTGGGACAATGTTAAGAAAATAAAAAAGAGATGAAGTTGACGTCGCTAAGGTCTAAGATATTAGATGACGAAACGCATTTAGCTGATAGTTCCAAAAAGAACTTACGTTTTTATTAGCACAGAACATAATTATGATGAAGAAAAGAGCGAATCTATGGCCTACAGTGGGAATATACCAGCTATTTAGAAAAAAAAACAGCCAAACAAACACATGAATTCACAATCCATGAATTGCTTCCTACAAAATGGATGAAGAAATTATTTCGAACACGTTTGCGCTAATATTATGTCGAACTTGTTTGACAAGGCCTCGGCTGATACAGTGAATTTCAAGTTCAGTTAGAATTTAATTTCGTTCAATGAACGAAGTTACTCTGTGACTGAGTTGGGTTGACGGTAGCAAAAATACATTTTGGAACAAAATTACAGGTGCCCGAAATCCCGGGAATTCCTAATTTTAAACTTTTTGCGGTTAATGGATATGTGGTTAGGTGGTTACGGGTATTTTGTAATGGCAGATACAATTTACTGGTAGCATACCTACTAAGTCGCGTCGTGTTTATTTTATTTTATTTATTTGGGAAAAACAAACAATTGTACAATATGTATAACAATAAATATAGAGTGACGTACGAGTAAAATTCATAACGTTTCCACATATTATTATTGCTTGTGTATTACGGTGATGTTCAGAGTTTAGTGAAAAATACAGATGATACCTGTGATGAAAATGAAGAGTTATATTTCAACTGTCAGGCCTGTTGGTCTAGTGGTTAGTGGCCATGACTGCTATGCCGCAGGTCGTGGGTTCGATTCCCACCCAGGCCAAATGTTTATGTGATGAGCATGATCATTTGTTCTGTGTCTGGGTGTAATTTTTCTATAATATGTATGTATTTAAAAATATTTAAGTATGTTTATCCGTTATCTAGTACCCATATCACAAGCTCTGCTTAGATGGCGTTGTGTGACAGTTATGGAATTTTATTATTATTGTCTTTATTCATATTTTTCACATATTATTATTATTAACTGTTTTTTTACAAATTAAACAAACTTGCAAACTCCTGATTCGAATCACTACGTCTTCCAAATCAATCCAAAAATACCGTTTATTATTTACTAAAAAAAACAACTGACCTAAATCACTGTCTGCCCCCAGTACTAAAAATACCTACCACCCCTACTCTGTATAGCAAGGGCGAAGGTAATTCGTCCACGATTGTTCGCAGAAGGATAATCCAGGAGGCACCGCATGATTAAACACTTGCTCGACGTTTGTAAGGCACACGTATTAACTGTAAGCTGATTAATTTTTAAATAGGGAAAGGTAAGCTTTCAAAGGTCAGAGAAGTTATTTTGGAAAGTGTTCTATTTTGGACATGAATTTAAGTTTAGTTAAGTAAGACTAGCTGTTACCTGCGACTTCGTTCGCGTGAAGGTTTCTCGTCAAAATCGTGTAAAAAAAAAATATTATCCGCTTCGGAGATGTTATCTTCCCACAGCAGGAGTTAAACTGCGTCCCCTCCCCCCGGGAGTTAAATCCCGTTCCCGCGGTAAAATCAACAGTAGCTAAAGTTACTCACAGTTACTACATAGCTATACATATATATAGATCCTGTCAAGTTTTGCCCAAGCCTGAGTTCCATGTGTTACTGAATAAAAGTGTTTAGTTGGATTTTCAATACTGGACTCTGCGTCATGTTTTTGAAAAGGGGCATTATTTATTGTATACTCAATTTGGCCTACACCTCATTATGTGAACAGGATAAACAAGTGTGCAATGGGCACTTACGCAATGGGTGCTTATCGCACAGGGCAGCAGTTAGAAGCTTAACATTTTCTCAATCAAGACTGAATCATAAACTTTCCATTACCCAAAAAATATTTCGCTGAGTTATTCCACTCGCAAAGATCTCACAAAATTACCATAGGCTCATAATCCCGCAAACGAAACCCGAATCAATATCAAGAAGAAAAGTTGTAAAAATGAATGTTAATTTTAGGTAAACACATTCACATGAGGAGCAGGCTCCCAATCACCTTCCGACGAGGGTTGTTTGCGCCGCTCCCAAAAATAAAACCCTAACACAAACACACCAAGACATTCGTACTCAAATTGTGTTAGGTTAGGGCTGCCAGATGACCATCTGCGGTTGGAGAGAGTTTAAATATGGACCGGATGAGGTAATACAAATAATGAGTAAGAGCTGCTAAAGGTGGAATGCTGAACAAGTCTTTGACGAAGAATATTCATTGTATCATGTATTAGCAGTGTTTTTAGTTCGAAATTGCATACCACGTTTGGCTCTCTAATTGGTTAAGGCCCAAGCGCCCGAAAAGTGCCATAAAACAGTGACTTTCTGAAGCCTACTCCTCGGTAACGGCCAGGTTAATAGGTTTGAAAAACATATATGTTTATTATAGATTCATGAACAACATTATCAACATTTGATTTTTTCGTGCTATTAATAGCTTTTGTCTAAAAAAAATATTTAGCAATTTCGCAACTTTACCCTACTCCTTCGAAACGGCTTGGATCTTTAGAAACATTTTTACACATAAAAATTGGTGGTAAAATATTCTTTAAAGTGAACATTGCATAATTAAATCAATCAACATTTCGCAAAGAAAATTGACTTAAAGGTCAGCCGCGCGCTTTCCGGGCGCTGTTGGCCGCAAATAAATGCACAGATTTGCGTACTGCCGCCTAGGCGGGTGCGAGAGGTGCGTCCACATAATTTTGGCCAGATAGTTCAAGGAACTATAAGCCTTAAGAGCTTGAAGTGAGCCAATCGGGGCACCAGCGAACGTCATAAACGTGTCGATTGAGTTTACGTGAAACAAACTCACACTAGGCACTCAGGTTTCGTTGTGACATACCAAGTTTCAGAAAGAGAACAAAGATATCATACAGGTATAAAAACGACACTCTATGTTAGGCTAAGTGCCAATATTTGCGACAGGATGTGGGTGCAGATAATGCGAAAATTACCTTTTGAGTAACCTGCCAACCCTGTGGATGCACGGTATCGAAATTCAATTTGGCGGGAAATGTTTACATCTCTTTTCATTTGCCTTCGTCGGAAAAAATTGGTATAAATATGAATGTATGGAATTAGACCTTTTTATTCACCACAAAACGTATCAATAGCTTTTATTCAATCAATATGTAGTAGATAGATCGCTTTGTTAGATATTCATCGCGCATATGTTTTACCAATACACAAATGCGAATTTTGTAAACTCTAATTTCTATTGATTCGGTAATAAAATAAAATATGAGGTGTATAAAGTGCGTAATTGATAGAAATTAATTAGTGAACATGCGAGTTTTTTGAAGTGATGTCGTTAAATATTTACCTAGTAATACACTAACCTCTCAATATGTATATCCTACCACTTTTATGGGCAAATAATGGACTAATAATGCTTAAAACCCAGGGCGGTCCACTTTCAGAAGCTACATCAATCATGTACTACAAATCTACTACACGATGTACTCGCTTAATAGCCTGTAGTTGACCAACAACCGATGTGACAACGCATTATTACTCTCCCCACGTACTACACTGGCACAATATTAACATATTGGCTCGTAGTCTTCACAGATCACAGCAGCATGTGATAAATTGCTGGCGCATACGACTGGTGCAAGTAAATCTGAACAGGGCTTAATATTTCAATATTCAAGTGAATCACTCGAAGCCACGGCTTGGCGGGAACGTAGACGGACTATTTCAATTCAAAGCGGGTTTCTATTTTACAAAAGAGGAGTATATTTTACGCTCCGTCTGATGTTTGAGGGTTTGGTGCATGGAGAAATGGCGAAACGATGCTCCAAGTCAAAGTGTAATGCAATTAGCTTGGTGTCTTTGTAATTGTATCTTGGTGTTAGGTGAACTATCTAGCAAGCAGGAATTAGCGTGCTTTGGGCTGCGGGATTGTTTAAGAGTTACCGTGTCCCTGGAATGCTAAGGACTTGGAACTCACTGCTGGAGTCTTGTTTTCTGATAGTTACAACCTAGGAGTCTAGTCTAGGAGTAGGAGGAGAGAGTAGAGAGTTTAAATTAAGAATGAATAGGTTACATCTAGAAGAAGTGTTTTGCATCATTGACCACATTGTCGTCAAGTGAGACTATCAAATGAGATGACCCCAACAATTATAAAAAAAAGTCAAGACACGGGTGGGTTTTAGTGAGTCTCGATCCAACCAGAACAGAAGTTATTTCATGATTTCAAACTAAAATAAAAGCTGGAATTAGCGTGCCTGACCTCCTGAAAAGTGTATTAATCCTTTATGTTGCATTTCAAAGATCAGTTGAAAGTATCTAAATTGCTGCCGCACTTGAATTTGGAATGTCAAAAATTGGATCATAAAATGTTGGTAGGTACCCACAAACCACCCCCACACAACAGTTAAGGGTTTAAAGCAGACAAATCAATAAATATACAAGACGAAGCTCATACAATTGTAGTCAATAACATATCGGGCCGAGACTAACATCCGGCCGCGTATACACTCGCTCCGGTCATAAACTGCCACCATTGTAGTGATTTCCGAACATTATATCCACATGTGGCTTCCTTTCCTTTTCTGAGGATCATACCTTATTCATATGTAGTGTCGTACCGTTGGCCAAATATCCCGGAAGTCTCGAAGGACCACTGATAACAAATAAGACCTGTCATCGATTGTAAGCACAATGGCCATGGGGATTTGTGCCATACCTTTTCTTACAAAATCAATGCTCATTTTAATATAGTCTTTTTGACGCAAAACTAATCACATCATTTGTAACACAATTCACAGTTTCTAAATGAACTACAATCGTGAAAAAGTCGATAATACTTCCAAGCACAATAAAATCGTATTGCTCAAACCAAAAAAACAAACTACATGTAAAACTAATTCCAAGTCCTCGGCTAAGTTTTAATGTACGTTTATTCGAAATAAGGCATTCGCATTAAACAATCGAGTTTCCATTAGGGTTGAATTGACAGCGCGACAGACAGGTTCAAGGTCACCGCGGACTTTGACGAGTCCACTAAAACCAGAAGGACAAAAGAACCACTTCACGATATGTACGATATTGACCTCACCTGACACTTTGAGACATGGCGAGAAATAAAAGAATCGCGTGCAATTGAAACTGCAGTGGTTCGGTTCTGTCAAAGCTTAAAGCCGCACTGCAGGTGGATTGCTAAGTGCTCATAGCTTACGTGCCAGGAAACTGGCAAGGGCGCTAAGCACGCACGTGGGCAAGTACCGACGAAGACATCTAGTACGTCAGCTTTATAAATAGTTATACAGACTTCTAGCTAGGCTTTTATAGAAGGCACAACACCTGTTAATATGCCTTTTGCTTCTGGCCCAATAAGCCTTTTTGAGAGTAAGCCTACTGCACTTATCTACTTTTTGTCGAAACCCTTAAACGGTCGTCAAGTCGCCCCGAGCGAGATTACGGTAACCGTTTCCGCGCCGAGGACAGAATTCTGTCAAGAACATGAACATATGATAGTTTAACTAAGAGATTTATTTAGTAGACACAAAGGACACTAATCTTGTGTCATGTTTAGCCTCCGAGGGATCGGGACTGATGTATAAATAGCTCAAATAATACAGGTTGTCCCAATTTATTTTTTTAACTTACCTATTATGAAAACGCAAGATACGGAAGAAGCGTGAGAGTTTCGCCGAACGCTACCCGCGCCTTTGGAAAGTCGCTAAGGAGCGTTTGAAAGTAGCGGAGCGTGTGTATCGTAAAAGCAAATTTTACAAAAAACATTAATGCTACAATCACAGAGTGGCGAAAAGTTGTTACTAAGCGTCACGTAAAAGAAGTATTGAGTAGTCAACTCATTAAAATGTGGGTAAAATTTGAATGTGAAGAAAATGTAGAGCGAGCACGTCTGTCAGGTCAATCGATTCCCGCTCTCACTGTTCCCAGAAGGGCAAGCGTCTTAAATGTTCATAAAAGTTCCCCACACTACACAGCTAGAAGATTTGTGTCTCCAGTTCACCACCCTTACAAAACACAGTTGATTCAAAAGCTAAAGCCCACAAATGCCGATAAGAGGCTTAACTTCCCTAATCAAAAGATTGATCGATTTTCGCGGTTTGACAATTTGTTCTCGGAAGAAGTATATTTCCTTCTAATTAATGGCAATGTTTACTAGCAAAATTCCCTGTGTTTTTATTATTCATTTAGATGAAATAATGTCTAAGAAATTAATTCCCAGAAACAAAACTGCATTTCAATTCAAAATGTTGAAAAATCTATTGGCATATCAGACAAAATAAAAACCATGTTATTGAAGGATACACAATCCTTCAATAACATGGTTTTTGTTTTGCACTAGTTTTTTTCATTAATAGTATTATATTTTTTAAGCTATTGCATAGCTTCTATCGCGGGCCTTGAGCGTGGAGACCGAATCCAGAAATTCCGTAACGAAAATAACCTAACACCCCCCACTCATTTGTTTTTTGAGCGTGGTGACCGATAAGAAAACAAATGAGTGCACAATCAATCAAAATTCAATTCAATGTGTGAAAGTGTAACTTCAATTAATATCAAAGAAAAAAAAACAAAGGAAAAACAATACTGCATAAATAAAATAAATAAATAATTATAATTGCATAAGTTGATAAAAATGCTATGCAATAGCATACCGCGGCAGTCCCCGAGTGCCACACGTCTTTTTTGTTATATGTGTTTATACCAAATAATCGAAACAAAGAAAATAATATTTTCTTTCTTTATGTAGGTACCTACATAATGTTCCAGACAAATGAAAGATAATGTAATAATAACAAAAGAAAGTATGGAAGATGTCTATTCGTCTTGAGCTTGTTTTAGAAACTAAATTACGCTATAATAACGAAGAAATTATGTTTATGGAGGAAGATTTGATGGGATGCTTACCGTCCTACTTTTCCAAGAAGTGTAGCGGAATCGCACAAGCACTTGAGTGATTATTTAGAATGTTTTGCATCTTGGAGAAATCCAATTCAATCTGAGAAACACTAAGTATCAATCAGCCGTGTATTTGATTTTTTAGGTGTGAAATCATCTAATGACATCTCCCGCCCTTGGTCGGAGCGGGAGGGCGTGTCAGACTTTCACTGACTAAAACCTACTGCTAGTTCCTTCATTGCTTTGCATTCCAGGGCAGGGTTTTCCTTTCAGAAGCGAACCCATGGCCCCAATAGGCTTCGACCCCGCTGGGCCCCTACGGTTTGCTGACATCTCCTTGAGACGCGCGTGGAACACTACTCGCTGTCGACGACTTGGGCTCGCTTGGGCTCTAGACGGTTACCGGACGGTCGGACGGTGAGCTACCCATTGTTCGCCGTCCACAAGCCTACGCCTACGGTGGAGCCTTGTATGTGTCGACATTAAACAAGCAAACCCATTTTTATTCTTGGTCTTCCACAAACACCACATAAAATAATAAAGATTGAAGAATTACGCAACCTCCTCATAATTCCTCATTAAGCTGAATGGATAATTCGGACACACTAAGCTGGGACGCAATCATCCCATCGATCATACCAAACTGATTCTATATCCGCGAATAACGAGAGCTTTTAATCGGGATTATGAAAATGAATTTAATAACCGCGCCTACTCCGTTTGATGGCCAGCTAAATATATTTTGATGGCTTTATGTTGAAATGATTGAAAAGATTACCAGTGGATTCCGAAAGGTTTTAAATACTACAGTAGGCACAACGGATCTTGAGCGGTTGCGCAGAAGTCAAACATTCGGTCTCTTTAGTGGTGCGAAGTGAGACGCGGGGGCGGGGAGTGTCAGTGATTGGATCGCCGCGCCATCGCGTCGTAGACGTCACTCCTCATTCGTTTATTTTCAAAGATCTCTGTGACTGACTGTTGGACATAGGCCCCAAGTGTCGCCATAACGACCGGTACTGTGCGCCTCGCATCCATCGGATTCCACAACCCTCACCAGATCATTAGTCCACCATGTGAGAGGCCTTCCGGTACACGGTCGCTACTTCAGATGTTTTCGTCCCCATCGAACATCAGTAGCCTGATTCACGTAAAACCAAACAAGTCAAATATCGTTGAAGTTTTATAGTCGTTCGATCGAAGTCCTATCCAAAAGCGATATTCACGATCTATCGACTTATTTCCAGTTACATTAATAAGTATTCTACCAGGATAATACAGATTTTTTTTTTTAAATCGACGAATTTCAAACGACTTTAAAATCGGTGTCGTTCAAACTCGATTGATGGATGTGAATACGGAAATGGTCTAAACGACTAAATCGTTACGATATCGTTACAGTTTTCATTACGTGAATCGGGCTACTGTTCTGCGAGCAATGTGCGCAAAGGTCTGCCCTGAATAAAAACTTAATCAGGGAACTTTGGAAACGACAGTGATGATCCTGAATCGATGCGGAAAGAACTCAACCACAAAAGTTCAAGAAGATGGCCATGGGGTCGCTTCTGAAAGGAAAACCCGAAACTGGAAAGCAAGGCAACGGAGGAACATAGGAGTAGATTGTAGTCAAGAAAAGTCTGACAATCCCTACAGCTCTACCCAGGGCGGGAGATGTCATTGGATGGTTTTGTGCTTGACTGCGATCCCACCTGATGGTAAGTAGCGATGCAATCTTTGATGGTGAGGAGCGCTAGTTTATTAAGAGCCTATTCACTCTAGCCTTGAAGTCACCCAAATTATAATCGGACGAGAAGACCGCAGCAGGCAAAGTGTTCCAGTCCTTCGACGTACGCGGTATAAACGACGAGGCGAAACGCTTAGTCCGGACCGTAGAGGTTTCAACAACATAAGGGTGAATATTCGCCGTACGTCGGGTTGAGTTGGATATCATAATTCCGACGTAACAAAAAAAAATGTTCAAGAAGATCAATGTTCAATCCATACAAAGTTCTTACCAATAGATTAGATACTGGTAGAAAGGATATCTTATAAAATTAAACAGAGAAATTTAATTTAAAAGCCACCAAAGCTGCTTTAAGCTTATTAACCGCACTATCTCCCGATTGCAAAGGTCTTAAATATTTCATACTTTACCGTTTTATAATCGCAGCGTCTATAAATCTGTCTTTGCTTGCTTTAAGTACTTATTATATTACTAGATGTTATCAGCGGCTTCGCCTGCGTGAAAGTAGAAAATAGTCCCAAGAAAACATACTACCAGGATAAAAAGTATCTTAAATGCATGATGCACACAGACACACAGACAAACTTTATCCTTTATAATATTAGTGCAAACATAGCGTATCATATTTGACTGGCCTATTGGTCTAGTGGTTAGTGGCCCTGACTGCTATGCCGGAGGGCCACTAACCATTAGGTCGTGGGTTCGATTCCCAAATTCCCACCCAGGACAAACGTTTTTGTGATGAGTATGATGATTTGTTCTGTGTCTGGGTGTAATTTGTCTATAATATGTATGTATTTAGAAATATATGAGTATGTTTATCAGTTGTCTAGTACTCATAAGTACAAGCTCTGCTTACCTTGAGACTAGATGGCGTTGTGTGATAGTTGTAGAATATTATTATTATTATTATAGCTAACAAAATATTGCAAATTGTTCTGGCCACGACCAAATTAAAGTTACTTTCATTCATAAAACAATGGACTGAAGCAAAATTGATTTGTGAAAATATTTCGCCACTGTAGAGTAGATACATACAAACTGTTTATACAACCTTAATTTTAGTATATTATGTGAAACCTGAAACACCTGTCAAGTATTTTTATGTAAAGAATCTATGTACAAAATTTCAAAACTGTATCATAAAAAATCACAAAGATATAAGCTTGTTATGTCAACCAAAATACATAGTCACCGGGCCATCCAGACGACTGAGGCCTTGTTTTGCACTTGCTCCCAGATATTTGTTGGCGCCTAATGACCGCTATGACCTGCCATGGCCCTTTCGCCACTGTGCGGAACGCCCGGAGGACACGGTGGAGCACACAGTCGAGGTGTGCCCTGCTTGGGCGGAGCATCGCCGTGCCCTCGTGGGGGCGATCGGCGGCGGAGACCTCTCGCGCCGGGCCTTGGTTGAGGCCATGGTCCGGAGCGAGGAGGAGTGGCAGGCGGTCGCCGACTTCTGCGAAGCAGTAATGCTCGCAAAGGAGGAGGCCGAACGCATCAGGCAACGGCGTTATCGCCGCCGCCGTCGCCGGGATTCTGATCCCGATTTCCGGCCAACGTAGACGCGGGCTTGCGGACAGTGAGCAATGGGTAGCTCGCTGTCCGGCCGTCCGGTAACTGTCCGGACCAAGCCCAAGTCGTCGACGGCGCGCACTGTTCCCGCGCGCCTCAAGGAGTTGTCAGCAACAGCAGGGACCCAGCCGGGTCGAAGCCTACTGGGGCCAGGGTTATCCGAAAGGGCGCTCGAGCCCCGGTATGAAGGCTAGAAGGAACGGGGTGGGTCTTTTAGTCAGTAAGAGTCTGACACTATCTCCCGCTCCGCCCAAGAGCGGGGGATGTCAATGCATGATTTTTTCCCACCATAAAAAAAAAAAAAAAAAAAAAACCTGCCATGGCCCTTAGGTATTGTATTTAGTGTCGGTGGTGTCCAACTTGTAACTTTAAATATTTTTGGGAAAAAATATAACATGGTGTAAAAATTATTGGAATCCAATTCAGTGAACAAAATATATTCAGTTTTCGCTTAAACTACAAATAATGTTGTATATTATTTCTGCCTTCGTGAATCTCGTATCACATAATCGCGTCATCAGGCGTGACTCGAGTCATCGCGAGTAATCCATCACACGTTTGACCTGTAGCCATTCATGATATGATGTATAGCTCCGTCTACGTCTCTGTCATAGTAAACAGGGGAGAGGAATGATTGAATACTTATGGCTGGAGTAAATTCTACATATTACTCTGGTTACTGAAATAATTTGGCGAAATATGTATTAAGAAATTGTTTATTATAAAAGAAAAAGTGCTTTATCGAAATTATTTCCAGAAAAAAAACTCTTGCCCCGGCAAAAAAGCAAAAAAAAAAAAGAAGTGGCAAAAAAGTGTCAGACTTTTCTCTCTTTTTTTGTAATTTCAATATGTAGTGGAAAATAATCTTTTCTTTTTTTATTGATTGTCGGTCTTTGCGTTCCGGACCCAAGGTAACACTTACGAACAATACCGTAGTCCATTAAAAAAAATCTATTATGAAAATGAATGAAAGAACTTTTCATTATAAAACAATAAATAAAAACCAACATTAATTATTCCCAAAAAAATTGTACACACCAGCGCTAACGAATCCGCCATTGTTTTCCAAATTAAAACAGATCCTCGTGATAATGAGCAGAGCTTTATGTTAAATTAAATTCAAATACAAGACTATACAGCGGGGAACAAATATTTTCAAATAAACTTTTAAACATGACAAGAGGGACTCTCGAGGAACGTTTGTAGGTAATCTTGGAGGCGATGTAACGATGTTATTATTCACAGAGAACGCGTAGGCGTCGAACAGAGCCGGGTTAATTGAAAACGAAACAAGACCAACAATAGCACAGTCTGTTGGCTGTTACAGGAATCTTTAAGTGTCGGCGCTAACTGAATTTATTTTGAGGGAAGCTGGCAAATTGTCTTAGGAGGGTTGAGGTTTAACTGCGAAGTCAGTTAGTTTTCAAATCCATTAAGCCCCACTGTCCACGGGCGCGTAGCTTCATTGACGCTTCAAAATACGCCAGACAGCTTAAATAGCACAGCGTACTGAATCGCCTGTCCACGAGGCATACACGCGTACGTTTCCAATCATTTGTAACAATGCCGTCAGACGATGAAGACGTTTCCGCCATTTTTACAAAAATAAAAACGAGCTTTCGCTCGATGTAGGCGTTCTGAAGCCTGCATGCAGCCAGCCAAGAGTACGAAGTTGTCGCTCATTGATAGAATTTCATAATTTTGTATGTAAGCTGAGAGCAGGTTTACGCCAAGCAGATAATGACGAATACGCGTCTATGAAGCTACGCGTCCGTGGACAGTAAACCAGCGCATTATTTGTCAACGGGATTAAATATAATGACCACCATAAAACGCTTTGGTACCCTTAGTTCTTTTGTCAAAAATATATTACTTGACACCAAAAAAATGAAATCCTAAAGTTACAATAGACTGTACTTTAAATTGTATTCGAACACCAAATGTAGTAAATGATAACCAAATCTTAGCGAGCAAATTAATGCGCTCTTTTTAGCCCCGTAGAGCAGGATGATACTTTGTCTAATCAACAATCTATCTTAGTGGAATTTTAGGGCACCCCGGGTCGGATAGATTTAGGTTAGAAGAAGGTGGCGGAGTCGTAGTGAGCGAGCGAAGCGAGCGAACACAGACCCCGTCACCTTCTTCGAGGTTATTTTTTTTTAAACCACCCAGAAGTAGGAGCCCCGCGTAGCGGGGCTCCGTCAAGCTGTCTTGGCAGGTAGTTAACCTAACCTCAAAATTTTAACTACAATGCGTTTCAAATGAGAATAGGATCGCCCGCCATGTTGTGACGTCACGATTTACTGTCAAATCGAGGAAAGAAATTTTAAAAAATTAATTAATTTACGAAAAATTTAATTAATTTATGAACTGTGAACGAAAAAAGTTTAATCAGAATCCAGTTCTTCAATTTTACTCATCTCTAAGTTCTTCAATTTTGCCAAAATTTCTTCGATTTGACAGTACGTCGAGCCGTCAAAACATAGGAATCGGTCCTATTCTCATTTGGAACGCGTAGTACTGATATCTCCGTAACCATGGGGTTCTGCCGATGCTTTATTTGGATTCATTTTGCTTAAATAGGATAGCGAGATGTTAAAACTTTGGTTATAATTTTACATTAAAATGTAGGTTTAATTTTGGTGATCATTTACTATTTTTGTCTTTTATATGTTACTATATCTGGTGGTAAGTTAAACATAAGCCTTTGTCAACGTCACAGTAATGATGAAAGAGGTTAGAAAGGAAAAACTTTCTGATTTGTGCTACAACGAGTGTCGCCGCTTGTTTCACACCCTTTAACTCCACTACAGGCAATAAACCAATACGAATGCGCATTACGCAACTACAGGCCACGCTCACTTAGATCGCAAGTTTACTATTAGTAGTTGAACTATGAGCATTGCCATTCTAACCTCTTTCATCTATTCTGTGGGCGACGTATTTCTTTTCTATGTGTTATTTTTATAAGGTTGATACTTGATATCACTAACATTTGTATCGAAAACAGAACATCTAGGAGTAACGAATTTCAGTCTGTATAATAATATGAAGGAGTAATCAAATATATGCGATACGAAGCAGCTGCTCTCACAGACTTCTTTCGTCTGTGAATTCTTGGAAAACTAAACCAGTTTCTTAGAAGCATGCTTCTGATATATTAAATTAATCAAAAACATTTTACTCTTGCTTATACTTTCTGGAAATTGGATGGAGAATAATATTCTTTCTTGGATTTTATGAAGAACAAATATGTATTCTGTATTTAGATAGTATCGTAAACCTGTTCCTCTGTATATTAACTCTTCAAATTTTATATTAACTTTAAGAAAATAATACATGATTTATTAACAAAAAGCCTCAGATTTTACTCGAAGTACGTTTTCATTTTGCTGATAATAAAGTACTACAATGAAGCGTTCATAACAAGCAAAATGATTCTCATCTAAATATAAACAGTAATTTATTCAACGAATATGAGCAAAGTACGTAAACACAGACGACTCATTAAAAATTAAAATGACAATAGCTTTACTTTGAATATTAATATCTACATAACTCTTGAAAGTAAAAAGATAACGATTAAATTAAATATATTTTTTGTGGAAAATATCAAAAGCTAGAACAAAATGTAGTGTTTCCTATTGAAATTTGTTCGGTCTAACTTAATTTATTTAGTTTTAGAAAAAACTTCAGCCTAAACTGAAGAGTGCCTTAATAAATAAGGTCTGAGGTATATTGGAAATCAATGACGCGATATTGAAAACTGATATTAAATTAAAGTTATTTAATAATAAATTCAAATTTATGTCGACGTTGCTATAACAAACAAAATATTTTCAATCCACGTGCATCTGAATTTAGTTAAAAATCTAAAATCTGAAAAGAATTTCTCACCACCTTATAGTGTATAACAGTGGTAAGCTTATACCTTTCAGAGCTCAAAATAAAAATTAATAGCTTCTATGATTAAACAAATAATTTTAAACCGATATAGAAGAGAACAGTTTCCGAATTTATAATTGAACAGTTGAGCGTGGGCCTAAAGTACGAGAAAAACCATCTCTAGGATATATATAAGTATTCTATTAAAGTATTCTATTTTTTTGTGTATTTTTTACGTAAGGGCTCGTTATAATATGCGGATTTATGAGCTTACGGAGGCTTTTTGTTTATTACCAATTTAATATAATTTACATATTAATTGAATAACGGGATAATGGCCAATAACGTCCCGCCCAGTTGAAAAATGTATGCATGTTTTTTTCAGATTTTTCAAACCAACAATTTAGTTTATGTGTGGAGAAAACATTACACAGATTCTAAGAAAAATTAGAAAAACTATATTTTGCAAACGGATCACTGAATCAAAAAAATAGTATTCTCACCCCGCAACTGTTTTCAACGACCTATCTACGATAATAATTCTAAGAAAGAAAATCTAACGTACTACAACTCATCAAATTAGCTGATAGATACAGCAAAACCATACTCAAATAAATGACACGTCCAGTATTTCCCACAGTAAAGCAAACAGTGTATGATTGACAAATGATCAATAAACTTTACTGGACTATAAAATTGGAGTCGACTTGGATCAAAGCCGTTTAGATTTACGATCCTTCAAATTACACTGACTTGCAAACTTGTTAGGGCAACCATGCAAAGTTGCGCACCATCGAGTTGATAGAAGTTGAAAGCGGCAATCGAGAGAGATGAATAGACGATGTCATGGAAAGCAACCACGATGAATTAATGCGTTTGTAATTCAAAGACGATGCGGATGAAGAACAAGGACACAAACAAACAAACTCTTCAATACTTGAAGTCTAAAGAATAGAAAGAATCAAAATTAGGACCAAACAAGAATTTCAAATAGAATTACGGCTAAACGAGCACTTATAAAGGAAGACGAGACAAAAACAATTTGATAACAGGCCTTTCATTTTCATGTTTACAATATAATCAACTTAGCCGATCGTTCTGCACGAAATTTTCGGCGAGAGGCGGAACGTCGATGGGAATAATAGCAACGAGACTGCCCTAGCAGTTCTTAACCATCTTAATGAACCTGCCAAAAAGGCAAGGCACTTGGAAAATGAGAGATTTGCTTCGACCAATTTCCCATCACGTTCTTTCATAGCTTCTCATATAAATCAAAGATGTATCAGTATCAACATCAAAAGCAGCTTTTATATACTGAACGTTTCAACCAATTAAATCAGCTGGAAATGTGATCATAAAATAAAAATATTATTATTCTCATTTCGCTAACATTCAATAAAAATATATTCAACGGTAAAAAATGTTAATTCAATTCAATACGACGATCTTTTGAATACATATTAGCCTGCAGCGATCGAAACATTCGCTGGTTGGGAACTTTTCAAAGTATTTTATGAGGCACTGAAAATTTAATCTGGGAGAGGAAGAGCGGGCATAATGAGCGACAGTGGATCGCAATTAAGGGCAGAAACGAGCCCGACCTTTCGCCCCATACACAATTTAGCAATAAAAATACCACTATAGCACTCGTTGGGGTGGTGGGTTACAAAGAATAATGGCCCAGTCTATCATTAGCGCTTTATAGATAGACAATGGATCGACAACGACATATGCTTTTTAGTACTATCAGTCATTTTGTAACCGATTAAAAGCTCGAAATGGTTTTGTTGCGTGATGATAAACTGTAATACATTACTATACTAAATACGAGTTACCTATAGTTCAGTTTTATCGTCCAATTCAATGAAAGTCCATCAATGTTCCAGGATCGCTATTTTGCTGTTTCCTTCAGAAATAAATGGCATTGGTCTTCGCCGTGACGTCAGCGCGTCCGGAGCATCAATATGTCGTTATTATGAACTATTACTCGATAAAATCTATTGGCCAAGAACAAGAACTACTCTTTCATATAACTTAGTAGCTTTTAGCTTTATAAACAGTGGCACAATAGATAGCAAGTGCTCACAGTACTTGAGTTCATAAAATTCTCATTCCTAACGTTCCCCAACCGCAAGCTTGTGTAAAAATACTCTAAAAAGAATGTTTAAAGTTATTAAACTTTATGTTATCTGAAGAACGCTGAGAAACAAACGTAAATATGCGCTAAGAAAAACCGTTGTTTGAAACAATTCCAAAACTCAATGAAAATGCTTTTAGATTCTTTGAAACTGGAAAGTCCACATACAATTCTTCTGGTATAGATAGACACAATGTAAGTATATTTCTTGGACGAAAGAAAATCTTTTCTAAAATAAAAAGATCAAAGTTTATTCAAGAAAAAACTTTTCCAGAATAATATTCTATCGTTTATGAGATAAGAACGTCGATGAGCTATAAATATTGAGTTTAGGCAGGTGAGTTGCGAGTGAGTACTTTTAGCCAGCCATTGTGGATGAAAACTGGCTCTGTAAGATGATACGTAGAGACCGTAACGACGGCGAGATACTCCAGATTTATATTTATGGACGTTCAGTAAGGGTTTGGCAGAGTATTATTAAGCCGAAGAGTGTGATACATACAGTACTTTGGCGATATTATCTGGCTTTTAACAAGTTGCGCTTTCATGAAGGTGTTAAGTGGTGGGTGTAAAATATAATGGCAGAACTGTTCTAAACTAAACTGGATTACAATGGCACTGCGAAATTGGCCGTTTTACATCTAATTTGGAATTTGATGTAAATGTTTCATTATATTTGGTGTTTCTATCAACGACGCACCTAATAACGGCAATTTTTGTAGTTCTTTCTGTAATAGAACAATTTCTGCAGTTGTTCCAACTTTGAATTCAGTAATGGTTTACACGGGTGTGAGAAACAGAATGGAAAGATCTTCATCCTCTTTAGCAAAGAGAAGATGACAACCAGACGATGTCTAGTGGACCACTGCCCGATGAGTGCTGTCCGGTTGCCGTGTATACGCTAGGCTCCCAAAACATTTTCCTTGCATGATGCAAAATTTGTCTGAATTAAAGGTATACACGCTAGGGTATACCTGACCGGTTTGCCTGTAAAATTGAGTTTTACAGCAAAATCGGAGCGTGTTTGTTGCACAACTGTGCAGGTTTCACACAGGCTTACCTGATAGGTATAACTATACAGGTAAATCTGTAAGGCCTAGCGTGGTATGGCTACCTTTAGGTCTGATTTTCTAGTTCTAATGTGGCAATATAGATGTCGCCACAATTTCTTAACATACCTGAAAGGAGGTGACAGCAAGCTGCGAGAGCCCGTCCACGTAGGGTCCTAGCACGGCATGCTCACGCACGCGCAGTGACCGCCTCGTGGTCTCAGGGTCTAGCAGGTCGTGTACTCGTTCGTTGTATATCTCCATGTATGACACCTCCACCTAGTAGGAAGAAAACTGTTTTTAACAAATCTATATACATAAACGAAATACCACTCACTGATTAATCACGAAATCTCAGAAACTGTAACACCTATAAACTTAAACTTTGTCAGGTCCAAATCTGCTAAGAACTGATTTTACGAAACTACACCTCGAAGGGGGTAAAGCGGGGGTCCAAAGTTTATGTGGAGTAACTTACTTCCATGCGGGCGAAGCCGCTTGCAGAAGCTAGTACAAAATAAAAATATAAGTAAGAAACAGAATCTCTTGTTTATCTCTTGGAATAAGTTAAGACTATAGGAATATTATTATTCACGGCCATCTTTCTACAACCTCATCAGGATTAATCAAAAGTTTTCTGAAATATTAGCCACCAACCGAAGACACTGCTCCGATTGATATAGCAATTAGGTGTAATAGTCACCATTAATCCTGTCTGGGGACAAATTGCTAGCACACCTGTGAACGTCATAATAATGCGTTACTGTTACTCGGTCCATAATTAAGACAATTAACATTATGTAAGTGGCCGTAAGGCGCTAGCTATTATTAAGGTGGTCACTTTGTCACTACCAGATGTAACAAAAGGACTGAGTGAAGGCGGGCTAGAAGATCTATCAGGACACCGTCATAATGGCTTAATTAGTCCCCTAAGTAAGTGCTGTAACGCCTGTAACTTATCATCTCAAGAAAACAGTACTGAATGACCGAGTAGGCGTAACGTTCAATAGCTGAATGGCCTTTCTTCTTCATTTCTACAGCTAAAACTATATAAATTGAGTACAATTAATCAAAAAATAATAATTACTATGTGAGAGCAGTGGTGCCCGAGTGATAACGATCTCGACTTACGAGTTGTAGGTCACGGGTTCAAACCCAGCCAGGCGCATTACTTTGTGTAATTTATTTCATCACCACTGCCCTCAAAACGGTGAAGGAAAACATCGAGAGAAAACAGACATGTCCTAGAACCAAAAAATCGAAGACATGTGACATTCACCAACCCACACTGGGCCTGCGTGGTGGATTACGGCCCATTCCCTCTCATAGAGAGGAGGCCTGAGTCCCAGCAGTGAGAACATTAAAAAGACTGATTATGCTATGCTTATGCTGTATAATGTTACCTTATAAGTGAGTGCCGGTGGTGACTGTTGTACTTTGATCCTCTCGAACAAAGAGTCGCATAGCCGCGGGATGATGCCACCTTCATCAGCCCCCGGCGAACCCATCATCGTATATGATTTCCCTGAACCTGGACAAAAAAAGAAATGAAATTATTGTAACGCATTAAATATGAAGAGAAGAAATAATGGCCTGGAATGTCTCATCATAAAGGATATTTGTCATAGGAAATTGTTTTGCTGGTCTTTCAAGCTCTTCAATGAATTTCTGCTGAGTTATAAGCTAGTATTTTCAGAACTGTACAAGTGTGCATGAGAGTCGTAGTAAAGGCACAGTAAAGCACGAAGCGTTCTGTAGTTTTGCATAACCCATGGGAGAATGGTGTGAATTTATGTATTTGAAGCACTAGTCGTTGTCGTTGGTACGCGATTAAGTCTCTTCCGGGATGACAATAATACAGGCATTTCAAATCCGATGTTTCTGTTTTTCTGCATTATTTTGCTGTTTGCGTTTTTTTGTAGATCCCAGTTTACGGGCTCGGGGGAACTGTGAAAGTGTTTATGGTCAAGGGGTCATGTCTGTAGGTAGACTATATAGGTATCTATATAAGTTTTATTGTTATGACGGCTATAGCTATTTCAGAATCAGTAAAAGAAGGCTTTCTGAACTGTGGACACAATATGGTGGATTACCAACCGAAATAAACACATAATTCTGTCCCTTTTTATGTCATATCTGATGGTCCAGCTCTTAACATTAGTTAGGAAATAGCTTTCTATCAGGAAATATCCAGATATCTCGTAATGGAAATTGATAAATAACGGTCTACGAAGGATTGAGGGGGTTACAGCGTTTCTCCTATTCGTAACAAGATCGAACTGGGGCCCAAGTCTGCTATTTTTATAAATTTGTCATTCCAACACGATTCCATTGTCATTTTGCTAAAAGTTCCTAATCTGCTAGTTCATAATGATCGATCATTGATCGGTCAATGGTCTCGTAATAGAGTTGTAGTAAAATGACAATATCAAGCTTATTAAAAGCAATGACGTTCCAATGGTAGGTCACTGATCAAAGAAACTGTCAAAATTTTTGCAGATTACCGCATACGTAAGACATTCATTTGTAAAATGTACGAGATTACCATTCTATCCCACTTTTTTCAATGGAGTGTCAGTGGTTGATCATTGGAAAGTCATAATGACGCCATTATATTAGTAGATTTCCAAAGTTACTCAAAATCAACTATTATGAAATCAGTGATAGATCATTTTGACATTATTATAATAGCAGACTTGGGACCCTGATATAGGTACGTGTCGTTAAAAAGGCCCTAAATCTGGATAAAGCATAGCAGGTCGATAACAGACACCCCCCTCTATCTCAAAATTTTATTACGTCAACTTTCCACTATGAACCAAGCGAGTAAACACAAATTGAAAATGAACGCACTCCGCTCTTTCAATCAATCCGAAACGTTTCGCTCACCAGACGTGAAAGCGCTTCATTTGTAAACATGCCTGATACCTACACTGAACTTTACGTTTCAAACTATTATATTGAATCTTAAATCAATGTAGTAAGACCTAAATTGCAAAGTTACGTAGAAGATCTGAAGAAGGTAATATAAACAAATATTCGTTTATGTGTGTAAACAAAATTATAAAATATCGCTTCTGAAGTTTTAATTAGTCATAAAATTAAGTTCCGTGGAATTTTATTGGCTCTCGTTTCCAAGAGACACCGATATAAAACTGATCGATGATCACAGGCCTTCAAGACTCCAGCATAATATTATCCTTTCAATAACTTTCATAAATTGAGGGCCCAGACTTTCTTAGTGATATTATTAAACAATACAATCTGGAATTACAAATAATTTAAACTTACAAACTTAAACTAATAAGTTGTTTACGGGTCAATTCAACAACAACTGATTGCTAGGGAATCGCGTCTAAATGTTTATTATCAGGCACCCAGAACAATTTTGGGAGTGCTAAAGTTGTCCGTGGGCAGCAGTTCTGAATTCTGAATGAGAACAATACAAAGTTTGGGATACCTAGTTTAAAACTACTTTATGTTTATGGATTACTAAACAGCGAAATTACTAAGTTTGAAGAAGGTTGTGTGTTTGGGGCCATTGGTAATATAATTTAATCAAGTCGAAATTAAACTATGGATGAATTGCTCGAAGTTTAGTTGAAACGGAGCTAATCGTTCTCCTGTGCCCTGGTGCCTAATAAGACAGATAATATTAAACTTGGTAAACTGCTTTACCCTCGTGGCGAGCTGAACTAAGCCCGACTGACGTAAAGCCTATCAAGTCTTTGATCAGTAAAGCCGCTGTACGAATCCAATTTTTTATCTATGCGAGCATAGACTTTCGTGCACGTTGTATTCAGTAAAAAAACGTGCACCAATCTACGAGTATTTATCAACTGTCTTATAGACAGTTCAATAGTGCCTGAAAACAGTTTAATTGAAATATATGCTTTTTTTACTCAGCTAAAATATAAACAACCTAGGTAGGTTAGTAGCTATGAACACGAGTAAGAACATGACATTTCATATCGGCTTTAGGGAATACGCAGTGATACATGGATATGTATTAATCCCCCGTAAAGTTATACATTTCTTTGTAGGACAAGATCAAAACTTCCCGTAGATATCAATATCAAGTACGATCGACTTTCTCACAAGTATAACGAACGTCATATCGAGTAAATAACTTTCGTTTGCGATACAGTCAGTAATACACTTCTGAGAAACATATCACATTTATCTTACTGACAATAAATAAATACGTATACTAAGGAAACTTAGGAGACATGCTTTTTCAACTTCTAAAAATGGATTAGGGTAATATTATTTATTTATCTATACATCTATACAAATCTATACTTATAAATAAAATTGGAGTGTCTGTTTGTAATATTTAAATAACTGCTTTTTACTACATGCATATGAATATAGGTATATATACGGTACATACACCAAAATAACATTTTTTACAATTTTTGTCTGTCTGTCTGTTTGACCGGGCTAATCTCTGAAATGAACCGATTTTGACGGGACTTTTATAGCAGGTAGCTGATGTAATAAGGAGTAAACATCCTGTAGTCCACGCGAACGAAATCGCGGGCATAGCTAGTTTATTATACATATTATTTATTGTACACCTCATAAAAAATACGGTAAAAAAACAAAAAAAAAATACGAACAGGAATTGAAGTAAAGAGATGATTGAAGTAGGTATTATGGATCTTAGTTACATGATAAAGTGTGATTCTATCAGCGATTACGACTGGCAGAAAGCGCTGGGGGATTGTCACGTGCCCAAATCCCATATATGTATTTTAAAGTTTTGCTAATCTTTAATATCTTGGCATTTAGCATTCTTACTAGTAATTATTGACTTTTGAAACTTTTTTATTCAATTGATTAAAATCATGCTACCATATATAAAAAAAAAAAATAGATGTTTTCCTCTCTTCTCTATTCTGGGCAGAAATTGGTACATTACTGGGCTCATTCTGCGCCATCTTCTGTACCTTTTCATTTCACACCTCACGGTCAAAGTTGGGTTTAACATGGCACGAAGTTAACCTGCATTATGATGATGAGACTCATAATTTAAAAATAAATCTTACTTAAGTGGCTAAAAAAAGTTACATCATCAAAATAAACTCAAATGGCAATAGGCAGGCCACATTCAGAGGCTCGTACCACAAAGATGGGCCCATATTACAACAAACTGGACGGCTAGGTATGTTAAAAGGAAAAGAGGCAGACCATTTAAAAGTTGGAAATATGACATAGTCAAGTAGCTGGTTAACTCTGGGCCAGAACAGCCAGACTACGTGAGGGATGGAAGCATTTGGAGGAAGCTTTTACCACCGCAGGTGGTCCTTACATTGAACACGAGAGAAGTCAAGATTAAGATACTAACACCCAACACTAAATAATACAAGGTGTAAGGGACAGCCCTCCACAAACTTTAAGGGCTTGCTCGGTAGACGAAACTGAACCACCTTCCAGAAATTTTTTTTCAGGAAACGAAAAAAAAAAATCGGCCTCGCCATACAATTTGTCCAATCAAGTTAATAATTTTGTATGGTGAGGCTGATATTTTTTTTCGTTCCCTGAAAAAAAAATTCTGGAAGGTTGTTCAGTTTCGTCTACTGAGCAAGCCCTTAAAGTTTGTGGAGGGCTGTCCCTTACACCCTTTATAGTAGTAATAAGTTTATTTTTATCCATTCGAATACCGTTTTTTTTTATTATTGATAGGCTCGCGTTTGACCTCCATCTCACCTGATGGTAAGCGATGATGTGGTCGACCATGGAGCACGCTTGCCTAGAAAGTAACCTATTCACTCTTGACTTAGAGACACAATAGAAAGACAATGAAAGAACGAACGTTCCCTTGGGATTTAATTAATTAATATTAATAACGCACGCGCGTACTATTCCTACTCTTTCTCTGTCCATGCAGTGAGGTTGTGGAACTCTCTTCCGCCTAACATTCGTGAGTTGAAAACTATTTCTCTCTTTAAGACTCAAGTAAAAGAGCACTATCTTTCCTCTCTTGTGTGATAATCTTATTTGTGTATATATATATATTATGTATTTTTAGTATAAGGTATATATATAGTTATATAAGTATTTATTAGTTTAAGATTTCACTAACTCTACTTTACTTATTTCTGCACACTATTGTCTACATCTCTTCTGATCTTTCCTTTCGCAGGTCTGATGGAAGAAATTTCTTCATGAAATAAGCAGTACCTTTGTACATAATTTATAATAATGTTGTATCTTCTTCTTTTTACTGTGTGTACATAAATTATAAAATAAATAAATAAATAAATAAATAAACGCACTCAAATTTTAAATGACTAAAAATTAAACGTCTAAATTACAGCCATATTTTAGAATAAATATAATCAGTTAAAATGAAAAGCGTAGCACTTAATCAAGCCAATTCATTAAAATTAATAACAGACTCGAGAAACAGACAGAAAAGTGAAGTAATACTCATATCAATGTCACATTTCGTGAGAGAGAACCTGCCTGTTTTACACGCACTGTCAAATAATCGTGCTCCAAACTATATTTCATAGTCTTTGACAGACTAATACAAAACTTTAGTACCACCTCTGTTATTTTCTGCACCCGTAGAGATACGTCGAGTTTTTCACTGTCACTAGGAGAAAAAGTTCACGAAATTCCTTTACGTTACTCAGTTACTAAACTGAAGGGAAACTTTATTGGCGGCACGTGTAATGTGTTTCTTTGAGGGAAAGGAAAACAGATAGGTAGCTGAATATGGCGGGCTTCGGACGGAAATTACTTAATAAGATAAAACACGCGTTTAATTTCCTCGGGGCGTATCTGATATCGACAGAAATGTATGCGAAGTGTGCCATTTTTTAGATTCGATAAGTTGTCGCTTTGATCAAAATTAATTTATAGTTTTATAGAGTCTATGTATATCACATTTTTTAGGGTTCCATAACCAAAGGGTAAAACGGGACCCTATTACTTAGGGTTCCGTCCCCAAGTGGTAAAAAGAGACATTATTACATAGACCCCGCTTTCCGTCTGTCTGTCCCATGACTGTATCTCATGAACCTTTACAGTTAGACAGTTGAAATTTTCACAGAATATGTATTTATGTTGCCTCTATAACAACAAATACAAAAAAAAAAAAAAAAAAAAAAAAAACAGAATAAAATAAGTGTTTAAGGGAGCCCCCTACAACAGAGTTGATTTATTTGGCGTTTTTATAGATGGTATGGACCTCTTCGAGTGCGAGTTCAACTCGTACTTGGCCGGTTTTATTCATTACAACAACCGACTTAGCAAGAAATCAAACCACTCTGTATGTATAGCCACAGCCCGAACATTTCAGTCGTTCAATATTACAGGCCCCGATGGACGTGTTGCATTACAAAGGGAATCCTGAATAACTGAATCACATGGCTGCTACGAAGGGTGCTCGTAACACTGGAATATAGTGCGACCCACGTCATCAACATCTGCTACGTAATTACAATGCGCACTTCTAACGTAATAAGGCTACAGAACTCATACCATTTCAGGAAAATAAAATTGTATAAGTAGGTGTTTTCCTATCTTTGAAGAAAAAGAGTTTTGCTTTTCCGCAAGCAAGATAAAATCTCTTTGGCTGAAAAAAGTTTCGTACTTGTTTCGTATCTTGGTCATGCTACTTTGGTGGTTAACTTTTCTGACATTCCATTTCATAGCATGAGCATAATAAGTCTAATAACTTCCAACTGCTGGGACTCAGGTTTCCTCTGAAGGAAAGGGAATGGGCCGTAATCCAATGGCGGGTTAGCCACGTAGCAAGAGTAGCAAATGCAGGCCCCGCTGCTCAATCCGGCACTGCCGTAATCTATCACGTGGATAAACCAATCAAACTAAAATTACAATTTATTTCAAGTAAGCAAGAAAGTAGTAGAGGTAGTAGTAGTAGTTCATCATCATCAGCCCTTTTTTTTATTGTTCCCACTGCTGGGACTCAGCCTCCTCTCTAAGAGAGGGAATGGGCCGTAATCCACCACGCGGGCCCAGTGCGAGTTGGTGAATATCACATGTTTTCGAATAGTATTCGTATTCGTATTTCGTAGTAGTTTGTAGTTATTAAAAGTGAAGCAGCAAAAAAAAAGCAAAAACGATTTGTATTTTCAGCCAATCCATTAGCTTATCACAACACAAACGAAACATAACCTCCCTAATTTAATTAAGCAAACCCGACAAACAACAACAAACGTAAGTAAAAGGAGTGACATTTTACTAAACAGAAACGTCTTGATCCAGGTCGAAACATAAATATTTTGCGAAATACATGGGAAGGGGCTGACACCTTACGCGTGTCGACGGAAAATTGCCTATATACAAATCAGGGAACGACATGCCGAGTGCCCACGTACAGATTGAATATTCAGATCGCGTGTTATACATGCAAAGAAGAGGAATATGAGGGATTTGTTATATATGTATTTAGATATTAAACCACCAGATTCCGTGAAATTATTAGTCAGTTTCATTTTACAGATGAAAGTGAAGGTTTTGTGATTAGTTCAGAGACCCATTTTGCTTTCATGAAAAAGATACAATAAAAAAAAAGTAAAAGTTTAAATGAAATTCACACTCCTGGAAACAAAGTCGGTCCAAAATGACCGCGAAATTAGTAAATATATCTACATAAAATAATAAACTTAAAAAAGACACAGCCGAACAAAGATCCTCGTCCTTTTTGAAGTCGGTTAAAAAATTTTGCTGTGTTGCTGGCTGTTTTTAATATCGTGCGGATTTCATCACGCATGCGGGTTTGCTCCGCATGCAGAAAAACGCGTCTCGCGTGCGTATTCCACGCATTACAATATATGCTTGTATGAAATGGACATTTACGTGTGCGGATCAATCCCGCATGCGTGATCAAAACCGCACGGTTTTAAAAACACCCTTAAAGCTGATCAGCTGACTTAATAATTTACCAAAAACCATAAACAAAAAAGGAAACTCAATACGTCCCAATCGGTGCCAATCCCAGGCCCAGCTTCAAAAACACGGGGTATTCAAAAAAATAAATCACAGAGCAACAAAAGAACTTAACACCATGGATTACGGGGTCGCATGAAACATTGTGCCGACATAACATCTCCCGACCGCTCGCTATGGGAATGTCAACTTTTATTTGAGCACATACTTGTACGGTTCGGAAACGATTTTGTAGGAAAAATGTATATTGGTGGCCGGTGGATTTTATTGGTTTTGCTCTTATTTTTGTTTTGATTATATAGGTCAAGTAGCTAGCGTAAGTTTTAAATATAATGGTGCAAAATAAGGAAAGAAAATGAAAACAATAAGCCTAACTTTTTAAATAGGTTAAGATACGTTATTAATTTTATTTGTGATAAGATTGTTATTCAAGCGTGAGGCGTGACCACTATCTCACCAGAAGGTAAGTGATGATGTGGTCAATGGTGAAGAATGCTTAGCTCGAAGTAACTAATTCACTCTTGACTTAACTACCCCCTAGGTTGTAGCTATCAGAAAACACAGATTCCGGTAGGACATTACGAAAGAGTAACCATGGAGTTTCTTGCCAGTTCTTCTCCATAGGAAACGACCATTTGGAACCTGCACTAGCTTCTAATGAAGAACTTATGTAACTTGTGAAGTGAAAAGATCTTAATATTTTTTTAATTGAACTGTAGATGATGCAAGGTGTGTTTGAGAAAGCTAAACTTCTTTATGTATCGCACTACAAAATACACAAAACTACATTCAACTGGACATAACTGACATCATTGCCCAGCTGTTATTAAACCATTTCTATAGTTGTAACTTTGGTCCATTTAATTAAAAAATTATGGTATAGTAACGAGTGCCACAAATTCTAATTTTGCCGACTCATAACAATATCCGTACAGTAGTAGTATTAAAAAAAAAACTATAACAATATAAAATAACGCACAACATTACAATCTGAAATACAATCATATCCTCATATTATCGGACTTATAAAAATGAAAATAATATGTTCCTTCGCCTTATGTTCTTCCTTTTTTCCTCCATACTCACATTTTACATTTGATTTTATTGAGGTCTTCGCTATGGTTTTTTTTTTCAGTTACTTTTCTAATGGATCGTATTTCTTTTTTTACCAACAATCGCTTGTCTACTCCAAAAGATAAATTTCCCAATTCTCATTTATTTTGAAGTTATTAGGAAAATACTAAAGGACTTCGAATTAGATAAAAATATTTTAGTATTTTTTTTTTAAGTTGCGTGAGAGAGTTGACGAAATACGCCTCCGTCACACTTTTTGTACGTTTCACGATTATAGATAGAAAAGAAGAGCGTCCCTAATTAAAACAAGGTTGGGAAAAACAGGTCTAATATTTCTTTTCTAGTAAGAAATCAATTGAAATTAAAACAGCTTTCGAGGCATTGGTGGCGCTATTCAAATCAGTTCGCTTCAAATCAATACTTGGTATTATTCGTCAGTAGCCAAATTGGTAGGCAGCTCGAAATTGAATTATAACTTGGATGGAGACGAACTATGGGAACATAGATATGTTAATTAAATTGGCACGTGTTCTATTTGACCTAGAAATCAAAACATGTGTGTTTTGTTTGTGTTTCAATAAAACAGTTTCTCTGGAAATTATATCAATCTAATTAATTAGTGATTTCGTACAGTTTAAAGGTTGGCTGTAGGATCGCTAATTGGGTTGTCAGTCAACGCTTGAGGAGGTTAGATTATAACTTGATTGAAGTATTAATTAAACATTTTATGGAACCTGTCACTTCGATTTTATATTATTTGATGTCAAAATTAAAGTTTCGTTTAAAATTCTATTTACCTTCCACATTTAGATTTCGTTGAACAAAGGCCATTTTTAGGCAAAAATCTGTGAAACTTAACTGCAGTCGTGACTATAAGACAAGGTGCGGGATGATCAAAACCGCTGGCGTTCTTCCAACATCAGAATATGATGCGTCAGTATCATTCCCAACACCGTCATTTATCACAACCACTCCCGGAATTAAAAGTTGTAGGTGGATACCATCTTTGGTGAGTAATATCTGCCCTAGACTAAGAAATGAAAACTATTCTTTTTCTCGGCGGGATATAAACTATGCTCAATAGTATTTTACTTCATAATCATCATGAAGTGTAGGTATAGGTACTACTATTTTTTCCATGTCGAATATTATCCCTGAGGAACATACTACCAGGATAAAAATATCAGAAATATTAGTAGGAAGTAGGTTACTTTCTCATAATGGATCGTTAAAACAGCTCATGATTAGCAACTTCTCAGAACGCCATTTGATCCCTAATTCCTTCAAACAAAGTTCGCAATTACACGATGTATACCATTCTAATTCAAAAGTCCTGTTAAATGGACGTAACTAACTTTCAATCGTTAGTGCAGGCACACAGGGGATGACCAGAATACTGGCGATCGTCCAAATCTTCGGAGCTATACGTCAACGTCATTGGGGATCCATTCATCAAGCAGCCTACCCGTATATCAAAGTAATTTTTGTATTAAAAAAATATTTCAGTCATCAAAAATTAAACCAGAGCACAATTTTATGACTTATACAATAATATAATTTAGAAAATTCAGAATTTATAAGAAATACGGTAAATTCGTCCCTAATGCTAATGATACGCATTTTCGTTTAAGAGATACCTACACGATTTAAATTGGAAATGTCGTCGCCAAATTTCATTCGAAAGTATGTCAAATTGTATTGGTTTATTTTCTTTTTATTATACACGTGTAACGTTTATGTTTCGACAAGAGCGTCATTCTCTTCCCATGGTCGCCACATGCTGTTCCATTTAACTCTATCCTTTCCCACATCAATCATGGTCGCTGATGCAAGCACAATTGACGGACAACACGCCGTGCTATCACAGCAATCAGCTTATTTAACATCTAATTCTACACTACTTGGAGATCATAACAGCTGTGAAATATATTAGACTGGCCTGTTTTGTCTAGTGGTTAGTGGCCCTGACTGCTATGCCGGAGGTTGTGGGTTCGATTCCCACCCAGAACAAATGTTTGTGTGATGAGCTCGATCATTTGTTGTGTCTGAGTGTAATTTATCTAGAAATATATACATTAAGTATGCTTATCAGTTGTCTAGTATTCATAGCAGAAGCTCTGTTTAGCTTGGGACTAGAAGGCGTTGCGTGATAGTTGTGGAATATTATTATTCAAGGATTGTTTATAAAGGGAATATTACGCAGCCGTGGACGTAAAGACAACTTTGCTTTTGGAAGACAATACTAAAATTACCTGACAGCAATTTTAGACACCCAAAATTCTCACAGAATCCTCGGCGCGATACCTGAACGTATAAATTTCCAGGTCCTCTGCTTCAAATTACCTAGGTTCTTCTGAATTTACATAACCTCTTCAACTACAGCGAAATTACATTTGAGCTTAGTGCTTGAGACGTCTTCATCGGTGTTCCTGCACTTAACGGGGCTCGAGAATGTGGAGTTATCTCACGTGAGAGTGTACTTATCTGCTATCGATCGACGGCTAAGTCCCGCACCTCGACAATTAACGAGCGCAAACATCGAATAGTTAAAACTTGGCCCCTATGTGACGACCAAGATGTGAACGGCTGGCGGGGATACTTATTAATTTATTGATAAAATCCTATTGAAATTGGTTAATAAATTAATAATTTCGAGGAACTATTTTGCGCAAATCTCACAATGTAAAACTACTTTGGCATTATCAGCTCAAAATGGCCGTGCAATACATATCAAAGACAAAGGCAAAAGATATTTTTTTAACTTTTCAAACACGATGACGTGACTGTCTGCCGTTTACCTACACAATCACATAAAATCACAATAAGAAGATCAATGAACAAAGAACAATGAAATATCGATAACCAGCAGCTGGAAGACTACCGAGGACAATTTCCAAAATGCCTAAAAGACGTCTTTAAGGAATACTCCTTCATCTGTGAAGTAGAATTTTTCCAACTGGTCGAACGCCAAAGCGAGGGAAATGGGCACGACCGATGGATCTAATCTTGAACAATATAAATAAGGACGCAGGGAATTTCTTCAATTACCTAGCTATAACGCATAAAATACTTGATAGTAGCGCCAGTGACTGAAAAGTTGAAAGGGAATCGTTTATCTTGGTTTATTAATGGGAAGGCGAGAGGTTAAACTCATGTTACTAAAACAGTTGTGAGTATACATGTGGATGGATAGATAGAAAGACGAAGGCCAAAGAAAAGATGGATGAATTATGTAAGGAGTGATATGAAAGAAAATGGAGTTAGTGATAGCGATGAGTGATAGGACAGAATGGAAGAAAAAAACGTGTTGCGCTGACCCTAAATAACACGGCATAAGGGCAGAAAAATGATGATGAATGCATAATATTTTTGATTTCGATAACTTTCGAGAGAGGCATTTGTGGTTCAGAAATACATCAATATCATTCTGTGTCTGGGTGTAATTTATCTATGATATGTATGTATTTAGAAATATATAAGTATGTTTATCAGTTGTCTAGTACCCATAACACAAGCTCTGCTTAGCTTGGGACTAGACGGCGTTGTGTGGTAGTTGTGGAATATATTATATTATTATATATTATATTATTAATATGGATTACCTCTCCATAATATGGATCAATACGAGTAGGAGGTAGATACCTACTACCGATTATGTGGATTCGTACGAAGCTCTTAAATAAGGCTTCGAACGATTCGTGAATAGATGGGATACTCGATCGAAATATCACCGTGATGACGTAACTTAAAGTACTTAATAAGTATTTGTTAAATCCTTCTGCTTTAATAAGACCAAGGTATGTAAGATCAAAGGTACAAAATGTAGGAAATCACTTAATGACATCTCCCGCCCTTGCGCGGAGCGGGAGAGCGTGCGATTTGCTGACAACACCTTGAGGCGCGCGTGGAATACTACGCGCCGCAGACGACTTGGGTTCGAATACCAGATGACTGAACGGCGTACTATCCATTGCTCGCCGTCCACAAACCTGCGCCTACGGTGGCTGGAATTCATGATCAGGATCCCGGTAGCTGGGGCGTGAGGGCCGCCTCCTTTGCTAGCAATAATGCTTCGCAGAAGGAGGCGACCGCCTGCCATTCCTTCTCGCACAAGATGTACTTTGGATTAACAAACTCAAGACCCAAAGTACAACTCACATAAGCTTTCAAAATCATTAAATAAATATTAACTCAAATGCGCTGTAACCGAACCCTCTATAATCCGTACTGCTTATCCAACCAGTCCTGTATCCATTTTCCTCCATTTCAAAAGATAAGCAGCCAAAAATATAAAGGGTTTCCGTACTCAGCAAAAAAATATATCTCTTGATTTTAGTTGAAAACCCAAATAAAAAGTTGATAGAAAATAAAATGTTTTTATTTTGGAACTAGCTGCCGCCCGCAACTCCGGCCCCGTTTAATTACTTCCCTCCAATCTATTTTTTTTTGTAACGACTTCCATGGTGCTACATAGGAACTAAAAATTTGAAATCGTGCATCACGCAATTAAGTATTTTCTACGCGATTTGAACATATACAACAGCCTGAAATCATCTATCGGGCAGTTGCCAGGATCAGACATGACATCCGTCTGGTCGGAAAATACTCCTTTTTCAACGGAAGTATGTTACACCTTACACTCGGTCCCGCATACCTCTAAATGTTTCTCTGTATTTTTTTTCTCTTTAATCATTATATTAAGGGCCAAGCGCCCGAAAAGTGCCATAAAACAGTGATTTTCTGAGGCCTACTCCTCCGTAACGGCTAGGTCAATTGGTTTGAAAAAAATTTATGTTTATTATAGATTCAAGAACAATAATATCAACATTTGATTTTTTCGTGCAATTAATACTTTTGTCAAAAAAAAATATTTAGCAATTTCGCAACTTTTCCCTACTCCTTCGAAACGGCTTGGACCTTTAGAAACATTTTTACACATAAAAATTGGTCGTTAAATATTCTTCAAAGTGAACATTGCATTATGTAAATCAATCAATATCTCGCAGAGAAAATGGATTTAAAGCGCTTTTCGGGCGCTGCTGGCCGCAAATAAATGCACAGATTTGCGTACTACCGCCTAGGCGAGTGCGAGCGTTGCGTTCACATAATTTCGGTCAGATGGTTCAAGGGACTATACGCCTTAAAATGGACAAAACAAAATAAAAATTATTGAAACTCTACAAGCGGTTACAAACAGCAATTGATTTTTCATATACAAGGTGCAGTTTTAAAACTGCACAATATTTCAGGAGGTTGTAATAAAACTCATAAATAATCATATAAAAATACGATACCTGGTCAATAATCAGTAAAACTTGTTATTTTTTTTTTTTAATTTTAACCGTTTTTCAGAATAACTCTCTAAATAAACTTCTTAAAAAAATACAGAATCACCCGTTGCGATTTATCGCACGCCGTGTCACTGTGTGTGTGAGTGCATCAACCTGTACGAGGCTCCGCCCACTTATTTTACGAAATGAATAATTTAACCTTAGATGTAGATCGAATTCGATGATCATAATGTACATTAATGTCTTAAATTTCGCTATTTAATTACTCGCTTTTAAGCATCATCACAATGTGAAAATCTTTTAAAAGTCACGTTGACGTCGCGTCGATAGGTACTTACGTATCAGCTGATGAATAAAATGTTAGGCCGAGATCAATAAAGCTAGAACTACATTAGACCGACGCACACGTGGGCGACGTCTCAGACGTGTGCGGTGGGTGTGCACACTACACCGACGCCACGCGTAACCGTGTGGCGCGAATACTAGTGCTGACAGTGACTTCGCCCGCGTGATAGTAAAAAATATCCCTAAGGAACGTACTCTCAGGATAAAAAGTATCCTATATGTTATTCTAAGACATGGTCTACCTATATACCAAGTTTTATCGAAATCCTTTCAGTTTTTTTTTTGCGTGAAAGTGACATCTATAAGTACATTATTTTTTGTGACATCCATATAAAAAGAATGCGAAGTGCCACCTACCGGGTTTAATTTTATTTTCGAACCATCCAGGGACCTACTTATAATACAAACAAAATTTCATCCAAATCGGTCAAGCCGTTTTGGAAGAATTAGGTGACATACACACTTACAGATGAAATATACTTAAAAAAACTAGCAGTCCCGATAGATGTCGTCCTGTCCGAAGACTCTTGCCAGTTAAAAAAATGAACCTGATAGCAGCGCCACCTATCAGGTTCAATTGTATTTTCAAAACACGCAGGGACACACTCAATTACTCGTTATGCACACAAAGTTTCATCCAAATCGGTCAAGTCGTTTAGGAAGAATTTGGTGACAAACACACGTCCAGAAGAATTATGTATATGTACATACATATGTTTAAAGACATGATGCATCATTCATTTTTAGGGGCCCTGTTACAACACATTATATGGACAATAGAAATAAGAAGACAGTTTTTTTTTTGTAAACTGATTGAATATAACCCTATTCTTATTTGAGTTGCATTGCATAGGCACATAATAGATAGGTTCAGAAGACAATCTAGTATCTACATACAAAGTGTGCTCGCTCGAGCAACGCACATACATATACATAACACCGCTCACGGACACGATATCTCGCTCGGCTCAATCGCCCGGTCGCACTCATCTCACGCATCTCGCTGCCCCTAGCCACAAAATAGATAGGTATTTTGTGCCCTACCGCGATCGCTAGCGTAGGTAGGTATAAAAACTAAAGTACATCATGAGATTGACTTCTGTATCATAAGTATCTATTTTGTGGTATAAGTAGGTAGGTACCATCGAAGACACTTCCGCCTGCTTCCGCCTGACCACCGCTAAGTTCATTTTTGCTTGCACTCGAAACAAAAACTTCAAAGGGTTTGGTTTCGCGCCGCGCCGCAGGAGTCAATGACCGCGATGGTACCTACTTACTTGGCTTCTTTTTATCTTGTGATATTTGTGAAAATAAATAAAAAATCTAATAACTATAGATGGTACTTCTTGACTTGTTTGTTGTTCGAATGTTAAACTCACTCCAGTTCCTTCTTTGCTTTCGTACCATGGCTTCGACCTTGCTGGGCCCCTACGATTTGCTGACATCTTGAGACGCGCATAGAACATTACGCGCCGTCTACGACTTGGGCTCGGTCCGGTTACTGGACGGCCAGACATCGAGCTACCTATTGCTCGCCGTCCGCAAGCTCGCGCCTAACGGTAACTGGAAATCGGGGTCGGGATCCCGGCGGCTGGGCCGTGAGGGCCGTTACCTCGTGCGTGCAGCCGCTTCCTTAACTAGCATTACTGCTTGGCAGAAGGAGGCTACTACCTGCTATTCCTCCTCGCTCCGGACTATGGCCTGTACCAGCCCGGCGCAAGAGGTCATGGCCACCGATCACATGGCATACTTCGTACCGTGTCCTTCGGGCGATCTAAGTAGTGGTGACACCCGGGCGTTTCTTTCGCACGAATCCAGTGCAACAACCTTCCGAACTTACTACGTACGGTGAGGACCTGCGTCATGCGGAAGGTGAGGACGTCGTGAGGTCTTTCCAGCCACTCCGCAAATACCCTTTTTTGAGGAGTGGCTGGAATTAGTTCAATAAATTTTATCAGTAATTTTTTTTATTTACAATAATGATAGACCGCCCATTGTACGTGTTTTAGAAATAAGTTTTTCTTTGTTATGTTTTGTATGTACAATAAAGTATATAATAAATAAATAATAACCGCAGATGATACTCGGGCTGTCGTAACACGCAGGGCCCCAATTTCTGGGACGGTTGGATCGGCGTCGCGTGTGATGGCGTGGCGTCGCGTCGCGTGGGTCAAGTGTAGTTCTAAAAGCCTAGTTTCCATATAAAATGTATGGGGACCGACGCTCCCAGATCGGCGTGTGTAGCCCACGTGTGAGCAGTGTAGTTCTGCCGCCGACGCGCACTCGCCAGACGTCTGAGACGTGTGTGATGCGCATTACAGTACAATTCACGAATGATGGCGTGCGTGAAGTTAGCCTTCTTCAAACTTCACGGCCGCCATCATTTGTGAATTGTACTGTACAACCTTTGATTTTAGCGATGGATGTCGTCTGTATAATTACCTAGTTATGAATATACGGAACAGACAGTGAATTTGGATTTTATATTCTAATGGAAAAAAGTTAGGATAGTAAAATACTGGTTTCTTAACATAAACAAGAGTAGAAGTTGGCAAAAATCATACTCTTGTCAAAGATTTGCAAGCAAATCAAGCTTCTTCGCTGCTTCTTGTACTTTGGCATATCAAAAGCACAAATTGAAGAAATTCACGACATGATAGAAGATTATATTATGATGCTAGCTGCTGACAATGAGTTTGCCCGCGTGATGTTAGAAAATTATCCCAAGGCAACATACTCCCAGGAAAAAAGTATCCTATAGGCTATTCCAAGACATGTCTGTCTATCTGTATACCAAGTTTTATCGAAATCCATTCCGTAGTTTTTGCCTGTAAGAGACATCCATACATACAAACTTTCACGTTTATAATATTATCAGGATTTATATGATGAGTAGCGGTCACGATAGACGATGTGCTGTCTGGCTTTGTGTTAAAAAAATAAACTGTGAAGCTCAACCTACCGGGTTATTTATTCATTAAAACTTCATGCAACACACAAGTACAAATGCGGACTTAATTCAATCAATCTTAATTCAATTGTATTTTCAAACTGGGAGCCACAAAATTCCATCCAAATCGGTCAATCTGTTTTGGAGGAATTAAGTGACAAATACATGTACTTAATGAAGAATTTTATTATACATATAGGTATAAAGACTAGCGTTCTCGATAGACGTCTCGTCCTGTCTGAAGGTTTTTTGTTAGAACAAAAAACCCGATAGCAGCGCCACCTATCAGGTTCAATCGTATTTTCAAACCAATCAGGGATGCACTCAAGTACTCGTATATCTACATAAAAAGTTTCATTTAAATCGGTCAAGCCGTTTAGGAAGAATTTGTTGGCAAACACACATACAAATTCATCATTCATTTTTCACGTTGGTATATAATGCTTAAGTTTTACATTTTATATGACAGGATACTACTGAATCTGTTCAATGAGCTGTAAATCGGTAATTTTTCTTATTACAATAATGATACCCGTAGATGTTACTCGGGCCGTCGTCGCTCGCGGAATGATGCGAAAGACGTGTGTTGCAGAACTACACTACGCACACGCGACCCGACGCGTGGATAGCCCCGCCCACCTTCCTCTAAAATTTCTGGGACCGACGTGTCGGCGTCGCAGACGTAGCGTCGCGTGGCGTGGCGTGGGTCAAGTGTAGCTCTAACAGTCTATTTTCCATATAAAATGTATGGAGACCGACGCTCCCAGATCGGCGTGTGTAGCCCACGTGTGCGCAGTGTAGTTCTACCTTAAACCTTATGAGGCGTCCGTGCCTCCGTCCGTAGGTATCATCGAGCGCGCGCGCTCGAGATTTAGATACGCAGTGGTACATGAACGTATCTACCAAACGCAGTCTGTCGGTAATGTCATTCTCAAGGTCAGTTTTCCGTAATAATTTCGTTTTTATTTGTAGATTAAATTGGTGGATGTGAAATTTCCCTTCGTACTTTTTAATGGGCTGAGGACCGACAAAAAACACTTCAAGATAATTTGTGCTAGTTACGTAGATAGGTAGGTTTTTAAGTGATTTATCTTGCCTGTTAGGTAGGTATTTTTACCGTAGTTAAAATTTTTAAATCAATTTATTTACACTAATCAAATTGATTCGGCTAACAACGTATTTACAAATGACTTTTTATGTACTTACTAATAAAATAAAATAAATACCTAAGCAGGTACTTATGTTACCTGGAGGTGTTGTTCAAACAGACAGCAGTCTAGCACGACGTTGCTGATTTTCTTTTAATTTCGTAGCACAAACACATTCGTTTTAAAGTGTCGAAAGCACTAATCACTAGTGATCACCTTTTCAAGTAACGTACTTGCCGACCGTAGTGAGGAAACCAAACCGTAGACCAGCATCCCGCGTGCTGGCCCGTGGCTCTCGCTTGAAGTATTCCAGGATATTTTCCTGCAAGGCGACAAGCAGGCCTTCGTTGCCGCGACCGTCAGCAAGCCGGGGAACGCCGAATCGTCGAAACTCGCGGAGTCTTTGCGTAGCAGCCAGTATTACCCTTTGAGATGGACGTTACGATGTTTCCACTGATAGCATACAAGCGGACAATCTCCACCAACTCTACATTGGAGTATTGGTCTGTCATCTTTCATCACTAGATACCGCAACCGTTAACCGAAGGCGCTGTGGGCGAATATTGCAAGCGCGTGTATGCACACGTCGGCGGCGTCAGTTACACTAAACATGATCGATTGATCGATGGCGCGGGGGCGTGGCTAGGGTGTGTCGTGCGGGAGATTATTGGTGCTTTACGTTGCGTGTATGTGTGTGAAAGCGCGGTTTAAATAATGGTGCGTTTGTGTGTGTGAAAGCGCGGTTATAAGGGAGGTATCAGACTAGCAGAGTTTATAAAAAAGGTAGTTCACACATACCGATTTCCATATATAAGAAAAAAAATACCTACTCATTTTATTATTGATTCGGGTCGAGAATCACTAACATAATTACCTCCTGAATTTTTTTGCACCTTTAAAACTGCACCTTGTATAAGAAGATTCACACACAACAGATTATCATGAATACTTATATATTTTTATATATTTATACATATATATATATACATATATTTATACATATATATATACATATATATATACATATATATATACATATATATATATACATATATATATATAAATATCGTGTATATAAGATGATTGATCGCTAACGAAATGTATGGGAAAAGTTTCTGGCCATTTGTGGGTTTTCTAGTGCTCAATACTTAATAGAAAGGTCTAAAGGCTTTTTTAATTCTAACTAGAAAGACGATTGACATAAAAAGTGTTGTGAACATCGCTCATTGTCTTCCCGACCCTTCTCTTAAGTTGACGAAAAGGGAATGAATGTCAAAAAAGTGACGAAACACCACGTGTGATTCACTATCACACGAAGCGATAAGTAGCCATCACAGGATTAGTACCTACTTGAATACCAATAAGTATCTGTACAAATATTCTATGAAGGCAGGTTGATCTTGGTTGTGCGTGTGTAAATTAACTATGGTTATGGGTTATTTTCTATGGTAGGTACCGAGCACATCGACCTTTTTCACCTAGTCATCACTGTCCCACAGCTGGGCAGAATGCCTTCCCTAATTCCCCCAAGTTCGTCCAGAAATTCTTTCCCCGCGCCGACACGAACCAGTCTTCGTGGTATGCATCTAAGTCATCTCGCCTTCCTTTTCTGGACTGGTCTCAACGTCGCTTTCCCTCTGCAAGAACCCATTGCGTGGCAACTCTAGCCCAGGAGTAAATGTGCTTGCCCATTTTGTAGCGCAGCGGTCATTCGGTCTATTCTTTTTACGCCGAGAATGCTGCGCTCCTTAGTTCTCTAGCAAACACCAAGGCGAAACTTTTGCAATTCGGTCAATGACTAGGTCTGAGCACCGTAAGTTAGGATGTGCAGGATCAAAATGTGCATGAGTTTACGCTTCAAGCAGATCCGCAGATCAATGCCTCATTAACGTCTTCATGGATTAGGAGTAGTTTTTCCAGGTGCTTCATTAACGTCTTCATGGACAAAGAGTAGTTTTTCCAGGTGCTTAATTAACGTCTTCATGGACTAGGAGTAGTTTTTCCAGGTGTTCTGGACACGCCGATCGTTCTGCCATTTTTGCCTGGTTTTTACGCCACAGAATAAAGTGTACGTAAACCTACAAATCCCTCCAAGACCAACCTGCCGTTGCCGTGCGGATGACGTAAAGATAAAACACACGACATTTCCATTTCGAATCTTGTCTGTTATACTTTTTGGGAAGCAACGCTGTCAGTTTAAAGTTTGGACTCGACATCGCGACACATCTCTGGCACCGTACACCTGGCACCTGCAGTTTTAGGTCACCCGGACGCGACACCTGTCCCGGCTTCTTTGTTCTTATTCCTGTCCTATTTGTTACGTAGGTGCACCCAGATAAGTGCTCCGTCCCACCTACTGTAATTACTGAGTGCTCTGGTTTAGGATTTAGAAAAATAAGTAAAGGCTTGAGTGCTTTTGCTGCGATGTTGTCAGCGCTTAATACCATAACGTCTTTTTCGCAAAATGTCTACTTGGCATAAAAGATTTTTTCGCAGAATGATTTTTCTCAAAAAAATCCCTTCTGACAATGGCTCTTTTGAAGACGTCTCGTTAGTGAGAGGTATTATAATAAAGTGACCTTTTGAGAAATAGATATTTTGCGAAAGCGACAATCTGCGAAAATGACATTATGAGAAAAAATATTTTATGACCGGTAGACATTTTGCGAAAGAGAAGTTTTGCACCGTAACCTGGTACAGACTGATATTTCCTTTAATATTCTCTTGAATTATCCTCATAAATACATATGATTCAGTTTCAAATTCATAAACAAATCAGTTTAACTTTCCTTAAGATGAACAAGTTAAAATGAGTAGGTATACATCATGTCGGACGACATCTAAGGCTACGTTTTACAACCTCATAAATTATCCTTGGTCAAGACTTGGCTTATATTTTATGCTGAAACTCATAACACTACAATTTTCGTTTACCAAGCGGCGGGCAACCAACGCAATACCTCATTTTTCAGTCTCAGCACCGTTTGCATCGCTACGTTCGCTACAGCGTAGCAACTTCGTAGCAGCTCGGCTACGAAACAAAATATTACCCAGCACGAACGTACATCGTACCTACAATCATAATTAGGGTAATATTTCGAGGAACAATATAAATTCCAGATGAAAATTTATGTGAAGAGTTGAGCAATAAGCCCCGCTTGAAAGGAGCTCGCCCGACCAAGTTTCAGTACCACGCCAATACAGGGACCCTTGCAAATTCACGGTGCTAACTTCTCGTATTTGCATGCCTAAGCTCGTCTAGGAATGGTAAATATGCATATAGAACGGGTCAATAGTAAAATAAGCGTTAACACCAAAATGTGTTGCGACTTCGACTGTTAAATATTATTTATTTGAGAGAAACATTGACATGTTTGTAAGTGTCGCAAATAGTCATTATACTTAAGAAAATAATTTCAAGTCTTAGATTTACGGTTATGTTCATCGTTACAATTTATCCTATGCGACAGTTTATAATTTGTAATCACTGTTGTTGAAAATTTTCTCTAAACATGTGTTCCCACTATTAGGTTTCAGCCTGTATTGAAAATACAGCTGGCAATTAAATTCAGTTCAAACTTTGTGACTAGCCGACTAAGCTAGGGCCCAGATGCTGTTGCTGTCGGCTTTTATTTGTGGTCATGCCAAGCTTTCGCGTAAAGCCCACGAATTAACGTCACGGTTATGAACGTAAATTAAACTCATTTCAGGCATTAAAGTATTATTTTCAGTCTTCATGGTAACAGGTGAGAAGGTTGTTTCTCTTCTCCATTTTTGTAAAAAAGTTCAGGATTTGTTTTGAAATAAAGAACTTGTTAAATAACAGCATTAGTGTTTTAGTTAGATAGATATAATATACTCTTTATTTTTGTACACCATAAATATAATTACAGTAGGAGCTTAAAATTAATAGGGTCTTAAAATTAATCTTATCACTAAATGCGATTTTCCACAGAGAACCTTTGGATGGATTTGACAGAGATTGAGAAAAGATTATTTTTTATTTTTTTTATTTATTTTTTTGTTAAGTCCCACATGTATGTGAACGTAGACGAAGTAAAAGGATTGTATCTGGTGGCAATCTATAGTTTCTACAAAAAAAGAAAAGGCGTTAGTCCAAATCGGACCCAGGGTTAGGTTAAAGAAAAAACACGTTTCAGTATACAGATTCTCATTATAAACTAAAGCACGTAACTTCACACGTCATACGGAAACGTAACAGAAGACGGAATCTTTTGTTGACAAAAGACTAGCGTGACAAGGGTGCCGTAAACACGCAAGTTATCGTAAAATAGCGTTTATGACTGCCCACGTGACTGGCGAAACGAATGAGATGAGAATAAAAAACACAATAAGAAAATATAAGCCTGCACGTCTGAAACATCTGTCTTTTGAGACGGACTGTTTTTAATGTCTGTGGCAATTTAAGCGAAATGTAATTATTATGGTCGTATTATATTTCATGTATTGAATACATAATATAATTGCGTGGTGCTCATATTTAAGTGTTAAAGAATTGTGGGTAATCTAACTGCATCTTTTACCCTTACAATAAAAAGCTGATTAGGACCAAAATGTACCTATAATATAAATATTACAAAGAGGTAAAGTTTGTTTTATGTTTGTAGGAGGTAATCTCTGGAAGTATTGGTCTGTTTGTTAATTTTTTTTAACCTATAGAAAACTGCTTTATTCCTGACATAAGCTATATTTTATATACGCGGGCAAAACCGCGGGCAAAATCTAGTAGGTATATAATAAAACCTTACACAGTTGAGAAGAGATTTTCCATACCCAGCAGTGTCCTTTAGACAGCTTTAGAAGGATCAATGGAATCAGTAAACAAACATTCTCGATCTAAAATATATGTCAAAGATATTTATAACCAGACTGACTAAGTAATTGGAGTACTATTCTGAATTCTTAATGAAGATGTTTATTCCTCTAAATAAGTTATTTGTGACAAACAAACATTGCAAATGGCAATGTTTGAAGGTCGATGTTAATAATCATTTATTATTTATATTCAAATGAAACTAATTATTTATGCTCGAAATTAAAGCTATGAAAACACGAAATCCTCATTAATTTAGGTGACTAATTAACCTGTCAACTGTGTGACCAATAATATGATTTATAACTGAAAATACCACTAGTAATGGATGAACTCGTGCAAACCAGAGATATTGATGATAAATGGGCACTATACACCTATTTCGCAAATATTTATTTTATAGTGTTAAATGTAAATGGATTTAGTGCCTTTTTACACTAGCTAACACTTTTTTTTTGTAGATCTGTCATTCGCAAATATCAGTGGAAAAACTCTGTCTTTTGTTCTAAATAAAAAAAGACTGTATTAAAGATAATTTAATAAAGTAAACCAGCTTATTTCCATTCAACTCAACAAACAACAGTATACAGTACAATAATATCGGTACCTAGTCAATAGGAGACTCGATTTTTTCTATACCAAATGGAAGGCAAAAACCCAATACTTGGCATCAAGCACAGTATATGTGAAAAAAAAAACCCTACGAGCTTAACGAATTCTGTGCTCCTGAAATACTCATTTCATAAAGTAAAACCGGCGATTCATATAACAAAAGCCGCAGTAAACACAGTACAAAAAGCACATATCAGCATTATTAAGCGTGGGTACATGTCAGGGGAGTCGTAAGTAACGTATACCTCAATATCATGTAAGTACTGCGCTGTAAGTCACCCCTCGAGGCTCGTTCAGACACCGCAACTCAACATTCGAGGAGATAGCACGAGTCACGACCTATGACCTAGATTGCTCCTTTTTTACTTTAAAATGCAATCAGCCGTTGCATTAGAGGCGGAGATTATGTGGTGCGCATCGTGTCTGATTTTGCAGCCAGGATAAAATGTATTTTTGGTTCACTTTTGGATTTAAAGTGGGTACTATATTAATTTAAAAACGATAAGATTTAAATGTGAAATAAAATGAGAACATCCAAAAGAATGAGATGGATGGTTGCGGAAATCCGATGGATGCGGGACGCACAGGATCGTTCATTGTGGCGACACTTGGGGGAGGCATATGTCCAACAGTGGACCTCTATCGGCTGAAATGATGATGTCATGGTTTAAAGACCAAAACAAAATTGTGAATTTACTAGCTCTATCATAATCATAACTTAGAATTATTGCAGAGCAACACAATTGGCATATCACGGAAGAATAGCGACTTCTACCTCAGTCAGTAGTTAATAAATATAAGTGTGTTAGGTACATCAAATAACATAACGGAATAAACGTAACGTGTTTCAATATGTACTCAAATCAAATAAAATTACGTCAATAAAAACATAATATGTATTATACGAACATGAATGTTAGACGGACCGTTAAATCCATAATTCTATTCGAGACTCGCTCTTGCATGCACGTGGTTGTAAAAGTTGGAGAATATCCAATGTGAGTCAATTTGAAGCGTCTACGTATCCAAAAAATCGTTGGAAACCGTATAACTGAGGTCTCAGGAAGTAATATTCGGGAGTTGCGACCATTATGCGTGGCGGGATGCCAACTTGTGTGCGTAGGCATTAACTTACGAACGCGAACGTAACAACAGTTGTAATACAAGTTCGTGCAAATAGTATTTTGTTTGGTGCTTCTAGACGCTGTATTTTATACTGTAACGCCTATTATGAACGAAGTTTGGAACTGCTCATATTTCGCTAAACCCCAGCAGGAGGCATTATTGTAAAATTTAAACAGTATTTCTCTACTTTATTACCGCTGATCGTAAGCTGTTAAGCTGCTCATGAATAATGAAAATATACCGGACCGTCCTCCACAATTTGGTAAAATTACCAGGTCTATCGAAATCCGTTCAGACAATAAAGAACAATACGATCCAAATTGAATGCACAGTAAATTATCGAATCGAACATCGACAACATCCGCATGGATACTCCAAATTGTTCAGATTCAATAGAATCATTGCAGACATATTGCAAACAATAAGAGATACAGAATGGCTCAATAAATAGTACAGATGCAGCGGAACCACTCAAAAGCGGAGTGTACACAGATCGTTATTGGAAAATGTCGGAAAACCGCGTCACAGCGGGGAACATATTATTGTACAAGCAGTAACAGTATGAGGTTTCCAATGTGTTTAAAACACAGTTTACGATCGCAGCACTGTTGTTGAAGTATGCTAATAACTTCAATAAAAGTGCTGTGACGACAATAATGTTTCTGGTTTTGTTATGGTAATGTTTACTTTAATGCGTTTGTTTTGAATGTCTATGTTGTTAAAAATACTCATGATATTTTCAATTTTGCTTTACAAAATGTTGCTTTTACTGAAAGATAAAGATTTGAGAAATTACGCAGAAGGAAATTTGGTCCTTCGAGCCGGATACTATCGGGAACATTATTCATAATTGTTTTTGTATCTAAAGCCCCAGATATATGTAAACTAGGGTGTTTATTTATTCACCTGAAACGAGGCATAAAGTCAGTTTACCAGTTGAAAAAGCACGTAAAGCGTGGCAACCTCGACTGGCATTGATTGCAGCGCGTGAATTGATGACGCGGAACACAAAGGGTTTGTGACGTATCTAGGTGAGCCTGCGGCATGGCAGGCGTTGGCTTTTGTTCGTACCGCCAAGAACGCAAAGCGTTAGAGAGTGAACGAAGTATGTGGGTGCACTGGTGCGGTAGGATAGTGTGTATAGACTGTACAGGGAAATTGGCAACGGTGCAGCGAGCTTTTTTATTTTCCACAATAGTTGATAACGTATTGTACTTATAAGTTTAAGTTTAGAAGATTAAGTGTCCCCGCACCCGGGCCACAAAATAAGCCGCTTCAAGCTTTTTTTTGTGGCGGCCCTTTTTTGTGGCACGTGTGCGACGGTGCTGCTACAAAAAAAAGCTAGAAGCCGCTTCTAGCTTCTCCGGCCACAAGCTGTCGCGCGCTTCAGCTTTTTTGTGGCTGCTTCTAGCTTTTTTGTGGCCCGTGTGCTTTAAAAGTAACTGCTGAAAACGGTAACCAGTTCAAGAAATAGCAAAAAATGTTACAGAATTATAATTTTCTACCTGCATTACAAAGAAATCTTCTACTCTCCAGTTCCTAGTTATAATTCATCTTTTAACTTATTTATATTCGGGTTTGGTTGATAACAATAGACTTTCTCCTATTACGTAGGACTTAAACGCAAACTGTTGAAGTGTGGGAGTGCTATATGCCTTATTTTGAGGAGAATAAAAGAGAGACGGGCAATAATTTGATTTCAATATTACATCAATAAACCGCAAATCAGTTTGTCTGCAGTTATTTTATTTAACAATGACTGTAAAAACATCTATAATAAACAGGTAAGAATGAAACGGAAAAATAGGTCTAAAGGTGATGCTTATTTCCGAAGCAATTTCTTCCAGCATACAGATGATAAAAAAGACGATGTAGACAAGAAAAATAATGTTATTTATGTTCCAAACTACTTCGTAGATTCGGACCAGTATAACAAATATGCCAGTTGACTAGATTTCCGCTATGTCAGTGAAGCGGGCGTTCCGGTGACTGGATAGGGACAGTTAGAACGTTAATTGCCGCGTTATAGCCGGAACGAAAGGTTATGGCTCCCAGGAGAATAAAAACTAAGTAAGGGTAGGTTACTATTAACACTGTTTTTCGACAATATGATGGAGACTTTATTTTAACGTGATGAAGTTAAATGGAATTGCACTTGCAAAACTTGAAGGCAATAACATATCTTTATCATCACCATCATCATTTCAACCTCCCCCATGTGTCCTGCGAGTCTCGCGTTCATCGAATTTCCGCGATCCACCTTATGAGAAGTCTTCCACCACTGAGTGTTCCCGTACGTGGTCGCCGCTCTAGAACGTTTCGCGAGTTTCGTCCCCATCGACCATATGTTCTACAAGCAAAATGCCCTGCCCAATGCAAGGCAGTAACTCAAGTTTTGTAAATGTAAAGAAATTAATTGCTATTGATATAAATCATGAAATAATTTAAAAAATCCCGCAACTTTACCGAAAGCGGCTAAGCTCTATTAAAATATTTATGATTTTTAGAAGATTATTCAACATGTGTATGATAGGAGTAGGAGTACCTATCACACACATGTAAAAAATATTTCACCGACACCAAATAACCAATTCATAGAGGCGACCAACAGTTTGCGTGAAAATCCGCAGTAGGTACAAATACGTTTTTACACGACGAATATTCTAGTAGCGCAAACAGGGTTGTCAATTTGAACGCTGTACCTTCACTAATACCCTTCAATAAAACTTCCAACAGTTATATGGTATTAAATCAAGAGAGCAAGTTTTCCCTTGGGCGACAGACTCAGAATTGGGAGGATCGTTGTCTTAACTGGAGGAGCTGTGGTTTCGTCCGGTAAATTACGGCTTAACTCTGTGAAAGGTGTTCGGGCCGTCGAGACCGGAGATTGACCGCCAAAGCCTGACCCTAGTCAAATGAAAGTGACAGCCCTAGACTGCGGCTCAGTTATTGAGTATATGAATATTCAAAGTTATCCGCCAAACGTTCGGTGGGTACTCCCTTAGGAGCATCCAAACGCATGGCATTCTGGTAATGAAATTTTGAAATGGCATAAATATTTGGCGTTGGTCGAATGCCATTGGGAATAGATTTTAGGACGAAGCGAGGCACACAGAAATGAGTTGGTTTATGAATTCTATTACCAGTATAAAATTTTCTTAATGAAATGCCTCATTTCATGACGGAGAAGAGCGTTCTTAACTCTGAGCGTCTGTTATTTTAATGTTTACTGGACAAAGTTTTATCCATTAAACCTCGAGTCAAAAGTCATTAACAGTAAACCAAAGACCAACATTATCCACAGCAATTTCATTAAAATAATTTCCCATACATGGGTTTGCTCTACGAACTCGACGCTAAGAACAATTTGTTTCTAATCCATGACGTCACGAGGGCGAACATGGTTATGCACTTGCGCAACCAGCAGTACCGCACTGTAAGTATACGTCACTGCGATAGCCGCTAATAAAGTTGATTTACGTGCTACTTACCGTTATGTAAACGAAAACTGTTTATCTGTATTGATTTAGTAGTATTGGCCGTTGTTGACATTCAGTAAAATTAATTATACCGGTAAAATCAAGCAAGATACTTAATGCGTAACTATCTTGTTTTGTAAATCTGCGATATTAACGTAATTATATTTTAATTAGCACTTTACTAGCGACTACATTCGCAAAAATGTTTTCATAAAAAATTTCAACACCGCTTCGATCATATTTTCAGTAATAATGACAGTTTTTATTATTAATTTTAATTAGAATTTGTGCCAAGTTTTAAGTCTATTAATCCTTTGTACAATCTTTAAGACCCCCTAAATTGTTATTTTGGGCGTACTTCTGAAAACAAATAATGACAACCTTTTTTATTTACTTAAGTTACTTTTTATGCTAAATTTCAAGTATGTTGGGTCCACGGAACGAGATTTTGCGTACAAACGAAATTCCCCCTTTTTACCCCCTAAATAATTGATTGACGAATAACAAAACCGAATGACTAAATATTTTCAAAAATCTCCTTCTTAGTGCTCTAGGCGAGCACGTTTTAAAGAAACCTTGTGTAAAATTTCACGCCTAATAGTTTCACCTGTGCATTGATATGTCAGTCAGTTTTTCCTTTTATAAATATAGATAGATGAGGAACACTTTATACGGTGCAATTACATAATTGAAAGGGTTTCACTAACCGGTGCAATCTCGCATAAACATCGTTAAAACGTTGGACGTAAAATTTCCTATAAAATATTACTCAGGAACATAATATTAATGGGACATTCCACAGCCCGTCAAAATGACGTAGCAACACGTTAACAAAAAGTTGATATTAATTAATGACAGTGTCAAACGACGATGTTGAGCTTGGCGTCCCGTGGTATTTGACATGTAGGCCGTACGTAATTGGCCCGCCCGCTTCCCGTGAAACCGTTCAATGGAGCCATTACAACAGAACCGCCTTTGAAAACACAATATAACCCCTATACAGGGATATAGTTTGGATAATGTTAATTGAAATTTTATGATAGAAGGATCTCAAATTTCAGTCATGCCACTGCAAAAAACTTACTTTTTGAATACCATTGTAATACAAATATCCACTTAAACCAAACTTTAAATAAACGACGCTGTCCTAGAGAGGAGGCCTGAGTGCCAGTAGTGGGATCATTATAAGGCTAATTATGCTATTATTAAACAATGCTAAAGTCATCAGAATGAATGTGCTACACTTCTTCATTTACAATATTAATGTGACAAGTTTGTGAAACATAAACACAATAAAATATAGACGAAATAGGATATCGAGGACGAAGTAGCTCATAGGCTCAGGCCAATAATTTAGGGTTTATAAGGCCCTAAGTAATCAAAGGGACCGTTCTGAAGTCAGAAATAAATATTCAGTTCTAACCAAAACTCTGAACAGCATCATTCAGTAGGCTTATTAGCTCCATTTTCGAAATACCGCCATAAAAAGTAAAGACCCAAGCAAAACGGAATCAAAATTTATTACAAAACAAAACGAAGCGAAAATAAAGCGTAAGTAATTCAAAGATAAAACTTCCAATTATGAGGAGGCGTAAATAAAGTTAAAGATATTTAATAAGGTAATACATTCAGACAGAGCTTTACGTAACGCCTGGCTCGCTAACGAAATGCAATTTAAAGGGAAACGATGTCATTAACTCTGAAACACCCGAAAAGAGGAAGGCTCAATTTATAAACGAAGACGAACTAATAAATTAACATCGAAAGTATCTAACATTACCCTCCTTCTGGGGTAGTTTAGTAAAATTTCACTCGAAATAGTTAACCTTTCAATCGTGAGAATTACAGACACAATAGAAAGACAATGGGTGCGCGAACGCCCCGTCGTTCGCTTGGGGTTTAATGAATTAATGGTGTATTATTTATTTGTTTTAGTACACCAAAATAGCCATTAATACTAAAATAAATTAATTCTTTCACACTGTCTTCTCACAGGACCGCAAACTTTTTAATAACATTGTCTTTCATTCATCAGCAAACATATACAATCCAGGGTTGGTCTCCACGAGCGCGCTGAGCATCGTTAGCATACACGGCATAGGGGAGGTAGTTTTTTTATATATATATATATATATGTTATAAACTAAGTATTTGACTGCGATCCCACCTGATGGTAAGCAGTGATGCAATCGTTGATGGTGAGGCGCACTAGTTTGTTAAGAGTCTATTCACTCTAGCCTTGAAGACACCTAAATTATAATCAGACGGGAAGACCGCAGCAGGCAAATTGTTCCAGTCCTTCGATGTACGCGGTATAAATGACGAGGCGAAATGCTTAGATCGAGCTACAGCGCGACAAAATGGAACATTCAATAATTTATGCTTTCTAGAGCGGTTGATATTATTCGGAACAAGTAATTGACACAACTTGTGTAAGTCGGATGCATCAGTGTCACCATAAATAATTTATAGGCTGTTGTAATTTGGTCAACAGCCCGCCTTTAGTGTATTACAATTTAAGCATCCTAAGATAAACATAGAAGGATACATATATGGTAAATAGCCAAATAATCGCTTAAATCTTCGTGTAAATCTCGTTTGGATAAGCCAATTGAAATGCGTTTATTGCAACGCCTTGAAAGGTCTCCAAATTATGTGAAAAAGCGGCCATGTTATTTGTTCCTCTCTTTTTATGTCCACCGCTATGAACAGCTCATCAATCACGAAGGTCAGTTGAATTAATCCAGACGGATGACGGCCTCGAAAATGATGAATTAATTAGATCATTGACGGCTCGTCGCGTCCGCTCGTCGCTTGCATTGCCTGCAGATTGAACGGCACTGCAACGTTAACGTTTTAAAATCAATTTCCTGACGGCTTCCATTCCAAGCCCTCCGTCAGGAAATTACTAAGGGGACATAGTCCCAGGACTTTATCCAATCCAGACTGTGTTTTTAATATAATCGGTTATGTGACTGCTTTCCCTGAAGAGGTTGATAGAGATATTAGAGATGAATGGGTTATTGCTTAATTAATTGTATGATGGTTTAATATTTGAAGAAGTTCTAAAGTATCACCGCACCGTGAATTTAAATCTAGGCACTATCAAAAATCTCGATGGTTCCAACCTGAAGCCTTCATTGAAAGGGGAAAAAATGTGCTTTTTAATAAATAAACACCGCGGTTTGTCACTTGCTTTCATTATAACCTGTTACGTAGCCCTCGTGTGTAGACTCGAGGGTTGCTGAAGCTGTTCAATGTCATTCACGAAGTATTCACAGTATGAGTGCATACTTTTAATTGGCTTAATGTATGTTAATGGTCTTTTACCATTTTTATACGTTGATAAAAGCTACAGGTAAATGCACTATGCATACAGAGACTAGGGTCCCTTGTGTGTAGTGAGATAGAAATAGAGGTTTTTATGAGGTGAGGGAACCAATTCCGTGTTAATGAATTCATAATGCGATCATAAGTTAGATTCCGGAGCGTGCTGTTTATTGGAATAATCTAGTTGATCTGTTAGGGTAGTCTCATGGGAATCATGTCCGTTTATGGAGAATGGATTGGTCGTGGATTTGTGGTAATCGCAGGAAAATAAGTAAGTACTATTATACAAATCCTTTCTAGAAGAACCTGGCAATTTTCACTAAGTACCTATCTTGTCAAACTAGATCTTTATTCGCGTTATTTTGTTAAAATGTTAGCTAACTTAGTAATTACTTAATACAGGTGCTTGATTACCGCTACTAGCGTTCAAGATTTACGACGGAAATAGTTTTAAGCGAAATAATTAGAGAGTTCACGAGCCACGAGGGAGTGTAACCAAGTTTTCACATACAATCATTTACCTGTAGGCGTGTTACATTGTACATACAATTATTCGATTTAATTACACCAATAAATTAAGCAGTTCATTAGATGAAAACTCGCGTTCGCAATTAAGCGAACAGGGTGAAGATGCTTGTTCAATGTTCACATATACGCTGAAAACGTGGAAGATGGAAGATAAAAACTTGCTTTTCATACTTGCTGAAACGTTCAAGTTTATTTAATTTGTTAATGAAGTGCTTGTTGTAATTGATATTTTACGACGATAAGTGAAATAAAAAATATACAATGAAGTTCTGGAATCAACGAGCCGCACAGATCTTAACATAATCTTTTCAACCGAAAGACGTCTACTGTTGGATATAGAGGCCTCTCCAAGTCTCAACACAACGACCAGTCTTTTACGTCTCGCATTCGTTAGATTCCCGAGACCCCCACGTGGTCCATCCACCTTATGGGAGGTCTAGTAATTCTGGGCCTACCAGTACATGGTCGTCACTTAAGAACCTTTCTGACCATCTATACTTCTGTACCCCTGGCCAAGTTGCTAATCTGCAATAGTTAACGCTTGTAGAAAGCTTCAAATGTACGGGAATGACGTCGTCTTAACGCTCAGTCACGTGGTCAGAACAAAAGAATTGGCGACAAGGTCAACTACGAGCTTTCGACGCAAGCGAAACGGTTGTAACTTGGCTAGGGGGGGGCTGGTTATTTTTAATTTTAGTTTTCCTGCAAAAAATTTTATTCGTGATTCGATAAAGCAAGGAAACTTCGAGCATAGCCTTTTAAATCTGAGGATATACCACGCAGTTTCCCGAACGCTGCCCAGCCGAGTCGGATTCAACGCTTGGCCTTTTTCTCGAACACTTTTTCTGGCACAAATCTCAATAATAATAAATCTGTATCCGATATCCCCAAAAATAGCAATCTCAAATTCAGAGCATCTCTCCACCAATTTCTATCTACAGCAACTACAATCTGACCCAATAGTCAGCGGGAAATTTCACGGTCGGCAGCCTAGGGTTATCCCAATTAATCTTATTCACACTATTCAGCTACATTTGGCATCGCACAAATGTTGCCACTTCGGGGGGCATTGGTTTCGACCACAAATAGTCAGTCACAATAGTCAGTCAGATCATGAAACATAGCTTAAAACTTAATAATTATACGATGGTCTATTGTAGTATTACTCAAAATGTTTTAATTTAAAAGCTGAATTAAAAAAATAATAAAATAGATATTTATCTCCGAATTTTGGAGAAATACATTGTTCTGTTTGAGTTCAAAACTGACTAGTTAGAGTCCTTTTGGATTAGGCCTCTCCCAACTGCTTCTATTGGACTGTGTCCGCTGCTACCCTTGTCTAGTATGGAACTTAAGTCATGCGGATGTCTTCTTATAATCTTCTCTATGAGCGACCTCATCTTGTAACCCATTACCTATTTGCTCCATTTGTTGGTCTTGCAACGGATCATGTAACCTATTTAGACATATTAGAGATGGTCAATTCGGGTCAGAACATATTATGAAACCTTAGTTTATTTTTGCTTATTTCAGCGTTACATCTCCATTTCTTAGTTTTATCCCTAACATCTTCATTGCTCGTTGGCATTTTGTAAGTCGTAATGGTCATTCTTGACAATTCAAAAGTGACTGTGTATTTGAAATAGTGCTTTGATTCATTGACTACTACTGTGCGAACTTACTGCGTTATTTGTACAATCGCGTTAAAACCTAGTTAGGATGTGCCTGGACCGCCTGAGGTGATCAACTTACAGTAAAAAAAATGCTATTCGTTACGTCTTTCTTTGAGTACTGTTTATCTAAAAGAAATACGGGGCCTTTCGATCTGCATACGTGGGTTTACGTAAATCGTAGCGTAGGTAGCATCCGTTCTTTTAATTCTTAGTTTCTCCCTCCCTTTTGTATAAATTAATCATTAATTTAAAAAATCTTCTATAATTTCTCATCATAAATATTGGAACATCAGCATTAACCTGATTAGGTTTTTTCAGTTAACAAGAAGCTTTTTCATTCATTTCTTTTTCCAACGTATCAATTCACGATATTTCCCTTAGCGAGGGCCCAAGGGAATGTTCCATTTCTGTTTTTCTAGATAAGGCATAAATTCACAAAAAATCACAAGGGAGCTGTGGGATGTAGCAATAAAAGAATATCTTGGGGTACTTAATGTTGTATTGTTCTTTCTCAGAAATAATTTCCCTATTATTATTATTATTATATTAGGTACTATATATATTGGGTAGTTAACTATTTTAAAATGATTCGTTTTGATTAGTATGGATAAAATTATATTAGGTACCTATGTACCTAATATAATTAATATTAACTAAGGTCAAAACATTTGAAATCTGGTGGAAGGGGAAATTGTCATGTAACAGAAAAAGGATGCACCATCTGAAATATGACGTCACCGTCATTAGGTTATACACGTACAAAAGAGATAGCCAGATGTTCCTACCACGCCCCCACTCTTCCTCACATAAATGCTAATTGCTAATTCATTTAATGACCACTTTTAATGCTATATTTAAAAAAAAAGTGCTACAAAGATACAGGTGCCATTTGGTACAAAATCTTCCACAAAATAGACACCGGAGGTAATAAAACAAAGTTGGAACTACATTTGACCGACGCACACGTGTTACACGCCTGATTTGTACTTAGAACGACGTCGCGTGGCGTGGATCAAGTGTAGCTCTACAAGTCTAGTTTCCTATGTATGGATACCGACGCGCCCAGATCGGCGTGTGTGGCACATGTGTGCGCAGTGTATTTCTACTTTTAATTGTGTCATTGTACCCACAGCTCACTGTAGGGCTGTTAAATTAATAACGACCGATAAAACACATAAAATATTCAAGGATTAATTTCAGTAATGTGGCTATCCTTGTATATCGTAGATCTTAAATCCTTTATTGGAAACCAAAACTACGTGTACTTTGAACAAGGTTAATGGATGTCTTAGTAACATACTAGTTAATGTCTTCAAAATAATTAGGAACTATGAACATAATGGAGATTTTATTAACTGATAACCGTTCTTATTTTCTTCTAGTCGATTAACGGTAAAGTTTCATGCCAGCCAGAATAACTGTAAAAGGTTGTTTTAAATTACATGAGGACTCTAAATTAGCCTGAAATATATTACGAAAAGAATATCGGTCTTACTGGTATTGTTTCATCGTTGTTTAACACCGATTTCTGGGTTTTGATACGAAACTAAGTTATTGTTTTGTCAAGTTTATTTATATTACACTTTTTAGATGTGGTATACTCCATATCCCTACCTACCTTACGGCTACATCATCAGACCAGATCGACGGCAATCGCTTAAATATCTCAATCGAAACATGTTTATGTGCGTTTGCGCAGTTCGAATGGCCATCAGTGGTCTTCGTCATCAGTTCCACTTGAACAAGTGCTAATTTCTGAATGCAAATGCTTCTTGATGAAAATACCAAAACTGCTTTTATATGCCTATAATATTTAAAGAGTTCCCTCTTTAATTGGAATTGGATTTTGATAAAAAAAATTCACAATATGAAAGTAAAAAATAAAAGTTTACCAAAAGCGGTTCATTGGTACAATAAAGTTTCGAAACGGACTTCTGAGTAAACATAAAAAATACAAATTGACAATTTCCTCCTTTTTTGAAGTCGGTTAAAAATGTAATAACGGGTGAGCCGTAATGGAAAAAGCGAGTCTTAAAATTAAATTATCTGTTGTAAAGTGAGACATATTATATAAAAAAAACTTAAACATATTTATCAGGGCAAACGTTTCAGTAGCCGAACTAAACTTGAGACAACTATCTGACAGAGACAATAAATTTACTCCGGCGGTAACAAACGACGCATTTAAGTAACGTCAGTTAAATATGTGAGTTACATACAGACGGTTTAGCTTCTAAATATCTTCATTTCGTTCGTTAATTACCGCATTTCTGGCAGGTTATTTTGGGTACATTGTATGGAACTAATGCATGCATCTGATGATAAGTTTATTACTGCTTTGCCTCAAGGAAAATGGACTTTGAATAGCACAGACACGGAGTGAATGTTACTTTTGAATGCATGTAGTTATATTTGTAGGTTAATGTATCTATAAGGCCAACTCTGGTAACGAAGTGGCAATATCGTGACATCGTGTCGTTGCAGCTTCGTGGTCAGCTTCATAGTTTTATACGTAAGCCGTGAGCAGGCGTACACTGAGCGTATAATGACGAATAGGTACGCGTGCGGGGAAAGTAGGTCTAAGAACTACATTGTGCACACATGAGCCACGTACGCTGATCTGGGCGCGTCGGTCTCCATACATTTTATATGACAACTAGACTTGTAGAGCTACATTAGATCCACGCCACGCGACGCGACGCACCGCGCTTTTTTTCCCGCGGCTCTAGACGTGGTCCACGTTTGCGTCGGTCTAGTGTAGTTCTCGCTTAATCAATCAACAAAAAATTCCATACAACAAATACAGTTCATTGAATGACAACGCGGGCGTGAAACAAAAGAACATTTAATCCATTCAGAAGATAAATCCACACATTAATTTCGCTCTTAATTCTGTGTCAAGTCATGAACCATGACACTCTGCATAATTAAGGAATAATAATTAGACTTTTTATTAATAAGCTTAACCGCAACAACGCCGGTACCGGTTAATTTGAGTAAAACGGTACCTTGAAAGAAGGTCAGGGTGTATGAAACAAATGCTTGTTCATAACTGTACGGGTTAGTGTCTGGCGTATTTATAGGATATGCGTGTGAATGAGTTACTTTTAGATATAAGTTGAAGCTAATAATAGTTAACCATTTCCTGTGGAAGTTATTTATTTGTCGTCAATTGATTTTTCAAGTTTATTAGTGCTTGACGACGGCAAGAGATGTGCCGAGGAGAAGATAGTGATCATAACCCAATAAACTTGAAGGCCTGGGGGATTCGGAACCATAGTTCCAGTTAGTTAGTAGTATTTTTTCACTCTTCTTCATAAAGAAGAGTGAAAAAATACTCAAAGCGGCCGAGGTCGATTTTGATGATAACTAAAACTGTATCATTGGACTTCTGGAAAATCAATATTTCTACCTAGGGATCGAAACCTTTAATCTGAAAAAAGAAATTTTGTAGTCTTATGTATTACACACACAGAGATTAGCATATGTTGAAATGCACTCTTACTAAAGAACAAAAAGTATCGAAGTTTTAAGCCAACTAAATAAAACCAATTGTTAATTAATTAACAACACTAAGCACAGAGCTAGCGACAAAAGACGAAAAATATCGATCAACACAATCTATTTATTCCTGTATCTGGATTTCTAAGCACATTACACGAACGAAGAGTGTCCATAAGAAAACATGATATCTCTACTTCTTTGACACCACCACTAATAAAGATGGCAGTTTCAAGAACGTTAACTACAAAACTTAATCTAAGGAATCGGGTTACGGTTCTTAAGCTTGAACGCATTTGAGAGCCAGTCGTTAAAGAAACCGCTTTGTCGTACAATTGTAAATTTATACGAGACCATAAATGTACGTTACGCGTTTCTTTCATCACCAGATGAGCACAAAATAAAAGCTGTTTAAACTCGAAGCTTTGCATTATTTATGTTTACGGTCCTAGTGTACCTACATGGTGACCGCGAGTGCAGAGTGGCACTTAATGCTGAAAAAATTCGGGGGAAAAATGTGACCCATTTAGGACGGTAAAAGGAGTTAGAGAAATGTAAGTACAACTACCGGCACGGATCTTGAGCGCTGGCTTCAAGTTGCGCAGAAGTCAAATATTCGGTCTCTTTAGTGGTGCGAAGTGAGACGCGGGGGCGGGGAGTATCAGTGATTGGCTCGCTGCGCCATCGTGTCATAGACGTCACTCGTGATTCGTTCGCTGCGTTGCAGCATATATCTAACAACGAAGACGATTGGCTCGCCAATATAAGGAATGCGCAAAGCGATCCCCACTCTGACGCCGAGCGCTCAAGATCCGATCCGGTAATTGTACACAGGTTTATTATACATGTGAATAAAATACTTCTATCACAAATCAAACAGTTTAAATATCTGTGATGTGACTGATCTATCATTTGTTTTGTTGTCCGGATAAATATTAGACACTATCTGATCCGGCAAACGTTGTTCGCCATATAAATTATTAGATAAAGAAATTGGAATGGAAGTAGGAGCGTAAAATAAGCTAAGACCTATTCCCAGCCAAATAAATGTAAAAAAAATCATCAAAATCATCATGATGATGATGATTTTAATGAAATTTGGTATGGAGTAAGCTTGAACTCCAAGAAAGGACTATATCGACTTCGACTTCGCGTCGGCAGTAACCGACATTCACGCGAACAAAGTCACTGGCAGATGCTAGTGTAATATAATGAGGAAACAAAATTGTTTGATAAGCAGAGATGAGCATAACATAGCACAGCATTAACCAGCCTTTTAATGTTCCCACTGCTGAGATTCAGGCCTCCTCTCTAGGAGAAAGCCTGAGCTGTTCAAAGTATATTTCAATAATAGATTTTTTTTTCTGACTCATGTTTGACCTCTATCTTTCACTGATGGTAAATGATGATGTGGTACACTACCGACGAGTAATTACCAGGGGGTTACTGTTTATCCAGAAGAATACATGGTTCCTGTGGTTTAAGGCTGGGGCTCAAAGCAGCGGAAAGAAGCTAGTATTTATTTAAGAGGAAATCAACGAATCGGAAGAGAAAATTTTCTGCTTTGTTCAAACAAAAAGAAAATCTGAAAAATACTACCTATTATTTTTATTCCGGAGCTATTCATACTTATTTCCAGAGCACGGCAAAGGATCTTTTTTTCATTCCCACAAAGAAAGTTTTCATCCTTTTATTTCCCAGCCTCTGTTATCTTGTCTCTAGGGAAAACGGATAGAAATTGGCTAGAAACTTGAAGTATTACACGTTTTAAATTTAAATTATAGATAATATTGGTGGTACCAGATTCAATATAGCTTAACGATTTATTACCTACTTATTGAAGTTCCTTTGCCTATCATAATTTATATCCAGAAAGCTTCCAGTTGGGATTGTGTTATGATATGAAAGGTAGCTTATAGAATTAATATTGAAAAAGTAGGATAATATTTAAAGTTATTATTTTCTATTAGGTTAACTTGGGGAGACTACCTACTACTACATTAATATAAAGGGTGTAAGGGTCGGGTCACCGTAAACATTAAGGGCTTGCTCAGTAGACGAAACTGAACAACCTTCCACAATAATATTTTTTCAAAACACGAAAAAGAAATATCGGCCTCGCCATACAAACTGTCCAATCAAGTTTATAATTTTGTATGGAGAGACCGATTTTTGCATATTTCTGTATCTCATGAACTATATAGCTAGACAGTTCTTCTTCTTCTTCTTCTTCCTGCCCTTATCCCATATTACTTGGGGTCGGCGCAACACGTTTTCTTCTTCCATTCTGTCTTTGGAATTTATAGCTAGACATTTGCAGCCGCTTTAATAACAAATCAATTTTCAACAAGTAATTATATGTAGAAATTGTTCTACGAATATTTTAGAAGAATTTCTTTGCAAACGCGGCTCGCACTATTATCGTATGGTGGTGTCACGCCATGCACGCTCCCGAGCCTTAAATCTAAACAATTTATCTTTTATTTTTTTTCAGGTTTAGGAGTCAATATTTAGTCAAGTCTATTTGTAGTGTTGCCAGTTTCCTAAATACACGTGTCGCGTAAATTCAAACCATTATTGTCCCCTGTTAATTAATCTAACCTCATAGGACCAATTAGAGCTTGTTGGACTGATAATGCAGAAGCCGAACGTAATTAATTATGTTATGCAATGTTGTCATTCATGTCATGCCGTGGGGTCTGAGTGCTCATACGCTTTTTAAAGAATTATCTAAACGCCCAGTTGACACTTCGCGTGACCGAAGGGCTGGCTTTTACCTCGCCTCGGTCAGATATTGAGTATTACTATACAGGGTGGCACACTTCCAGTTGACAGCGATGCGGAGGAATTTTTTGTCACCGTATTATTTTAGGATCTTTAATGTATATCGACAGTGGAAAAGTAAAATCACTTAACCGCCACTTTGGTCGAAAATAAGTTTTATACCTTATTTTCAGTGAAATAAGTTTTATAACTTATTTTCGACCAAAGTGGTGGTTAAGTGATTTTACCTTTCCACTGTCGATATGGAGTTTTAATTAGTAAAATATTTTTACTTTTCTTGTTAAATAAAATTTTGTCATGATATCAATATCAATTATTATCATCATTGGGATACTACATTGGGGATTCCCTAACAATGAAAAAGAAAAAACCTTGAACATTATCTAAATATCGACCCGATAACATTGATGACGTGTTGAAGTTAGTACGATTTAAGTGTCGAACATTGGAATTCTACAGCTGCAACTTGTTTATATGTTAAGTTTCTGCCTGCATCCCCATATAAACTTTGGGCCCCGTTTCATCCCATTAGAGGATAATTTTGAAAAGTCCTCTTTTGTTGAAACCGTGCCAAATTTCACGCTCCTAGTCACAGTAGTATCGGCTGTGCGTTGATATGTCAGTCAGTCAGTTTCTCCTTTTATATTATAGAAGATGAAGATGATATTATAATGAGCATTCAATACTAGGAAGTAGGTACTTTTATTTTCAACACAATGTTCCATTGTTATGAAATAAATGACTTGTGACTTATGACTTTTGAACACTTACATCCCATAAAAAAACACATTGTGGAATTTAAAAAAGCTTGCGAAACATAAAATATCAATATTAATATCGTAAGTCCGTAAAAACGTACCTTAAAAGCCAATAACAGTTTCAAGTTTCTATAAGATCGCGACGTAGTCTCAAATAAATATTTAATATTACACTTCGCTTACCTTTTTTACGCCATTTGACTTGATACATTAGACGTAAATTGCACATTTTGTTACCCCAAAATTACTTCGCCGACGTTCCTGCGTTAATATATTTTATACTTTAATATTCAAATGTGGGTGCGGCTGAAAGCGCTATCACACGGGCGATTTTTGAACGTTATTCCACTGAAACGGTACAACGTTTTAGTGACGTTTTTAAGGTTCCGTACCTAGAGAAAACAAACTGTTGTGCAAAAATGCAGTCTGCCCTTTAGTAACAGTAATGTCTGCAAAAAAGACTAAGGCCAAAACCCGATTGCCTGAGGGGTGTAAGTCGGCAAAAGTAAGACCCTTATAGAATCACTTTGTTGACCGTCTGTACGTTTGTCAAGAGACCCTTTTTCTCGAGGACGCGTTGAAGTATGAAGCTGAAATTAAAATGAAATATTTAGGTCTGCTACCGTCAAAGCCAACCAAGCAACAGTCAAAAACTTCTAGTCAACGTAATCATTTAGGAGCATATTTTGACAAGCGCTAGGAAATCAAAAACTTTAGGTACTTTACTTGATCTAGAATCCTGTTCCGTCATAAATTCGGAAAAATCTTCGAGATACAATTCGGGAATTGAACTACGAGTATTTACATATGCGTGAGTCTGACTCGCACTTGCCCTTTTTTGTCATACTGCTGCTTTTTCCTATTCCTCTTGTACACTCGAACCAATCGTAACTATAGCGCATACGCGACGCAAACGATACGTACCCGCTGAGATATCGCAGCGTAAATGCTGTCTGATCAGTATAGGTACTAAAAAAAGGTTACGTGCAAAAGCCTATACGATGAGAAAGATAATGTGGAATGTTCAGCATCTGTATTGAAAAGTTAATAGCGGCCGGGATTCAGTTGTTATTCCGTCTGAGTGCGTCTGCGAACGAATGAATGAACGCTGTACGACTATTTTAAGAGCGGCTCCTATTTGACAGAATGTATCTGTGTAATGAATGGGTTTTCTTTACGAACTGGCTGTATCGCTTCATACATGACTGGCGTTTTTGATGTAAAAAAATAAGCAATTCCAATGTAGTATCGGTACAAACGCTGCTTTATATTTTTTTCTTCTAGTCTCTTTTCTAGATGCAATCTGATGAATATTAAAATAAGTAAATAAGTTCGATGAGTTTATTAGACATCCCATCACTAGAAACTACCGCACCGTAGGTGCCGAATGAAGATTTTTTTTTTTTTTGATTCTTCATTCACCACCAAGCAATAAATACCTGTTGGTGTCGAAAGAGGAATACTTCGATAATACGCTTGAGGAAAAAAATGTTATGTTTTTATTAAGAATATCAGAAAGTGTTTGTTAATAATAAAAGCTTTTCATGTTTAAGTACATCTCTAACCGGACTACTGGTATCTTTTTTAATATCATCAGTTCGGTTTAACGTCATAACCGAACTACTGAGACTACAGGATTTAAAAGGATTTTCTTTTTTAATTTAATAAATGTACTACCTATTCAATAGATACCATGTCGATAGGTATATAAAATATACATAGAATAGTAATTAAATTATTACCTATTTTAAGTAACATAATATATAAAAATCGTTAGAAAATCCTTTAAGTTAGATCGTTTCCAATGTTCACATTACCATAACAATCAAATGTTCAATAACCTTCCAAGAACCGGTTGCTTAAGTTCCTGAAATAAACAAGCGTTTACCTCGCTGATGACGTCACTATTTCCATATATTATGCAGAATCCATGCAGCAAATATTGATCGTTGTCGATAAGTTTGACGGCAGTCCGTTGGATTTCGGACCCAGACATGATAGAGATTCGTTTAGTGGATTTTTCTCACATGTCTCATTTTATAAACATACGGGTGTGAAACAAACGAATTTTTTCATCAAGTTTTTTTTTAAATGTTAAAACAACAAAACCACACATATGTTCCTTCAGTTGCCTTTTGCGTTCCAAAGCCACGGTAACACTTTGGAACAATCTCTCGTCAAAAGTATCTTGCTGCTTGGTCTTAGCAATAAACATATTCTATCACCGAAAACTGCTACCTATTTAACCATTATGACACATTCATTTTCTTAAACATGAACAAAAGGGGTCCGCAATTAAAGTAATAGCGAATGCACAGGTCGATTTCCAAGGCTAAGCAACAGTCTCCGAGGTGGTTTGATCGATGGGTGACCATTATAAAATATCGAGATTCTTCCGAGCTGTTTAACCGTTGGCCTCGGTAGTCATTTGAAGATTTTTGACAGTAGTTACGGACTATCAGAAGCCAGGAAATCTGACACAATTTTGCCAAGCGTAACTTATTACCCAGATACCAGGTCTTAGACGTAAGATAGGCAGTCAGTTCATGTAAAATACTGGTATTCAGCTACATACAGGACCCAACCCCAACTCATTTGGGAAAAGGCTCGGGGTAGCTGTTGTTTTTTGTAAACTTGATGTAAATAAAACTTCACTTCAGCCTAGTCTATTTCCAATAATCCCTCAAATGTGACAGATATGATTGATGGCAGAGGTTCGAAGACGTTGAACTACGCTTGACTTTATTCTGTACTATCAGAATATTTTCCATCTCAAATCTTTCGGATCTCACGCATGATTTATCTCTTTATAGTCAATTTACTTTTCGATGCCTACTTTTTGTTTGGAGTTTCGAAATTGTCCTCTAAAAGTTTTTGAAACTGAAAAGCGATAGTGAATGCCATTTATGTAATGAAAAACTCTCTATACCCAGGTGGAAATATCGAACCTTTTCAGAAAAAAACTTTGACAAGCGAAAAAAGCGACAGTTCACATTTTTTGTAGGAAGGAGTTCTTTTTTTCTGTGTTAATTAAAATGTATTGATGATAATTTGTAGAGCAGTGGTGGCAGAGTGGTAATGGACCCGATTTACGAGTTGTAGGTCGCAGGTTCGAACCCAGCCAGGCGCATTAGGTACTTTGTGTAATTTATTGAATCACCACTGCTCTCAAAATAGTGAAGAAAAATAACGTGAAGAAACCGGCATGTCCTAGAACCAAAAATTCGAAGACATGTGACATTCATCGACTCGCACTGGGCCCGCGTGGTGGATTACGGCCCATTCCCTCTCCTAGAGAGGAGGCCTGAGTCCCAGAAGTGGGAACGTTAAAAAGGCTGATGATGATGACGATATGATAATTTGCCAAGTGATCAGGGTTCTTATCATGACGTGTTAAAATGTCAAGCGTTAGAGCGAGAAAAAGGGATGGAGCTATACAGTATACAATCTATTTAGTTGCGTCTCTTTAACAGTTCAGTTTAGGTCGTCAAAAGGATCGTGTTAAGAGCTCGTGGTAGGGCTTTCGTATTTTCATTAATAACAGTCTTAAAATTTTTAGAACGATATAATATTCCTTATAGATAATACTATTACCTCAGTTACGTCTGATATCCGGTAATTCATTTCCAAAAGAAAAACAAACCAATCTCTAATATTGTTTACGACATCTTTCTCTTTACATCGAAAGCGTTAAGAATCCACCGGTCCTACAAAAATAGATCTTATATTTTGTAAACATTCACGTAATACATTCTCTATCGAGGTCGTCCGAGAAGAAAACACGTCTAAATATAGAAACACTTCACATCTTCACGGAATTAATCTCGTGTAAGATAACAGCCTAGACTATTCCTAACTAGACAATATACTGGGGTCGCCTGCCTTCTACTTTTCAGTCTAACCGCATGCAACTCATCATCATCATCATCATTGCAGTCGAAAGACATCCAGTGTTGGACATAGACCATAATGACCGGTCCTGTGCGTCTCGCGTCCATCGGATTCCCGCGACCCTCACTAGGACATTAGTCCACCTTGTGGGAGGCCTACCAACGCTGCGTCTTCCACTACGCGTTCGCCACTCCAAAACCTTTTAGCCCTATCGACCATCTGATGCAGATAATAATAACAATATTATACGTGAAGCGAGTGTCTATTTGAGTTGCGTATATACCAATACCGATGCGCTACCAGTGTAGTGTGTTCGGCGCGCACTGTTCCCGCGCGCCTCAAGGAGTTGTCAGCAACAGCAGGGACCCAGCCGGGTCGAAGCCTACTGGGACCAGGGTTATCCGAAAGGGAGCTCGAGCCCCGGTAGGAAGGCTAGAAGGAACGGGGTGGGTCTTTTAGTCAGTAAGAGTCTGACACTATCTCCCGCTCCGCCCAAGAGCGGGGGTTGTCATTGGATGATTTTTTCCCACCATAAAAAAAAGTGTAGTATTTGCCTACAATATTAGGATAACTATTTTCTAAAAAAACACTAAGTGAAATTATGCTAGAATTATGATTGTAACTTAATTTTCTAATTGGGGTGTACAAAGGCATGCATAATTCCAGTTACAAGTTGCATAGAAGCACTTCACACCTCTGTTAAATTAATCTGGTATGAACGAAGCTGCGAAGGCCTAATAAGATAACGATCTATTTTAAACTACTCTTGGCACCACAAATAGTACTTATTAGAGTAATCCGTTAAGCCTATTAAACACGTTACTGTAGTACCTAGCCTGTCACATGACATTCAAAGGTGCCACCCAATATCGATTCCACTGTTCGTTCTCATCATCATATAGGTAAGTAGTAAAAGTATTGAATAGTTTCATGGAAGCGAACCTATCTACCAGGGAAGGATTAAAAGCCTACTGGGGCCAGGGTTATCCGAAAGGGCGCTCGAGCCCCGGTATGAAGGCTAGAAGGAACGGGGTGGGTATTTTAGTCAGTAAGAGTCTGACACTATCTCCCGCTCCGCCCAAGAGCGGGGGATGTCATTGCATGATTTTTTCCCACCATAAAAAAAAAGGGAAGGGTTAGAAAAATTACTTTTCTATTAGCGTTCTATCGTTATGCGTTTTTTGACGATCTGCTGCGATGTGGATGCGGTGCGTAGTCGTATTGCGTACGGACGATCGTAGGTATTTTTCATACAAAGCGCGCGGTGCGGCAACCGTGCGGTGAACGGTGACTACGTATATTATACAGACACACGAAACGATGATATAGACGTGATGACGTGTTAAAATGTCAGGCGCCCTATATAGCTCTATCTCTTTAACAGTTCGGTTTAGGTCGTAAAAGAGCTTCGTGGTAGGGTCTTATTAGCTAAGCCTTTCTAAGGAAAGTGGCAGCAAAGGTTGAAACGAAAACTGAGTAAGAACTTACATCCACAAACCACGCGTTAAACGTCACATATGCACATTCAACTAAACATGTACCTAGCACATAAAAGCTTTGCACAAAGTTTAATAAGGAACATAATTTAAATTGGCAGCGAGCTCCTTGTTAACTCGTCGCGTAGCAAACGTTCGTTTTACCTTTGCCAGTTTGCAGTAATGATTCTTTGAATAACTGAAGCACTGTATGCATATGAAACGTTTGAGGGCTAAGGATTGCTTTCCGTTGTGGATTTTCTGTATGTTCTTACTAGCGGTCCCGACGGACGTTGTCCTGCCCAAAGGCTGGCTTTTCGTCAGAATCATATAGAATTTTTTTTACTAATCATCATCATCATTTCAACCGTCCACTGTTTGAACATAGGCCTCCCACAAGTGTCGCTACAATGAACGGTCCTGTGCGTCTCGCATCCATCGGATTCCCGCAACCCTTACCAGGTCATGGGTCCACCTTTTAGGAGGCCTTACATCCAACGCTACGACTTCCAGTACGTGGTCGCCATTCCAGAACCTTTCGGCCTCAACGGCCATCTGTTCTGCGAGCAATGTGTCCTGCCAAACCAAATGTGTTTCTGCAAGAACCAAGGTTACCGACATAGCACGAAGAATCGCCAAACTGAAGTGGCAATTTTTCGCTAGTAAGAAAAAAATAAATTAGAGCGACCTTTTGAAATAATCTTAACCTTTCCCAGTAACATTACGAACTGTAAACATAGAAAACTAATACGAAAGTAAAACTGCTCTGCACGTCGCAAACTTGAACAATTTCCAAAGCATACGTTCGTGGAGTGAGGCGAATAATTAAGTGCGAGCCTGTAATTAAAGCCTCTACAAGTGTCGCTAAGAATCTAGGTTATACAAAGTTGGGAGTATAATTTGCTTTGCTTAGGCAACTGATAAATCTAAAAGGACTTGAAACATAATAGGAACAAAAATAAACAAAAGCCAGTAGGGCTTTTGTTTATTTTTGTACAATATTTTGTACTAAAAAATAAATAACGCTAAAAATAAATATTATTCAGAAAACCGCATAAAAATTGCTTACAAAATGAAGCAGCAATTACCATTTCAAATGTTTGTATTAGAAAGAGTGGGCGCGTACTGGGAACATCTCGCTATCTCTTTTCTACGTGCGTAACCTAATGGCAGTGACGTCACATTGTATTTAGTGCATCCTTTATCTGTTACTTGACAGTTTCCCCTTCCTAAGGTACCTTAATTAATTTTGAACGGATTTTGAAAATTCATTACATTCGCCATCTTGGATTAAGTTATTTTTTGATACAAAACTGAAACAAAAATTAGTCAAGTCCACTGTAGGTGTGCGTGCACATTGTCTGCTTAGCCTATTTTCCCCAATTATGATGAATTCGTTTTCAGATTCATCTGGCGCGATATTTAAAGTAAAGCTAATTCCAATGTAAATTCCACAAAACTGTTTCTGGAAACACAATACGACCTTTAGAGAAGACTAGGTAATTATAAAGGACAGTAATGACAGTAAAACTTGTTTACATGAGATCGAGGATGATAGTAATGCCTTGATCACACGTACCGAGTAAAAGGGCGAGACAGTAAAATGTTGCTCGGCCGAGACAGTGATGTAAGCGAGTTGTAAAGATAAACTTTCAGCCGAGCACTTGGTGCTGTGTTTATACGTACCGAGTACTCGGCCGAGAGCACTGTCTCGCCCGATTACTCGGTACGTGTGATCAAGGCATAAAAGTACAATCAAAACCAGTTACCTTGATTCAAGCGAAATATTTTTTGGAGAAATTGAAATGAAAACGCTTGAGGCAAAAAACAAAGGCGCTAATTATTCCCAAGTGTTTTTCACAAACACCCTCCGAGAAGCAGAGACATTGTTCAGCGTAATGAGCTCAAAAATAACGTTTATAAGATACTGCGAGGCGCGAGCCTTTCATACGCGAGTTAAGTATGTAGGCATAAATGTTGGGATATCATTAAACTTTCTGTGTCAACGATGGAACGTGCTGAATGAGGCCTTTCATAAAGTTAAGCTAGATTTAATACGAGTAGCGAAATTCCTCTATAAATAAAGATAGCATCAATCTTTGCTTGCTCCTAGACAAGGCATACTAATATTGTAAGAAGGTAGGTAAAATTGTTTGTTTGCATGAGACTCCAAAGGTACACACTCCAAACAGTTTTACACTGATGTACAACTACATTGTTGCTATGTGTCATAGGATATCCCAGAATTTAAGTCTCCTATAGGCCATGGAAGCTAACTACAAAAAAAGTTAGTCTAAGACCCCTCGCTAACGACGACTTTTTATAGCGATGCCATCGCTACCAAAAGACGCGTTAGTCACATTTGGAAGTGCTATAGAAAAAATTCCAACGCGCTATAACAGCATTGCGTCTGTATCGATGCGAACGCGCTACATCATCGCTACCTTGCCCAAGGAAATATTCCCGCGACTCAATTTTAGTAGCAAACAAAAAAGTATTTGGGTCCATACATCGGTCCATACTTACTAAATAATTCCTAAAACAAAACAAACCAACTGTTTCTTGAGCAGGTACAAAAAAGGACCACCATGTAAAATTCAACAGTGGCAACACATCGGACGAGTGTATCTGTCTGGCACGTGACGTCACGATCGGCGAACGGTGCGTGTACAAATCCCTTCACGGTCGATGGCGCCGGCGCACGTCCACCCTTCGCGAGCCATTTGTGTCCACGTGTCGGAATTTTTAATAGAACCGGAACACCGTCCGGTAAGTGAATCATGATGAAGCTCGTACACAATTTACGCAGGGACGTTTGCTCGTTTCTTTTAGTTAGGTATGTTTACTATTTTTATTGGTGCTTTGTTGAGCTTTGAAAGCTGTTTGTGGTGTAGGGAAGATTTAATTTTGAGGTTCGTGGTGTTGAATTTTAAAATTACTTTTGAAAGCAGCGGGATAAAAACAGATTTCTGTTTGTCATATGTTTTACAATTTTCTGCTCTGCGTCACAGTGTATACATTCTGCAGTCATTATACAGAACAAAATATGTTAGAGAACTATTTAAAATCAGTCACAAGTAGACAGCAAACAATTTTCTCCTTGTAATGAAATCTATCTGGATATTTTGTCAAGGTGGTAAGATGAACTAGTGAGAGTCGCGGGAATGCGGTGGATGCGGGACGCACTAAACCGTTCGTTGTGGCTACGCTTGGGGGAGGCTTTTGTCCAACAGTGGACGTTTTTCGGCTAAAATAATAATGATTTTTGTCAATCTTGAAACAGACGTAAACGATGATAAAAGATTTCATAAATGTATATCTCATTTGTCCCTCAATATATCCGGTGCTTTCAAATAACCCAATAAATATCAAACAACCAAGTGACCTTTCCCGAGAGGAAAACTTTCCCTACAGCACTCCGAACTTAATAAATTATCCGCCGAATAATTGTCCATAACTTTGACTGAAATCATATATTCTTTCACACTACATAAACTTGATCTCTAGGGAATAAAACCTTTGTAGAAACGACAGAAACCACAAAACGATTTAGGAGATGAGCACAAAAACTAAATTTTCACATAAACAATTCAAGCAAGCAACATTTTCAGCAGAAAAACCAACGAAATGTAGCACAGCAAAAGAATTATGGTCGTTATTTCTCAAATTTTGAAATGATCCTACTACTATATTTTTCTTCGGCCAAGAGCGATAAACAAGATTAAAATTACACGAAGCGAAGTGGGCGAGGCTGGGGTATAAATCTCAAAGGAAAGCTGGAGTTGAATGGCTACTTTATAGTCCAAATAAAACGGTCAACAACAAAATACAAGCAGTTGAAACAATGAAGCAGCCACCAGCCACCAGGCTGCGCTATGAATATCTAATGAAAGAGAAAATGATACTGCAGAATGGTATCATAAAGCTGAGAGGACAATGCAAGTTCAAGGCCGCAGACAGACTATATTTTACAGGTACGGGACATGTGCTATACAAAGGATTACTCCCTTACATTCGGTCGTAAAACCTAATACCCGTAGACAGTCGTAAACACGAACATGATCCCGAAGAATGAACAGTAAATATTATCTCATCATTTCGTTAATAAAATGAGAAAGAATTCTTTCAGCCCGAGCATAATTACGAAACATTTAATTAATGTCGCAACCTGATTTAAGGTTCTGAAAATAAATACATTAGCTGAGATATTCCTTGTAAGAAATTTTATTGTTGAACTGATTTCTCGCAAGTTCCGTGCATGAACCGTAGCCCTAGTACGTAAAGGGCACCAGAAGGAACACGGGTGGGTTTTAGACAATAAAATTCTAACACGCCCTTTCACTACATCCAAAGCGAGAGAAGTTATTTGATGATTTACCTACCCTAGGTAAATTGTTTACATTCGTAACCATATTTTTATTAATTAAGACATCAAATATTCTATTAGCCCGCATAATGCCAAAAGAACTTTAATTACTAAAATATTTAAGCCTACCATTGTTTTCAAACTTGTAAAACTGGAAAATAAAAGTATAACAGAATATGCTTCAGGGATTTCAAACTGTCACATCTAAATCCTTTTAGTAAAATTACATTATAATAAAGGTTGAGAAAAAGGCGCCCAGAATAAACCTAAATATACCGGCTTACAGGAGAACGTATGAATTAGGTTAACGGACCTCCCTAATGGTAGTATAATGAGTATCTACGCAAATACGAATAAAACCTTTATAAAGTAAACGAAAGGAAAATGAAGTTTGTAACAGAGGGCTGAAAAAGGTCTTTCCATTGAATAAAAAATGTATTTAAGCATAAATATATTCCTGGATACAATTTAGAACCTAAATACTGTTCGGTCAAAGCTCAAAGCCCTTTCTGACTTAGGAGAACTCTTTTTGGCCCGTATTAGCGCATGGCACTTTAAACCGCTCAGGGCATCAGTATCTGGCGAAACACTAGCCGTTCCCAGGCCAATGCTCCTGAGACATAAATTAACATTAACTAGACAAGTCTGAATTGAATGCTGTTTATTTTACAAAATATTCAATTTATTTGTCTCAAGAGAGTATTTTATAACATATAACATCTGAGTATGGCAGAAATTTGGTGTTGTTGTTTAATTTATTATTTCGATCGTTGTTTAAATAATTTGTCAAAATATTAAATTCTTCGAATGAATAAACAATAACAAAAATCAAACATAATAAACTTGTATTTACGTTACAATCAATGTAAATATCATATTTGTTCTCCACGGGCCTACACAATATTGGGCATTGAACTATTAATTTATTATGATGGAATGAAACTATTGTAATCTAGAAATGGTGTTTTTCTAAAAATAAGTTTCTTTCCAGAACCGGAGTGTGCGCTTAATAGGAAGTCTGTCAAATATTGTTGGCAGTATTTTCAGTTGCTAGACAATTTCCGGGAACATTGGGCATGATTCCCGGAATCTCATAAGCTTACCCCGAGGGCGGTGAAATAGTATCTGAGGGTAGAAACATGTTAACGACGCAGGGAATTTACGAGAAAATAGTAATGTGTAAAGTTTTCCTCAATATGAGGTTTTTCGTAAAAGTCCTATTGAGCGATCGTATGATATTTTCCCAGACATTTATTGAATTCCTTACTGCTGCATTAAGTTTAGTGAATATTTGTAGGAGTCACTTCTATCAATCTATTTCAGGCACGTTTTACTTCTCATGTTATGAGTACAGTTGAATTAAAGCCTGTTCCACTATTCAATGGATGAATTCGACTTTGGAACAGCAAATATACGCATTAGCTTCAATTCAATACAAGTAGAGAACCTATTATTTCAAAATCAGGTTTTTGAGACAAACCAGGCATTTTATTTCAATATTTATTAAAATACACCACTCATTTTTAATTAGTACATATATTTAAAGAGCTTATTAGAAAAGGTCTTGTTATTATTTAAGTAAAGTCTCAATAAATAATATTCATAAACAGCAAAGTTATTAGCGTTTGTTTATATTACAAAATGTCACTCAATTTATGGAAATACTGTACGGGGCTATTGATTACAATTATGAATGAATAAATGACTATCAAAATGGAAACGCTGCGCGTAGGATTTTCTAGCAGTAATTGATATGAATGATTGATTCTAATATGAATTTACCAATTACGATAAATTTTTGTGGACAGTTTTGGGATTTCGTTTTTTTTTTTTACCTTTGACTACAAAAATATGATCAGTAACAGGTACGGATAGAGCCCCATATTTTTGTACTAAGTAAAAATGGGGGTGTATTATTAACATTATGACTTACCTGTTTGTCCATACGCAAAGATACAAGCGTTGTACCCGTCGAATGCATTGTCGAGTATATCCCTGCCAAGACATTCGAATACTGTCTTTTGAGAGGCAAAGTGAGGCAGGGACGGGTCCAGGGAGTAGAAACAGTGGTCGAACGCAAATGTCTTTGGTTGTTTTCTGAAAAGAAACAGAAAGGTTTCGTTAGTTGTGTTATACCCTGGAGACAAACGAGGTACCTACTAAAGATTTGGTGGAAACGATAAGACTATAGTTTGATGATATCTACATATATAGGGTACTAGCTGACTCTGCAAATGTTGTTCTGTCATTTAAATAATCAAAGAAAAAAATGGGGGTACGAGTAGGAGGGCAAATATTAGGTTACGACCTATTCTCAAATTTTCGAAATATATAGGTAAACGAAACTTCGAACTGTTTCGAAGGACTTCGATAACAAACACTGTGTGTCACACTAGATTTATACATCTTATTAATATGTTCAGATTATGTTTACAATTTTTGTCACAAGTGATCGATTGCTTTCACTGGCTTTATCGTACTGTGTGATCATGAGCTATATTATATAAGCTCCATATAATAAAATACACTTAGTGGAAGAAAACCATGAAAATATTTATACTCGGTATGCCTTATACAACCGGCAATAAAAAGTTGTGAACACAAGCACACTCAATTCGGAGGTCGTCTATAGTTTGAAGCAGCCACAATGTCCTATTTTAGGCAAAGGTTACCTACACATAAACCGAAAGGTTGCGTAAACGCTCCATGGACGGGCAATACAGTCACTCGTGGCTCGTTTCATCAAACTATGATAATGGTTCTAACTTTTAATTAATTTCACGAGCAGCTAGAACCTTTACTGAACCCTACGTTTTGCTAGAACACTATAATTTTATTCAAACTAAGCCATTTATTTGAACTAAGCTTTCTATGTTGTTGGCAGAAGTTATATTAGGCACGATTTTGATATGGAATGTAATCATTTCGGGGTTTGATATTAGTTTGGTCACGTGTTTCGCGTTTCCGGAAAATGCTATTAAATTATACCCGTCCTGACAAGCAAAGTAAGGTTCATATCTGTGGTTCATATAAAGTCATTACGTTGTTGAGGAAATGACAGCTAAACTTAAAATTGTAGTAGGTATTTTTAGGTGCATTTTCTCATCCTCAAACGCTTGTGACCTGAAATATAATTATCAATAACAAGTTTTTAGTGAAAATCATTTTTTTATAGCAAGCTTTTTTTTTCGTCAAGACAAATCATACGAGCCCAAACTCGATGGGGTTGTGTCGTTTAACTACTGAGTTCCTATGGCCACCTTCCGGTTCCATCATCAGATCAGCTCCATGTCATAATAATTTTGTATTGTCATCTGATTTACTCGCATGCAAAATTTCAGCTCAATCGATAACCCGGAAGTGGATCAAATTTAATTTGCAAGATTTGATTATAGACAATTATATTAGACATCAGGGCAGGTGAAATTAAATAAAAGCTTGTAAAATGGTGAACTGCACCACAATTCTTTGCCGTTTTGTTTGTCCGTTGGAAACCGCAGTTTTTTAAAACTATTTTGCCACCTACATGGGCTGCTGAGAAACATTGATTTTCTAGGAAAAAGTTCTAACCACAGTCATAGTCAACCGCCCACTTCTACATCCTTTTATAACTTTATGGTGCTTAAATAGTTAGGTAACGTAGTTTATGAGACTCTAGGTAATAAAGACGAGATTGGAAAAGAAAATTAAAAGCCGAATAAAATCAAAATGAGAACAGTATCGATAAAATCTGATCACAGTATGACACGAGCCAATACCCTTCTCATAATATATTTTCCTAAAGTTGAATCACTTTATACCCCTTTACAGCTAAATTCGAGCTGCAGAAATTGTCAGCCAACTTAAAGCTCACAGCTGAACTTATTTTTGCGATCCAATATATTCTAGCACGTTCTTACAATCGCATGTAGAGAGGGACAGAAAGGGAATAAATTCCTTCAATACTTTTCGTTTGGATTGGATACGGGTAGCGTGCCAAAAGATAATGTTATTACTTCGATTTATTGACCTAATTGTTGTTTCTTAACGATAGTAGGGTGGCTGTTACTCCTACTAGATTTGTATCTATGTGCTTCATTAGTTTTCGTTAAGCTTAGAAACGTTTCGCTTGTTTTGTTAAAAGTTCAGTGACCTCAGTTTTGGCGCATTCGCTCATGTTAGCAACTTTGCTAATATGCTAATGTGTTCTCGTTGCTCAAGTAATTAGTTAAAATTAGGTCCCTGCTGTTTCTGAGCTAACCAGAAATATCGCTTAATTAAAAGGGTGCCTGGGTGATATATATTTTGGAACAAGGCGTTTTCAGGTACCTAATTTGTTTCTTGAGCTAAGCGTTCCTGATTTACTTACAGTATAAGCCAGGCTGTACCTGCATTTCTCGGTCAGTGCCCCTAAAGTGTAGGAACCCCGTCCACCCACCACGCTACGTTAGTGCGTGTTAATGGGACGTTTAACACATTAAACAGGACAGCGCTTTGCCGGACTAGGAAGCCATACCTTACTACTCCTACTATTTACTAGCAAGGCTTGAAAAAATCGTTAAGTATTTGCCATTTTCCTGTTTCTAGCGAGTGTTAATGACCTCTTTGAAGTCATAAATGAATGAGAATGACATCATTGTGAATGCCTTTTTGGATTAAGTCTGCCTATTTAGGTACCATTACTATGTATTTAGTTTTAATATATATCTATTTAAGCGAAATAAATACCACTCACTGATTAATCACGAAATCTCAGAAACTATAACACCTACAAACTTAAAATTTTCAGGTAGGTTCCTTAAACGGTGTGGACATTCGCTAAGAACTGATTTTACGAAACTCCACCGCTAAGGGGGTGAAACTGGGGTACAGTTTGTATAGAAAAATTTCACGTGGGCGAAGCCGCTGGCAAAGCTAGTGAATTTTAGCTTCCTACATATTTCTCAAAAGGCCGAAGTTCAGTAAGCAACAAAGAATATACCAAATACCCTGGACCAAAGATTTATTTGTATACTCCTGGAACTTTATTGAGCTAACTCAATAAAGTACCTACAACAATGGAGTGTGTTGACCTTTCCACACAGTTGCTCGTCCTCGTGGAAATTTATTTTAACCCTTTTCACGTTTCTAAGAGCAGAATTCTCAAGTTTCCTATCGATGAGAGACGATACGTTTCCGAAATTCCGACCAAGTTTGTAACTTAGACCGAATTAAACGATAAGGACAAGACCAAGTTTTGCTGAATATTTATCAGAAGTAGTAGCTACTTTTCAAGAACATCATTATCATCACAAATTCACAACCCCTTTATTTTTAGCATCAACTGTCAATGGTAGTTAATGCAATTCTACCTTTACAAACTCAAAGCACAAAAAACTGATAACATTTATTTATCCATTTATGTACACACACAAACACTTAAAAATGAAATGAACAGATAAAAGAGTACAAAGGTACTGCTTATTTCAAATGAAATTTCTTTCAGCAGACCTTCGACAGGAGAGTTATAATGCTAGTTATAGAGCTAGGATTTATTGTAGGATATAGAATCAAAACTTATGAGAACACGGCCAAAAGAAAAGATTTTCGGATCCACTAAAGCTGAAAGAATTTATCCCCTCTTTCAAAGTAGGAAATCATCAAATAACTTCTCCTGCTATGGGTGGAGCGAGAGGACGTGTCACTTTTATTGACCCACCTGTGTTCCTTCAGTTGCTCAATCCGTTGCAAGGCCACGGTAACTCTTTCGAACATTCCTGTAGCAAGAATTTAGGTCCTAGTATCTTAATCCCCATTCCATCACAATGAAATTCATCTATGCCAACGTCACTCCAGCCACTTACCGTCACTCCAGCACCATATCCACTACATGCTGGTGGTTATGACAGAATTCAATTTGTCGAAGCGACTAACACGTCACACCTACGGGGAGTTAGTAATCAACGCCTAGACATGCTTTGCCAATTTCATGCCCGGCACTAAAATTATGCAAGCCAAGGAAACCTACGCGAAAGGGAAAATTGCGAAAGACGGCAATAAATAGATCTCAACTGATAACTATTTGCAAATGCTGTCTGTGTTTGTTTAACATTAATGTTAATTAGAATATTTATTTATGTGACAGCATAGCATCCTGACTGGCCTGGTGATTAGTGACCCTGATTGCTGTGCCGGAGGTCGTGGATTCGATTCCCACCCAGAGCAAATGTTTGTGTGATGAGCATTATGATCATTTGTTCTGTGACTGGGTGTGTTTTATCTATATTATGTATGTATTTAGAAATATATAATATGTTTATCAGTTGTCTAAAACTCATAACACAAGCTCTGCTTAGCTTGGGACTAGATGCCTAGACGGCGTTGTGTGATAGTTGTGAAATATTATATCATATCCACCCCGACTTCGCATCGGGTAAAATAAAATATAGCAACAAAATATGTCACTCACTGTCACTGATAACGTAGCATTCTACTGGTGAAACAAATTTTTAAATCGGATAACATCTAGTTTACTTCCTATAAACTTAACCATTTATATTATTATCGTAGATTGGCTTTACTGTTAGGATATAGTTGTGGTGTGTACTTATTTTCACATAGTCACTGCTAATCATAATTAGGCAGTGCGTTTATGCCACCTAAAACATAAACGTTCAATTACGCCCAAGATCATTTAACTTCGACTGATTATGGATAAAAATTAACCGTAAACTAGCAATAAACTCGAAAAACATGGCAAACAAATGATCAACTCGAAACTAGAACATCCACTCCAAACCAAACGATGAAGCAAAACTCATTGCTACCAGAATCAGCCTCTGCATGAGTTCAGTTAATTTGTGCAGATCAGAGATTAAAGTTGCTAACGAGCATCGCTATCCATACACAGATAGAAATCGACAAGCCGAGTGTTACAAGTACGGCAATAAGGGGTTCTTCACACGTTTTACAACCACAACTACACCTCAACCAAACCACGTGACCGGGCGTACATTTCATATTGAAAATGAATAGGACTATTCACACGTACCACATTTTGCAGTCGTTATCGACCATGTGTGTGATACCGACCACATCGCAACCACAAGGCAAACACAACGTTGCGTCGACGCAACGACAGTGCATAACCATGTCTGCTTACCACGTCACAACGCAACCACATCGTCATTTTGTCAGTACCACAACGCAACTACAAAAAGCTGTAGCGACACTATTCGCACGTAACCAATGCTTGACAGCATTTTGTCGTAGCAACGTGGTGTGGTACGTGTGAAGAAGCCCTAAGGCTAAGTTCTAATGATGAAAGCTTGTCGGGCGCTTGATGAACGCGGGTTTACAACGTCTAATGAGCTACGCCTTTCTAGGTGAGCGACTGACGTGCAACTCGTGTAGTATGTAATGTATAAACGGGAGTTAGGCGTTTGCCGTATCAACTTAGGCTGTCTCCGATAGGGTAAAGTTGTAGTTTCCGTATACTGCCAGGACTTAACATGTTCTGATTTCAGATGCAGGTGAGGGTTTGACATTTTAGAACATTGTTGGTAGTTAGAGAGTCAATAGTTAGAGTTCAGTTATATTAGTTGAACATTAGATGTAGATAGAGTTGCTATCTCTTAAATCTGGCAACCAGGACGAAAGCGAAAAATAAAAATCGAGGATTTTCAAGCTCAGAACTCAGACGTTTTGTTTTAAAAATCCCACCCATACGTAAAAAGTGTATTGGGAACATATTTATTGTGCGTATAGCTAAGGAGTGAACTTCCCTGCCGGAGTCTGTTTCCTGATAGCTACATACAACTTAGGGATCTTTAAGTCAAGAGTGAATAGGTTACTTCTAGGCAAGCGTGCTCTATCGTCGACCACATCATCGCCTCCCATCAGGTGAGATGGTGGCTAAACGCGAGCCTATCAACAATAAAAAAAAGTGGAGTATAAATATTGGACTTTTTATACCTGGACCACAAACTAGACCACGCCGGGTCGCTCCCCGGACGCTGTTCAAACTAGGACAAATCCGGGGAAACCCGAACGGATAACAACCCTAGATGTAGATAACAACCAAAATAGTGGTGTTGTTTTTGAAGATACGTGTACATATAGGAATATGTTAAGAAGCTAGAAAATTGCTGCTACCATAAAGAATTCCACAGCTACATAAACACGTCTTGCTACAATTTCATTAGACAACAACGTGTATTACACTTCTCATATTCTCGTTCTCACGAGATAACACTGAACGAGAAAACTTTCAAGAGACTGCGCAGCGAGACAACAAACTTTAATAAAAACCAAGTCAGCCGTAACAAAAAGTACAGATTCAATTGAGAGTCACGGATAAAATAACATGACGTATTGTTCCAAAAGATCTTATGTGCGATCTGAAAGCAGAACAGGCAAAGGTGCATTTTTGGCAACAGTACTTCGGCTGACTTCTGAATTTTAAGTTGGATATAGAAAAACTTATGACAGAATAAAATACAATTGACTTCGGGTGTTTTTAATGTCGTGCGGATTTCATCACGCATGCGTTGCTCCTCATGCAGAAAATATCAAAATGCAATAAATACTTGTATAAAATAGACATTTGCGAGTGTAACGTGTGAGGAGCCATACCGCATGCCTGATCAAAACCGCACGATATTAAAAACATCCTTCCATATAAAAATCACTAAAAAGTGCAAAATAACTTTAATTTCGGAATTTTGTTTTCTTTTGTGAAAAGTTTTTTATTGTTCACTTTTTACTTGTGACTTATCCCACAGCTAAACCTAAGTAAGGTGCAGTTGTATTGTACGGTACCTATAGAATGTACCTATAAAACCATCAGTAAGGTCTTGTACCTCTTCCGAAGCCGAAGTCTGTTAAAAAAAAGGTGAAATTGTCACTGCTGCGAAAATGTTCAGTTTTCGTTCACGGTTCGAAAATATGTTTATACTCGTCTGATACCGTGACAGTAGGCAGCGTTATTGTATTTACTGTTTCCCTTCAAAAGGAAAGGCAATAAACATCTGATCGTGAAATTATGACAAAGTTTTCTTCACTTTCTTCTCAGAACGTGCACAGGAAAATTTATAAAGTTTTGATTGATTTATATTGGCTTTCTCTAAACAGCTCTGTACATTCAAGAGCTAATATCGTTGATTTAGAAGTATGAAACATTTTAACTTCGTTTACGTGATCGAACACTTGGTTTTCAGGTATCGACACATTATTATCGAGTTCGTGTAAAGTATATTCGAAATTACTATCCAAGACTATTAATTCTGTTCTAAGGTTGAAGCCCTACCTAACGTCTATGCCAATCCCCTAAAGTGCTATACACAACAGCAGAGCGCACACGAAATGGAAGCTCAATTCCATTAAATTTACCAGCAATTTTGCTTATAACCTTGTAGTTACACTTAGGTACACCACGGACAAAGTCCTGTCTAACTTCGTATGCAACCGAAAATGATCCGCCTGTTTTACTAACAATTCTTGAGGCAGAAGAGAAGACGATAGCAAACTCTAAACGAAAAATTTTGTAGGCGGTGTTGCTCTACAATTTTAAAATTGGTAAAAAAGTCAATACCTCAATGTTCGTTTTCGCACAATTTCCTGCGATGTCTTCAAACAGTTCGGTACGTTTGAGAATTGGCTCGCAGTCAAATAAACCACGGGCATATCAACGAGCGCAATAATAGCGATTGTATGTCGAAGCGAAGTCCGCGGCGGAAGGACGCCGGAAGGCTCTGCAATGTTTGCTAGAAAATAACATTCCCTGGCAACAATCCAAATGCTTACTCATAATATGGATGCGACGGGACCGCAAGACACCGCTCGTCAAAAAACTCGGATAAATTCTGCAAATCAAGCAGTTTCTGAAGGGTTTTATGACGACGACTTGGTTGAACGGAGTCAGCTAAGCTTAGCAAGGATTCAGGGATCGTTTAAGTGCAGACGTAAAATAGAGTTCTGAAGTAATGAAACGTTTCATGTTGGCGGTAAAGCTTACACGTGAGGCACCTTTATTTAGATTACTACCATTTTGTTTAGAGCTCACTTGACAAGAAAGTACAAACTTTATTTCGCCTGTTTAAGAGGCTGCTTTTCCACTCGCCTATCGTCAACATCGAGCATGGTTTAAAAGCTTGTTACTTCATCTAACGCAATCCAAGGCGATGTTTGACCTAAAGGCAACGCGAAAAAAGAGAGATAACGCCTGAAAACTCTGTTACCATTTGGTAATTCCGTGATATACTCGAATATTTTATAAAACTTGTTGAAAAACATTGTCATTATTTAGAATCTTGATAAAATTTGCTAGGCTTGTATGGTTGTACTTTTTTTGACTTTTTTATTTTTTGAGTAAATTATGAAGTGTCAAAGTTTATGCAAAATAGCAGATTTTCAGAGGTCTTCACTGGATTAGTTTTAAACAAAATAAATTGATTTCCATAGAAGCCTAGATAATATCCAATAGATACCGTGTTTCTAAAATATCTAATGAAAAATGTGTAATAACGTCATAATCGCGTAAGAGCAGTTGTATGAAAAACAGTGAAAATGGATGTCGAGATGCTACCCCTTAACTTGAGCAGAAGGATAAGTCAGGGATTGGGTTTATAATTTCAATACAACGATAAATTAACTCCGCAAAGGCAGTTTATGAAAAAAGGTGTTAAGTAACGTTGCTAACTGTAGAAGTATTTTCCAAATCGCATCAACGTTAGTATCAATTAAAATGATAGAAACAGGAACGATTCAACACAACTTCTACATACACAGCGTGGCGTCGAAAATCGCCTCCTCAAAGAGGAGTTTTCGACGCCATATTTTAGATTCTTTTTAAATAGTTGTTTTTTTTTATTATTATGGATAGGCTCGCGTTTAACCACTATCTCACCTGATGTTAAGCGATAATGTGGCCGACGATGGAGCACGCTTGCCTAGAAGCAATCTATTCACTCTTGACTTAAAGACCCCTAAGTTATGGCTATCAGGAAACAAGACTCCGGCAGGGAATTTTTTGTTTCAGGTAATATATAATTATAGTTAAGTATTTCATAAATATATAAATAGTATCATAAATAGCAATAAAAACAAACCAAGTTTCACTTTTAATTCTATAACTTGGAAGTTAAAATCGAAACGAACTTGAAGAACTGAATTAGCACTACAAACTGTGGACTCATTAAGATATTTATGATAGCGCTAAAATCAGTGTTCTGCGGATAAACGGGCACTATAACTTTGCTTAATCGACAGTAAAGCCAATAAAACTTGTATTTGAACGTGTAACTTTGTTATCGCTGCAGATTTCACTGTGAATATTTCCTTTGTGAGCCGTTCGAAGTTTTCTCAACTTTTATAACGATATAATTTAGGTTGTACAGCTAAGCTACTCATAAAATTGCCATAATATCCCATTAATGTAATTAATCAATTCAGCCTGAATAGACGGACAAAAAATATGACTTAATTTTGATGTTCTTTCTAATTTATGGGAAACTTATGTATAAGAGGACCAACAGTTCACGGAAAAAAAATTGGTTAGCCACCATAATGGCTGCGCCGAATCTATTTCGGTATCACCACTGGTGGAAGAGCTGTTATTAAAATCAGTACAAAACTATAACAATTCAGCGCTATATTAAAAGCAAATTAGCAGTGCTCAAAGGAACAATGAATGCACTCAACTTGAAGAATGCAGCTGTGCAGAGACTGCACAGTCGTAAGCACTGGAACTATCTAGTTCACTGACTACGACAGAGTTCCATTGACTCTTGAAAAAGAAAAACGGATAACGGACTCGATATTATTTTTATCGTTGCCAGACTGAAATAATTAATATTCATTACTATGCCCTGAGGTTGGTTTTCTTCGGAGAAATTTGCTTTGTTAAATTACTTCTTTTGTAAGAGCTAGTCTGTTAACGACACAGAGAGAGAATATTGTACGGCCAGCCACTAACTCAAAGTTATTGTGGCTATACATCTCAGGTGGAAGCCATCTCAACAGACTATTGGTGGGGCTCGGAGAAATAATTTCTCATTTTGTTGGCAGAAATATGTAGGTGGGATTGGCAAAGCCGTATACTCAATCTTACTACAGGAAACTACGAACTGTATTAGTTCTTGGAAACGTAATCAAATAATTTTCTAGGATTTGAGCATGTTGGAAAATTGTTTTAAATAACTTTAATTCTTGAGGTGGTTTAAATACTTAACTGGCAGTTTGCTGATTATTTTTCCCAGTTATTAACAGTTGAACTATTGTCAAAAATCATTATATCAGTAAATATATAATGGTCTAATATTCATGTAAATAACCCGGGTAGGCCACTGCAGACAAAACTTGGCGAAATGGGGTTTTATAGACCTTCGGATACTTAATGCGAATGCGGTGCCCCTATACAAAACATTAGGCACATGTTAGAGCGGCCTAAGTGCCATACACCAGCACTGTGGAGGATTTAATGAGTGCCACCGACGATGCTGCAGTTAACGTAGCCACTAGCCACCTACTGGGCCCAAACAGTTTAACGAGTTTACCATCAATTCTTCTTCCCGAATCGTTGGTTTTCTTTTCCGCCAAAGTTTATGGGCCTAGTATGTTGCCACGTTTAGAGCGGCGTTAGTGGCGTTTTTTAGTTACTCCAAAGAACAGGTGTAGGGACACTTTGGGCACTCCAATAAGTGGGCCATCGTCTGAACCATCGATTCGAAAAGAAGAAGAGAAGACTCATATAAATCGTCATGTATAAATTATTTGACATGCATGTAAACGTTCTATATTATATTGTACGCCCTAAGAGTAGGACATATGTAGCTGTTCACAAGACATTTGTAGCGACATCTATGGCGCCACGAAGAAAGTACGAAAACCTGCATCGCGCAATCAAAGTTCTCTGCGCGATTTGAACATATACGACAGCCCGAAATCATCTATCGGGCAGTCGCCCACCAGACTATAACACCTGTCTGGCCGGAGGATCCTCCCTTTTCAATGGAGGCATGTGGGACTTTACTCTCTGTTCGGCATACCTCCAAACATTTATTAACACCAGCTACCATATGTTTACTTTCCTGTGTTGCACAATAACAAGTTTTCAATAAAAAACATTTTTTCATAGCAACCTTTTATAGCGCGGTCTGTATCGATATGATTATTGCGCTTATTTGCGCGATGGCCATCTTTCAACTCCATCATCAGACCCGTGTTACCATCTAGCACCAAAGTGCTTGTCAAGACGTATTATACGAGTCCAAACTCGATGGAGTTGTGTCGTTTAACTACCGAGCTCCTATGGCCACCTCCCGGTTCCATCATCAAATCAGCTCTATGTCATAATCATTTTGCATTGTCATCTGATTTACACATGCAAGCAAAATTTCAGCTTAAACGGTAACCGAGAAGTGGATAAAAAATTTGCAAGATTTGATTACAGACAAGCAAACATCAGGACATGGGACAGGTGAAACTAAATAAAAGGTTGCATAAATGATTTGGATTCAATTTATTATACAAGGTAAAGAAAAATCGTTTCTACAATATTTTGCTCTCAATTCTCGGAATGGCTGTAAGAGAATGAAACGAGAGGAAAAACAATTTTCTCGGCATTGTGCATATTCAAAGAATGTTGTTATATAATTAGCTATTCTGAGAACTTCTACCTGAAAGTATTGTTTAAAGTGGAAAGTAACATTTATGTTTTGAACATTTTGTATATAATGGATGTAAATAATAGACACAGACATATGTATAATATTTCAGTATTATTGTTTTGCCCAGCAGTGGGACAGTATGGGCTAGATATAATAATAATAATAATTGTTATTTATTCTGCGACGTGTATCGGCAACACCCAAATGTAGTATGTTCTGGTTTACACCTAAATAGATTTGGAAAATTATATTTTTGTTTTAAGAGGAGATATATTTCTCAACTGGCCCCATGGTCTCTAGGTCAAGATCTGATTTTGGGGTCCTGGTGAAATCGCGGGAACTCGTCAAATTTTTTAGACACAGAGTCCAGAATTTCTTGCCGTTTTATAAGTTCGCATAAAGCCAGTAAAATATTTTTTAAATTGATTTGAATAGCTTAGCTATACATTCTATAGATGGAGTTATTATTAGAGAACTTCCACATTATTTAGGTTAAGCTGAAAGTACCACAATTAAAGTGCAAAATAAAAACATACCCGACTTCAATACAAGAACACGAACACCCACAGACTCATCAAAATACAGGCAACGTCTGCAAACACAACTGGAGATAAATTTCCAAAGCTATTTCCGTAATAACTCGAAAATCCAATCCCGTAATTATTCGCGTAACATAAAACATAATCTACTGATTTCATGGAAATTAAACCCGTTTTACGCCTCAAACTCGATGTTTGCAGAGCAGAATTAGTAGAATCTTGAAATAAAATGTTCGCAATAAAATTAAATTTTATTTTTACAACCCTCTGAAGGTACGTATACCAATCAGATTCAAGTTTAGGCAGTACTGAGGCCCTACCACGAGCTCTCAACGTGGTCCATTAAGCTACCTAAATTGAACCGTAATAAAAGGAATGCAGCTATAATTTTTAGTTTATGCGAAACCTGAAAATTCCGTTCAGAATCAATAACTGAATGGATTCCAATAGTTTTTACACCATGTTAAATTTTTACTCAAAAATATTTAAAAAGGTCACAAGTTGGACACCATCGACACTAAGTACAACAGAGGTCACGGTAGGTCATAGAGGGTATTAGGCGCCAGCAAACAGCTGGGTGAAGTGTAAAACAACTCCTCAGTCGCCTGAAAGGCCCGGTGACTATGTATTTTTGCTGGCATAACAAACTTATAACTTTGTGATTTTTCATGATACAATTATGAAATTTTGTACATAGATTATTTACGTAAAAATACTATTTGTGTTTCGGATTTCGCATATATTAAAAGTAATGTTATATAGAGTGTACCCATAGCTCCATCCCTCTTTCTCGTACACCCGCTTGACATTTTAACACATCATGGTAAGGCTCCTGAACACGGATCTATTACCGCTATGATCAGCGTTATAGATTCGAATGGGCTCTAAATCTAAGTCGCAAGTTAGACGGTTTTAGAAACCTACATATCACTTTTATTACAGATTCAGTCAAGCAATAAAATGAGGTCCATAAAATATCTACATCTATGAGAATCGTGTTGGTTATTAATATAGATTCTTCTAGAAAAAATATCTATTTTGTGCTAAATCTAATCTTACTTGTCGAACATTATTAGCTGCTTGAATGACAGCCGAATCCTATAAACGTGACAGAACAGTGAATATAAAACAAATGGATCATGCGGACCATACTATATTTATTGACCTCGACAGCTACAACGTATGAATAGTGCAACAAACAGCAGCGATCCGACAGAAAATCAATGACGCACTGTGTTTCATCTAAATTGGAACCGATACGATATACCTACTACCAGTACCGTCCATACTACCTGTTCGAATTTTACCAGTAAGAGAAACCAAAAAAAAAAGTCTGTGTAAAATAACATGATTAAGAACAAAATTAGGCACAAAAGATAGCTTTTACATTTATTGCTTTAAGGAGGAAAAATAAGAGAATAAAAGCAGAACAAACGTGTAAAAGGGAACAAATTGAATTTCGTTTAGATCTACATTCATGGCCTTTTGGGAAAGGGTTAAACCACATGGACGAGATACAATTGTCCCTTAAATGTACAATTCTTAAATATTTAATTTAAAACTTAATAACGGAATAAATAATGTCAAGGTAAATTTTTTTTTCCGTGGTTGGAAAAAATATCTAATGACATCCCCCGCTCTTAACCGCACCTAAAAGAAAACCAAGATGAGAATTCCAATGGCGAGATTGATTAGATTAAAAATACATTACCCACAGAGGGTGAAAATATTGCAGCAATTTTTAAAGGGTACCGAAAGCATGATGTATGAAAAGGAGGGTGTATCCAATTCGCGGGTAGTCGAAAATATCGTGGAAGTGTAATATGGACTCCCCTTCAAGTGTTAAGCCGTCGTTTCTGTAAAGTTACACAGTGATAATACGGGCGATATTGCTCCCCCTGAAGATTATCATGTCTGGCACGTTGGCGGTAATAGCTTGTAGGTAAATAAGCAGGTGAATGATGTAGTGGAGGTTTTTAAAGATAACATTGAGTATCCGATCAAAGATGTTGGTTGAGCGAAATTTTGAGTAAAAGAAGACGTGCGATAACCTATATCGACAATATAAAGACATCATTGTTGTATGCGTACGAAATGTATGCTTTCGTGTCCTGACCCACATTGGCCATGACCAAGAGCACCACTTTTAAAAAGTTATAAGAATGAAAAGGATGAATAGAATACTCCAGAAGTAAAAGTTATTTCGCTTCCAGCTCTATATGATGCTCTTAAAAACTTTTATCCATTTGGGACACCGCATACCTGCAATGTTTGGATGCCATCCATTTTAGTCTTAAGAAATCTTTGTTGAGTTTCAGTTTTGTTACTTTGCTTGAAAGTATCAAAAAGTTTTAAGGTTCTATCCGCGCGAGTGATGCAGTGGATCAACATACTAACAACAGTCATTCTTCTTATATAGCTACTATTGTACCGCTACGTACTCGGTAAGGCTTTCAATATCAGTGAAGAAAAGATTTTAGTAATTATATTCTTCAAGATAATGGTGCATTATTTGGGATTTATTAGCATTAGTTTCATGAAACCATGTATTGTATACTACAGTGATTACAATCTAACCGACAGCATCCGGATCCGTCCATTTAATCAATATTATACTTCAAATCGGTTTATTTTTTGCATGTGAAACCTTATCTACGCTACTTGTACCTACCTAAGTTAAATTAGTATCTAATAGTAGTCAGCAAAGTCCACCGTGTAGTTTAGAAGAACTTCTTAAATGGTCAAAAAGACAAATACAACAATCCGAATCAATCAAATTTACTAGTTTCATACTTATAAATAAGAAATCCCTTCGATTTGGCGTTTGGTTTCATCGCGATTTTTATGAGGTTTCAGTGATCCAGTTCTAACTTGATCCGCCTAAAACCCTTGTCGATTCTAAAACTTACATTACAGAAAATTATTATGAAACTATGGTCAGATGCATTGACTGAGAAACGTAATGAAAATGTGCGTCAATTCAGATGGCGGTTTTACTTCTTTTTTTTCCTATATGTTTCTTAGTAACTATCTATAATAATAATAATATATCTCTTAAAAACTATGTCTGCTCTAACCTAACTCTGCATCTACAGTTCTCCACTCTTCGTTGTGCAAGAACGAACGAATGGTATAAACCGGATGCCAAATTGGATTGCAATCCCAAATAGTATAACAACAAAAATTACAAATATATTCTCATACATCTTGGAAATATTAAAACTGACTGTATTGATTTAGCCATTGTGGTTATAGACTTGTATGGACATAAACCATATACTCACGATACGTAACGAACGAATCTCATATATAGCGACGGAGCGATCGAGTCTATAACCGCAATGGCCACGTCAGAAGATTATCATCAGCTGACCGCAAACTATTAGCCATCCTTTTGTAGAAATAGAAATCACAATAAAAAAAGGTTACACTTGCGTAAAGTAAGAGACAATACAGCACAAAAAGTATAAAAGGCAACTTTCTAATGATCATGACCCGTGGTTTGCGTAAGCGTCTACCATGACGTTTGGTTAAAAGTGTCATTACTCGTTTTCGTTTAATCTGATAACAGTTCTTACTTCCTTTTTGATATCTTTAGTGGCGACGATAGAGGTTATTTCCCTTATTTATCATTGCTTATTATGCAAACTCCATCTTATCACACGCACGAATTCGTGTGTAAAAATCTGGTCTTCCAGAAAATAACAAACTATTAAAATAAAACGATTTTCTTGTCTACTAAATACGTCAACTGCAGAATTTACAAGTTCATTGTTAAATTAAAATAAAATTAATTTGAATAAGAAATCTTGGTAAAGTTATTTAAGTTGTCTTTTGTTATCTTAATTTATTTAAAATCCTTCTATTAAATGACTGTTTAAAAATAGATCAAAAACAAGATCAAAGGACTTAAAATTTTAAATCTTCATTATAAAGTTAGCCAATTTAAATTGTCTACCCTTTATCAATGATTCAGCTGTCAATATCAAAGTTAAAACAGATTAAAAATACTATTAAGAGTTTCTTGATGAAAACTCTTCAGCTTGGAATGAGATGAGATGTGCAGTGGCATAGTGACAATGATTATGATAATGACTCGGACAAAACTTACGAAACTTGTAATGGGATAAGTTCCCAGTAAAAGATCCGCATACAAATGTTTGTACGCCGTGACAAAAAGAAAAAGATATTCCTCGGAGACGAGCCTTTAACTGGGAAACTTTGCGATCTTTTATTACGAAGATGTTGTGCAGTTCTTTATTAAAAGTTATGAACAAAATTCACCCAATTGCCTAGTACACGGGAAACAAATAATCATTAGTTTGGAAATTCAGCACAGCGTGAAGAAATTCCGGAAAGTAGAAGTTTGCTTTCGTTTATAAAACTTATGAGTACAATTTGACTCTGCTCTTTGTGTTTTCCAGGAATATGCAGAAGCCTGAAGTTTGCGTGCGAAACGCGAGTTTTGTTAGTTTAAAACAACAAATCACTGTAAATAGGAATTACCAACGTTTTAAGATCATTCAGTTTTGGTTGATAAACAAAATAAGTACTTGAGTTATTAATTGATCTCGTTTCCAGGTCGTCTCATACTAATATGGCAGGATTAATGACCGTACAAATTGATGACCAGACCTTATATAACATTAGCAGTAGTGTAGGCGAGTCATCGCAAAGGCTAGCAGACTTGTAAATAACCTTCCTCAGCTTCGTCCATCCAAATCAGGATTCAATATTCGTCAATCCACGAAGACATCATGGCGTCGCCATTCGCGGAAAAGTTAAATGAGCTACCGAAATCAACGGTAGGAGTAAAATAGTGGCACACGTAAGGGTGAAAAGGTAAACACGACAGGAGGGTCGTGTTTACTGTGTATTAAGGGCCGAATGGGCTACAGGCGAGGCGATGACGTCACGGGGCGGCGCCCCGGTGGCTCGGCGTGTTCCAACTGAGCTCGCGTTGAAACGCCGCCGATGAGACGGTGATATGTGAATATGTTGTGAATTTGCATGTGCCAAAAGTGAAAATCTTTAACACAGTGAAAATAAATACAGTTATTCATAAATTTAATTTTTGCAGTTGAGGTTTCATGTTAATCCAAAGGCTTTTGCAGGAAGATATACCCATGTTACTGGGGCCAGGGTCTAGTCCTGAAAGGGAGGCTCGGCCCCGGTATGAAAGGCAAGAAGGAACGGGGTAGATTTTTTAGTCAGGAAAAATCTGACACTATCTCCCGCTCCGCCCAAGGCCGGGGGGTTGTCATTTAGATGATTTATACTCACTGAAAAAAAAAACCCATATAAACAGAACTACTGTACCTACGTAACACTACGTCCCCTACATTGGAAAAAAAAACGTCCGATGACTCATCATAAACACGATAAAATTGTACACAAAGGCTGACATCATTGATAACCAGCTCAATTTATCGCAACACGAAAACATAGTGAGTATAAAAGAGTTTGCCTCAACTCTCGGCTGATTGGATAATAACTTTGTCGCTAAACAGTTTTGTTTGCGTCTGTCATCTCATGTGTAACAACATCATGTCAGGATGTACAGATGAGTACAGGGGCCTTACCATGACGTGTTAAAATGTTAGTCGTGCGAGCGAGAAAGAGGGGTGGAGCTATATACCCCACGGAACAGTAAAAACAGTGGAAGTAGCTTGAGAAAATGTTTGTTCCAGAACCGGTGTCGCCAAACTCATACATTTACAATTTACTCTTACTGCAAACCTAAAAATATGATTGGCTGAAAACAAAAACAGGGCGTAGACGAAATGCAAAAAAAAATTTATACGAAATGCAACTTTAATTTCAAATGTTTATAAATCAAATTGACAAAAACAAGAAAGAAATACATCATTGACTACCAAGTACTGCCACTCGTCGCTAGATGGCATTGTTCAGTATATAATATTCAGTATGAACTGTAACCACGTAAAACTAAGATTGGTATTTGAATGGCGTATCACTGACGCGAATGCGCTCGCTGCTACTCAGATAGGGAAGTAACCTTATTCGATCGAAATATGTATCGATTGTATGAAAACGTATTTAAAACATATCATGCAAAAAAAAATTGTATGCGATAGTGTGATAGTATTAAAATTATGAAATTAATATGATTAAAGGCAATTTTTAAACGTAGTAAAAAGGGTATTTATTTGCATAGTACATCAATTATCATCATCTCAGCCGAAATCATCGTCATCGCCCACTGCTAAACATTAAGAATATTAAGTATAATTCAAACGCTATGTTGTTCCTAACTCTTTATCTAAATTTATTTAAAATACATCACAAATATCACACCACAATTTTTATTTTATTATATTTATTAATTTAATAATTATCTGTATTATATTACTTACAAAAACTATTAAACTATAATATATATTTTAAAAAGGCAATGTAATACATATTATACATATCGATTGATTTTATCGATAAAGTCACGCACTATTTGGATAGCGTCAAAAGTATAGGTAGACTAACGAATATTCCAGAAAAGCGAATAACCGAGAAAAGAAAATCAACTTTGTAGTGATGTTAATAAGGAATAGTTTTGTTTGTATATCCTGCGCAATGTTTCATGTAATTTTATTTTTTCATTTTATTAAAATAAATCCGAAAATAATACTTTTCGGTGGTATGATACACCTCCATGCGTTAGATTTTTAGTCAGACTATGGTTTTTAAAGTACAGTATGGGACAATAAGGCATTTTATTATTATTTTTCGTTAATTATTATGTTGCGCAGTCTAGTTAGAGAATGAGAGCGCTTGAACAGCAAGTGCGCAACGCGATTCTTACTAGCGGCGACAGTGCCACGCCTACTTACTTCTTCCACTGTTTTTACTGTTCCGTGATATACCCTATATAGCTAGATCCCTTTAACAGTTCAGTTTAGGTCGAAAAATAGATCGCATTAAGAACCACGAGCTCTCAACGCGAAGGCACAAAATAGATAGGTACAGAAGACAATCTCATGTGTGTACTTCACTTTTTATACCTACGCTCGGTGGACGCACACTAATGAGCGTTTGAGCCGGAACTGTTCGACGAGTGATCCGAGACGCGACCGAGACATCGTGTCCGTGAGCGGTGTCTATGTGTGCGTTGCTCGAGCGCGCTTTGTATGTAGATTGACTTCTGTACCTATTTTGTGGCGAAGGTCACAGATGCTAGATATTTTTTCTGAATTTTTTTGTCAAATTTTCCCCTCATAATACTTATAATCGATATAGGTCTATCGTGATAGCCCAGTGGTTAAGGTAACCGCTACTCGTAAGGTTGCGGATTCGGAACTGGGCAAGTACCAATGTGAATTTTCCAATTCATTTATAATATGTATGTAGTTTTCTAAGCTTATGCTGGATATTAACCTTTTGAATGTCTTAAGTTACACAGTTCGTCATAAGCAATTGTCTTTCTATTGTGTCTCTAATTACGGCATTCGATGAGTTAAAGATACCCTGTGCTTCTGAAAGCATGTAAAGCCTTTGGTTCCGGTTGTCATCCGTAGATCTTTGACAATCATTACAGTTAGTCAGACGCCAGAAAATCGAACCATGAGAATAGATTCATGGTTCGACGGCGTCTGACTAAGGAGTATCGTGATGGTCAGTAACTGGGTTGTGGACGTCTGATCGGCAGTCGCTCCATGTAAAACATGGGTCTCAAGCCGATCCGATAGAATCGATGTTGATGCTTAAATTGATGCGCGTCAATGAATAAAACTTTGTTTCAATAACAAAGATAATGTTAATCAATTCGGTCATGGCCAAGGTTAATAAAATACTTCTTCGGAAGATGCAGTTATCTTGCTACTATTTAACGTTTCTCAAGCCCCGTTTTTGTACTTGGAGTGATACCGAGGCTTAAAAAGATGTCCGACATAACCCTTCTCAGTCCCTTGGACGAGAATCCCCAAGAGAATTACCCCAGGTATAAAAGGTCATTCAACTATGCGTAATGCAACCCTAGACCGTTTGCGCACTAGTAGGTACATCATTCAGATGTCTAGTTGCAGAGTTAATTCATTACTAGTTTAATATTTTTCAGTGATCTTTACTAATATTATAAGGCTTTGATCTTTTCTGTTTGTAATGAATAAACTTAAAGACTAAAGGACCGATTTAAAAAAATCTTTCGTCAGTTGTTAGTTTATCATTAAGCAACACAGGCATATATTTTTGGTAGTCGCACGCGGGCGAAGTCGCTGGCAGATGATAGTTTAGTCAGAAATAATTTGTTAACGCTTACGTCCGAATGGATCTTCAATCTTAATCAGCACGGAAATCCTCAACACAACAGCTCAGATAATCGCTGTTTGTTTTATTTATAGATACATCATGAGCCTGAGTTCCGAAAATAAGATAACCCACAACAACCACATCTAAAACATTTTGGTTTACAAACATAAGCTACAAAGTGAATAGTCGCTAGTTGTGACCACATGAGCTCTCTTTGTCCTTATTAAGCCAAGCTTTGAGATGTGACCTCTTTTCTCCTTTCAAGTTGGCTTAAACATAATATTAAAAGGCCTAAATGTGGTCTTTGCCTCAGTGTATTTCTACTATTTTAAGGATTTTACTTTGCAAACGCAGAAAACAAAAGGAATCTCATTAAGGCAGAATATTTATCAAAGCTGTAACTGAGTCATAAAGGGGTTAAAAACCCATAATGACGACTCATTTCAATTGTAGAGTTTCTCTTACTAATGAGCCCACGACTTAATTCTTTTCAGTGAAGCGTACGGCGGCTTTAAACCAGGAAACCCCTTTAGGGCTAAGTAGGGCATTTAAACCGTCTGTGAGGCAAGGCAATACGCAAATGAAACGACGCGACGGTTAAATAACCCAGATCGAGCCAGACACGTTGCGGTAATTGATATTAAAATTCAAATAGACAAGCAATAAAACCCAACCGTGGAAACGTTGTTATCGCTAAAACATCTTCCTTACGGGACACTCCATAATTAATGAAGGAGGAAGCGTCGTGAGTGCCTGTTTCTCAATCAAACCCGCGTTATTGCGGACACATTGACAGCTTGACTAATTTACATCGTGTCGTTATTAAACGTTGTCAAGTATGACGGGAAATTGACAAAGTGGTTGATAAGGAACTGAACGGGAAATTATATTGTGAAGAAGAAACGCTATGAGCACAGGTGTAAAAGGAATTTCTCACTCATTTTAATTAAGATATAAGAATGGGGCCACAGTTCAGAAGTCGACAAAAGAATAAGACGATAATCGTTGGTCATTCAGAAACGGAAACTAATCTTGGTTCTGGAGGTTGATTAACTCTTTGAATGTCGTAATTAGAGACACAATAGAAAGACAATTACCTTATGTCGGACTGTGTAACTTAAGACATTCGAAAGGTTAAGTCTGATAAATCTGGGGTAGAATCACATTTGGAGCCTGAATCTCTTTTAAGTAGATGAAATGTCAATCGATACTGACAAATGTGATTAAGGCTCTAAAGATCAATCGGAGTTTGCTATACATTTACATTGAAAGCATAGTCAATCGAACAGGGTTTACCACAAGAAACATTATATTAAACAAAAGTTTACCCTTTCAGCGCGAAGGAGAGAACAATAGAATGATAAACGACATCCTTACGTCATAACGCTGCAAACAAGAAAGACAACACTAATTACTATTAGATAATGCCGCAATTTATCACAGGGGAGGGTACTGAGAAGCTCACCACTCAAATTATACGGATAAATAGCTCGTGATGGAGAATTTGCATTAATTTTCCAGTTCGTCGCGAATGCAGAGAGCGCGGGTAATGATATGAAAACTCTAAGATGCTTGAAAAACATAGCCGAGTCACTGGTGCAATATGTATGTGGTATGTATAAGCATATGAGGGAACACGCGACGCATTTCGAAGAAAATAGGTCACATTAAAAAGATTTAAGAGGTCTTAAATCTTCTAAGACTTCCGTAATGTTTTTCTTGATGGCAGTTTTGATGAATGATGTTTAAATTCAGGTAAATAAAGTTACGACTGGAATTGAAGGTGGATTCAGTGAACATCCCACGTTCACTTGAGTCATCTATGTTGAACAGAAGTTGTGATTCGCTTGTGTAATATGCGACCTGCTTTTTATATGTAAAAGAACGGTAAATTGAAGCAATCTTTACTTGAGAAACAGAAAATAGTAAAACTCATTTCGTTATGGGGTCTGTGTTTGCAACCTACGCTTTCAGTTTCCATTACCTGAACGTTTTGCCCTTTTCAAACAATTTCTTTTAAAACAATAAAGACGAAGAGGAAAATTTAATATTATCCCTACTTTAGTGTATTCAAAGGATTCAAACTAAAGATATTACTTTCACAAGTTATTTTAAAATTCCCAACAGTAATATAAGTTTGATAATGTTATACACACACTCCCGCTTTTGTGAAAGTTTGGGATATAAAATTTTAAAGGTCGCTTTTGCAATGACAAAATAAAAGCTCACTTGAGGCCAATTCGATTCGAGACTATTACTTATTCAAAGTTTAATCGAATAAATACTAGTCAAAGTTTTGAACGGATTAATTAAACAATAACTTTGTGAAGATTTATGAATTGAATACCGCAATTTTATAAATTTGTTGAAATTAGGATGTTTAGTTGTCTAATTTAATCTTGTAAACCTACTAACTTTTTTTATTATCAGAAGTATTTATGTATAATTATGTGATTGTTACTATTTTGGGGTGTAGACGGGGTCCCAAACAACACCTATCGGGACCCAAGCCAACCTCACCTGCACGTGGTGCACCCTGCTGACTAACAAACGAGGCTCTGGCGACCCGCCAACACGCACTGGACCAGCGTGGCGGGTTACGGTCCTAAACCCCCCCAAATGCACAGATGCACAAAAATCAGGCCCCAAGTGCTCGGCGACTCCAGCGGTTGTGCTAACGTTGACGGGCGTGAGCGCGGCCCTGGGATCCGGGGTGTTAAGAATCTCCGGGCGAGAGCGATAAACCGTCGACGACTTGACCTGGCAACGTACAACACACGTACACTCCGGTCCGATGAGAACATCACCGAACTCGAGGAGGAGTTGAGCGGGTTACGATGGAGTATTGTGGGATTGTCTGAAGTCCGAAGACAGGGGGAGGATACGATAATCCTAAGATCTGGTAACCTGCTCTATTTCCGGGAAGGGGACAAGCAGTCCCAAGGTGGTGTCGGGTTTATCGTCCACAGGTCCCTCGTGAACAATGTTGTGAAGATCGAGAGTGTGTCGACCAGGGTAGCGTACCTTATACTCAGAATATCATCAAGATATTCGCTGAAGGTCATACAGGTTTACGCCCCGACCTCGACACACCCTGACGACGAAGTAGAGACCATGTATGAGGACGTATCCAGAGCCATGCATGGTTCTAAGAGTCACTTCACCGTGGTCATGGGGGACTTCAACGCGAAACTGGGCAAACGAGACGGCGACGAGCTGCGAGTGGGGCAATTTGGATTTGGACGTAGGAACTACCGGGGACATCTACTGGCCAGTTTTATGGAGAAGGAGGGCCTCTACATGATGAACTCCTTCTTCAGCAAGCGTGAGCACAGGAAGTGGACTTGGCAAAGCCCTGATGGTGCAACTAAAAATGAGATTGACTTCATCATGTCGACGAAGAAGCAAATATTCAATGATGTCTCCGTGATCAATAGGGTGAAAACCGGAAGTGATCACCGCATGGTAAGAGGCACATTGAATATCAATGTCAAGCTTGAAAGATCTCGACTGATGAAGTCTACGCTCCGTCCTGCACAGATCCAAATCCATAACTCCGAAAGCTTTCAGCTCGAACTTCAAAATCGTTTCGAATGCCTAGGAAGCTCCGTGGACGAATACAACGATGGGTTCGTGGAAGCTGTCCATACGGTCGGCTCTAAACTCTTTAAGACTCGTACAAATAAGAGCAAAAGGGTCACCGATCAAACTCTCCAGCTCATGAAGGAGAGGCGTGAGATGATTCTGCAGTCTTCAGACGATTCTTACACATATCGGCAGCTCAATAAACGGATCTCTAAGTCCTTGAAACGCGATCTCCGTCATTATAATACGGGAAAAATTAAAGACGCGATTGAGCGAAATAAGGGCTCCAAGGTGTTTGCAAGAGATCTGTCTATTGGGCAGAGCCAGCTCACGAAACTGAAGACCGAAGATGGCAGAGTCATATCCGCCAAACCAGAGCTTCTAGGAGCGATTCTTTCTATGGACAGTTGTACACGTCAATCACTAAACCCACTGTAAATCTAGCAAACGACCCAAGAGCTAGATTGAGCCGACACTATACCGAAGATATCCCGGACGTCAGCCTGTACGAGATTAGGATGGCTCTGAAGCAGCTTAATAACAATAAGGCGCCGGGTGACGACGGAATTACGGCCGAACTTTTGAAGGCGGGTGGAAAACCGATCCTTAAGGCCCTTCAGAAGCTGTTTGATTCCGTCATACTCGAGGGAAAAACGCCACAGACATGGAGCGGAGGCGTGGTGGTACTGTTCTTTAAGAAGGGCGACAAGGCCCTACTGAAGAATTATAGGCCCATCTCACTTCTGAGCCATGTCTACAAGCTGTTTTCCAGAGTCATCACGAATCGTCTCGCGCGCAGGTTCGACGACTTCCAGCCTCCCGAACAAGCCGGATTCCGAAAAGGCTTCAGCACCGTGGACCACATACATACGCTACGACAGGTTATACAGAAGACCGAGGAGTATAATCTGCCTCTCTGCCTAGCGTTTGTGGACTACGAGAAAGCCTTTGATTCGATCGAGACTTGGGCTGTACTGCAGTCTCTCCAACGGTGCCAGATTGACTATCGGTACATCGAGGTGCTGAAGTGTTTGTACGAAAACGCCACTATGTCAGTCCGACTTCAGGACCAGACTTCGAAACCTATCCTCCTGCAGCGAGGTGTGAGGCAGGGAGACGTCATTTCTCCGAAACTGTTCACGGCCGCAATGGAGGATGTCTTCAAGGTTCTGGACTGGAGTGGACTAGGCATTAATGTCAATGGCGAGTACATCACTCACCTTCGGTTTGCCGACGGCATAGTAGTCATGGCTGAGACTACAGAAGAGCTCAGTACAATGCTCAATGACCTTAGTAGAGCTTCCGAAAGAGTGGGTCTTAAAATGAACATGGACAAAACTAAAGTCATGATAAACAACCATGTAGCACCCACTCCTATCAAGATCGGAGACTCTATACTCGAAGTTGTGGACGATTACGTCTACCTCGGGCAGACAGTCCAGTTGGGTAGATCTAATTTCGAGAAAGAGGTCAACCGTCGAATCCGACTCGGCTGGGCAGCGTTCGGGAAGCTACACGGTATCTTCTCATCCAACATACCACAGTGTCTCAAGACGAAAGTCTATGACCAGTGTGTGTTGCCAGTGATGACATATGGATCCGAAACGTGGTCGCTCACAATGGGCCTCATCAAAAGGCTTAAAGTCACCCAAAGAGCAATGGAAAGGGCTATGCTCGGAGTTTCCTTGCGTGATCGAATCAGAAATAAAGATATCCGCAAGAGAACCAAGGTTGCCGACATAGCACAAAGAATCGCCAAACTTAAGTGGCAATGGGCAGGGCACATTGCTCGCAGAACAGATGGCCGTTGGGGCCGAAAGGTTCTGGAGTGGCGACCGCGTACCGGAAAACGCAGCGTTGGAAGGCCTCCTACAAGGTGGACTGACGACCTGGTGAAGGTAGCGGGAATCCGATGGATGCGGGACGCACATGATCGTTCGTTGTGGCGACGCTTGGGGGAGGCCTATGTCCAGCAGTGGACGTCTGTCGGCTGAAATGATGATGATGATGATGATACTATTTTGGTGTACATCAAAGTTCTATCTAGGTTTTTTTATTTATTGAGTATAGCAATTTGTTGTTCACAGAATAGATAGCTAGTCGATGTAACCGAAAGGTTTTTGAAAAGCGATCGTGTACTGGAAGACGCAGCCTTAGTAAGCCGATGTACTTACCAAGAAAAAAAAGGTAGACTAATGACCTGGTAAAAGTCGTGGGAATCGCGGAAAGCGGATGATGACTATAGTGTATGAAACCGTTTACTTCGTCACTCAAGTTTTATTGGAAGACCAGCATTTGAGATCTGTATAGCAATATTGCTGAAACGAACCTTTTTGGCACAGTCGTGGGGTACACAAGATGTTTAAAGATTGAATAGCCGGTGATCCGTCAAAGGCCCGCGCGTTTATGGCCTTTGCTACACTTGCCGGAAATCCCCTCGCGGAAGATCGGCGACGGAACGTCAATACAAGTTATTGCACATAAATTACACGCGCACATAATTAAGCGGGCACACTACGCGGAGAGACCGATCTTCCGCGTAGTCTGTTCGCTATTTGTAATTTATTTGAAATAACATGTATTGACGTTCCGTTGCCGATCTTCCGCGACGGGATTTCCGTCAAGTGTGGCAAAGGCCTAAAAGCGATATCCGTCGCTGTTTCGCGCGGAATCCGCGACGGACTTTCCGCGCGTTCACTAATACAACGATATCTATAAAAATACGCGTCCTAGCTCGACGAACCTTACGTTCTTGAAATTGTTATGAAATAAGCTAGGTTTATAGGTACCTTAGAAGTCGATTGATGCATAGGCGGATAGAATTTCTGTTGTGTGTATGTATATTTCTGATATGTCTATCTCTTGAAAGTCATGTCAAATAGTTTCCACAGGCAGAACGTCCCTAGGTCCCTAAATGGTACTTAAATTAGATAAGAATCGTCATCTAAACTGCTATTTCGTATACCTAATACAATACTTAGACGCACTTGGAACTGTCTAATGTACTGTTTGTTAGCTTTCCATAAAATGTGCCATATCGTCTAAATGCCTTTGTAATGGCGGGAAAGCGATACGAAATGTAAAATGGCGGCAAGGAATTGTTATCACTGTGAAAATCGCTCTTTGTGTTTTAATGTGACATGTTTAAGGTTCTTTAATTCCTAATGGTTATAAATGTTTTACAGTCGGAGAATGTTATTGTTGTGAAGAGGGTTAAAGGCATCCTCACTCATTTTCTAGAATAATATCAATGTATGTAGATTCAAATGTTTCTTCTTTCTTTACCTTTTTTTTCTGGTCCTTTTGTGAGCCCCTATTAGTTTTAAGCTCCTACAGTAATTGTATTTATGGTGTACAGCAATAAAGAATATAATATCTATATCTATCTTTTGGAAGCGAAACATCATCAAAACATCTTTTATTAGTATTTTCATTTAGCAGTTTTTCCTTTTAAACAAAACTACCGGGAAATTCAATGATAAATTTTTCAAAGAGAAAGTATTAAAAAGCTGGGAGCTTACTGCTCTGTAATTCGGCGAATTTTCACAGAACTCGGTAGGTATTGCACAAACGCTACACAGAAAACCTTTATGGAAGTAGCATAACATTCAGTGTTCCAAATAGTTTCTATTATACCACCTCTGAAAGTTCCAGTATTTCTAACAAAATTTCAGAAACATTTAATTCTACGGTAGAACTAAAAAAAAAAAACGGTTGAATAAATTCGTTTCGTTTTAATGGTATAGGAAACTAATTGGATTTCTGTTCACAAAAACGAGAACTAGTTTTATTTTATTTCAGTGTTTAATTTGATTATGACATAAAATTTGAAATAAACAAGAAGCCATACAACTAAAGGACTTGGGTCTCCAGTGCCTCTATAGCATGTCATTAGAGTGTGTCCTAGTCAGCAATCGTACAGAGAAACACCCTGGATCTCCGGTACCTTTATTTCAAGACAATAGTGGCTATAATGTGACAGCAGCTAACAGTCATCGTTATATCAACCGAAAGACGTTCACTAGACTTCCCCCAAGTGTCGCCACAACGAACGGTCTTGTGCGTCTCGCATCCATCAGATTTTCGCGACTCTCACCAGGTCATCGATCCACCTTCAGAGAGACCTTTCAACGCTGCGTCTTTAGGTACGGGGTCGCTACTCCATAACCTTTCGACCCATCGACCATCTGTTCTGCGAGCAATGTGCTCTGGCCACTGTCATTTAAATTTGGTCATTCTTCGGGCTATGTCGACCCTGGTATTGCATATTGCGGATATATTCATTCAGCTAGCTAGCAGTCAGTCCTACAACAAATTCACTTATAGGTGCTTGAAGTCTGAAGTGGCTAAAATCGACTTATTCCTTCTCACATCCTTCGGAAACCTTGAAGCTCAACCTTGAACCACGTCCTCAGGCTTAACCTACTTTTCCATTTTTTCATTCATTCGAGCGTTCAAAAAGCATCGTTATAACAACTGGAACATGATAAATATTGGCTTATCAAACGTTAACATACAGTGCGATAATGGTCACGTGCTGTATGATATTAAAAATGGCGATACATTTATTTACTGTAATGTGTTGCAGAAGTGTATTTAGAATATTGTAATGCAGTTCTTGTACATTGTCACCTTTTCTATCTGATCTATTCTTAGAAAATTCTCTTTATCTTTATTTCTACCATTCATGAATTATTTCATTCACGACAGTTCGTTCTCAATGACCTAACCATCAAGCAGGTAATTTAGAACAAATTATCGTACACTTATTTCTTGAATGGCAGGAGAGGACGTATAGAAAATGTGACATTGTATCTTACTGCTCGTGACTGTACCTACCAACCCACAATTCTTCGAACTTCCCTTTGCATACACGGGTCTTCATTTTAAATTGATGTTTTATTATTAAATGCCTTGATAACGAGTTCGAGGAAATTCCTGTGTGTAATTTTCCGTTGAAATTGAAGCGAAAATTTAACACGTTCTCGCCATTTACGATACTCATACTACGTAGTAACGCCTGTGAATGCTTGTAAATTCAGCACGTGTATTTACTTTTCATGTTGATGTGAGCTTTTCCATAAATAAGGAGAGTTTGATACTTTATCTAGTGGCTGAATACCTGAAAATAAATGAAAACGTGCATCAAATAATAGCATTTAAGCGCCTATTTCACTACGCGTTATTCAGCACACGATATACTGTTTTATTTTTCATTTCGAGTAAGTGGACTGAGACTGTCTGAATATCGAGTGGTATAATAGACGCTTAAGGGAAGATATTAGGAGCAGATACTAGTTGATGCAAAAGGCTTCACCCACTTTAAGGTCGGGTCGCAGTAAAAAGTTAAGTTTACTATTAAATTATTCAAGGACATTACCCGTGTGCCAAAATTCATTCAAATCCGTTCAGCCGTTCGAGCCTGAAGATGTAACAAAAAAAAAAAAACCCTTACCAATTTTCGCCTTTAAAATGGTCCAAGTATGATATCGTGGCAATTTGACGGACTAGTCTCTGATTCGCTAGTATATTTTTTTAATACTTTATGTACAGAAAAATAGAGAGGCGGATTTAATACCTTAGCCATTTTTAACCATAATTGCTAGGAGCTTGACCTATTTATTTTTTGTTCTGAGTCACAAATCCGATCATTTCTTACTCTTTATTTTACTTCCGTTACTTGCAGAACCAATAAATTGAAAATGGCAAAGGTCATCAATACAATTGAACCGATAGTCTTCAAGTGGTTCAGGCATAAACTCTACAAAGTATTTTAATATGAAAATAGACAAAACATTCTTTCACATTGTAAGAACACTAGTATGCAGTCAATAACAAACTACACAGTAAGTAATTAGCCGAGTAGCGACGTAACAACCCGCAATACATCTTTATTATTTCAATTTGACATACACAAGCGTAATTTCTACTTACATAATTAACGCTCTGTCTATTAACGTTATTAGAATATTGTGCTGCTGATAGTAGGTGTGTTTTGTTACACAATTAATATCATCATTTTGAAACACCTTTGCGTTCTCTGGTAGACAATCAAAACAAGCACAAGTACAAATCCAAAGAATCGATGGAAGTGGGAATTGTCATTGTTATTAAATTGGTAAAGAATTAGCTGAGTAAGTACAAGTCACAATTCCAAAGAATAAACGCGTTGGACTTGTAAATTGTTAAAGTTTTAAATTTTTATCAATAGGCCAATAAATTGGCAAAAAATTAACTGAGTAAATACAAATCAAAATTATAAAGAATAGACGCGGTGGACGTGTAAATTGTTATTGTTATAAATCTTTATTTCATTCCCTACCAAGAAATAAATTGGCAAAGATTTAGCTCCCAGTAAAAGAGATGTTTTACGTTGGAATTTCTAAAAAACAAAACTTCGTTATCGTCGAAATTGTATCAACGTAATAGATCCATTACGTTGATACCATTTGGACGATCTAATGACAAAATCTGATTTCGTGAATTTTCCTGTTACCGAGGCTTTCCTTTCGTCTGGTTTTCAAGAATACGTAAAATTAAATAACATCGGTAAAGGTCGACATTGGAGCCCAATAATTAAGAACAACTTGGTGTTAAACAAAACTTTAACTGCAGACTGCTTCAAAGAAAGCTTTTGAGAACTTTGTCTAAAGGATCTTTGGTAGACGTCGTCTTTGTACAAAAGGCAATGTACCACAAAAGACAATCTTCCGTGAAACTCTGATCATAAAGTAGAAGACGTCTTGGCAAACCTCATTACGTAAGAGAGGCGTAACGTGCATCCGCTGAAGGGTTTCGTATTTAGTAATTTACCAGAAGCTTCTATTGCAAGGTTTCGAAACATTTTGGCTCACAAAAAAAAAACTAATCATACCATTTTTACACTAATATGTGCAAAATTAATTCAAGACAAGCAACAGATGACATTATAATGCCTGACTACCATTCCTGAGTGAGTTTTTTTTTCGTTCGAACTTGACACCTCGCCCCTCGGTGGATACGCAGAGTGAATACTAATTCTATACGTCCCCCTATAAGGGCGCCGTATAAATTGTTCTTGAAGATATGTACGGTACGTGGAAGCAGCATATTCTTATGTTTATGAAATGACACCGTCAAACAGAATACGGCAAAGTATGCGTACATTTTTGGAGTGTGACATACATTGCGAAATAATTCGTTTCTGGTGCTCACCCTTACCACTTTTCCTACAACAGTAAGCTCTATAGGGTGTCGGAACGCTACTTTGCGCAGATCCAGCAGTCTCTTATAATAAAGGCGTTGGTGAATAAACAGTAATATAAGTCTCATGTCTAAAGCTCTGCCGGTATTGATCCAAACTACGTATTGTTACTGTTGTATACGATTCTCAATGGAGCTTAGTTGTATCCTTTCTGTCTTCATTCAATGTTGACAATATTGCGCATTGAAGAATATTTTCATTCTTACCATTATTCACAATAGCAAACGTTTTCTTATCTTTGCAAAATGCTTCATTTAGCTTCAATTATTTGTTCTACAAGCGTCTGATAAAAATCCAATAGAACCGTCAACGTTGTTAACGAGTCGTTTGATATTTCAATAATTAGTGTGTACGGTTACCCATAAATTGTATCGAAATCCGATCTCCATTCCAAAATATCGAAATTAAGTACCTGAAACAAATAATTAGTTTATTAGTCAATTTGTTCGTTGAAACATTCCAACAAAACATCGATGTAAAAGTTTTGAATGGATCTCTAAAAAAAAAATATAAAACCAACTTCTTCCATAAACACTCCAGTGGGGCATCTAAAAGTTTTATGTCTAACGAAACTTTATGGGAACGTCTAGACCTAGAACTTTACTGATACGTCATAAAACTTTAAATCCACTTGAATTGGAATTCTGCTCAGCGACTTTCAATTTATTGAATTCAATAAAAGAATAAAAGCGGCTTACACGATCATTGAACGTCTCGGTTCACAACGAACTGCACAGAGGAAGTGCTGCGCCCACAAAGAAAGCCAAAGCACGGATAAAAGTAAACCTACATAATATCTTAGTACCCTTATATATTACAAGAATCAATATAAGGCTAGAAGATAATCAGATTCCAACAGCGAAGTTTTTGCGATGAATGATTCACTTTGTCTTTCTTCGGGAACAATACTAATTTTGTATCGGATTTATTGTGACAGAATAAATAACAACCAAACTACAATAGATAGAGCAATAAGTTAAATTGGCTGTAATAAAAGCAAATTGCCATTCAATACAATTTTAGCACGTCTGATGTTATGATTATTAATAGAACATTCATGAATTGGTATAACTTTGGTTAGGAATTACTCGTTTGCAATGTTATAATAAAATAAATTATTCCCGACTATCAAAAACAGAAAGATCAAAGGGTTGTAGAAGCAATAACGATTATTCGCATACACTATCCATAAACATTTGTCTGCGCAGATGTAAACTCGCATCATTAACCAATCGAATCGGTCGCCTTAGAAACAGAACGTAAACATTAGTGACGTGCCACGTCCGCGCGTATCGATTCGACCGAGCACCGACCTCGGAGACGTCACCGTGTTGATACTGATACAGTTGCTTGGACCATTAAATGTTTTCTTTCTTCTTTCTTTCATTGAATAATTTATTACGTTATCTTGTCGATACAGCAGCATAGTTATCGTCGGACACAGATAACTCAATCGATTTTGACTAAGTGTTGCGTTCGCGTTTACGTCAAATATTTTTGGCTTTGTATTAGAATTTTGCTATTCAAGCAGTAATACCTCGATTTATCAGTGAGCTCTTTACAGATTTTCGTTTAGAGTCCAATAAAGAAATAAAAGCCTTGATTTACAATATCAATAGGCCAAAGGCATTTCTGAATCTTGGGATCAAAGGTTTTCTCGTATTCAAAGTCAAAATGGCACAGGATTAAGATAGATAAAATCTAGGGTGTAACAAAAATGGGTGATCACATTTGAGATACTGCTTCTGCCAATGAAAATAAACATTTTCCTTTAAAGAAGTCATAGTAGATTCTCAGAAAAATAGAGTATGTTAAAATATTGAATGGATACCTGACATAAAAAAAACAAATCTCGTTTAGAAATAAGCAGCACCTTTGTACTCTCTTATCTGTTCTTTTCTTTTAAGTATTTGTGTGTACATAAATAAATAAATAAAAAATTTCACACACATTTTTAGTTAGGCCATCATCAAATAATTTTATTTGTCTCTTTCTGGGTGGAGCCAGAGGGAGTATCAGATTTTTACCGACTAAATCTCACCAGTATTACTTCAGTTCCCTTTGAGTTTCAGGGTCGCGGTAATTCTTTCGAAGATTTCTGCAGCCCTACACTCGAAGCCTAAATTTCTTTTTTGGAGGCGGTAAATCATCTAATGTCTTCTCCTGTAGGTGGAGCGAAACTAAACAAATTAAAACCCACATATGTTCCTTTTGTTGCTCTTTGCGTTCTAGGACCACGGGTTTCCTTTACGGAATTTCTAGATTACAGTTTTCTTTTAATACTACCTGGTCATCAAAATAAACTAAACATTCAAAAGAGGTAGATACATAATTATACCGAATTGCCGAAATTAAGCGAAGGTCATCAGTCCAAATAACGTGAATGAATTTATTGAGAGGCCGTGTCGAGGTCAATGGCGAACACGTGGTCCATGTAGCCATTCAATTTGAGGACTGGCTAGCTGCTGTAATAGATGGCTTCAATTGAGATCAATTTCCCACTTAAATGGCAAAGTGTTCTGCTAGACTTAGGAGTAAATGAACAGATTTAACGGTGATAAACAGTTCTGCCATCGTTTAACAGTAAGAGGTTATTATTCTGCACTGACAAGTCATTGGTCATACTAATATTATGGATATGAAAGTAACTCTGTCTGTCTGTAAAGGTATAAGGTCAGAGTATACATGACAGGTTTGCCTATACAGTTGAGTTTTACAGGTAAACCGGAGCACAACTGTGCAGGTTTCCATACAAGCTTACCTGACAAGTATAACTGTACAGGCAAACCTGTTAGGTATACCCAGGTGTGTAAAGCTACCCTCGCTTTCACGCTTAAAATACTAAACCTATTTTGATGAAAGGTATGGAGTAAGTATGTACGCCAAGGAAGATCATAGCCCACTAACTTCATATTCGAGTCCTCTATAACCAGCATTTATACGAATGAAGTCGTGGGCAAAGGCTAAGAGTAAATATACTATTGCTATAAATACCGTCTAACCCGAAAATACATTATTAACTTAATACACAAACAAATACAAAGTCACCATGAAAAAGCTAAACATTGGAAGCAGAAATAAAAACATTGAACTTTCCCTTCGAATCCCTGGAGAGTACGTGCCTTACACCGGAGCCAGCAGACCCTAAACTAATTCCCCAATTTAATCCTATACAGCGAACCGATCAGAAATGGCGGAAGAGCGAAAATTAACAATACAAGTTCAGTTAATTTTCTCGCCACTTGTTTTGAAAGGAAATGTCAAAATTGGAGTTTCGTGGCTGCCTTAAATATTACATATCGACTGAAATTCTAAAACCTTTTCTGATATAATCAAATTCTTACGTAAAGTAAGAATTATTAAGAAGTATTTTCGGGGGTGTGGTCGAAATACCTGTAGAAAAGGCCTGAGAAAGGGTAGAAAGGAAAAGTTGTATTTTTTCTAATGCACGCTTGCGAATTTGGTAAAATTCACCGCAACACCGCACCGAATTTCAGTATATCAAAACAGCTCATTCACGCAAACCAATTATGATAATGTAATTAACTCGGCAATTTGTTAATTGCCTTTATTTTCTACAAGCTTTTACCCTCTATTGTTCCTGACAAGTAGTAAAAGAAGAAAGATATATTAGCTTCGGAAAGACATTCGTTTTCACCGGTAATTTATTCAGAAGTATAATTATTCTTAACTAGCTTCTGCCAGCGGCTTCGCCCGCGTGAAATTAGTAAATTATCCCGAAGCAACATGCTCCTGGGATAAAAAGTATCCTATGATGCTGCACGACATGACTCATCACTGTCTGTTAGAGCATAAAAAAATAAATACATAAACACACACACTTTCGCCCTTAAAATATTAGTGTGATTGTTTACCTGACATTTGATTAAGTAAAACATTTACAAAGGTAAAACATAGCAATTTGACTAACAGCAAAACGAATTCGTCAGTCTTATCGAAAAGAAAGCTGTTATTAATGGCTCGTGGTAAATTTAATAATAACAGGTCGGTCGGGGAAATTCCCTGAAAGTTTTCTTCCCCAAGTATATGACTAGTGGGAATAAATGTGTAATATAATTTCATAAGCTTCCCCCTCTAAATAGGGGTCGTAGGGCGCGGCATTAACAAAACGCCGACTTGCTAGTCACGACACCGTCACTTTGTGGCATTGCAAAGCAAACTGTAAGTTATGGAGTCCATTTTTTCTTTGAATTTACTTTGTACTTGCTTTTTGTAAATACGATCGTTTCTGTCTTTGTTACTTCGTATTTCTTTGAGAAAGAACTCCCTTTGTTTAGGTTTGCGTGGCGAAAGGAATTACTTTGGTTTAAAGTGCACTGATTTTTATTAGGTAAGTATTTATTATTATTGTGACTAGTGACCAGCCCCAATTCGGCACGGGTGTTAGTTAGAAATCTTTGGAATTATCAGGTTTTCTGTGCTCGCGGGCTTGCGGACGGCGAGCTATGGGTAGCTCACTGTCCGACCGTCCGGTAACTGTCCCGACCGAGCCCAAGTGGTCGGCGGCGCGCACTGTTCCCGCGCGCCTCACTGCAACAGCAGGGGCCCAACTGGGTCGAAACCTACTAGGGCCAGTGTTAGTTTCGAAAGATAGCTCGTGCCCCTGTATGAACGCTTGAAGGAACGGGGTGGGTTTTAGTCAGTAAGAGTCTGACACTATCTCCCGCTCCGCCCAAAAGCGGAGGTTGTCATTAGATGATTTTCCTACCATAAAAAAAAGCTTTTCTGTGCTATCCATGAACTAGCTTCTCCTAGGAGTTTCGCCCGCATGAAACTTATATTTCTTCATACAAACTTTGGTCCCCCGTCTTTTCTCTTTAGGGGGTGAAAATACTCTCTCAGTGCACGCCTTCGTCACAAAAACAAACCTTACATTGTGTAAAATTTTATACTCCTAGTCCCAGTAGTTTCAGTTGTGCGATATGTCAGTCAGTCAATTTTCCCTTTTATTATTATATTTATAACTTATACCTTGCTCATGAATCTTTAAATCTATTAACTTTTGTACTTTTTGAGTTTATAGCGAACAGATAGACAAATAGAATCAGTGAGAGGATTTTGTTTTATATACTTATGAGCAAGCATAGCATAGTCGGCCTTATAATTTTCTCACTGTTGGAACTCAGGCCTCCTCTCTAGGAGAGGGAATGGTCCGTAATCCACCACGCGGGCCCAGTGCGGGTTGGTGAATGTCACACGTCTTCGTTTTTTTTTATGAGGGTTGCGGATTGAATAACTACTCTTCCAGTTTACTATTTATATCTCACAAGTCCAGCTTAAATCACAATATTAATTAAACATGGAAACCGAAAAGCATACGTTCATTGAAAAACGAAAGGAAAATTGGCGAGATTCCAGTTACAGTTTTTCACAGAAATCTATTTGAGTATTTATACAAAAGCATCAATAAACAAAAGCTCTGACGGATTCGCTGTTACTGCTTGGATTTATAGTAGGAATCGTTTTATTATTCTCTTTGACGAATCGAGGAACTAATAAATATCTTGAGACAAAGCAAACGAGTGTCGTTTTGCACAAGTTCAAATAAGACTATTCTTAAAGCTGTGAACTGATATTACGTTAAGTAAAGGCGTTAAATAAATTCGCCATAAAGTACATTGACCTTTTCCTAATATCTCTGCGTACGTCGCATCCCCAAAAAGCAAACAATCACATCAATAAAAGATCACGATAGTTTTTCTTCAAGACAGCTTTTTGTCTAATTTCCGTTTTTTAATTAAAGATGTCAATAAATATAAGAAGGTCAATGACCGCAAATGCAAATATATTTTGCTCCTACTCTAGGTCTTTACCATTGCATAACGTTACATGTCACTTACTCCTAAGCCAGCATCCATGGTTTAAGTAGGCTTTGGCCCTGCTGGGCCCCTACGATTTTGCTGACATCTCCTTGAGGAGCGTGTAGAACACTACGCACCATCGACAACTTGGGTTCGCTCCGGACGGTTATCGGCCGGCGAGCTACCCATTGTTCGCCGTCCGCAAGCCTACGCCTACGGTGGCTGGAAATCGAGGTCCGGTTCCCGACGACTAGAGCGAAAGAAAGTCCGTTCCCTCTCACGTGACGCCACCAACTTCGCTAACAATACTGCATCACAGAAGGAGGCGACTGCCTGCCATTCCTCCTCGCAATTGACTACGGCCAGGCGCAAGAGGCTGTTGCCACCGATGGCCCCCACGAGGACACGGCGGTACTCCACCCAAGCGGGGCACATCTCCAGCGTATGCTCCGCAGTGTCCTCCAGGCGGTATCACCACAGGTTTGTGATCTCGTTCAGTTCATACAATGCAATGCATAAATCAACACGATCAGAATAATCATACCCAAGGCACAATAACTGGCCCTATGACCCGATATAGATAGCAAATACACCGACCGATATGACAGGAGTATATTTGGTGGGTGCGGGCAACGGCCTAATGAAAGCCAAACACGCGAGCCTCCACCCAGCACGCACCCGAATATTGTTAATTACAATAACATAGCTTACTACTTGTGACAGCCGTACTATGAAGTTTGTGTATGTGACCGGATTTTTGTATTTTTTCTTAGTGAAGACATTATTCTGCTATTAGGTTATTCTTCTATTGGTGGTTGACTGTTTGTGATGTGGGTTAAATTCTACTATATATTTTCTTTGCAGTTCTATATTGGAACACATTCCTTTGTCGATCTACATTTCAGAATAGCAGTAGAAATGATAACCGTTGATTGAAATTTATATTTACTCTGATAAGATACTACTGTTATAAAATACTTTCACCGCTAGTCCCTGTAGTCTAGATTCCTGCATCTTTTAGTATGCCTGAATTAAACTCCACACAAACGAGAATTCATTGAATTTTTAGTGAACTCATTTATTTAAGTCTCTTCTCACCTAGCCGAAACGCATTAGCGTCCCAACTTCAACGAGACGCCTAAGTTCCAACCGGTGTAATCATGAATAAAAAAACTCCCGATTCCAGCTCTCTACAACTGAGTCGTAAGGCCGTAACTCTCGTATCTTTCAACCAAAAAAATATGAGTGTAATTTCCATGGTCGTTACCATCAAATCCTGTAAGATACTTCTTTCATTTTATTTCGACGTATTTACATAAAACAACAACAACGTGCTCTGGCACTGTACGGGGGACATCGAATATAAAAATGTTTTTGGACGAACTGCCATTCCAGGCCAATTCACATATGTGTCAGAACAATGAGTTGAGAGCGTTTTACCGCAACTGGAAAAAAATATACCAAAAAATCACGTCGAGTCCCACGACCCCCTTGTAACGGCAGTTTTGGTATTTTTATATTCGTCTCATTGCAGAAGGGAGAGACAAGCAGACGCGTTTTGTAGGCGACGTTAAATAAATAAGCAGCATTCTGTACTGGAACGACCTTCGCCATCTGTGGCCGCTCTAAAAATACCACCCCGCCACCGACCGGCGTATTTTACCTCAAAAGTCCCTCGAATTTCTGAATAATTAAAGAATCCTGTTATAATTCATACCATTGCCTTTTATAGCACAAAATAAAATGAGCCTGGTCAATTAAGATAAATTCAGTAAAAAAACAACTATAGCGGTAATTGCAAGAACGCTAATAGTAAGAAATGTTATTGCTAGAAATGTACACACCACCCAAATTGACTCTGTATTTGCAAAGGGTACATGCAGGACGGATAGGTGAAGCCAGCAAAATACATTACGTGGGTTTGGTACTTTTAAAATTAACATGTTTTAAAAAGATTGTCGTTGATATAGGAATGTTAAAATGAAACTCGTTTTGCTTATTTACAGAATGACAATTTTAAAATATACTATTTTTGGAAAAATACCCTCCCAAAAATATTTTATACGGGACGAGCCAAAGGAAGAAGTCTGATTTCGTTTCCAATTCATACAGTTCCTTTGGTTAAGAATCCTTTGCTGGAATGAAACTTGCGAATGTGCAAGCTATTTGCTTTGCTGAAGCCATTCATGAGCTAGCTGCGGTCTCAGGGGACTTCGCGCCACGGAACGTTACTCTTTTAGCACTTGGAAATTTCATTTGGAAGCTGTACGTGATGCCGCGTCGAAATGCGCCCCTTTCCAGAGGGTCTGCGATTTAGATAGAAACTCTTTGAAACTTATTCAGACGAACGTTCGTAACAATAGCCCAGCTCGTTGCTACGGAATTGAAATTAGGACCGTTACCATCACGCTACACTGGGTAAATAGAAAAGTTCCAATATGGGATTCAATCTCACAAACAGTATCAATTCGACACACGGTTCTGGGTCCGTGACCTCGGCCTTGCGTGAATTACGTATCCGAATATGTAGATATACTATATCAGTTGCGAAGCCCTTACAAAGCTTACACTGTTCTCGTTTGACACGACCTTGTCTTGTAGTGCGTAAAACAATGAGTCAGTTGTTGCTGGGTAAGTAAGAATCATATCGAGATGGTACAATGGCACAGCCTTGAGGAAAGGAAGTCTCAGTTGCACATGTCAGCAGTGGAGTGGTCCCGCGAGAACAATAAGGTTGGACGTCTTTGTTGTGGCACGTAGCGTGTAAATTGGCGAGCACGTGCGTCACTCTATAGTACATCACATAGAGATATGACCGTGTTTACTCACGAGGTCGACGACTACAAAAAGAGATTGCATTATGCTAACGTTCTAAGCGCCCCACGACAATTTCTCGAAAGTGGGCTCTATTCAGCTTTTTTACTTCCATAAGCGCAATCATCATCATTTCAGCCGACAGACGTCCACTGCTGGACATAGGCCTCCCCCAAGCGTCGCCACAACGAACGATCATGCGCGTCCCGCATCCATCGGATTCCCGCTACCTTCACCAGGTCGTCAGTCCACCTTGTAGGAGGCCTTCCAACGCTGCGTTTTCCGGTACGCGGTCGCCACTCCAGAACCTTTCGGCCCCAACGGCCATCTGTTCTGCGAGCGCAAAAGCACACAAGCGCATAAGCGCAATAGAATAAACATATTATTAGCACAATAAATGCTCAGTACACAATTTCAATTGTGGAAATAGAATACTTAACAAGGCAAATATTATGCGCAGTGGGTTGCCACTTGCCGAGTAGAAAAAAAATTGACTGAGATCAACAGTAATACGACAAGCTAAAGAAACCATCGTACTAACAGGTAAAGAAGCATAAAAAGTTGTGCAAGTAAGATATGAAGGTGCCATAGAAATGAAGTTAAAAAATACACACTTATAAATAGAAACGCAGGGTGTTGTCGCACAAGAACCGTGGGCCGGTAATATCTAAGTAGGGGATCGTTGACTCAGCCACGTTTGCGTAGGCGTTCATGTTATGCGCACCGTTCTATAAATGCAGTAACGTAAAGAAATACTGCAGAAAACGTTCTTATACGGTATGGTAATGAAATGAATCCAATGTTTAACCGCTAAGCGAACTACAGGGAAAGCAAACAGCAATTTAAACGCAATGAACGACTATTCGTTTGAAACACTGACTACAAATAAGGATTTAAACCAAGAGATAAAAACGTTATAAATGTCAGGAAAACATGTGTTTTCTCTCGAGCAAACTTGTTGAAGAAAGAGCAGTATTCTGTTGAACTTTAAATCATCAAATATCATATATCTTTAAATCTCCGTTGGCATTTCATCGAGAGCTAAATTGGACACGAGCATGTGTCACGACATTGCAGCGTTTATGGTCACATTTAATGTGAACTTGAACTCTATTCTTCACACGTGCCGTCGTGCATAAATGGAATTAGCGCCCGTGCTCGGTCAACATCGTTAACTTGTCAACTATGATATGGACCAAGAGTTGCGGAGGCGAATTCAGGTATATCGTTCGTGTATTATCTATGTGTGGGCGAAGTGAGAACGAAGCAAATCGACTTACAAGTAAAGCTGCTGGGATTGGCGCGTCGAATCTTGGTTTGTACCGATGTCACCTCTTTTAAGTTGCATTATGTAGTAGTTTACTTTGCTTGTACTGCGATCACAGCTTATCTGGCGAAAATACTCTCGCTATTCCAGAGAGATCAGCAAATTGAGGAAAGCGTTTATTCCGTAATACTTTAGAAACTTTCAAGTTCAATGTCCCAGTCATCGTTTGGTTTTACAACATCCTATTTAAAAACATTTCTAGTCCTGACAGGCGCAGACGGTAGGTAAGTCACGTGTTGGAGGCAGTTTCGCCATTGTGGCTGGTGTACACTTGCGCAAGTATCACGAGGCCTCCCACGTGGCAGGAGACAAGCTGGCTGTGATTCGTGAATCACGAGTTACACCCGCTTTTATTTTTAACACGAGTTAGGTTTGCATTCACACTCGGTTTAGCATGAGCACAATTACGGAGGACCTTGTATACGTGCATATGAACGGTTTTCCTACAACCTAGGTTTGTTTGTATAATACATATTTTTAGAACGTTACAAAAACGTACGTACATATTAAATTTTGAAGGACTCTTGATATTCAAGTCTCTATTATATCCCTTATTTACAATTCTCTTAGTTATACTAAATTCTAACCACAACGAATGTTTCTCTTTGGAATTCCGTCTGGCAGAGAAACCTTACACAAAGCTACTAAATAATACTGCCCTGGGATTCATGACCGCAAACAGTGCAGTCTCAAATCACGGAGTGGAAAGCAAAACCAACTTACTTAATTATGATTTTAGTTTCAAAATGGAAAAGTTTAAAACAAATATTAGTGGGAGTGGAGAAAGCGAAACGAAAACAAGAGTTAATCCTTTAGTTGTAGAATTAACCACGTACTGAACACAAGGATCGTAGTGCAAAAAACAAGGTTGGGTTGGAGCAAACTGGGAGTTCACGAGGATCGTCCTCATCCAACCAGATTCAAAGGCCCACCACCGGTAAAAACACAGATTGGACATATACCTAAGTAAAAAGTCTGCAAAACTAGCGAAGTATAAAAACCTACAAAAAGTAGCTCTCATTGAAGACACAAAGTATGCAGCTGTGTGCACAGTAAAATGGGTGTTAAATATTTATTAGCCATTGATACGGCGAGCGATCCAGCGTGACGGCACCTGATGATTGGACGCGGCAGCTTTGACATAATCGACGTCACTGTTGTCAGCATGTTGGATTCGTCTGACAAGTTATGAATAACTTTTGCAAGAAAACGTCTGATGGGAGCAAGGAATTTTATATGACCAAAAGTGGTTGTTCGTCTTTAGTTCTTTTTATTGCGGTCAGAAATCTCTGACAAAAAAAAGTTATAATGAGATTTATTTTAAAAGTCAGAATGAATGACATCACCTACCTATAAAATCTTAATCTAAACCGCTTAAATACATTTCTATAATGAATGCAAAATACGAATAGGTTCCTAAATTGATCACCACTATCAAACTTGATTCAAATGCAGAAGTGTGACATCAGCGCATCCGTTATTTCGTTGGTTAGCTTAAGGTCTTAACGGAACGGTAAACTTCAGTAGTTTATGCTTGTTTTATTAGTTCACTAATCGCAGTTAAAACGCTGTTAAGTATGTAACAACATCTGTTAACAATTCGGCCATGTAGTTTTAGGCTATGACATTCGAATTGGACTGCTCTATCAATTCTAAAATTATTTTTATAATTGAAATATCTTAACGCAATTTCACATTGAATACAGTCAACATTTGTAAAGTAAAAGATGAACATACGAACACCTTAATATAGAAGATATACGCGTACAATTTAACCCGGGCTTAATAACACGGAAACGGAAAAGAAAGTGGAGCAAACCTTTACAAAACTCCAAGCTTTACACAAAAGAAGTAAAAAATCTTTTCTGATACACACGCGGGCATTTTGATGTCAGGGATCAAGTGCCAGGGACGAAATGAAAATCCACGGAACAGTATTGAAAATGCCAATCACAACTGTCTACGGCCGCGCTCGGATTGTATGGGGACTCGATGTTCATATTCTTTACTGTGTCATTCACTGCGATATTGCGTAGTGAAAATTCGTATGTCGCAAAGCGTTTGACTTTTATCTGGTTGCAATGAAAATTGCTGTTTGAATGGAACATAGTCTTCCGGAAATATTGTTCATCTGATATCCCGGAACTAATACGATATTGTATGCTACTGTTCAGTAAAGCGTTTGTTCAAAAACTAGAAACGAGCAAGATCACGGCAGATTTTGTGTTGTGGTGGAAATCTATTGAATTATTAATCCAGTTTGGATTCAGGAAACTTTTGTATATCTAGTATCTAAGCTTTTACTGATAGAGTTGTGTAGGTAGCGAATTATTTCAACATCAAACTACCTCTCGGCTCTTGCAGACATTTCGAGTGCTTTCCAATTTTATTCTTTGTTTCATCGGTTTTTTAAGGTGAAAATCTGTTTTACAGTTAACATTCAGTATTGATTAAACCCTTGATTTCACCTTACTAAAAGTTAGCCTTCGTTGCCTGATCATTTATCAGCTACCTCCCGAAAACGTCTTATCTTCGTCTTTGCCTAAGGTAAGGTAAGTAGCATACGTCATATACTAATTCAAATGCCAGGCGTTTTGAAAGAATTTCCACCACTGTTTTTTTATTTTCTAAGTAATATACAATTGTGTAATATAGAAAAGGAGTTCGGGGCCCCTGCTAATTAACAGTAAGTAACAAATACTGACCCCTCCCCACCAGTAATATAATTAGCATAACATGTCTACCCTAAAGTTGTCTGGTAGAATATACCAACCCATAGATTTAAGTTCGTTCAACTTTTTTTGATAAACAATAACGATTTATTCTATTGTATTGCTGTAGGATTTCCAGATGTGAACATATCTCTGTGTAAACCCAGAGTTTGATGGAATAATACAGTAATACCTTAACCATCAAGTTCGTATATTTACACAGTGAATCAGCCGTCGTCGACGCGGTGTGTAAACAAATGTTTAATACCTACTCTTGAGGTCGCATAGAACAAGTCTGTTTGTGACGTTTCGAGATTACATTTAGACGCTTACAGACCATGTCGGCATTTATGATAATGTTTACATTTATCTCGGTGACATTTATTTGTACATTAAATCTTTTGCCGTTGGCGTCTTTACTTAGAATGAGAGATATTTGTAGACCCTAACAGGAAAGTCACGTAAGAATAATCAAAATAAGCCGTCATTAAATTGTCCTAATGACATTACAACGTGTACGTTAATATGGAACAGAAAAATATACATAAAATGATAAATTTATTGTTGCAAAGTTATGTTAAGGAAATGATAATGCTCACCGCATTATCATTCTATGTGCTAATAGGCGTTTCCTTTATCGTGTATAGGTTTTCATACATTTGCACATTATTTATTTAAAGTGATTGTGAGTATATTTTTGTTTAATATTTTACTAACGACCTGCGTTCAACTTCACATGAATGTTACAAATCTTAGAAATTTTCGGCTTTTCTCTACTTTGATTTTATGATGTCTTAATACATGCATCTGTCTAATGATGAAAGCCGCATGCAAATCCATTCAGTACTTTTGGAGTCTATCGCGAACATAGACATAGACAGACGCAGTGTGTGACTTCGTTTTATAATATGTAAGGATCATACAATTTGATTAAAAGTAAAACCTAGTTAAGACCAAGATAAAAGCCTGCGAGATAGGTAACTAGGGAAAAGCATGGCACAATTGGGCCTCAAATCCCGACAAAGCCAGGATCAACAGTAAGACCGGACAATGGCTGTGAACAATGAAACGTTCCCGGAGAACGATAATTCTGTATTGTTCAAACACGAGTTGCTTAGTTCGTCCTTACTTCCTGCTGTTACACAAAGAACAATTTTCGAAGGACGCCCCTAAACAGCTAGGAGGTCCGCTGTCTGTAAGGTCGGGTACAGACTGCTGTAACGTAACATGCAATGTAACACGCAATTAAAGAATTTGCCGTCCACATTGTCGCATTGTAACAGAATCAGCACGCGCGAACCGTCCACGCTAGGTGTGGAAACACAGCATTTCACCTAGTGTTGCAACAGAACTCTGTTTCCACATCCTTATTACAGAAGTTCCGCAAGCTTTTTCACTTCCGTTTCCGGTTCCGCACACTTTGTAATAGAACTCTTGACAGAAGTGAGAACGAGGAGCGCGGGGGGGAAGATTGAAGAACACCGAAACAGACTCGAAAGGTGAAAACGGCTAAATTACTTTTTATTAATTATAATTTACTTACCTCTGTTTAAGTTTGAGCACTTGTAGTAAGTACACAATACAAATTTAATAAAATTTTCTTCATAATATTAACACTTCCGCTAAGATTTACTTTTGAAGTCTGTTTCCGTTTTCGCTCCCGTTAAGACATTACCGTTTCACCTTTATTCTTTTATTCGTTTCTTTATTATTCTGCATCACTCATTTCAACTAGGCGTGAGTAAATGTGCTCGGTTTGTGCTCGCGTTGCGTTCACACTTATGAAATGCTTCTTTCATGTTACGTTGCATGTTAAGTTACAGCAGTCTGTACCCTGCTTAATAAGGAAACTGGTTTGCGGAATAATAAGTAGCCAAACAACCCAAATTGGAGGAACGGGCAGCTCTTAGGGATACCAGTTCTGATAATTTTGTTTCACACCTTATGCTCGTTGCCTCGTGCGTAGAATTGAAACGAAAATATTTATCATCTGGGCCTCGGGTGTTATCAGAGCGGAACCTACCGCAGCCTTGGTTGATGCAAATGGCATGTTTACTTTACTGCGCCAGATCTCTCTTCACACGTAAACCTATGTTATGATGAGGGTAGTGTACATTATAAAAGCATTAAATAAGCGACACCAAAACTATTTTTATTTGTTTATTGAACTTCATGTACAGTAAGTAGTGGTATATAGGCGGACTTAATGCAACAAGACATTCACTAACAGTCAACCTTTGGGTTAAAAGAGACAACTGTTGTAGGTTTGCACAATAAACAAATAACAGATACTTCAAATGGAAAAAGTATAAAATAAGTTAATTATAATAATAAACTACATGTAGCTATATGCTACAATAATAAACTAATAAATACTATGAAAAATATCAAATCATTAAGAGAACTTAATAACAATTTTGACGAAGACCGAACTTAATCAATTTATTTCTTCGATTTCCAACGTACTTTTTTTATGATATAAACTAGGTAGTGCTTAACTGCGCTCCCACCTGGTCGTAAGCATATTAGATCTTTTTTTAGGGTTCCGTACCCAAAGGGTAAAAACGGGACCCTATTACTAAAACTGCACCGTCACCAGACTCTCTCTCTCTGTCACCAGACTGTACCTCATATAGCTAGACAGTTGAAATTTTCCCGACTCACACTGGGCCGGTTTTTTTTAAAGTGAGATATCATGAAATAACTCTTCTAGTTCTGGGTGGTCCCAGAACGCGAGGACGAGTGAGCGAGACGTGTCAGACTTTTTCTGACTAAAACTTACTTGCGTTTTAGGGCCGTGGCTGCGGTAACTCTTTGAAACAACCTAGCAGCCTTGGCCGGCCTGTTAGGTTTGAGCGAATAATAGGTAGAGATGTCAAACAAAATACAATGTCACATTACCTACAAACATGTTAATGGATGACTCATGCTTTCCAGGCTGTTGTAAAACATTGTTAATTTTTACCTCGACATTGGTGGTGTGCGCAAATTGCTTCTCGTTTTATACGCTTTTTGTGTGCGCATGTGTTTCCTATATGCAATGACCTTTTGTTAAGCCACTTTTATTTTCATTTCCATAAATGTGTTCTGCAGTTGTATTTAGGTATGGACTCGTAATCATTGTGGCTGACGGGTGAGCATGTTTGCGATTATGTGTTAAAATGATAATAATTATGGCTTTGGCACGAGTGATGTCCGTGGATACAGCCAATATATATATTTTTTAATTCTGATTAGGCCCGCTCTTGACCACTATTTCATGTGATGGTAAACGATGATGTGGCTGACGATGGAGTATGCTTGCTTAGAAGTAACCTATTCATTCTTGACTTAAATATCCCTAGGTTGTAGTTATCAGGAAACTCAAGACTACGGTAGGGAATAAAAGTATTCTACATCTACACTAATATTATAAAGGGGTAAAGTTTGGATTTTAATTTTTTGTTTGTAGGAGGTAATCTCTTGGAAGTACTGGTCCGATTGCAAAAAAAAATTCACCTATAGAATGCTGCTTTATTCCTGAGGATATATTTTATGTATGCGGGCGAAGCCGCGAGCAAAAGCTAGTTTATTATAACGACAAAACTGAAATAAACATTACATTTGACCTTCACCTTCAGGTAAGCCGCCACAGGTAACGAACCTCTGAGGCGTCTGTTCCTGATCATCTGGATCATAATCTACGTTCTTCGATCTAATTGTTCGAGTGCCAGGCATAAGAGCAAAGGTCGTGGATTCAATTAAGGACCGAGTAATGATGTCTCGTTTGAATACTTTGCTGGTTTGAAAAGTAAATTTCTTTAAAGAATCATGAAGTGGTATTATTGTAAAATACTTTAGATTGTAAGGGTGTTTTTAATATCGTGCGGATTTCATTACGCATGCGGATTAGCTCCGCATGCAAAAAAAAATCAAAATACAATAAGTACGTGCGCGTGCGGAGCAATCCCGCACGCGTGATCAAAACCGCACGATATTTATTTATTTATTCTTAGGAGAATCAACAGCTATAACTAATGAATAACGACAGTATAAGAAACATTGAGCCAATTACAATTATTTATATTGAAAACACCCTAAGTTACCGTCACTTAGCATAAATAAAAAGGCAATACTTGTTTCTTTTTAAAGTAGAAGGAACTGTGGTTGTCTGAAACAAGGGAAGAACTGAGTTTTTAATACAACTTTTATAAGACTTTGTCATGCAGTCGACTGCGATAGATTGAGCTGAAAACTTAAGTCCCCAAGTGACTATAATCCTAAGCTCTTCTTAAACGAACGCCTTTACTTGGCAAGCAGCCAAAGCCGGCTCGACTTAAAAATTCTAATCGTATACTAGATAAAACCCTCCTACTAACATTTCGAACGACCCTTGCTTCAAATTCCATCGCCGATCCCTCATCTGATGAATAAGTAAGCACTACGTTTACTCACATGATAACGTATCATCAGTCAAGCTTCCATGTACTGCCACTTTCATTCCGCGACACATTAATCACCAGCACATCTCTACTAAATCAAGGGAGATGCAGTTCAATCCTATGGGGACGGCAGGAGACCATGGTAATTTATTCACTTGCTCCTGAATTATTGATACTGGTAGTCTCAATGGATAATTGTATGCGTCAGGGACAGATTGTGATACCGCATTTACACCTTCGTGCTCACCATTCGCCTTGGCACTCGTTCGACGAAGCATCCTCATACAATGTGCGCGAAGCCAGTGGAGTAGCAACGCAACCAACGGGTTTGGGGCAAAAAAAAAAAAAAACTAGAGCCGTTTTTTACATAGGCACATACACAAATCATCAAATAACCTCATCTGCTCTTAGTGTCAGACTTTTACTGACTAAAATGAGTTACCATAATTATAAGTGTTGTAACCCATTTTATTTAGAATTCAATGGTAGGAGATTTTTTCAGTTTTAGGGCCTCCCGAGCTTGGGGGCCCCGGAGCACTGCCACGCCTAGTCGATTGGTAGCCGGTTCGCAAAGCATGGCGCTATTTATACATGCGTGTTGGTAGTCCGCCACGCCATTCGCGCGAATGTGTAAATGCGGCCTGAGGCCTGTGACTGAGCGTAATTTGATTGATATTACAATAACAAAGGGACGGCTTCTCTAATTAGATCAAAGAGTTTTGTACGGAGATAATAACGATAAGAGGAAAAGGGATATTTCCTACAGGCTCATGTACTGTTTTAGTTACTTGGTATTATAATATTCTTTTGAGAGAAGCTAATCAGGAAAACTGTTGCAGAATCATTGTTCAAATCAAATCTTTACAGTTTCTCATAATAGAGACCCTATCACATTGATCTGTGATAACACCGCCTTTGTACCCCATAGATTCAAGTTTGTGTAAAATTTATGTTACTATCTATACATATAAATAAAATCGGAGTGTCTGTCTGTAATATTGAAATAACTGCTTTTTACTACATGCATATGAATAGATATACGGTACATACACCAAAATAACATATTTTTTAATTTTTGTCTGTCTGTTTGTCCGGGCTAATCTCTGAAATGGCTGGACCGATTTTGACGGGACTTTTTTTGGCAGGTAGCTGATGTAATAAGGAGTAACATAGGCTACTTTTATTTTAGAAAAAATAAATTCAAAATTCTGTAGTCCACGCGAACGAAGTCGCGGGCACAGCTAGTTTGAAAATAAATTAAAGTATTCGAAAGGTAGGTTAGGTAGGTAGGTGGTATTGATCCGAACATAGCCGCATTCGCAAAAAAAAGTAGAAGAAGACTTGGTCCTAAATAAATTGGGATACGAGGTTACAAAAACACCGACACAGACTCCAACTAGAACAAATGAATTCGTCAAGTTCAGCTCCTTTTTAACCTTTGCTATACTGACAAATGATTGTCAATATAGAGTACTGGCGGTTATAAATAAAACTGTCCGTGCCAAGTGCCAACTGTGTTTATGGAAATTTTATTATTCATGATTACTAAGTATATCGTAACATTGTGTCCTAGAACCTGACCACAACTAGGAATTACGTTATTGAGTTACATCACAAGTTTAACCTAACCTATATTTTGTTTCAAACGTAGAAAAAGTCAGAATAAAAAATTGTGTAAACCTTTAGACCCTCTTAGTTGAAGCTTTAGACCCTGAAGTAATCAAATCCGTATACAATAATACTCACATAATTGCGGATTTCAACAGTTTCATGTAACATCATTTAAAACGAACGAAAAAGTCAAATTCGGAAAATAAACCCTCGTGAATTCTGATGAATCGTTAGGCAAGTAATAAAGAATGTACGAGAGCTTCTGAATTTACATTGAAACCAGCGACCCGTGCATTAATTGCAATGATCAATTAAAACTACAAAAGTTAATTGAAGGAAAAGCAAAATATTTGCACTTGCAACGAGTTCTACGTAAACGATGGCCAGTTGCTTTGTTTAGTCAAGCGAGAAACAAATCTTCAAAAGGAAAATAAGAATAAACAATATAAAAGTTTACTTCGTAACACACAGGCCATCCTAGACTCACCACCTGAAGCAAAAATAAAGCTTTGGGAAGAACATCGTCTACCACCAAAGACTTCTTGAAACCTCAGGAGCATCTGCCATCTGGACGTTATTGCAATATGGAAAGTACTAAATCAGTAGCGCTCTCAGGTAAGCCGCTGCAAAAAAAAACTTAGTGAAACGCTGTGCCCCTGTCCAGAACATGAGGCACACGTTGCAGTGCCACAAGGGCCCATACACCAGCACTTTGGGAGGACTTAATGAGTGCTACCGATGCTGCAGTTAATGTAGCCACCTACTGGGCTCAAACAGTTTAAAGAGTTACCATCGATGCGAAAAGAAGAAGGAGAAAATGACAAGTTTTAATTAGTCTTGTTTGGCAAAGTTGTAATTGTAGCCTTTAAGAAAATGTAGTTATATTCGCTCGAGATCTTTGCTTGTTTTCTGTTTGCCATCTACTGGGAATTCAAGGTTGAAGGAGAATCTTGTTAGGGGTAACGAAACTTTTTGACGCCGTCCCAAAGGCAAATAAATAAACCAAATTGATAAATCGGATCACTGGCGCGTCCAATTGGTCTCGCAGTGTACGAGAATAGAGATTTTATTCCGAAACAAATTTTAATTATTCAGTTTTATCACACTAATATTATAAATTCGAAAGTTTGTTTGTATATGAATGTTCTCTGTGTATATTTGTTGCTACTTCGTGCCCAAACGACTGAACTTTGGTTCACGGATAAACCATGTCTTGGAATAGCAAATAATGATTATATCCCTTGGGAAAATTTTCTACTTACTATGAAACTTGAATTGAGAGAATTGTTACAATAAATGTAGAAGTGTCTACACTAACCTTACTATGTTTGATTACTCTTAAATAAATTTCTACGTAGAACTGAACAATACTATAAGATAATTAAAACTTTCTTTGTAGCCCTCAAGCAGAACATCGTCCCACATTTATATCTTGTGAATTTAGCAAATCTTTTATTATAGCAAATCTTTAATAAAGTTATCGAGAAGCGTTAAGTGTATTAAAGATTTGCTTAATACGTAATTTGTCCCAAAATCTTATAAGCCAATAAAGTCCAATTCAGTTAATTCACCAGCTAAGTAAGCAGCATTCAAAGCTGCATCTGCATCAAAGGGCCTCTGTCTCACTGAAACATCTCGGCTTAACGATCGTCAGACTGACTGAGCAAACGTCGATACGTAGTGCACCGTTGTGTAAACAACACCGGGTATTTGTAGTGCGTCTATCAACTATATGGCACTCACATCTATCTGGTATACTGTTATCTTTAATTTAGGGTTGACTCTAAAGCTCAAAATACGATTTATTTACAATGAGAGACTTGATGGTTGAAAGAAAGAAAGAAATAATGATGTCTCTCGTGTCTCTCTGAATTGATAACACCAGTTGTAGAGTTCAATGCAAACTGTACTTACAGGTGCGCCTCACAATTCCAATCAAATAGAAGATAGCCACGTAATTTTATCTATGATTAATGTTATCAGACTCAGACATTACTACACAGTACACATATTTATCAATAGTACTACAACTCGCTTACCTACTCACAAGGCATTTGTGTCATTCGATTCATCATTCTAAATATTCGACAACGATACGTTTGTCGAGCTTATTATCATCAAACTAGATAAAAGCTTTCCCAAAATATTCCAGTCTAGTCTCCGCAACTCTAGCTGCAGCTTCTTCATCTTTAGGCTAAATTGAAAAACCGTCAGCCCTAACAAGTGACATAGATGTTTGTTTACACACTACAATCCGAGTATAGTTTAATACTCCTTCAGTATCTACAATACTTTGCTTTAATCTCAACAATGAAACGTAATGATTGGAAACATTACTCATAGACCTTTTTGCTTCTACACTTTAGTATTTTTGTTTCGGACTGCCTTGTTTGCTTATTTGTTTGTTTTCCTAACTTGGAAGATGGTGGTGTGTCCTGCGTCCCTTGCATCTGATCTCCCCGGTCTTGTAGGATTGCCTTCCCATCAGACTATTGAGAGAAAGATACAGAGAGTGCATTTGTAGTTGCGCACACGCTTACACACTTTAATATACTCATTGGCCACCGTGAGCAAAATTCGGTCTAGAGGATTAATAACTTTGTGAAAGTGCTTGATATTCCCAACAACACAAATGCTAATAGTTTTTGCGAAACTATCTCTGCAGTCTATCAACTCATTTTCTTATAACTGAAGATCTGGACTTTCCTTCAACTAATTTCTCAGTGTTTTAAAGTGTATCTACGATATTATATTTCCGTTCACTCTTTCCATCGTTTAAACTAAACTGCAATTATCTGTAGCTTCATTGACTGCTTGTCTATTAATAGAGTGCAATCGAAACCGGTCTCACGGCAGAATCCACTTGAATGAACAGCCATTGTATGAATGCACTGCAGTTAACCGTACGGCACTAACTTGTCATCCTTGGATAAGTTTCTAACTCACAACGTTTAAGAAGCAAGGTAATTTAAGATCCAGATCAAGGATAAGAAGGGTTGGCTTCTAGCGGGAGCGATAAGTTGCAACTCTGAGCAATTGCTCAAAGCCTCGCGTTTAATACGAAGTGCCTTCTGACAGAAAACAAAACTCATAAGCGGATATAACAAATCTGTTTTACAATAAGAACATACATTTCAAAATAAACTTCACTATTTTACAATTTTACCCTCAAAATGTCGAACTCATTATTGATTAAGTCCTGGAATACACAACGAATATTTCAAAAATGCAAGCCCAGTAACATTCCACTGCATCGTTTCAGTAAATCAAACGTCAAAATATCAGAATGTCGCGTATCAACCGCTCATTAATCAGGGATTCAACGTAAATGGGTCACCCTGTTGAACATGTAACAGTGTGCCAATCTGTCACTGTTCGAATGTACAATGTACCTAGTGCGTAATAAGGTCTTGCACCAATTGACCTCGTGGCGGATCAGCACATCTTTATGTCACTTAAATATTACGTATAAGGAAAAAACGTGACTGGTCTTGCTGATGTTAGTAGAAAACACGAACAAAACATGTGCAGCTTTTCAAATATGTGCAGATATTTTAAACAATACTCTGATTATATAATGGAACTGGTTTGATAGATTTCACAGTCAGAATTCATCACCGCCTCAGATGGAACAATGTCCATCTCGCTTCTAACAAACACATCAAACACTGTTCAAGTTTTACGTTTATTGTCTTCAGTATAACACTAAAGCGGCAGTAAGCTACCTAGACGCTACCGTCTGCTATTAACAGCCAGTAGTGTGTAATCATGACATCGTTAAGTCTTCGCTTCGTCTGGGTGCAACTAACGGGCAGTCACGCAAGAAACGCGCTGATACCCTGCCATTGTTTCAGGTAGGCCTAGCTGTTTTTGTGTGAAACCTACATGTTGGGATCCTTTGTGTGATGGATGAGACTCATAAAGTAGACGTAGTTATGTCTATATTACATTCTGTCAGACGTAGCCAATTAGGTGTTTCTTTGTGAATACGTTGTCCCGAGGCAAGGTCGCCACAACAAAGTCGAACCTATAAATCAAACAAAAATTAGTTTTGAATGAAAAACACTATTTGGCAACAAACTTTTATCGCTCCTGAATGTTCTCATCAAGGTCGGCAACAAACTTTTATCGCTCCTGAATGTTCTCATCAAGGTCAAACACGATGTTGCGCTCAGCTGTTCCTATGGCCACTATTTGACTCCATCATTAGAACAGTTCCATCGTCATCTTTTTGCCCTTGTTTCGCGTTATTTGATTTCGGCATACTTAACTTTTTTTTTCTTCCATTCTGTCCTGTAACCCGTCACGCTTTCTTTCATATCCATCCGTCATCAGGACGTCATATTAATGCATTGTTATCCAAAATACATAAGTACACCAAATTTCAGCTGAATCGGTTGGAGGTGACTCTCAAACCCTATTTGCAAAACTTGCCCTAAACAAACAATAAAATTCTTTACTGTGAAGGTCTTGACGATACTATGTCCCTTAGCCATCCAATATCCATGACGACGAAAAATGAACTGAGAAATAGACTTAATGACAAAGATAGGCAACGACCTATCTGTAGAGAACGCTCTGCAGGACGCCAACGATCAGCAGTACCTACTCAATTCCAGATATATAGATCTGGAACTACTGGACAAACGTAGTAAGAAGACATACCAGTGCTGTTTATAATTCTAAACAGGAATAGTAAATTGCCGTGTCGAGACGAGACCAGCATAACAGGTTCGAAGGCACGCGCCCTGTCTGTCTGGACGGCTGCTTTGCGCAGCTAATGACATGAATTATGTAGGCGTATACAAGTAATTCAGAACTTTTCATAAAGCATCATTACATTTCCTTAAAGACAAAAAAAGTCTCCCTAGTCAAATCATAAACTTCCCTTTCAGTTTTTGTCAAACCAAAAGCCTTTTCCTCAACACATTTCCCAAACATTAAGCTCTCAAATCCGGCGCCCAAAAATACAACCTCATAAAAATTACGCGAAATCTGTTGGTCGCAATGATTTTGTGGGTAGTCGATATAAAAAGACATTAGGATGTTTGACTTGGTCGGATAGGCGTAAATTTTCAGAGATGTCATAAAGAGTAATGGCGGAGTCACATAACCGCGCATTGGGTCGGGCCTAAAGCTCAGCACTCACGTTGATGAGGAGAAATAACCCGCAACTAGGGTAACCAGAATTGTAAATCGCCACGGGATTTATTCGTTTTAATGTTTAGTGTTAGAGTTTAATCGACCCGCGTTACCAGAAATGCTTTTCAACTATACATGAGTCGTATCTCCCATGCGTGAAGAGTTAGACGACGATGTTTTGTATCTACTCAAGATATGCCTCAAGTTAAAGTACCTTCATGTAGATCAATGGAGGTTTTCATTGTAAATAGAGACACAAAAAGGTCGTGCAAAAAATGAGTGAGCTACATTACCAAATCGTTATGTCATGTTAGAACCGGTTCGAGCATGTAATTTAGGATCCCATAAATAGACAAAGGTGATTAATTTTGATTTATGCTCAGAAATGCTATTTGTATCGTATAGAACCAAAGTACGCAGCTCCCTTCTGATCTATATTCACTTAGTTAAATGAAATTTGCGTTGTATCGGAAGAGAATAATGGGCACCCTATCCGGTTTCCTTATAAATAATTCTGCAGGACCGCGAGCTTGGGCAGAGGCGACCAAATGAATAGTTTAAGCTCAGCTTTATCTGAATTACTTACATTTACCTATAAATGACCCATCTTCCGTTTTGAGTATAATTTATTTGTTTAGAGTGATAATGCGGCAGAGAAACCGAAGCTGAAAATATTTCCAATAAACTGCCCAAATCTTTTAAACGAGACAACGAACCTACTCACGGAGAAGTTAGTGTGTGTGTAGTTGAAATTATGTAACTTCGAAAAGTAAACAACAAATGGCGATCCAATCGATATCGATACAAAGAGCTACTCGATACAAAAATAACTGATAAGGTTAGACGTTTACAATGTGCATAAATAATGTCAGGTTGGCTGACCACCTACGAACACCTCAAAGTAACCCGGTTCCCTCGTTAAATATTGTAACAAGCGTGGGTTGGTACGGCTGATACCACAACATAAATCAAAGTAACCAACGTATGTCCTATACTCGAATGGAGCTTGAAAAGAACTGGGATTTTTATACGTTAGTGCTCGGATTCAGAATCACGTAGAATTTGGCCCGAAAAGAATTTTGTTGGTTGTTTTTTTTTTTATGTTCGTTCAGAAAAGCGTTAAATAAACGGAAGGCCGCAATTTATGGCACTGTAGTTCAATAAGGAACGAAATTAGGGCAGATAATCAGAGCAGACCTCGCCAAAGCTTTCAAATAATTCGCCTCGGATTTACGACAGCTGTAATATCGGTTGCTATACTGCTCACGTCTTATATATAAAATCGCAAGTCACTCACACACGAAGCCTACGTAGATCACTCCGCCAATCCATCAAGAGTTACCACCGATATATTTTATTTCCCTTTGCGAATACTTCCAACACGACATCACTACAGTTCGGCATATCCCTAAATCCTCGACACGACCCACTCAGCCCGCAGGCTCAAGTAATGCAATTAGGTCTATTTTCCGACAGAAAGGGACTCGGAATACAAAGCTAACGGCAATTTTAACAATAATGGCCTGTACCAGCCTTGTTGCGAAATACACTGAACGACGTATTAAGCGAAAACGATATTGGATTTTGTAATCCCAAGAAAAAATCTAAAAAGAATAGAGCTGGAGCCAATATTTTTAAGCACGTCTCGACGATTGGGTTTGATACTTTTATCTGGCTAAAATGACATTTTCAAAAAGGTCAAGTTTGCTAAGATCTACGCACAATACTTTACACCCAATAGAGCGCTTAACAAACCCAGATTTTTTTTAGGCGAAATAACTTAATTCCGTTACTTGGACTAAAACGATTCATCAAAGAAACTCCAAAGGATGCCAATGAAATGACTCAAGCGAATGACAGCCAGAACTTTAAAATTACAAATCTACTCTGCGAATGTAAATGGAAGACATTAACGACCCAACATGTAGACCTCTAATGACATCATAGGAAATCAAGTGCTATTTGTTTCAACGCGACGCTGCAGGATTATCGCCCTAACTCCGGAATCTACGAGAGAGATCTAACGCGTTACCACGGAAATGAACAAGGGTCTAGTATTAATGAGATTACATAGTCGATTTATTGTTCGGTAATCGAGATTTGCAGCCTAAGTATCCGCTGAAACCATTTCGGCATTTCGCAAGTCTCTAATCGTTTGAAATGGGTTTCCCTATTTAATGGGCTTGGTGTATAAGGCGATTTATTGCCAGGTATCGAAGCAAAACTGCGCAGTTAAGCTATTGATCGAATAATTTATAATTTACAGCCTAAAGCAAGAACAACTAATCCGTGTTCATATTTCACGCGGCATTATTTTAAGGTGCATGTCATAAATATTAATGTAACTCAACTTAGCCTTCTAGCAAAGGGCCTTACCCACAAAGACCGTTATTTCAACGGTTTACAGAAAAGTGCACATTATTTTATCAAGCTAGGTGAAGAAAAAAATCGTCGAAACCGACGTGACCGTTAACCAAAAATTCGAAGGCAATGACATTCACCAAGCAAAATTGAGCCCGCGTGCATGCTGGATTTCGACCCATTTGAGTGAGACAGTGGGCACAATCTAAGCCTGAATATTCTATGCTATTTATTACCCCAGTGGAGTAATGATTGATCGCAGTACTTTCAAACCCTAAAAAAACCGGCCAAGAGCGTGTCGGATCACGCTCAGTGTAGGGTTCCGTAGTTTCCCGTCCGTCAAAATAAGTGTTCCCTCAAGAGTTTAAAAAAAGGTTATTTGTTACGTTGACATACTGTATTTCCTGATAGCTATAACTTAGGGGTCTTTAAGTCAAGAGTGAATAGATTGCTTTTAGGATTGTTATCAGGTGAGATTGTGGTCAAACGCGAGCCTATCCATAATAAAAAAAAAGTACGGAACTCTAATAAATACGAAACCCTAAAAACGGGCCCACAATGGACGGTAATAACTAAAACAGTATGCAAGTAGTAGAAATTTCAGCGATTGTGCACTCGTAAAATTACGAATTTATTTAAGAAGCAACGAATTTTTACCACGGTAGGTCATGAAAGCACGGAAAATCTTAACATCGACTTTTAAAAAGATGACGTCATTACGCAACGCCATCTATCGAACCATTTATGAACTGGTTTTTACCTTAACATTTTTATAGATGGCGTTAAAAAAATGAATTTTAGTTTTTTTCTAAATTGCCTTAGCATGTTCCTGATAGAATTTTTATGTAGTTATAAGATAATACCGCTAATGCCAAGGAGAGACCAACCGAACAATTCGATAATACCCGACCCCATCAACTCAGGAAAAATCCTAACAGCGCGAACAACGTACAGCGCCATCTCTCGGGGAATTGGGTTACTAATTAATACATAGGTACCAGAAGAAGTTTTCGGTGGTAATTTTGGATTGCTAGAACCGATTTTAATAATTCTTTTTTTGTTTGAAAGAAGATACGTTCAGGATAATAAAATATGTAAACGAAGTTAAAAAAAATGCTTGCATATACGATTATACTATAAACTTAGTCCAGAAATTATTTTGTACAACCTTTTTGTCTTTTTTGTACAAAAACTGTTCTTTCCATCAAGTTCAAAATGATTTTCCTAGAAAGTCCTTATAAAGTTCTACTTTTCAGATTTTTTTCATATTTTCTAAACTTATGGTTCAACAGTTAGAGGGGGGACACACATTGTTTTTTACTTTTAGAGCGATTATTTCCGAAATTATTGACATTATCAAAAAATTATTTTAGTAAACCCCTATTCATTTTTAAATACCTATCCAACAATATATCACACGTTAGGGTTGAAATTAAAAAAAAAATCACTTCCCACTTTACATACAAGGTGCAGTTTTAAAGGTGCAAAAAAATTCAGGAGGTAATTATGTTAGTGATTCTCGACCCGAATCAATAATAAAATGAGTAGGTATTTTTTTTCTTATATATGGAAATCGGTATGTGTGAACTACCTTTTTTATAAACTCTGCTAGTCTGATACCTCCCTTATAACCGCGCTTTCACACACACAAACGCACCATTATTTAAACCGCGCTTTCACACACATACACGCAACGTAAAGCACCAATAATCTCCCGCACGACACACCCTAGCCACGCCCCCGCGCCATCGATCAATCGATCATGTTTAGTGTAACTGACGTCGCCGACGTGTGCATACACGCGCTTGCAATATTCGCCCACAGCGCCTTCGGTTAACGGTTGCGGTATCTAGTGATGAAAGATGACAGACCAATACTCCAATGTAGAGTTGGTGGAGATAGTCCGCTTGTATGCTATCAGTGGAAACATCGTAACGTCCATCTCAAAGGGTAATACTGGCTGCTACGCAAAGACTCCGCGAGTTTCGACGATTCGGCGTTCCCCGGCTTGCTGACGGTCGCGGCAACGAAGGCCTGCTTGTCGCCTTGCAGGAAAATATCCTGGAATACTTCAAGCGAGAGCCACGGGCCAGCACGCGGGATGCTGGTCTACGGTTTGGTTTCCTCACTACGGTCGGCAAGTACGTTACGTAAAAAGGTGATCACTAGTGATTAGTGCTTTCGACACTTTAAAACGAATGTGTTTGTGCTACGAAATTAAAAGAAAATCAGCAACGTCGTGCTAGACTGCTGTCTGTTTGAACAACACCTCCAGGTAACATAAGTACCTGCTTAGGTATTTATTTTATTTTATTAGTAAGTACATAAAAAGTCATTTGTAAATACGTTGTTAGCCGAATCAATTTGATTAGTGTAAATAAATTGATTTAAAAATTTTAACTACGGTAAAAATACCTACCTAACAGGCAAGATAAATCACTTAAAAACCTACCTATCTACGTAAATAGCACAAATTATCTTGAAGTGTTTTTTGTCGGTCCTCAGCCCATTAAAAAGTACGAAGGGAAATTTCACATCCACCAATTTAATCTACAAATAAAAACGAAATTATTACGGAAAACTGACCTTGAGAATGACACTGCGTCTGGTAGGTACGTTCATGTACCACTGCGTATCTAAATCTCGAGCGCGCGCGCTCTATGACACCTACGGACGGAGGCACGGACGCCTCATAAGGTTTATTGATCTCGGCCTAACATTTTATTCATCAGCTGATACGTAAGTACCTATCGACGCGACGTCAACGTGACTTTTAAAAGATTTTCACATTGTGATGATGCTTAAAAGCGAGTAATTAAATAGCGAAATTTAAGACATTAATGTACATTATGATCATCGAATTCGATCTACATCTAAGGTTAAATTATTCATTTCGTAAAATAAGTGGGCGGAGCCTCGTACAGGTTGATGCACTCACACACACAGTGACACGGCGTGCGATAAATCGCAACGGGTGATTCTGTATTTTTTTAAGAAGTTTATTTAGAGAGTTATTCTGAAAAACGGTTAAAATTAAAAAAATAAAATAACAAGTTTTACTGATTATTGACCAGGTATCGTATTTTTATATGATTATTTATGAGTTTTATTACAACCTCCTGAAATATTGTGCAGTTTTAAAACTGCACCTTGTATAGGGGGGTTACCCTAATAAAACATTTTTTCCTAATTTTTATTTTACCACTTTGTCGGCGTGATTGATATACATATTGGTACCAAATTTCGGCATTCTAGTGCTAACGGTCACAGAGATTAAGCGAGGACAGACAGACAGACGGACAGACAGACATGGCGAAACTATAAGGGTTCCTAGTTGACTACGGAACCCTAAAAAAGCTTTGGCAAAACTGTAAACAAAGATTGCATGTTCAAATGCTGGATATTATTTTAGTGAAAGCACTGACATATTTTTAGAATTCGTGCCACTGAAATTGGTTACTTTGATTTGGTGGTATATAAAACAGGCAACTTACACAATAGGGTAGCAGACTAAATTATATCGTCTTTTACCTCTAAATTGTGACGTTGCTATATCGGTTTCACCTATCAGTTCATCAAACCGTCCATCTAACGTTATCGTGACTTGTAGCTGGAGCTGAAGTCGCTGCCAAATTACGCTCACGTACTCTTTACTATCTCCAAAGTAATTAATTTGAAGAGCAGCAGTTAAGGCGCCTGTACTACTACTACGGAGCGAATTTATTTGTGTAGTTTCACGCGATTTGAATTCTATGAGAGTTGCTTACGTAAATTCAACGGGACGAAATAGTATGAAACTTGGTAAAAGCAGTATAAATCGTCTCTTAATGAAAATATATCTGACATTTTATCCTTTTAAGCGTAGTAAGGCCTGTGCAGAATTTAGCTGCGTACGTAAGATAATTCAGATTTTCCACAATTTTCGCAGGCCACAAAGAATATCAAGTGAATTACAGTGTTAGGCCATTAAAACAGGCTCGGCATTCTTAAAGCTCCAAAAATGTTGAATAGAAAATTGCGCCTAAATGGAATACTAATCTCGTTTTTTTTCTGCGAACAAGTTTAGTACATAGAGCAAAGGCAGTAAATTGTCACAGTTTGCTACTTCACGTAATGTAATTAGTCTATCTGCTCTCTGGAGGAACTTCAAATTGAAAGAATTTCTTTTGTCTTTTTTTCTAAGAATTTTGGCGACCTCGACTTAGTCTCTCTAGTTACTTGTCTTTTGAAAAGTGGACCGTGAAACTAACGAACATTTAGAATTCAATCAAGGCAAGGCACTTAGTCCTTACTGCCGCAAATAAAATTTATTCTAGAATATCTTTAAAGGAGGCTCCAATCTGCAGGTCAAATTCCTGAGGACGTACATACGGACGTACAAAGGAAAACATGAACCTTCCATTCGTTTTAGTCCTGAATAATCTCATAATGATGCCAAGTATTGCGAAGTGTAAAATTGAAACACGACTAAAAATACCCGAAGGCAACAAACATAGGCATCATCTCTACGTGTAGATGTTTATCCGACAGCGACTTGGTGGCTCTATTAAAAGCGAGCATTCAACACAAAATGAGGTCGTGCACAAAGAGATTGTTAGGGGTCCTCGGGAAATCACGAACAGCATGGCGTCTAAGCCGAGCTCTAAGATTGGAGAAAAAATGCGAGATTGCCGCGCTGCTGGAAAGGAAAGCCAAACAACTATTTGTAAAGTATGCCACTAGTTTGAAAAATTATAATGTACCTGAAAAATCTCTTTTAAATTTTCCATTGAAATATTTTGGGCTTTGCACTGAAACGAAAAGCTGGAATAAAAAATGCGTGGCCTTAATTTCACCCGCGTAAGGCGATAAGGGACGTGGAAAAAAGTGTTTCCTTTATTAATCTGGTTTATGTTTCTACATAAACCAGATAGCCTAACAAAGCACAGGTATATCTATACATAAAAATAAAATTAAAGTGTGTGTTTAGATATCAAAAATATTTTTTTTTACTCGACTGTGCCAGAAGACGGAGGGATGTTTTTTTGAGTATACACCGCTAAATTTTGATCGTTTTAATCCCGTGGAGGGTCGATCCGGTACATGAAACACTATTGATTTGTGAAGATAAAATATAATGTACGAAATTCATTCTTTAAGAAAACGTCAGCTGAGCGAGTCCAATGACCTGTAGGTAGTTTGTACGCAACGCCGCGTTGCGTACTTACTATCAAGAGGTCATTGGACTCGCTCGGCTGATGTTTTCTTAAAGAAATGAATATCGTACATGCGTAAATTAATACGAGTTTTAAAAAAAAGGTACTTTATTTTTTTCTTCACAAATCGATAGGTAGTGTTTCATGTACCGGATCGACCCTCCACGGGATAAAAACGATCAAAATTTAGCGGTGTTTACTAGAACGTAAGGAATAAAAAAGTTAAAAGTGACAAAAAACTGCAATGGTATGCAGATGCTTCAAATTTATACATTTGAACTGAAGTAAATTCTACTAACTCGCATCAGACTGCTTAAAGTGACTTGTTTCGAACTTTTCAGTCGTTATTTGCTATCGGGTTATTGGTTTTACGGTTCTGACGCGACTGAAGTCGCGAGCACCAGTTAGTTTATTATATCATTAATAAAAAAAACCTTCAAACTCCCCAAAAAAGGCCAATGTAGAAAATTGAGTCAATATCTGCCGAAATTGGTCGTCCAAAAGCTATAAAATTTTCTTTCTGCAAGACGTGAAAAAATTCTAGAACTTTCCCCGTCTTGACTTAAATTAAAAATACACTTTTATGTAAGCGGAAAACTGTTGCGTTCAAAAATAATGGATCGCGTCACGAATAGCTAATTCTGAAATGTTTCAAGCGAGCCATGTCATGCAGAAACTTCATGTTCAGGACCTTGGTAAGTTAATGGATTAGTTAAAAAGTCATTGTTTACCTTTGATTAATATCCTTTTATGTTACGTAAGGAGGGTGGAGTAGGCCTTTACTATAATATATAATAATAATAAATATAAATAATGGAGCCCTGACCGCCGGGTAGCTTGGACCCCTGTTCCCGATACCGGTGGGCTTACTATTTTTTATATTTTTAAATGTTTACTTTTTAATTTTTAATGAAATATTTTAAAATATAATTTATATATTATATTGTTATGGTATTACGAACTTCGTGAGTAGTGCCTTCTGTAGGACTGTATATTTTAGTCTGTGGCTATCACCTTGTCTTGTCGCCACGGTAACAAATAATATGATTGTCTCAATATAAAATATGTGTTGATAATTAATTCGTATGATTCCCCCATACCCTATCATATATGCATATAAATTATATTTTATATAATAATATATAATGAAATAAGTACATATGCGTGCAATTAATCTATGAATTTATCAACAATCATTTTCTTTTGAAATCCTTTGAAGGCTATTTATTATTGTAATCATCAATTCAATGTTATTTACTTAATTGGCAAGAAATAAAAGACATTTTATTTTATATGTAACGTAAGAACCAGGAAAGAGAGAGTTTCATATCCAACAATCCCTGGCTTACTTCGTAAGAGGCTTAAAGCAGATTGTTTTAAATATTTCAACCCTTGTTATAATGAGATGCGGTATTATATCTTATCTCTTTATAAATAAATACTCTGGAATGTTTTATAAGTCATGTTAAGTTTTGTAACTAAACAGGTTGATAAATACACAATTATGTAATATATATATATTCGTACGATCTTGACTTGAATAATTTTATTGGCACAAGTGTTAAGTTTTAAGGCAATGCATTTGGAATAATTATGACGCATCGACAGTTTCAATTTGATCTCAGTTTGATGAATTTTGTATTAATGTAGCACCATATCAAATCTGCTTAGCCTTTCCCCAACCATGGGTCGGCTTCCAGTCTAAACGGAATTCTGCTTAAAATCAGGTGGGATCGCAGTCAAGTGCTAGTTTATATTATTAAAAAAAAAACAGCTGAATTTTAGTATTTTACATGGAGAAACTGCCTATCTGACCTCCACAACCCAGTAATTGGGTAACACGATGCCTCTTAATAAGACTGGTGTCAGAATTCCCTGATTCTGGCTATCCGTAACGACTGTTAAAGATCATAATGTCATCTACAAATAACACCTGAGACCAACGGCTTAACGTACTTTCCAAGTACGTTAACGTATTTATTCATCGATCACAAATAAAGAACAAGGAGGAAGTTCTTTATTCACCAAAAATAAATTGTGTAACAAATGATCAGTTGATCACCCATCCAAAGACCCACCTCGGCATACTGTTGTTATTTTAACCACAAATTTCTCAATAATGCTGCAGTAAAAAAAGAAAATTCTCAATGATCATTTACTGTAATAACGATCTTAATAAACAATGTAGATATTGCCATTACTAAACAATAATTGTTTTTGCAAACATTAACGTAGCGAGTGTTAAATTAACTCAACGAAGCCTTTTGACGACGCATCGCGACGCGATCGGCATCTTGGTAATTGATTGTGTATTACCATTACAGGTATTATTACATTCTCCGTTTGTTACCTATCTCAATATCGGGAAAATAGTTAGGTATATACCTCAAATGGAGTTATGTGGGACACTTGACAAAACTCGGTGTTGAGTTGTGGAGTAAGGCAGTGATCGAGCAGCGTCTAAGAATTGGAAGAACTGTTGGCCGTCGAGAGGAGAAATGGACCTTCGGCAGTTGCCAGCGGTTAAACCCTGGAAGAGGTCGTGACAGGAGCATGATGATGGGCACAAGTTAAAGGTAGATCTATGGATAATAACCATCTTCATGAACAACCGTTAGGGTTGAAAAAGGTAGTTGAGTAAGCTGGTAAAGAAAGAAAGAAAGAAAAAACGTTTATTCTTGCCTCACACAATCATATAAACATGGTATTAGCTAGGTGAGGGTTGCTGAAAATCGAGTTAATGAGCGAGCAATGATTGCAGAAGTTCATGGCATAAAGAGCAATAAACCGATGATATCCATCATCCGGATTTTTTGAGGAGTGATATGATAGTAAACTGCGTTAGTGATGGCTTGACGGTTGGCAGGACAGAATGCAAGAAAAAAACGTGTTGTGCCGATCCAAAATAACACGGGGCAAGGGTAGGAAGATAATGATGAATATGGCAATAATTTTTAATCTTATTTAATGTGCAGTACAAGAGCGTCCGTGAGACTTCACAATGTCAATATACACAATGCACAACTACGGAAACTTTGAAGTTAAAGCTTTAATAAATCGTATTATTAGTGGCTATTGGATGGCTTGCCAATAAGAACACGCTAAGGTAGGACAACAAGTACATTTGGGTCAATCGATACGACCAACGACTAGTCGCGTGTCGCACCCCCGACACGCACCTCCGTTTAAACTAATCATTATGAATCGATGACTGTCATACAAGGCTGAGGAGTTACGTCGGAAACAAGACAACTACCGACCACTATGATAACTATCCACCTCATTTAGCCAGTGGCGGATTAGCCATGTAGCAAGAGTAGCAAATGCTACAGACCCCGCGCATTCAGGGCCTCGTGCGTTTGGGGATCCTGCACTTGAACGCAAAAAAAAAAAATCTTATCAAAATACATGTATTGAAATCCGAATGAATACAGTTATTTCATTCGATATTAATCAATCTCTTAGATTTCTTATTAGTCAATCTCTTAGATCTTAAAACCCACTGGATTATTGAAAATGAGAATAATAGTACTATTAAATGGTTTTACACAGGGGCCCCTTGGTCGAATTAGCTACAGGCCCCGCGCTGGCTTAATCCGCCACTGCATTTAGCAATTTTAATTGAAAAATTCTTTTAGTTCTGGATAGCCCATTTATCGAGGAAAGATACCTATAGGCATCACGCTATGACCCACAGGAGTGGAACAGTAAACTAAGACGCGGGTAAAACTGCGGGAGACCGCTAGTACATGATATTTTAACATACTCATAATTAATATATGCATGATCCAAGGGCAAGATATGTTATAAAAAAAAATAAGAAGGTCAAACAAGATTAAAATATAACCTGTTTTGATAATAAAACTTTATACAAATACCAACAATTATTATTACTGCAGTCTAAAGGTACGATTCCGAACCACGCTGCACGCAGCAGTGCTGCCGCAGCAGTGCTGCTGCGACACTACTGGTCCCCGTACAATTTCTATTGGCATAAATGAGATTACATTCCGAGCTAGGCAGCAATGTCGCGGCAGCAATGTAGCGGCAGCACTGCTGCGCGTCAGTGTCGCCCTACCGCCGCGACAGACCAGTAGTGACGCGTATGCCGCCGCAGCAAGAGTACCTATTAATAAATAGTAAATTTTTCTTCATCACTTATTAAATGGTTTTTAATCAGCGTCTTGTAACATCCTTCCCGTTGTCTGCTTTTATAAAACGAGTCTGTTGCTTTTCTTTTACTATTGACATAAAGCAACAACAAATCATCGTCATCTTCTTCCACTTCCAACAGTATAAATAAAAGTTGGTCATCAATCGACATCTTGTCAACTCAAAGTAAACTAACGAATACACAACAACGTATCACCACGAACAGAGCGACACTGCCGCGTTGCTCGGAATCAGCGCGGCAGGCAGCACTGCTGGGCAGCACCTTAGTGGCAGCACTGCTGCGTGCAGCGTGGTTCGGAATCATACCTTAAGAGTTTAGAGGACGTCGCTCTCACGGCCATGAATACCTCCTGTTTACAGCTAACGTACAAAATAAACACTTTCATAACATATTCCGCAACAGAAACTATTGGCGGCCACATAAAAACGATTTATGTAGTAACAAAATTGAGAGATGTAGTAAAAAAATTGTTGGGTCCACAGCTTCGCAAACAGATCAATGACCTGAGACACCTCGCGTCGCGCGATGTTGTCGTACTTCAGAAAAGTTGTTGATAAGTAATCTGTGTTGTGAATGAGATATGCAGACAATTCATTTCTGAATTAACAAACAAACGAAAAGGCCGCGGTCACGGACCTCCGATTCATGATAAGAAGTAAGATTAATACCTGAGCAACGGTACCAACAACGTCTTTTACAATGTTTTCTTCCACTCTTGGGCGGAGCGCGAGGTTGTGTCAAACTTTTACTGACTAAAAACCTACTCCTGTTCCTTTGCTGCCTTTCATACTAGAACCAAGTTTTCCCCTCAGAAAGAAACCCTTGGCCCCCGTAGGCTTCGACCATGCTGGGCCCCTACGGTTTGCTGACATCTTGATCTGCGCATGGAACAGTACGCGCCGTTGACGACTTGGGCTCTGTCCGGACGGTAGGACGGCGAGCAATGGGTAGCTCGCCGCTCGCAAGCTCACCAACAACATTAACTCCAGATTCTCAAACTCAACGAAGCAAATAACGACAGAAGACTGGGACCCAGTTACAACATAAATTAGATTTATTATCCATTTTATATAACTACTGTAAAATTTACGTCACTTTTAAACCACAAAACACAGTTAGTAGTGTAGTTTTAAAGTAACTGACGTAAGAAACTAATTTTGCCACAAACTCGCCAACAGCGATTTGCATAATGCAGGTGGACTGCGTTTTATAGCTCCCATTCCATGTTTTATTTAGTGGATAAAATGCATGGCATGAAATACAATGCGACTTGAAAAAGTTCACTAAGTAACACCTGCGCTTTTGCAGCGCAAGAGTCATACATTGTGAATTGTTTTATTCTAGCAAAAAACTTTGTAGTAACTTTGCGGTAACGGTTTCATTATGGTAATGAGCTGGCTAATTAGATTAAGCTCCATCAAACATTTGAGATGTGAGTAAATTCTATTCTAATAATTATAGAGAACAGGAGACGGCTTTAATTCTTTATTGTACACACAAAAACTTAACCTTAATACATTCATAATTGACAATTCATGTACAAAGGCGAGCTTAACTCAACAATGAGTTTTCTCCCAGTAAACCTTTGAATGACAGAGAGATATCACATTCGAGGGTAGGATCCAGTGTACAACATAAACCTACATAAATACGACTAATATACACATATATATATATATATATATATAATATATACATAAACATATAATATATATACTAATATTATGTCAATTGAGAAAGGAAGTGCTCTTTAATTTTCTTTTTTTTTTTTACGGCTATGAAGAAAACTTTGTTGATATGCTCGTGGTTGACCGCTATCTCACCTGGTGGAAAGCGACGATGCGGTCGACGATGGAGCTCGCTTACTTAGAAATAACCTATTCACTCTTCTCTAAGATTCCCGGGTTGTAACTATCAGGAAATACGTCTCCGGCAAGAAATTCTACTCTTTAGCTGTACGCACAATTAATGTATTCCCAAAACGTTTTGTGCGTATAGGTGACACTTCCGCCTAACCACTGGTAGGCTCATTTTTGCTTGCACTCGAAACGAAAACTTCAGAGGGTTTGGTTTAGCACCGCGCCGTAGGATTCAAGCGATTTTTTTTTAAGTAGTCATGCAAAAAAGACCGCGATGGTACCTTACAATAGAAGAGAAACACAATGGATATTTTTATTATATGGTGCAATATGTAAATAAAAGCAATTTTATTAAAATTCAAATGCCATGTAAAACAGGGCTCGTAGCGAACATAGGATGAAATTGAAAGCGCGCAGACCAAAAATAGTCGTGAGGGAGAGAAGTAAACGGCTTTCAAAAGAATTGAGCACAAAACTATCTCAGAGTCGCGGCGTTTGAAATGGGACACGCTGTATTGTGGGAACCCACAGGGGATCCCAGTTTTCCGGAATAACTGCCAGCTATTATGGCCACGAGCGACATCTGGGAAATGGGTGCTACACTTCGTATGGACTTTGCTAATATACACTTCATAAATGTACTTTGCTACCTACTGAAAATGTTAGCAATGTCGTTTTTAGATACGAACTTAGAGCTGCTGGTTCGAAAAAGTTACTGTTTCCCTGAAGCGCAAAGGATAACTGAAGGAGCACACGGGATTTTGTAAGTAATAGTCTCGAGACTCCTCGCTCCATCCAGAGCGGGAGAAGTTATTCATGAATACTCACCTCAAAAAAAAAGAAACAAACTTAAAATGAAATGTTAAAAAAAGCTGTTTTCATCCAAAATTGTTGCGATTCGGGGATTCTCTTTCACTACTCTGCTCATTGTAAGACTGGTCCGTTGGTCTATTGTGTGAACTACTACTGTACGTAATCCTCCTAACTAATATTATAAATGTGAAAGTGTGGATGTTTGGATGTTTGTTACTTAATCACGCAAAAACGGCTGAACGGATTTGGATGAAATTTAGCATGCATATAGCCTTTGACATGGAAAAGAACATAGGCTACTTTTTTATCCCGGAAAAACATCTTATTCCTACGGGAAAACACGTTTAGAGTGCGATAACGGAAGTACACGCGGACGAAGTCGCGGGCGGACAGCTAGTATAAAATAAAATAGTATATTCAAGCACAAAAGTCTCGTACAATAATCGTATGAAATGAAATGCAAAGCTGACCTTTCCAACCGTAGCCGGGTGGGCGGATTTAAAACAAGGCGTTAGTGAAAATTTAAATTTCAAAAACCCCGCATTGATTTATACGTAACTGGCCATTTCACGAAAGTTTAGCTTAGGTATTTTAATATTTTGCTACTGGCACTGTGAAATGTTTAAATAACAGGAGCCGCGTTTATTCTGTGTTCATTATAAAAGTATGAGAACTATAACAAATCTACAATGAACATTGTTCTATTTTACAATATAAAATTATATTATAAACACGTAAAAATGTTAGTTTGTAAAGGTTAACAAGAAGCCATTAATTCGATAAAAAAAACTATTCATTTCCTCCAATAGACAACAATTGTGCCTTCCAAAATTGTGGTTCCCGAATTCCGTGTGCCCTGCTTGGGCGGAGCATCGTCGTGCGCTCGTGGGGGTGATCGGCGGCGGAGACCTCTCGCGCCGGGCCTTGGTCGAGGCCATGGTCCGGAGCGAGGAGGAGTGGCAGGCGGTCGCCGACTTCTGCGAAGCAGTAATGCTCGCTAAGGAGGTGGCCGACCGCATCAGGCAACGGCGCTCTCGCCGCCGCCGGGATTCCGATCCCGATTTCCAGCCACCGTAGACGCGGGCTTGCGGACAGTGAGCAATGGGTAGCTCGCTGTCCGGCCGTCCGGTAACTGTCCGGACCAAGCCCAAGTTGTCGACGGCGCGCGCTGTTCCCGCGCGTCTCAAGAAGTTGTCAGCAACAGCAGGGGCCCAGCCGGGTCGAAGCCTACTGGGGCCAGGGTTATCCGAAAGGGCGCTCGAGCCCCCCCGGTATTAAGGCTAGAAGGAACGAGGTGGGTCCTTTAGTCAGTAAGAGTCTGACACTATCTCCCGCTCCGCCCAAGAGCGGGGGATGTCAATGCATGATTTTTTCCCACCATAAAAAAATATATATATATATAAAAATCACTAAAAAGTGCAAAATAACTTTCAATTTCGGAATTTTGTTTCTTTTGTGAAAAGTTTTTCATTGTTCACTTTTTATTTGTGGTAAGGACTTATCCCACAGCTAAACCTAAGTAAGGTGCAGTTGTATTGTACGGTACCTATAGAATGTACCGTGTAATGTGTGTAGTCAGTAAGAGTCTGACACTATCTCCCGCTCCGCCCAAGAGCGGGGGTTGTCATAAGATGATTTTTCCCATCGGAAAAAAAAAAGCAAGCGAAGCCGTAAAAAAATAACTAGTCTACAACAAACATTGTTTTAATCTACAATATTTACCAAAGTCTCAAGTACTTTCCACAACTCAGTCACAGATAGCGTTCACGGGCTTAGGAAATTTCTTGCCATACCAATGATTCAACATTCCCTCTTTATTTATTCATTAACAATCAAAATTCATGAATCATACCTGCCATTCAGTAGATACTAACGGATATTTCCACTTTACGGATATATGACGCGACCTGATCAGCAGTTATTGGGCTATGTACAAAGATAATGAAAAAGAGATTAATGATTAAGTACTTAATAACACCAACAGAGGGTTAGGGTAGTACACTGCTCACACGTATGCCACATGTCTTTTTGAAGCATTAACCGCGTTCGTGTGTGGAGTACTGCAGTCACATATGGGCTGGTGCTGCAAAATGCCACCTGGCAGCTTTGGACTCGGTGGGAAGGCGTGCAAAGAGGCTAATTGGTGATCCAGATTTGGTTAAGTCCAACCTTCAAAGCCTTGACAGAGGTGTAGGGTAGCCAGCCTTTCGGTGTTTTACAGGACGCATTTTGGAGAGTGTGCGCAGGAATTGCATGACTTGATTCCGCCATCGCAATTCTACCATCGGACAACCCGACGTACGGCGAATATTCACCCTTACGTTGTTGAAACCTCTACGGTCCGGACTAAGCGTTTCGCCTCGTCGTTTATACCGCGTTAGTCGAAGGACTGGAACAGTTTGCCTGCTGCGGTCTTCCCGTCCGATTATAATTTGGGTGTCTTCAAGGCTAGAGTGAATAGGCTCTTAATAAACTAGTGCGCCTCACCATCAAAGATTGCATCGCTACTTACCATCAGGTGGGATCGCAGTCAAGCACTAGTTTATATCAATTTAAAAAAAAAACCCTTTGCAAAACTGATTGTCCTATTCTATGTAAAATGGTAAACGATAAAAGGACACGTAATTTTGTTTCTTAAATTTATCCCAACTGACTAATCTGATGATATAAAAAACATGTAATGATCAAATTATATGAGAACAATGCAGATTAGTGTCTGAGATGGTTTTTTATGAAAAGAACCACACAGATTTGAGTGGATCTGTCCAGTCTGAGCATGGTATTTTTTGCACCCGGTAAAACTGTAGGGTCACCCCAACATAGTCTGAAAAACGTTAGGATTTCATAAAGATATGAACACCTAAAACCACTAATCCTAACTAATATTATAAATGTGAAAGTGTGGATGTTTGTTACTTAATCACGCAAAAACGGTTGAACGGATTTGGATGAAATTTGACATGCATATAGCCTTTGACATGGATAAGAACATAGGCTACCTTTTATCCCGATTCCTTGAGTACCTAATGCCACGTGGGCGAAGCCGCGGGCAAAAGCTACTTTATTATAATTAAATGGCTTTATTTCCTTCGCCCAACGAGGTTTGATTAAAATCTCCACGCTTTCAGAAGTGTTCAGTGGAGGATTTAATTCTTACTTTTGAGATTTCTGTAGTTTAATATTTGGTAGGTATCATAAAAATCTTGACCTAGAAACAATAAATAGTGTCTGAAAAAATAAACACCAGCATGTTTAATGCAAGGGTGTAAAAAAGTACTCTAGTTTTACTAACTACGACGCATGCAATAAAAAGCATCGAAGAAATATCGACCTTTACAATAATTTTAAGCCTTCGTATTCCACTGAAAGGTTTTTCCTCATTCTGAAAAGGTGCGAGAATTAATCAACAAGCTAGTTCAATACGGGCTGGCGCTTTCAGATTTAGTTCCTGAACGAACTGATCCAGATACGAAAACATTTTATATTCCGAAAATATGTACGGTTCTTGTGGGCTGGGCTACGGTAGCAAGCGACGCCTACTGAAAGGGTCGCTATTCTGAAAAGAGGAAGTACACATTGCAAATTGAATGCAATAAATACACGCGTGTAGTTGTAAGCGTGAGCGAGGGTGTCTAACGTTCCAAACTCAATAAGAGTCATAGGACGAGTCTCGGCCACACCGAGCGTGGGCTTGCTGGACGGCGAGCAACGGGTAGCTCGCCATCCACTAAGGACCAAGCCCGGGTTGACGTTGTGCTCCATGCGCATCTCAAAGAGCAGTCAGCATAATTGACGAGGTCCACTTGGGCCGAAGCCTGCTAAGAGCAACTGAACTGTGTTTTAGGTGGCCACCCCCTGTCATTCCACCTAAACTGAGAGAAGTAATTTCACGATTATCCACCCAAAAAAAAAAAACAGGTTATACGGCCGAGAACCCACAAAAAATTGTAAAAGAATATACGAGTAATAGATACCTAAAGATCTTTTTCTACCTCCGAGTAACAAATCCTAGTTCAATTGTTATAAAGAAAATGAACTATGCTCGGGTTATTATACTCTAGGTATTGTACTTTTTCTATCACACTATGGTGTTTTTTTTATCTTTATGTAGAGAATTTTTTCGCTAGTGTATTACAGTACCTATGACTTAGAAACCGTTCTAAAAAATTGCAAAATTATCTGCACAAATTCTTTATATCTTTCTTTCAGTCTCAGTGAAATAAAAATAGAAAGATGTTAGTTCAATTTTTCCGAAAGGCAAATGTTAGTTCAATTTTATTTTAAACTAAACCAACTAGCAATATTGCAGTGGCAAAGTGGTAGCGGGTCTGTAGTCGTTTGGGCCCGCTCGATGTTGGTCCCGCGGGCTCAAACGACCACACAATTTATTTTATGTATTTTTGGTGGTCGATTGGGCCCATATACAAATTTAAAAAAAAATCCATTGTTTAAAGCAACTGGTGGATACAGTCAAGTGCAAAAGTGGTAAGTCAAAATATAATAAAACGCAATTCAGTTAGATTTAAAAGTTTATTAAAGATATTAAAAAAGCAGGCCTATGATTGGATGACCCGAGCAGGTAATCCGTAAAAGGCCCAAATGCTTGACCTTGAAATTAGTAGTGCTCGTACACTTAATCAGTAAAAAATATGTAGTTTTAATGTTTCTAGATAAGTGTGGCACGTAAGTAACTACGTACGTACTTAATTGAATAAATCAAGAATATATATATTCTCAGTAATATAAATAATATTAGGTATATACATATTTTAAGTCATAAAAATAAAACTAAAAGATTCGACTTTCTTTCATGACTGTACTTATAATAAAATTGGGCGGTGGGTCCAATCGACACCTTCAAAATGGGACTGTGTCGATTGATCCCGCGGACCCAAACCGAGCGGGCCCAAACGACTACAGACCCTAGCCCAGAGGTTTCGGTCCCGCCTTACGAGTAGTAAGGTCGTAGTTTCAAATCGAGTCAGGAGCATTACTTTATGTCATTTATTTCATCACCACTACTCTCAAAACGGTAAAGAAAAACGTCGTGAGGAAACCGGCATGTCTTAGAACCAAAGATTAGAAGACATGTGACATCCACCAACCGGTAACGGATCGGCGTGGTGGATTACGGGCATTACGGCCTATTCCCTTTCCTAGAGAGGAGGCCTGAGTTCCAGTAGTGGGAAGATTATAAGGCTAAGCTAGATATCATTATGTTGTTATAGTATGCTCTCTCAGTGTCCTCTATAAAGCGTTATACGCCTTTGATTCAGTTTCCTACTTATAATTCAAGGTTGTACTTGTATCTAAAAAGCCTAGTTAGTTAGTAATTAACAAAGAGAGGCAACAAAACCGCGATAAGCTTCTACCACAAACGCTTTTGTTTACTTCAAATTTTATTTTCGCCTCAAACATTTTTCGTAATTAATTACACCGCTAAACTGAGCAGCCCTTTGGCTGTTTCAGCAAGTAATTTTATTATTTTCATTTACGTTTTTAAGCAGTTTCAAAATCAGAAATGTCTTCCGTTTAAAAAATGAAAACCGGCCAAGAGTGAGTCGGACTCGCGCACGATGGGTTCCGTACTAGCCGTAGCAATAAATGGCAAAAAAATATCACGTTTGTTGTAAGGGAGCCGCACTTAAAGATTTATCTTATTCTGTTTTTAATATTTGTTGTTCTAGCGGCAACAGAAATACACCATCTGGAAAAATTTTAACTGTCTAGCTATCACAGTTCATAAGATACAGCCTAGTGACAGACGGACAGACCGACAGACAGGCAGTCGGACGGACAGCGGAGTCTTAGTAACAGGGTCCCGTTTTAACCTTTGGGTAAGGAACTCTGAAAAATGAAGAGATTTTCTTATTCGTGCCATATCTCAAGAGTAGGTTAAGGTCACTACCGCTTATAAAAAATCTCTTGAGCATTACACGTAATTATTACTTTTACAAATCACGTTTCACTCAATGTTCACATTAGTTAGTTTTTATGCGCAAGCGCCACTTGCGTAACCTGCGGCTGTAACGCGCCAATCAGAGCATCTCGATTCGCCAGGTATGTACTTATGTTACCGCAAATTTGGCAATGCAACTCTGTTACGATTGCAGCGGTTTTGGAGGAAATAACTTGCGGAAATTCTAAATAACTTAAAAAATATAGACCGAATTAGAATGTTCTCTACATTCTAATTGAGGCGTCGGAATACTATGCCAAGTTCACGAATCAATCAATCTGCCGGCTCAAATGGATGCCTAAAAGAAATTGCGGACTTTGACTACTCTTTTCTCTCTGCTCAACTCTCCCACTAGGGGTGTCCAATTAAATATGTTACATGCATGATTATTTTAGCTAACTATATACTTTTGTAATCCTTGTTTTCTAAATAACATTTTCTTTTTACACGACTGCCCAAAAAAAGTAGTGTTTTGTTCAGGGTTCATGTATTTTTATGCTTCTACCATATTTCTTCTCCACCGGTCTAGGTCGACTGGTAGGGAATACCGAAGGCATTAAGTGCGCCTTTGTACCTTTGGTTCATGCAACCAAAGGTACAAAGGCGCACTTAATGCCTATTCCATAATAAATAAATCTACCGACTTTAGCCGATGCTATGTTCGGCTTCCAGTCTTACCAGATGCCGCCGAATACATCGGTTGACAGTCCATGTTACATAGGTACTGGTATGTAATATGGACTGTCAACTGACCTCTACAGCCCAGTTAGTAGTATGTCCAACTCACGCTCACCATCAGCACAAAATAAATAGGTACAGAAGTCAATCTCATGTATGTCATGATCGCTAGGCGATCACGCTAGAGTAAGCGGGTTGCGCCGAACTGTACGAGTGCGACCGGGCGATTGAGCCGAGATATCGTGTCCGTAAGTGGTGTCTATATGTGCATTGCTCGAGCACGCTTTGTATGTAGATCGTCTTCTGTACCTATCTATTTTGTGGCAACAGGCTCTTTTAATCTGTATCTAACAACATAAATATCATATAGATAACATAAAGAACAACTTAAGAAGTCTGATTGAAGATCGCGTTCGACCTTACTTCAATCTTCCTATCCGCTAAGCAAGTGTTCGCCTTCCATGTAGGGCAAGGATGATTTGTGAGGTCGATACGGAAATACATTCTTACAACACGAAGGCACTATTGGCAAACCATATTTTTTACACAATGGTTTCTATATTAAACTAGTGGTTGAAAAAATCTAATCAAGCATGTCTGATAAAATGTTTATCTATATATAAAAGGAGAAGCTGATTGACTGACAAATAAAAGCACAGACGAAACTACTAAGGCGAACATTACACGGTAGGTTTTGCTGTCAGTTTTGCCACAGTCAAAGTTTTGGTTGACGAAAATCCTGATGATTGACGTTTTTTAATACTGATTGACGAAAACCATCATTCATGATTGATAGAATTGATTGACGCTTGCATGACCGTGTATGTAATGGTCGTCTTAGGGTGAGTTGCACCATTTAACTATAACGATAACAGAGCCGTTAACAGTTGTCAAATCGTCGAATTGACCAATAGGCGGCCGTTTCACGGCTGGTTATGGTTTGGTTATAGTTAAATGGTGCAACTCACCCTTAGATTAGGAGCGTGAAATTTTGCACAAGGTTTCCTTTTATGACGTAGGCAAGTACTTAGGGAAGATTTTCCTGAATAACCCCCTAAAGTGATCAAACGTGAGTTCTTTGTATAGAGAATCCTATAATCACGCGGGCGAAGCCACTAACAAGTAGCTAGTTACTTCATAAACGCAAGAAAATCAACACTACCCCACATCTGAATTCATGTTCTTTTTTTGCATCGGGAGGTTTCTAATCCTTTCAGCAATCTATTACATTTAAAAGCCTACAATAACTATAACAATAATGTTTTACTTCACCTCTTAAACAAAAAAGAAATTTCGACAAGACTGTGTCTGTGTTGAAAGCAGATTTAATAGCGTACTAATAAATAATCTGAACATTAAAAGGAGTAATTCGTGTTTTATGCAAAGTATGATCCGTTATGGTAATGAGCAAAATACAATTCATAAAACTTTTAACAAATTATTTGCTAACCGTACCTTTCTTTTTCGTGCGCAGACTGAGGAATCTGCAGTATCGTCTGCATATTCTCCATTTCCACCACACATTGTGTACCCAGTTCGAGTTCTGAAAAGAAAAGGAAAGAATTTTAACATCATCATCATTTCAGCGGAAAGACGTCCACTGTTTGGTATGCCCAAGAGTCGCCACAACGAACGTTCCTCTGTGTCTCGCACCCATCGGATCCGGCGTCCCTCACCAGGTCATCAGTCCACCTTCCAACGCAGCGTCTTCCGATACACGGTCGCCAATACAGAACCTTCCGCCCTCATCGACCACCTGTTCTGCGAGCAATGTGCCCTGTCTACTGCCACTAAAGTTTGGCTATTCTTTGGGTTATGTGGTGACCTTGGTTTTCCTGCGTTTATCTTCATTCCTAATGCGATCACTTAAGGCCCAAGCGCCCGAAAAGTGCCATAAAACAGTGACTTTCTGAAGCCTACTCCTCGGTAACGGCCAGGTTAATAGGTTTGAAAAAAATATATGTTTTTTAAAGATTCATGAACAACATTATCAACATTTAATTTTTTCATGCTAATAGCATACTTTTGTCTAAAAAAAAATATTTAGCAATTTCGCAACTTTTCGATACTTTTCCCTACTCTTTCGAAACGGCTTGGACCTTTACAAACATTTTTACACAGAAAAATTGGTGGTTAAATATTCTTCAAAATGAACATTGCATATGTAAATCAATCAATATTTTGCAAAGAAAATGGATTTAAAGCGCTTTCCGGGCGCTGCTGGCCGCAAATAAATGCACAGATTTGCGTACTGCTGCCTAGGCGAGTGCGAGAGTTGCGTCCACGTAACTTCGGTCAGATGGTTCAAGGGACTATAAGCCTTAAGGAAATTCAAAGCATAGCCCTTTGGATGACTTCTGATGAGGCCTATAATGATCGACCAGGTTTTATAGCCATATTGTTATAAAAAATGAAGGTAAAATACTGATCACTTACTATGTAGCCTCAATAACCCAAATAAAATATTGATCATTAGATAAAGATAAAAAAAATTATGTCGATGACAAAGGTTGATGAATGATGTTAGCACAATGACGTGCTACAACGTACCTTTGATCAAATAAGCAAAAGCCTACATAGGTTATAGGTTATTGATTGTAGTTGGTGAATAACTTTAAGCTCCTGCACGAAACCCTATGAGTAACGCACATCTGTGACTCATTTGAAGGCTAAAAATAAAAGAGTAAAACGAGAACTCATTTTGTATGCTGAAACCATGAAACCGTGTACGGATGGAGACGCAAAACATGTGGTTGGACTCTTCAGAGAAGTACAAACGACCAGTGAAGATGAACACCATAGTTTGTGGTACGATAGCATTACAAAGTTGGATGAAAGTGGCCAGGCAGGAATCGAATTCAATAACGTGTAAATGGAGAGGCCTTAGATGTCCAGAAGCGGTCTGCTGTTGACTGAAAATCTTCATCTTCCAGCCTTTTATGATGTGGGTAATCATCCAATGACTTCTGTTCTGGGTGGAGCGGGTTTTATCAGGGTTTTACTGACTATAACCGACCTGTGCCTCTTCAATTACTCTTTGGGTTCCAGTACCACGGTACATCTTTCAAAAAATCTGTCTTTCTGACTCTGAAATGACAATTTGCGGTCGCTAGTTCGACCAGTTCGGCAGAAAGAAAGATTTTCCACCACGTTTTCTTCTTTCATTATCACGCACACTATCACCGACTGCTTTTTCTTTCAAATAATTCCTTACTTATTCGGATGTATTTTGATAAAGTCGTACAAATTAATCTATAGAAAATAGTACTACTATCAGTAGATATATTCCGAGTCACGAAGAAAACGGGCGAATTTAATGCTGATACGAAACGGGAACAACGCCTACTAGAATGCTAATCACCCTTAATTATTTCATGTAAGGGTAATGGTATACCTTAGGCTAATAACGAATTACCTATTTAGTATTCAGCCCATACGGTAATCAGTGGTTATTTGTGTATGTGTTAGATTAGTAATACAGTTTTATAGTAAGTGGTTTAACGATAAGATTAAGTTTGGTAGTCGTTGTTTACGTAGAATTAGTAACAGGAAAATACGATGCTATTATTGTATTTCTAAAGTAATATTAGTGTAAAAAGTTGTTATTGTACATAATTCTAAAAGTAGTATATTAATGTTACCATAGGTAACATTTTGTTACACGAATGTATTTTTTGACTATGGATATTCTACGCCTGTAATAAATGAATTTTTTTTGTTTGTTTGTTAGAGGTAATCTCTGGAGGCCCTGATCTGATTGCCTAAATTTTTTCTCCGATAGAAAGCTGCTTTATTCCTGAATGACCTTTTTTTTTTTTTTTTTTTATGGTGGGAAAAAATCATGCATTGACATCCCCCGCTCTTGGGCGGAGCGGGAGATAGTGTCAGACTCTTACTGACTAAAAGACCCACCCCGTTCCTTCTAGCCTTCATATCGGGGCTCGAGTGCCCTTTCGGATAACCCTGGCCCCAGTAGGCTTCGACCCGGCTGGGTCCCTGCTGTTGCTGACAACTCCTTGAGGCGCGCGGGAACAGTGCGCGCCGTCGACGACTTGGGCTTGGTCCGGACAGTTACCGGACGGCCGGACAGCGAGCTACCCATTGCTCACTGTCCGCAAGCCCGCGCCTACGGTGGCCGGAAATCGGGATCAGAATCCCGGCGACGGCGGCGGCGGCGATAACGCCGTTGCCTGATGCGTTCGGCCTCCTCCTTTGCGAGCATTTACTGCTTCGCAGAAGTCGGTGACCGCCTGCCACTCCTCCTCGCTCCGGACCATGGCCTCAACCAAGGCCCGGCGCGAGAGGTCTCCGCCGCCGATCGCCCCCACGAGGGCACGGCGATGCTCCGCCCAAGCAGGGCACACCTCGACTGTGTGCTCCACCGTGTCCTCCGGGCATTCCGCACAGTGACGACACCCGGGCGTCACTTCCGCACGAATCCGGTGCAGGAAACTCCCGAACGAACCATGTCCGGTGAGGACCTGCGTCATGCGGAAGGTAAGGACGCCGTGAGGTCTTTCCAGCCACGCCTCAAAGAGGGGACTTACCGCCATGATTGTGGCGTGCCCATGACGGGGTTGCGATAGTCGCTGACGCCACATTCCTGAATGACCTAAGAACCTAATGACCTATGAGAAAAAGCTAGTAATTAATGCATAGTATTTTTACCCGACTACATGACACAATGAAGGGTGGGTTTCTAGACACCAAATATGTGTGAGCCGAATTTGTTGATTCGTACGTCAATCGATTCGTCTTGGTTGCGCGAGTGACCATAAAGACATGACAGTAATCAAAGTCCAAAAATAAGACGGCAACAAGACGCCATATTGCGAAAAAAAAGGTCGATGAACTAAGTCAAGTGGGGTATTGTTGAATAGGTATTTGGAAATCCTTATTAAATTATTAGGTTTCACTCAACATTTTTCATTTGAAATTATAATTGAAGATCTGTTACGATTAAAAGTTGGATAGCAACCATTCTCACTTTATCAAAATAAGGTCTCGAAAGCCCGAATTTGAAAATAAAAAACTTAAAAGTATTCAAATAAATACAACTGCTAGAACTACATTGACTACTTCAAAGGAGACTTTTTGGAACTTTTCAGTTTTGCATTTTTGGACTTGAATTTACTGTTATCATTACTTTACGGTGCCGTGGTCTCACCGAGAACCCTGTGTCCCAGCAGTGGTAAAACATTTTATTAAGCCAATTAGATTATCTGTCAATATATAATATTGTTTAAATATTCGATAATGTTAAACATGTTTCGATGACCCCAAGCTGTCTAGTCTGCGGTCCAACCTTCACTTTATTACCTAATGCCAAACCTATCAGAATGTTTAATTAAACATCAAATGTCATTCCATCTTTTATGGGAATCTAATTGCTTCGCTTGTCTCTATAGAAATAACAAACCCTAGGTAGGTATTTTTTGCCTCGAATGGTTACAAACGAATCAGATTCGTTTCCTTATATGGAATCGCTCGAACTTCTTTCGGACATGTTTCTGTCAAAACACCCGGGGCCTAAGTCTATAAATTCGTCATTCCAACACGATCCCATTGTCATTTTGCTAAAAGTTTGTAATCTGCTAATTCATAATGATCGATCATTGATCGGTCAATGGTCTTGTAATAGAATTGTGGTAGAATGATAATTTCGAGCATATTAAAACCAATAACTGCACAATAACGTTCTAATGGTAAAACACTGATCAAATAAACTGTCAAAGTTTTAGCAGATTACCGCAAACTTCAAATATTCATTTGTCAATATGTACGAGATTACCATTCTATGTCACTTCTTTCAATGGAGTGTCAGTGGTTGACCATTGGAAAGTCATAATGACGCCATTATATTAGTAGATTACCAAACTTGTCAAAATCGACAATTATGACACCAATGATAGACCATTGTGACACTATTGTAATAGCAGACTTGAGGCCCCGCACTTTATAGGAAAGACTATCGTCGAATTCGGTACATACTGTGTTGTCAGTTATTACAATACGGCATATATACACGGTCATATGGAGAAAACCTCTAACGTACCTATACTTATACTAATTTAAATAATAAGTACACAAGCGGTGAGTCAAGTCGAGGTCGGGCCGTACGTCCAAGGAGCTGCTCTTTGAAATCCGGTTTTACTAGACCATTTCACGTACAGCTTATGTAAAGCAAACGGTATCAACTCGGCTAGACGTCGGAACAGACTGCTGTTTGAAGACTTACCACTAAACAGAGGTTCAGTTATAGAAACAAATAATTTCTTACTGATCACACTCAGATACAACTTTAGATCGAATAAAACGGCATATCATGAAATCGTGCACGAATCAAATATAGCTCCGATGCTCCAATCTTGCTTAGTATGTATTTATTCGATTCTCTAATGTCAAAATCATCGGAAGAGAAACAACAATTTTCACAATGATAATCTCAGATTGCAATTTCTGGTAATGTCGAGTCGATTAAGCGATATTTCTTTCGATGTCGTGAGACAGTAAAAGATACCGAATTCCTGTGGTAAAAAAAAATGAAATAGTGCTCATCGAGGCGCTGCGTGTCGCAACGAACAGTCCAGTCTAGAATCGATTTGACAAATTACGTAAAGAAGTTTTGCTGAAAGTAGAGCACCGGCAACGGCAAGCGACATTCACACCGAGGATTTCCACCGAGTTTATTTACCATGACGAATGCAAGTGAGCGTGCATTCTTGTACTAAAATGATCTCGCCGTTTACACAACTATTTACTAACAAAGTCATTCAAACAGACGTCTTTGTCAAGGTTAAATGACTTGGATTGATAGGTAGTTAATTCGAAACGTTGATCTTTGGTTAAAGATCAAACTAGCATTACGGTACGGATAAAGATTAACAATTTGTCTGATAACGACATGAAATTCAATTAATTATAGTCCATATAGTAAAAAATCAGTTCTCGTAAGTAGATGAACGGCTTAGTCAGTCTGGTGCCTGAATTAGCAAATCAAATAACCAAAAGAAGCCTTAAAATAATCCTATCAAGGTTATGTATTAATAAACAACCTTCTACTACCTTGAAAATATTATACCTAAAAGTTTCGTTTGTTCCGAAGAAAAATCGCGAGTTTTCCTGTTTTAATCACCATACGCGGCGCGGTCTGCCTGCGAAGTCTAGTTTTATATTATAAATACCGATGGAATTCACAATAGGGCTCATGATAGAATAATGTAGGTCAGCCAGCTGTTGTTTCACAGTGTCATTATGCTGATCCAGTCCATTTGTTTCCATTGTACAGCCGAAACAGGTGTAGTAGTCAGAATAAATCCTCTTTCGATCTTCCCGAATACGTTTTCCGATATTGGAATTTGTGACGAATGTAGGTTTATCGGAAAATGTTTTTAATAATTTATTAATCTGGGTCAAAAACTATAGAGATATTTCGTAATTAATTTGATTGTAATTTACAATATCGGTATCGGAAATGATTCGCGTCACACTGACGACTTTGATAGGGAAGTGAAACCATGAGTTTTTGCACAATTTGGAGGTAGTCTGTCTATCGTAAGACATTAATTTTATTGCAGTCTTATTTAAATTATTTTTTTTTCGAGTGCATACATACTATGATTAATGCGCACTCTATAATTAGTGCCTCTTTGAAACAAATTTGCACAAATAAAAACGATGACAAATCCAAAGAAAAGGCTCTATCTCACTCAAGGGAAAGTATTCCTCTATTCTTTTTACTTCTCTTGCAAAAATTATGCAAAGTAATATTCAGAGTAAGTGAACCATAGCAGATTAATTTCAAAATGGAACCATTTACAACTAAAATAATTACAGCTCCAATTCAGTACAAGGCTGTGTATATTCAATGAGAATTACAAACATGTTAAATCTATTAAATATCCTGTTTTAGCTCTTAAAATAAAAATAGGTATATTACTATAAACTTATTACCAGTACCCATAAACCTAGTAGGCAGAGGAAAAACACGGTTAATTCTGTTGTAACAAAGTATTACTAACAACTCAAGAATATATTATTATTCAAAGAAATGTTAAAAAATAAATATTAATATTAATATAAAAGAAAGAAAGAAAGAAAAACTTTTATTCGTACCTCACACATACAGCAGAATTCGATAATAAATAAAAATAAAAAAAACTTTAAAATCTGTGCAAGGCCAAAAGGGCGCCTAACTCAGCATATGCTGCGATATTTAAAATGATAAATAACGCAGCGCTGGTATTTTGTTAGGGCCCGCGGTGATGCCACGGTCACATTCACGGAGGTTCAATATATTAATTGGTATCGAAACAAAAAAAATAATAATTAAACACTTAATATCACTACAGTCCAAAAATAGACACACTAGTGTAATCATTTTCATAATGAAGTAAACTTTACGAGAAAAAATATTATTCTTGTACTAACTCTAAAGAGTTCAGCATGTAACAGGCTTATGAGGTCACTACATCAAGCAGTTCAAGAGATAGCTTTCTTTTCCTTGGTCAGATACTGAACCGGATGTTTCTTAACATTTTGATTGTGTCAATTAGAGACACAATATAAAGACAATGACAGCGCGAATGCAGGCATTCACTTGAGGTTTATTGAATTAACAAAGAATCACGTGTGCAGAACCTACCATATGATTATGGTTGTTACAACCTATTGAAAACATTAAGTAAAAGATCGGAAGGCAAAAACCGGCACTGAATATTGTAAGTGAACATTGGCCGCTGATGATGATGAAATTCAAGATGTTACCTCAACAAAGAATTCCTTTTTACTTAATTAACACGCTAATACTAAAATGAGGCAACAGCAAAAATGTAAGAGTGATTCATTTATACACTGACAAGGCTATACTTATTTTGAAATATGAGTAACTTGTAAAAATAATAATTCAGAGAATCTGACTGGTCAATTAGATTAGATACCTAAGTAATTTTGATGTGTACACAATTATGTAATGTTTATTAAGAATCCTACTTTATCATTATCGAGATAGAGATGATTTTGTCTTTTTTCATTATTCTGAAACATTTAATTGTGTTTTATTTTTTTTATGAGTATGGCTGTTCAAATGTTGAATACTGTTATCAGGAAAATATTTCTGCGACATTTTCTCCTAAACTATAGGATGTCTCCACTACTTAGTACTATTTTATAATTCAAATAAGCTGAAAATGAGATATGAAAACAATATAATAATGATTATGAAAATAGGTACATGATTTGTGGAGAGAAATGAGTTCTGTAAGATTTATTGATTGATCATTTAAATTAAGACTATGTGAAAATAATAACATCACTACTAAACCATGGAAGTTTTATTATTTCATCAAATCACAACAAAACAGTAATTTTTATTAATCTTCTGTTATCTTTAAAAAAAAAAAAACATTTGAGATTTTTTAACAGCAAGGATAACAGGATGGGTACAAAGATAAACTAAGTGATTGATGGTAAAATATATGAAACATTGTAGAACAAAATCAACTAAGGCATTGAGTAGTTAAATAATTAAGAAGACAAAGGCTGTTTTATGCAGTTGTAAATAAACAATAGTGGCAAGTTAAAAATGAGAATTTTAACATCCACAAATAAGTTATCATCATAAAATTACAAATACCATTTTAATTTACAAACAATAACGATTTAAAATTGATCATGTGTTACAATTCAAATTAAGATAATTCTATCGACAAAAGCAATCAATTCTCTTCAATTATGTTGTGTAGAAATACGTACAACTATCATTAATTTTATCTTGTATATTTTAAGCACAAGGTACACAGATAAACTGAAACAACGTAGTCACCTGAGTGATAGCGATTTTTTTATTTATTAGCAAAATGAAACCAGCTTACCTCGCCTGTTAAAAGGACGAACCCGAACGGCTACTTTAATCTTATCCGTGGCCATTTTCACACTCAAATTACACAAATTCAATTAAAACACAACACTTTGCACACAATTGTTTAGTAAATTATTGCACATATTCACCCATATTCTAAAAAAACAAAATTCATTATTTCACGTTACGATCACGACGTTCCCGGATTGACACTGTCCGCCATGTTGTTTTTTACTACGTTCGATAGTGCTTGACGTGTCTTATTGTGCAGACGTTAACGATTTGAATTCTAAATCGATTCATTAATACTTTAAGTGAAAATCGAATAAATAATCTATGTCGGTTCCGTAGCGCTCATCATATTCAATACATAATTGGCTCCCTCATCATCACCTGCGAACAATTGACAAGAATAGAGCAACGTAAACATTATATTGATTGTATTCGTACTGTAGAGACCAATGGAGTGAATTACTCTTCATCGCAGATCACAATTTGAATATATTAAATATCTTACACAATACTTAGATCTTTTTTTTAACCCCTCGAGCGCCAGGGGTTAATGACCTGAAAAATTGCCATGTTTACGTAAATCACCAAAACAATAAATAAATAAAATTATTTTTTGGATTTATGTACAAAATGAAAATTAAGCGTTTTTCAAGGTTTTCAAGTTATACAGACGTATGTTCAATCGGAAAAAACAAGTGTTATTCTTTTCTGCCATAACATGCACTTTCAATACACACATAAGTACATAAAAAATTACATGTTTCATTTGTTTTATGAGTAGATTCATTTACTGTTGAATGATTGTTGAGGTCTAGTAAATAACTTAATAAACTAATATGAAAATTACGAATAAATTCAAAAGCTGTATCAGCAGTCATTGTAATTGTTGACTTCTGTGAGCTTATTGTTCATTTTATGATTTATTTATGATAACAAAAGTACCAGTAGATGTATTCGATTTCATTTCATAGCTTCAGGAGAGCACTAGCTGCTATGTCAATGTTACATGATTTAAATAAATCCTGTTGCTGTTAACATCGAAACTTATCATGAATTGTGCATATTGATTATTTAATTAGGAAAAAACTGTTTTTCATGACATTTAAATGAATGAAATAATGAAAATTCAGTCAAAATACTCATATCGGGTCAGCATATCGACTGCTTTAACTGCGTAAAGAAACGTAACTTGTTGTGACATCCGGCCGGTTACAAAATGTCAGTTTGACATTGACAGACGAAGCAAAACATGACGAGTCTTTTTCAATTTCTCTGAAAACCAGAAATCTTACCAAAATTTTACAAACAAGATCCTGAAGAAAGGTTGCTCAGAATTACAAAAGATATTTGTCTGAGAGCACAATATAGTGTAATCACGTCAATATGTCAGCCGATCCACTATTTGGATGGGATTTAACTTTTAAAACCGTAGAGAAAGATATCAAGCGAAAATCCGATGTTATTATTGCGTTTATCCATTGGAACCTAACGAAGAGGGGATTTAAGAGTATTGGAATTGGAGATGAGGTGAGACGTGACGAGACATAAACTTATTGTACTCCACTAGTATACTTACAAAGTGAATGTTACAGACTCAATTCGAAGCTGAATTAGAGCTTTCGACACTCATGATTTCGGTAATATAAAACCACATCAACACATTCAATATTAGTACTTTGTTTCAGCAAATCTATAGCTTCAGTACCAACTGTTCGAATTATTCTTGGTTGATAATGATGAAACGCAGTTTGTAAGAGGGCGGATACCTCCGATAAAATGAGCGAATTTTATTGCATACATTATAACCTGCGTTTAGTTTGCAGATCACTAAATCCAGAGTCAAATCATTAAAACCATGTACATTTCTGTTTTAGAGGACTTTGTCTGGCGATGAAGAAAAATCTGAATTGCTGCCAACTGGCTGGAACGACAAAGAGAACTATGCCCTGCGATATGTTCTTGACACCAAACTGTTCATTCTACATGGGCTAAGTACTGATGGCAATCTCATTGTTAATCTCATGGTAACTATGCACCAAACACATTTTTTTATCGCAACTGAGCCAGTTTCTGCATGCACCTAGATTACTTTTTATTAAAACCTAGCTTTTTCCTGCGACATAAAATATGACCTATGTAACTCAGGAATAAAGCAACTTTCTATCGGTGAAAAAATTTTAGCAATTGGACCAGTACTTCCAGAGATTACCTCCTTCAAACAAAAAAACAAACTTTACCTCTTTATTATATTAGTGTAGACTATTTGACCTTGCAAATGCTGTTCTGCCATGAAGAATATCAAAGAAATATTGTAATTAGGATAATGAAGAGTGGGAGTTGGAGGGTGAAATATACTTTATAGCCTATTCTCAGACCTACCAAATACGTACAAAAAGTTTCATAAATTTTGGTCAAGCAATTTTGTGACAGTTTGACAAACACAATATATTAGAAAATAATAGCATCACTCCTTGAATTAAAATAGTTTTTACTGTCCATAAGATGCTGTCTGTTAAATTCATTATCTATGATGTGTGTGTCATGGTGACTGTCCAGAAAACAACAAATCCCTAAAAACATTTAATAATTTTTATTATCATTATTTATAACATACCATTATGACAATGAACATTCAGTAAAAACCAACAGTACCAAATCGACATGAATTCAATTCCAGAGATCAGAAGACTTAGCGGTGTCCAACATAGCGGTGAAGATAGATGATACAGTGAAAGCCTTGTCTGGAAGTATTGATAAGATGATGCCGAATCACAAGGAGTTGATATACAATGTGAAACGGGACCTTATTGACACAGTCACGGAGAGATCCTCTGTTACTACTGAGACGCAGACTACGAGAAGTATGATGAATTTTTATATAATTTGACTAACTTTAAAAAAAAAACTATTACAACCCCTAAGAGCCAAAAAAAAAATGTTTCAAGAAACGGTAAGTAGCAGGTGCAATGGGTGGCAGATGTATCTCAGAACATGTTAATTTATTTATTTCTTGACTAAAATACCGATGCGCGTTTTTAGGGTTAATTAACATTTGATTGCTATACTTTTGTTAAATCGCCAAAGCTAGACTCATTATTTAGTTTGAATAATACTATACAATAGAAAAATTACTCTTTACAAGTTGTGATGACAGTTCTTTTAATATTTAATAAACAATTGATTTCAATATCGTTTTTATTGTAAATAGTTCTAGAATTTTGCTCTATACATAATATGCATTTATGTAGCTTGTAGAGTGTAAATAATAACAAGCAAATGATATGTTTTGATAACTTTCACCTTTTCTAATTATTTATATCTGCCTGTCAGGAGGTCAAAATCTCAATGGAAAATAACAGAAACGTATCTGTCATTCAGATGTACAAGGGTATCAGGTTCTTCATGTTTGTTATTCAGGCTTTATGAGTCAACTAAGAAAAACAGGTTATTGGATTGCTCATAAATAATATGGCATTGTAAACTGTCAAGATTTTTGCTCAGTTGTGACCTTAAACTTGTAAAGATGTTGTCTTTGAGTGATGTGCTAGTTTTAGTAACATTAGGGGTATTGTTAACCCTCAGTGTAACTGGAGGTAAGGGATTGAACAAGTTTTACAAAAGATTTTGAGTTCAATGTTTCTAAAATGACACATACCTACATGTTATGTTAAATTATTTAATTTTTTTAGACATTTATTTTAGACATTCTAAAACCCTAGTTTTAGAATGTTACAATTAGTGGTTATTTTGGCACACACAGTTTAAAAAAAGATACTAAACTAATTAATTAAATTGAATTATTTAATGTTTGAAAGATAATCTCAGGAAGAGCTCTAATTACAGAAACCCAACTAAAATGTAGAACTATTGTTTCAGGCGAACCAAACACAAGGAGGCCACCAGAGGATCCGCTGAGAGTGCCGCCCCGACCAATGCCTGGAGTGAACCCCGACACCCCAGACCTATGGTACCTTTAAGTAAAGCCCGTTAACATTGGCTAAAAATTTTTTTTATACCTTAAACTTTTTTGGTTATGAAACCCATTTCTAGGGTTCCATAACCAAAAACAAAAAAAGAAACTATACCCGAAGGGTAAAAACGGAATAGGTTCCGCTAAGACTCTGCTCTCCGTCTGCCTGTCACCAGGCTATATCTTATGAACCGTGATAAAAGTGCAATTTTCACAAATGATACTGTTGCCTCAATAACAAAAAATCCAAAAACTTTAATAAAATAAATATTAAGTGCTCTTGCATGGAGCCCCCATGCAACAAACGTGATTATTTTGCCGTTTTTTGTTATCCCGGGACGGTACGGAATCCACTCGCACTTTGCCGGTTTTTATTTACTAAACCAAGAATCATATAAAACTCGCATTTTATATGCTGCAAGAAAATTATACTAAGGAGTTATAGTTTTAGTATCAACAATGAAGCAAACTGAGCTTCTGAATCTCAGCTTCTGAGGATCATGGATAGAATGAAAATGTTATTTGCTCAGGAAAATAACCGTGTCTCTAGCAAGCATTTAAACACTCAATGTTCTTGTTTTTCAGGGGAATGCCACCACCCCGTTTGCCGAACATCGGCAGTTCCGACCTGGACCCGTTTGCGCCCGGCGGCGGCGGCATGCTCTTCAACCCGTTCGACCCTCGCAGAGATATTGAGAATCCTGGTCTTGGCATACCTGGAGGATTACCGAGGTCTAGTCAACTTCTATCTTGTTTTTACCAGTTTTAAGATGTCCACATAGAAACCTAGTAATTATGGTCATAAATTTTGTTACAACCAAAAAAATTGTTAAAGACAAATGTAATATATTCTTAGAATAATTTTGTACATGTGATAGAGGCGATATTGGGCAAGCCTATGTCCAACAGTGGAGACGTCCACTTTCGGCTGAAATGATATTGTGATAGATAATCTAATCAGGAAATTAATGTATTTCTACTTTTACTCAAAATGTCCACACTTAGCCTTAAAACAGGCCTTTATCTTGCCGGAGGCTCTACGCAGGTATCGTTCGGTCCATGGTCCTTTATGGCGCCATTGCTGTAAAAACGATCGGCGGCCAAATTGAACGCATGCCAGAGGACTATCCGGACCCTCTGGCATGCGTTCCAGACGCTGTGGATCGCAGCGCAACGCTGGCCTGCTACCATGGGCTTAGGAGGCAACAGGCCTTGCACACATGCACGATTTGCGTGTAGAGATGCAACGGCGGGGTTAAACTCCGCCGCCGCGCTGCATGCCATAATTATGGCGGTATGTCGCCTCTTTGAGGAGTGACTGGAAATACTACAAGGTGTCCTCACCTTCCGCATGACATGTCCTCGCCGGACATGATAAGTTCGGGAAGTTCCTGTACCGGATTCGTACCGAAGAAACGCCCGGGTGCAGGACACGGTGGAGCATATGGTGTGCCCCGTTTGAGCAGAGCAGCGCCGTGTCCTTGTAGGGGCGTTTGAGCAGAGCAGCGCCGTGTCCTTGTAGGGGCGTTTGAGCAGAGCAGCGCCGTGTCCTTGTAGGGGCGTTTGAGCAGAGCAGCGCCGTGTCCTTGTAGGGGCGTTTGAGCAGAGCAGCGCCGTGTCTTTGTAGGGGCGATCGGCGGTAACGATTTCTCGCGCCGGGCCCTATTACAGCCATTGTCCGGAGCGGGGAAGAGCGGCAGGCGGTCGAAGCAGTAATACTAGCGAAGGAGGTCGCCGCACGCGCGAGGGAACGGCCCTGTAGCCCGAACCGCCGGGATCCCGATCCCGATTTCCAGCCACCGTAGGCGTAGGCTTGCGGACGGCGATCAATGGTTAGCACGCCGTCCGGTCATCCGGTAACCGTCCGGACCGAGCCCAAGTCGTGGCGTCCACGGCGCGTAGTGTTTTATGATCGTCAGCGGAATGTAGTATTGTATCTAGTGGTAGGTATGATAAAAAAAAAACCGTAACATTCAAAGTCAAAGTACGACTGATACCATTTCCACTTTATAGAGAGCAATCACAGCAATTCTGTTTTCTGTATATCCCACTTCATTTTAATCTATAGAAATAGCGGGGAAAATCTACACCGAAATACGTTAAGGGGCCGGCGACGGATGAATTTCCATACAAACGTAATACCACGCTCATTTGCAGTTGGAGCATATTTCCAACATATTATGATGATATTCGGTCAAAGACAGTATTTATCTAGGTTCCTACGTCTTTCTTTAAAAACAAAAGACGTGTGGCACTCGGGGACTGCCGCGGTAAAGCTATTGCATAGCATTTTTATCAACTTATGCAATTATAATTATTTATTTATTTTATTGATGCAGTATTTTTTTTTCCTTTGTTTTTTTTTTCTTTGATATTAATTGAAGTTACACTTTCACACATTGAATTGAATTTTGATTGATTGTTCACTCATTTGTTTTCTTATCGGTCACCACGCTCAAAAACAAATGAGTGGGGGGTGTTAGGTTATTTTCGTTACGGAATTTCTGGATTCGGTCTCCACGCTCAAGGCCCGCGATAGAAGCTATGCAATAGCTTAAAAAACAAAAACAAATTTAAGCGAATTGTATTTCGCATTTTTTACAGCGTAAATGGCAAAGCATGCCATTTGGCTTTTCCTGTATTAAAAATAACAATATTTCTAATATTCTCGACGTAGAAACCTAGATAAATATTGTCTATAACCGAATATCATCATAATATGTTGGAAATATGCTCCAACTGCAAATGAGCGTGGTATTACGTTTGTATGGAAATTCATCCGTCGCCGGCCCCTTAAAACTATACAGTACATTTTTTCAGTGTAACAAAATTTATGGCCAGACTAAGTGGCAGCACTAGAAAGCAGCACTAGAAAGCATAGTTGTAGTTTTTGCAGTAGTATAAGTATATTAAACATACTTTTGACTGAGAATCATACAGCTATAAACTTATAACACCCTTGCTCCTTTGGTTGTGGACTATGCTAGCTAGTAATATGCGACTATGTAAGCTACAAAAATCAGAAAGGCTGTAAAATTAGCCTCTCTGGTTATCATAAATTGGTATTTTGCGCTAAGCCAACTCGATCCACTTATTACGCTCATCAAATAGGCCATCAGTGTATCAGCCACCTAATAACATATAAAAACTTTGCTATTACAGAGGGGCAGTGCCACCTGGTGCTCGTTTTGACCCGTTCGGTCCTCCCGGTGGGCCCATGCCCGGCCGCCGACCAGCTCCCCCGGATGCAGACCACCTGCCGCCCCCCGGCTTCAACGACAACATGTTCATGTAGCCGCTCTAATAGTATACTGTTCTTAATTTTGTCCACATCATTATGAATAAAGTTAATTTGGTAGTATCTATTGTTTTTTTTTTTCGTAAAATTCCTTGTTCCATGTTACCATTTTCGAAGCACTTTTCGACTGGGCTGAAACACACTTGATCTTATTAATCTAATAATCGCAAGCGGAACTGCCGCTCATTTCGTTCCGGGGTCGATCTTAAGGTGGGGTGTCTGTGTCTGCTTGTGCAACGTGATGTTATAGGTAAATAAAATTCAACCTAAATGTTGGTACAGTAGGCACAACGGATCTTGAGCGCTCGGCGTCAGAGTGGGGATCGCTTTGCGCATTCCATACATTGGCGAGCCAATCGTCTTCGTTGTTAGATACATGCAGCAACGCAGAGAATGAATGAGGAGTGACGTCTATGACGCTATAGCGCGGCGAGCCAATCACTGACACTCCCCGCCCCCGCGTCTCACTTCGCACCACTAAAGAGACCGAATAGTTGACTTCTGCGCAACCGCTCAAGATCCGTTGTGCCTACTGTACAAATAAATATGAACAATCGTACATAATCAACCCTTTGAATGTATTACGTTGACACATATAATAATGCGTTATTATTAATTTTAAGTTTCGACCATTACTTTAAATGTCTTCTACATGATAACAGTGGATAATTAAAAACCTACGTTTTGACGGTCTAAAACAATTGACTATCATCAGGATTAGTATGTATTGAGAGCAAAGAGATGTTTTCATCTAAATATAGCTGCTGGTTAGTAGATAACGTGGACGTAACATTACAATTATTTGTTTATTAATTTCTGGTGCTCTTTGCTTCAGCATGGTTAGTTTGATTTACAAACATTAAATTAAACAGCACGGCTACCATGTCATGCTCGCATACTCTTTATCATGAAGAACGCATGTTACATAAAGTACTTACATTAAAGTAACTACCTACTTATCGAAGGTACTATTACTATGCGTTCGTTATGAGAATAGGACCGATTGCTATGTTTTGACGTTTCGTTGCACTATCAAATCGAAGAAATTTTGGCAAAATTGAAGAACTGGATTCTGATTAAACTTTTTTCGTACACAGTTCATAAATAAATTAGATTTTTCGTAAATTAATTACAGTTTAAAAATTTCTTTCCTCGATTTGACAGTAAATCGTGACGTCACGACATGGCGATCGATCCTATTCTCATTTGGAACGCATTGTACTTATATTAATATAAAGTACTAAATACTTTTATAAAGCTGTTATAAGTTTTGCAAGTTATTAAAACATTAACATTTTTAATATGCTCCGCCAATGCTGAATGACACTGTCATGTCCAAGTCAGGCTAAAAAATAACGATAATTATTTGGTAGTAATGTCTAATTTCTGAATAGTAGCTCTCATAGCGCCTCGCTCGACTACAGGGCCAGTACGGGACCACGCGTTATTCAGCACACGATATTCAGACTCGTCTTATCTTTCATTCCGAGTAAGACAGTCTGACCCTTATTACACTATGCGACACGACGCGACATCGACTAAGACTGTCTGAATAATGGATGCTAAAAATATCTCAAAAGTGCTAGATTGATATGGATTTCCAAAATGTGCTGTTAAAACATTTTTCATAATATCACCGCATTTTAAACCATGTAGCATCATAAACAGCTTTTTACACCACACAGTGTTTTATAAACCCAAAAAAAGTGAAATCGCCTTTTTATTCCAAATTCTTATAGGTTGATTCAAAAGAAACGCTAGAGTAAAATACCCAAATTTCTAGTACATCTAGATGATAAGATATAAATTTTTGAAAGTGCGTGAATTTTTATCCGGATTATTAAAGAAAAAATCATAATAAATCATTAGTCAAAGTTATCAGGAAGCTGATTAATCTTATACATGAAGATTTTAAAGGCGCAAATTACCAAGTTATCAAAAATTATTTAGGTTCATTTAAATCGCCGTTATCATGTTTTTAAATATTTTAGATTTGATTTTTTAACTCGACAATCCCTCAATTTCGCTACTTGATTTTTATACAAAAAAATGCTTTATATGTGGCCTATACGCACAAAAAAAATCAAAATACCTGCTCGATAATTTCGTTTTATACGTCATACAAACCCATTCTATCCTTATTGCCTTATGGAGATAATGCAGTATGGTATGGCCGATCCTTATGGAATAATGAGATTTGAATTTGGAACATCAAAAATCGACAATATTGTGAATTAAAATGTACGTGCATCAAACAAGTTGACTCGAAATTCAAACTGGCCACTAATAAAAAAAAAGAAATAGAATAAAAGGCGCTTACTGACGGGAGCGTTATAGAATTTTTTTTTAACTAGAATCTTGTTAATTTAATTTTGATTGTTTGATGAACTTGTAAAAAACTTATATTTCTGTAATTTAAGATTTGGTCGACCAAATTGTCTTTTAATTATCTCACAGATGGTGTAAAAAGTACAGTATTCAACATGGGAATAAAGCTGCCTTTGTCTTAAGCGGCTTGAATTCCTCACTTCACTCGTTTCTTTATTAAATGACCTATTACACTGCGCTGAATATCGCGTGCGATATTCCGACTCGTACTATTTTTCATTCATAGAAAGACAGTCTAACCCTTATTACCACTATGCGATACGTCGAACCATAGACTAGACTGTCTTTCTATGAATGAAAAATAGTACGATCGCACGCGATATTCAGCGCAGTGTAATACGTCCTTAACTCCCGAGCATTGCGAATTATATACATCCCTCATTAAAGTTCGGGATTAAAATCAGCAACAAGCAAGTCAAACAAGTCAAAAGCAAGTCGCGGGCGGCATGTTGAATTCCGAACGAAACCCCACTGCTGTATCCCTGTATCCCCCCTAGTCACATAATCTATTATTTGAATCTGATATGGCTTTTAGGCACGGACTTAGATGATCAATCGACAAGACAGCGGTATATTGCACCGCAAACTAACTTTTTTTTGGAACAAAGCCTTCGTATAATAAACTTAAGATAAACCAATTGTATCAACTTTTTCTACAGAAAGTTTTACCAGGCCCGATAAATAGTTAAAATTTTTCCATTATGTTTTTTGATTCCTTATTGTAATTTGATTATTTTAGCATTCAGTTTTAGAAAGGGTTCACGTTGATTTCGAGTTTCGAGCGCAGGTTTAACCCATTTTTTGTATTATAGATCGTTCTTCCACTGTTTTCTGTAATTTTGAATTAAATTACCTTTTTTGCTCAAAGGAATATCCATTTCCTTAGTTTTTCTAACATACTGAACTTTTCTTTTTTACTTACATACAGTCACATGCTATACTTTATCAAACTAACCAAAAGTAAGACAAAGAAAGTGTTATCAGTTCTCATTATAGAACAAACATCTCTTGCAATCTTGCGTTTGTTAATAAAAAATAGTTTCAAAAGTAATGCGTTTTATTCTGTGCTCTGTTTTTAGTGCTAGATTCAGTGCTAATGTTAGATTTCAGTGCTGACCGTGTGAAAATAGTACCAAACCAAATCTAGCATTGACAGTGCTGAGTTGGCAACATTGCCTATGTGTACCTATTTCAAGTGAACATAGTGAACATTCATAGATATGCTTAGAGGAATTTGGAACTAAACTGAAAGAAACAATAAAATAATAATAAAGGTCGCTAGGTATTCAAAATAAAAAAAAATGACAAATCATGCCTTTTATTTTTTGAAACTTTAGTAGATTTTTGTTTTATATGATTGCAACATATTTTTGGACTAGTTTCAAATGGTAACACCGGACTTTTAGTTTAGCAAGTTATTTGTGCGGTGCACACGTTTCCCGCGTGTGTAGTGAATTTCCTTGGCTGCTCACGGCTGCAACCGTTCAATTTCTATTCAATGTGTATGGCTGTGAAGGTAAGTTGCATTGATTAAATATGTTAAGCATGCTTACAGTCATCAATTTGTAACAAAATCACTTTAAAGGTCGTGCCCTCGCTGAGCGACTAACGTCAGCAGGCGTCACAAAACTATTTAAATTATAATACAATTTGCATTATCCTGTTGTTACTAACTTCTATAACATTATCCACGTATCTCGCGTTAGGTAATTATGATAGGGTAATCGGAATTTGTACCGTCCCCGCCCCATGGTGGAGTTTTAGTACCCGCCGTTCTGTCTTACGCGTGGTCTTTATTTCATTGTTCGAATCCTAATTCTACCGACCAAATTGCCGGTCGATATACTGATGTTGTATTGTAGAATGAGTCACGCAATATTGTAGACAAAAAGTTATGATGTCGCTGAACAGCACATTCGCAACCTAATCTAGCTAGGTAGGTACTTGTTGTAGGTACCTACTTACAGTTCTAACTATAAGTAGGTATGTATAAAATTGGAAAGTGAAGTTATAATGTTGTTGAAACTTTCAACTCACAACAAAACATTTGCTGCTGGTTGTGAATCATTTGCAGCTTGCTGCACAGTTTATATTTAGCTGTCTAAATGAGGCTAACTTGTATGATATTGGGTCAGTTATGTGTGAGCTGTTTAAGTTTTAATTAATTAACACATACTAATTGAACGCTGTAAATCCATAAAAAAATGTTCTTAATTTAAATTTCATAAGATAGCGCAATGACCTGTTATTACTAAGCAACATTTTTTTAATCATGACAAGACTGATATTTTTTTGCAAAAAATAATAATTATGTGGCATCACTTTGCACTGTTCTTATTCTTGATAATAAAATATCAGTTATATAATTTAAACTTAAATGTTTACAGAGAATTTGATTGTTACAGCATTCATTTATAAACCAAGCTGGACTGTATGATTGTTTCCATTTCAAAAGTCCATTGTGTTTGGTTCCCTTTGTCCATGCTAAGTTGACAGGAGTGTTAGTGACACCTATAAATGTATCTGTATGCACTTTTAGCATATTTAATTTAGAACATCTGCTCTAATGCACAGTGTTGAGGAAGTTAGTGATTATCCGCACGATGATCTTTGTTTATTGCATCACTCTGAATGTAATTCACATTATTATGTAGCTAAGTTCATGAATTCAATCAAGGTACAAGCAAATTAATTGCTTCCATAATTATTATTTAGTTCTAATTTTGAACATAGTGTTATTCTGAAACAAAGAAAAATCTAAGAAAGTTTTGAAGCTCTACCTTCATTTATCTAAAAAAATTTCAAAATGGCGGCTGTCAAAAACTTGTTTACAAACAAAAGGCGCAGGGTCTCTTCCTGTGCAGCTGTGGTAAGAAATTTTACCTGGCACACATTGGAATGTTGGGTGTTGGTTACTGTTTCTTTTATTGTCTGCTTACTCAGAAATTTTACCTGGCCTTCTGGTTTGCTATGTCTGATAAATGAATAGATGAACTTTTTGTACGAGTTTTTCATGCATTTTTAGAATGGTTTTGTTAGATTTTAGTACCTACCTGAGTTTGCACATTTTATTTTATGTGTTTAGTTATTACCTACTCTAATTCTATGTTACGACCAATCAATATCACATAGCTAACATCATGTAATATCATATTTTTTACTTTTAAAACTTATCTAGTGAAGATCTTTCTAGATAGAAAACACGGCGCACTTTTATTTCAAATAACAAGCAGCGTTGACGTCATCAGCATACCTACGTGCGTAAATCCAAGACAGCTTGTCCAGTTCAGTTTCCTCGACTGTAAGACCTAACTGCAACGTTAGGAGGTAATTTATTACGTCAGAATTGCATAATGCGGTTTATCGATATAAGTTGTGAAACATGAGCTGCCGCAGACTCATTGTTTTACACACAGTTTCATGCACGTGTAAAGTCTACGATTCTGCACGCTTCCTAAAATTAAAACCATGGATGCTTATTTTACATTGATATTTGCGCACAGCCAGCTGCCCAAACGTTGACATATGGCGAGATAAGCGCCGATGTGCGTGTCCATAAGCGGTATAAGACCTTGCATGCAATGCAACGTGATCCCTAGAAGACCGCATACACAGTTACTCAGAAACTGCACAATGTATAATATCATTATGATACAGGTACTGCGTATTGGACTACACATGATGGGAGTTTGATGAACTGTGTATAGTGTCAGGACTCTCTGGATAGTGCGTCGACTCGACCTTGGTTAGCGTGTGTTGACCCTGCGCAAGCGCTGGTCCGTTACCCCGACCATACACGATTCCGCCTGACTACAGCTCGTAGAGTGCGGAGTGAGGCCACATCATTTTCTACTGATTTCATCCAACGCCATTTTTAGCTAACATTGATACCTACATAGTTTAATTGACGTCACCACTGGGCATAGTTAGTCTGACGATAGGACGCAATTGTTTCAAGAACTTTAAAAATACTCTTTTTATAGATGATTGTATTAGTTGCTTGCTTTGCTAACATTCTTCACCGAGTACGTGTTTTTTTTTTCCTTTTCATGATCCATACAAATGTTTAACCATAAATTAGCTTGGTGTGTATAAACGTACGTCCTATTTCTCGTAGGCCAATCTATCAGTTCTGCTTCTAGTCCATATTTTTCTTAGATACTATCCTTATACCAGAGCAACGATGTACTAGCAAATAGCGTGATTAGTGAGTGACCGTAATTACCGTTCAGTTTATTATTATCTGTCAAGTGACCTTAGCGACTAAACAAACAAATTAACAGACAGACGCTTCTACGTCCGACATACGTCAGTAAATAGTTATTGAATTGATTTGATTTATGAAGATTTTGTCTGCTGTAAGTTAAGCTACCGATGTAGATATTTATATCATGGAGAGGTACCGCAAACATTTCTGGAATTTCCGGGAAGCGCCACTCAGACTCGACTTAAAGCTGTTAAATGGCGTGGCCATTAAGCGCCGCCCGCCTCGGGGGAGAAGAGGGCCGCTTGACAAGTGATAGCTACGTACTACGTAGATATATAGAAAAACTCGGGCTGCTATTCAGCAAGGGCTAAGGTCGTTGCTCCGAACTCCTTGCATAGACCGGCTTTCGAACCGCAGGGCGACGCACCCAACCTCGTCCTTTTGACATAACACGCACAGTATTAGCATGATTGATCGGTTTTTACCCAAAACCTGTTTTAATTCGATTAGTTTTGGGAGTTCAAACATTATTTCTAGGTCATGAGCAAATATACATTTATCGATAACGAGACAGCGTGAACGAAGCGGGAAGCTTATTCATAGACGTAAAAATTAAACATTCGCTGAAACTTCTGAAGCGTGGTTACGAAACGCTGCAACATCTTTAGACTTCGGTTTCGCAATATTATGCGGTCTCTACGTCTTCATCTACTAAATCATGAAACGGTATGAAATACTCGTACTATAATATGGAACTCACGAGTCTTAGAAAATTCTCTGTTGCTGTCAGAGTTATTTTTACGAAATTCTTTCTATATACCATTCTAAAACGCCTTTCCTTACTCCGCAAATGTGTGCCAATTTGTTGGAGCCAACCTTGGTCTTGCATTTAATGTCAGAATTCGTAATTAGAGCTGCATTGCGCGCTCTATAGACATAGGTCTATTCATGATCGTGTATGTGCAGGTAAAGGGGGTCAGAGACGCGGCGTATTCCGCGCGGGCGGATCCGGGTCACTGATCCAGGTCGCGCCGGTGTGCCACCATCACGGTCAGGACAACTCTCCTCCTGATGCCTGGATAAAAATAGAATCCTCTTCAAGTACTTACTACCAAGTCCTTACTTTTTTCTTACAGTGTCGTAAACCCAAAATCTGATGTGAGTAATTTTGTAGGCATTTCTAATCTAAAACCGAAACTGACACAAAAAACTAAAGTTGTCAAGCAACCGTCTGAGTAAATATAACCGGTTAACGGAATTGTTTTCGTGCGGTTTTTATGTGGTTTCTTGACAAAAACAGATTTTGGAGGTGACTTGAAATCACGCAACCTTTTACCGTTAATGAATTAGTAAAATTATCCTTATCTTTAGCCTGGCAGTATAGGCTATTAATAGTTGGTAGCCCAAGTTCTGGGAAAAACTAGTGCCCTAAATATAGTCTATTGGCTACTGCGCGTGACGTCATGCGCAGTACGTCACAGTTAATACGTCACGCCCTGACTCGTACCCTCCAGCACATTCTGCTGATATTTAGCACTTTAAGGTTTGTCATGTCACAGAATAAATGATAGGTAATAATCAGATTTTGATTCGTCTTTCGCAATGAGGTATAATCAAAATTCGCAAATTACTAACATACCAAAGTGATAGCATACTAAACATATTTATCTATTTAAGATAAACGGTTAATATCATCATAATCTTGAGGCCTTGAATTACTTGTGGGTATATTCAACTCGTTCTTCTGGGTTTTATACTTAAAACCCAATCTTCCAATCTTATCGGGTATTATAATTTCGGTGCATTACTAGTTGCCAATCCATGTTACACGCAACCGGCAGGTACCTGTGCTGTGCAGCAATTCCTTGTAATTGTCAATATTCTGAGAAATTGTTAAAGAGCTAGTCAAGAGTGGCTCGCGTCTGATTACTTATGGGCCTCAAGGCACAAATCTTCAGACCAAATATCAACACCCTATGAACCGATCAACCGGAAAAGAGCAAGTGTATTCTCTTGCAAGCTAACATTACATGATGTAATTTAAAAAAAAAAAAACGATTTACCGTGAGATTAGAGGAACTTGCTGTTAGAGTGTGCTTCGCGAAATAAGGATTACAAATCAAATCAGCTAGCAAAGCGTAGACCGACACCCTGAACACGGCCAAACTGCTGTGGAATATAACCGACAGACATATGGAAGTTAGAGGAGACAGGTTTATCGAACACGGTTGTTTTGGTAGGAACCTGTGTCGAATTCGGCTGGAAGAAATGTTCGGACGTCACCATTGTGCGAAACGCTCGGAGGACACGGTGGAACATACAGTAGAAGTCAGCCACGCTTGGGCAGTTGCCGTGTTTTCGTGGAGGCGATCGGTGGCGGCGACCTCTAGCGTCCGGTCATAGTAAAGAGCGAGAGGGAATGGGAAGTGAGCACCTTCTTCAGCGAAGCAGTAATGCGAGCAAAGGAGGTGGCTGATACCGTGAGGCGGAGACAAGCCTCACGCTCTGCAGAAGCCCAAAGCGTCGGGAGCCGTAGGGCGATTTCGGTAATTATAGGCGCGGTAACTCTCCATTCGACCGTTGGGTAAGTTCCTCGCGCACCTCAAAGAGATGTTAGCAAATCAACGAGGCCAGTTAGAGCCGATGCCTGCCAGGGCTGCAAATTGTTCCAAAGTGTTACCGTGGCGTTTGCCAAGCCAAACAATCCACAATCTGACAATCTCCCTTTCTTCCTGAAGTCATTCTATGACTTCTCATGTAAAAAAAAGGTATACAGAATATATACCTAAGCACTCGTCGTCATTTAGCCGACAGATATCCACTGCTGGCTATACAAGCTAGGTAAAAAAAGTACCTGATCATTTGCGAAAGATCTTGTTTACTTACTGTGTAGGTAGTGATCTTGTGCCTGTTATAGTTTACGACGTTTGATGCAAAGTTCAACGTAATAGGGTTCACCCGTTATCATTCTGCCAGCCACACGACGATAACATGTCGTTCATCAACCGAACATCAGCACGTTGATAACTCAATAAAACGTCACAGATTTATGACCCTTCCACACACATTTCGAAATGTTTATGCGTTACTAACTTGTTTAAAAAATATTACAGACGAGCATCCAAATAGTAATTCATCTTCAAATGCTGTTCCATTGAGTAATATATCTATCAAGAGTAAAGAAAATTTTCAGTACTAACTCCGCAGAGATAGCGATTAAATCTGAATGGCCTCCCACTTTTTTCTAAATACAATTCTCAATGGTCAAGCTGCGGAAGTTACTAGGCATAAGTTCAAACCCATGTCTGTCTCTAACAGACATGAGGGGGCTAGAGGCGCGGGCGGAGTCGATGACCGAGTATTGATCCCGACGAAGTGGGTCGCGACCCGTTTTCCGTTGCAATATCCTCAAGGGGAACGATGCAACGGTCATCTCGATACATTGCATTAGATCGAAATGAATGCGCTGACACTTCTACACGTGGACATGTTCTAGATACCTGTCTGTATCAATCTTCGTTCAAATACTTATAAAACTCGACTGCGTTCCCTTTATATGTTGATACAGTTCTAATTGGAGAAGCAAGTAGAAATTGTTGATTTAATAATATCATCAACCTACAGGTAATAAAGAATACTGTAAAATCCGTTCAGCGCTCCCAATTTCTGACTTATTGATTCTGCCCGTGTTGCCGTGACTAGATTCCGTGTAAACTTTGCTTTCTATTTATAGACTGTGATAGTCTGTTATATTGTTGAGTTACAACACAATAATATCTGTAAATGTATTTACAGATATGAAAGACATAAATATTTATATTGCACGTTCAGTACACGTTAATTTCATGAACGTTGCACAGGACGGTCGATGTGGTGCGTGGCCTTCGGACGTTTAGTACCCGATTTGCTAAATGTCAGTCACGTCAATTCCGTGTTTCGCGGTAACCGGTACCGAGTTATTGCCCAGCCATCCTGCTAAATTTTCGTTAATTCTTCAGTAAACACCGAGCTGTAAACTTCTCCTGGTGGCTGTGAAATGAAGACCTGTATCCTCTTTTTTACCTTATAACCTGTCTGTAAGTTGACTTTAAATGGAAATTCTACTGTAAAGAGAAAGTTTGAATAATTCATGCCAGATAATGAGGTCGGGTATCGATGGAACGCTTTCCTCGGCCGGGATCGTTGTGTGAATACATTGCTGAAGGCACCTACGTCGAGGCGATAATCGTTGTGATTGGTCCATTGCGTGGGTAAGTTAGTATCAGTGTTGTGAAAGTTGATTTGCACCGCGTATTCCCCTCCATGCCGCTTATAAGTGTATGGAGCATTCACTTTTCACTACTGGAATTAATGTCTTTGTTGGAAGACCTACTCATATTCATGGAAGTGTGTAAGGAGCTATATTTGCGAGGTTGCTTGAAACATCACAAATTGTGCAGCAGAATAAACATCTCAAAATAGATGTAATTTTCCTTATACGTGCTTGGCCCAATTTACAATCTTGTTCGTTTTCGTCTTATCTGAATAAGAAAATTCTGGACAATATAAATCATTCTGACGTTATATTATCTAAATCGCATGCTTGTATTATCTAAAAGCTGTAGTCGGTGATTCTAGAAATCAATTTTTATCACAGAACAGACAGTCAATGTACCTATCCCAAAATAATTTACAATGCCAGTTGCCATGTCGACGCGAATGGATTTGACCTTCGGACTGCTTCATATTACATCACGAAAATTTTGGCGCCATAGAGTGCAGACGATTTCTATATGGCATATAGAAATATGTAACAGAAGTCTAGGAATGTCTGCCCATTTTTGCAGGGTCTTGGTATCCCAAGACCAACCAGACCGCTCTAACAAAAATTGTCTCGCTTTACACCTGCAATAATATAGGATAATCCATGTATCATACGAGTACTCGTACCTGACTTACCTATTCTGTTGTTAAGGATATCACTGCGGCAAACATCGACGCTTTTCATTAAGATAGCTATACTTTAAACATATTTTATCTGATAAACCTGTTATCAAATCTGTAATTACTGCGATATGAACCGTTTTAGTGTGAACTGATTTTAATCTACTAATCCTTGCAGAATGCCGTTATCCGCGTTATGCACGTTATGGAATTTGGTTATATAGGTAAAATTGATTAGATTTCTACATACAGTATGGTTAGTAAACGTATTTTAATATTATGTACTCGTATATTATATTATGTATAGTATATTTTAATATTGTGTATACATATTTATTCAAGAAAAAAATGGCCCCATTTCATTTATCCTAGAATCGCCCGTTGTGGTTGATGTCACGTGCTGAAATCACGTGGGTACATGAACACGTTGGAGCAAGCCTTATTTTAATAGCTAAATTGAATGTTTATTGACGTCTCGTTTACTGGATGTCTTTAAAACGTTTAAAGGTTCGTGGAACCATTACACGAACGTACGCATGCGGCTCTGTTCCCCCGATATCATTCAACATTTTCTAGGCACTGCATCATAGATGATCCTTCATATAATTATTTTCTGCACCTTGCCGCGTTTCTAATCTTTTATTACTGTTTAAAACTGTACTGTTTGTGTCTTCTGGCTTTATACTAATTTCTTTGTGGTCGGGACTTGCATTAGCCATCATTTTAGTAGTCATCCCCTTTTAACTTTTTATTGACATTTCTAGCAAGCAATCTTCTGTACAAATATTAAATAATATTAATAGATCTGGAACGCTGTTTTATTAACTTTCTAAGTAGTATTCCATAAACTTTGCACTAATCGACGAAAGAGAACATTGACCGAAAATTGCGTATCCTGTAATTTAACGTATAATTATTTTCGTTACTGCAGGCTAACAATGAATATTTATCGATATAGTGTCATTGTTTTTGGATTAGGTCAACCTACACTATACTCCGTCTAAAATAAACCGCCCTACATTATGACAAACATTCATTTTATTCATTCTACGAGTATACCATAAAATTCTCAACGGACTAGAAAATTTCCTCTCGCCGTGGGTGGAGCTAAATTTATCCGAAGCGGGTTGTAGTGGGCAGGCTTCGACAATAACGGCAGCTGTATTGCAAAGCCTGTTTTTCTATTTAGACGTAGAAGGTTACCAACAGCTTAGTGCATGTAGTGATAATATTCTAAATTTTACTAAAATGTCAGTTGAAAGACTTGAGACCTACATGCTGACTCCCCTGCCGCTGAGAGCGAACGAGGTCGCTTTAGCGATAAACTTAATTCAATATTTTCAGGATTGAACGTTATAGTTTATGCGCTAAAACATTCTCGGAGACGATGAAGACTATTAACATTAGATTGCGGTTGAATCGCAGAACGGTTTCAAAATAATTGTCTTTTGTAAATCGAGGCTTATCCTTGAATTGACTTTTCTATGGTACAAGGACTCCCTTAAATCATTTTTGATTGCGCATGTGTACATAAGTCACGCGTGGGAGTTTCTTAATACGAATTCTTTATCGTTTTTCTCGCTATTATTAGAATGTGACCGACGAGCCGCCTCGCGGTTGCTAATCGAATCTTCTCGGTCACAGATGCGTCGTTTAAAATGCAATTGGTTCAGTTTTATAGTATCTACTTGATTTATTTGTATCACACCAATTAGGAATTGTCTCATGATCAGAGAAAAATTCGAGATCAATCGGTAGCAATTAAATAAAGTTGTAGGTAGATCGTTTATTGGACCAAATGTTTTTTGAGTCATGACTTACCACTTACACAGTAGCTACTGTTTAGTCTCGCGTCTTATAATGAGTATTTGTAATCTGATTCGTAACTTCTGACTGTTCGAAAATGATATCTATCAAACAGTCATTGTTTCATTCATATGGTGGATCCATAACTGAAAAGTTTGAAAACTTGTGCGAAACGTGTGGGCAGACATTGGTGTGCGTGTGTGGATAGCGGCGCGGAGTACGTCTGGCGAGTGACGCCAACGCCCCCGCTCGCTCCGGTGGCGCGCCGCGTGACGTCGGCGCTCGCAGCCGGCGATGGGTGGCGCGCCAGTCTCTGCACAACCGCGGCACCGACAGTGTCGAACCGTTGCGATGTAAACGCCTAACCTTCTAATCTGTCTATAACGACAGCCTCAGTTGCGTGTGCACGATAGTTTCAGTTCATTTCCTCATCGGTTTATTAACTTTATTTTTGTGTTACAATAACTGTTTTAGCATCCGCCGCGCCGGATTCATGTAAGTGAAGTTTTTGTGTCATCATTACCGTCGGTGTCCCGCATTACCGACGCGTTTTAAACGAATCCTCAAGAGTCGTGCGAGCGTGACCAAAGTAAGACAGTCTGGGCAACACGTACGCCATTCGATCCTGGTTGTTTGGATATGGTCAAAATAAGTGACCAGGTAATTTTTTGAAATAGCACAACTGTTTTCTTTTGTAGTGATGCATATCATTAGAGTAACTTGCGATCGTTTCTAGTGTTTGCATTTGAAATTATTACTCACTTTTTGAATCAACAGGTGTTCAATTCTAAAGCGTGGTCACGCCTCGTACTTAAGAGGTAACTGGCGTAAAAAAAATAAGTAGCTCCACTCTCATGCCTTTGCATTTCTCATGTCTGCAAGTTCTTTGCAGTGATCATAATCACAAAGTATAATCTGAAGAAATCGTCGTGAGCTAACTTTACTAGCCTTCTGGTACCTTTTAATTTGCTTTTATGTCAAATGTTTATTAACTCATACATTTTGTGCATGAAATAATAGTGTCTTCGTGAAATTTAAAAACCAACATTCAGCCTTAACTTTGGGTCATGTTTATAAGACAAATTAATCAAATTAATTAGATTTTGAAATGGACAATTGGTCATATGGTGATAAAATCTGCCCTTTGCAAAAAATACCTAATTGTAGTAGCCGTAGTAGGAGGGTGTGTTGTGGCAATGGAAATACACGTTTGCTTAATGACTGTTGTTTTGTGTTAATTTAATAACACTTTAGTAGTTTGCGGGCACGGCAACTTGCATCACTGAACATGAGTTATCACTTCTATTTAACAGGTACTTCAACTAGTACGAGGAACATTAATAGCGATATTAATATCCTTAACCATGAACACATCTCCAGTTTATTATTTTGTATTTCCTCATTAATATCGGATGTCTAAGTCACAAATTACGTGGACTATCAATGTCATGGTCAATTACGCTATATGTAATATGTAGCATCTCTTTTGTTTCTAGTGGATATTGTTTATCGTCCACTTCCTAATGTTTTTGCTTAACTACATTTTACTTATCTGTTACCTTGAATGCGTTCAGTTCTCTTCGTATTGTTCTGGAACATTTATAAGGTTAAGTTTATATTTTTATTATTATTATTTAATACTTTACTTGCATTCGAAATTCAAATTCTCCATGAAAAATTATGAACTAAGAATGCTCAGTATTTAAACTATCACATGGTATTTTTTTTCTCACACAACAGGCTTATTGTGTTTACACATTCAGTGCTGACACAATATTTTTGGAAATAACTTCGAAGTTTTCTTTATTTGTTCTTTAATAAAGATCAAAATAAGTTATAACAATTATAACACTATGAAGTTTATTTACTTAGCCATGCTTAACTCAAAGTTGAGATTTCTCCCAGCTAATCTTTGAGTCATAAAGAGAGAGAAGCTTCTATATTCTATTCGGTTCTTTATTTTAAGCCCGTCCCAGTCTTCGAGGTAACCGTGCCACCTTCGTAAAGGTCGCGAAACTCACTGTAATAAGAAAAAGTCCATAGGTAAAAGCGAAATAAATTGAGGCATGAATGTTTTATGTTGTTTTGTCGTTATAAATTCATTTTTGGGAAACAAATGTTTGTAATGTAGGTAAAAATTATTACTTCATATTTAAAAAAATCATTTTAGGAATCTGGATTTACGTAAGGGTTCTATCAGATACATATAAGCGGTATTGAACCGTAGACGGCTAATTGTTTTATCTCGGAGTCTCGAAGATATTGCTTGAGTCGTTCCTATATCAAGATAGTGGCAGCGGATATGACTTCATTCGGATGATTATACATAAATTACTAAAGTTATAACGCACGAGATAAATACTGATAACATTCTTGATGATTTATTTTCGTAAATATTAGCATAATGTTTTCAATTTCATTTGTGATTCATTCGTAACCTAGCACAAGTAGTAAACATTTCAGAATGAACTGATGGAAGTGCTGACGCAATCTGCTTTTTATTAGGAAAATTTAACGCTTTATTTTTCTTGTGAAATGAGTCGCAATAAGCTGGTCTGCTAGTTAATGAAAATGAAAAACAGGATGAGTCAACTACGGAACGTTCCGCCGCCGTGAATTATTGATGCAGCTTTTGTAGGCAGTTTGTATTGACAAGGACAAATTAACTTATCCTCTTTTTGTTTGTGTACCCACTACAGTTAAATTATCATCAGTTTCGTAACTACCTAGTTGTTTTTTTATTTTTCTAATGTTAAATCTAGTTATTTCATTTGGGATCACAATTTACAAGCATGATGTCACGTATGTATGAGCCGCACTCTAATAGGTAGCAAACGAGGTGCGTTGGAGCAATTCAAAGTCAAATCGTTTTCAATGTGCATTTTGCTATAATGTTGGATCGTCATTTATATTATACGGGTAGGTAATGGTTATTGGATCGTTATGATTAGTCCAGGTTAGCCAAATAGTTTTCAAGAAGATGATGTATATGCAATGACCTGAGTAACCCCCATGTAGTTTATTGCAGAATATTTTTAGGTTAAATCTTAGTGTACCTACTTGTGGAGTAGCAGCCATAATATGAATGTCGCATTGATAGCGCATACATAGGTATTTGGTTTATCTACTCATGGCCTTCAGTTGCGGAGTTGCTTCGTGACTAAATCATAAGCTATCGCTATTGTTCCATCAGTTCATAATAATCCCGCGAGATAGCCGGATATCGGTATCAGATTGATCTGTTTTTTATTACCATGATATGAAAGAGCACTCAATGCGATAGATACTATAAATCTTTACTGCCATCTCCTAATGAAAGAACCATCTAAAGCTAATAATCGGCAATTAGACAAACGTATTTGTTGTTCTTTGTGTCTACAATAACTTACAGTTAGTATCAGTAGCCCATCTTGTCGTTTTCCGGACTTATTGTCAAGAACCGGCTTTTCTTGAAAGACCCGGTTGTGCACTGGTTAACAAGCATTCACGAGCTCGTCTTAACTGTTTTCCGCAGCTACATCAGAGATGTTGTATGATATAATCCCTCAATTGTCTCTTACAACGGGAAGAAGTGGGATGCTCTATTCTTGGCTAGGGACAGCACAATAAATTTTATTTAACTGCTGAAGTTATTTCCCTGGTGTATAATTGTATGAAAGTTTCTCAAAACACAACCTGCGTTGTTATGAAAGGAAATTGAATTTTTACACAAAAGGAAACTGAAAAACTCTTTAACCGCAAAGTTGTGGAAGAAATTACGTTTTAATTTGACTTGGGGTAAACAACATCAAGGTTTGTAACGACCGCTTCCTGGAATTACCGGCAATGAAGCTTAATGTGAAACTAGTTGCATAGATATTGTCGGGCGACGACCTCGCCCTGTTTCCGCCATTACAACGATACTTGATGCACTGGAAAAACTACCCTTTCGCGGAATGCAGCTTTTTTCTATCTGCTTTGTAGTCTATCTGCTCAGTGACGAATGCCTCATTGGATAGAATTTCAGAACAATTATCAAAAAATATCTAGGAAAATTTGTATCTTTGTGTTTGTTTGTAATGAATAAACTCAAAAACTACTGTGCCGGGTTCAAAAATTCTTTCTCCATTGGAAAGCCACATTCACCCTGAGTAACATAGGCTATATTTATTGCCCATGCGAAGCCGGGATGAGTCGCTAGTATTGTAAATATTTACTTGGAGAGCAGTTGTAAAACTGGGGAATCATTTGTTCAAAGAATAAAGTCCCTTTTCAATTTACATGTTATAACGGATTGACAGTACTTGTTAAATATCCTTTATCCTTCTATACATAAATCTTAGCAATAGTTAACACTTGAGCGTGACTTTGAACAACACAATAAAGTACATTGTTTCTAAATGATTGTTTGCAGATTAGGAAATCACTCCTTCTAAGAACAAAATCCCTTTTCAATTCCTAAGATATAAATAGCAGCTGAAGCATTATTCTTTTAAAAACGCAAAATAAAACAATAGTTAATATTTGTGCGTGTCTGACCAACACAATAAAGTAGCTACTTTGTAACAATTTAAAAAAAAAAATTGCTGATGCCAAGAACAGTCCCTTTTCAATTTCCAAGTTAAATAACAGCTGATAATAATTGTTAAATACCATTATTCTTTTAAAAACGTAAAATTTAACAATAGATAATATTTGTGCGTATCTTGGACTAAGATAATAAAGTACTTTCCATGTAATTGTTTGCAGATTAGGGAATCACTCGTTCCAAGAACAGTCCTTTTTCAATTTACAAGTCTATTCTTTTTCTTCTCTTTGACCAACACCATGAAGCACATTGTTAATTGTTTGCAGATCAGGGAATCATTCGTTCCCAAGAACAAAGTCTCTTTTCAATTTAAATGTTTTAATGGGCTGACAGTACTTGCTAAATACCATTAGCCTTTGAAACGTAAAAGTTAACAACTTGTGCGTGACTTTGACCAACACAATGAAATACATTGTTTCCAATAATTGTTTGCAATCATAAGTTCAACACGGCGGTGTTTGCCACGTGTCGACTCTATAAATTCATGCTATGTTATGCTAGTCTTCGTCCATTGAATTCCATAGCTAGATTCCCAGTGCTATTGATAGTCCAATAACATCCGTATCCTCGTGCCCTTGCACCCATGAATTGTGTATTGTGTCAAATATACTGTTCTCATCGAATTTATTCGCAGCGGAACAATCGAATATATTTATCGTATTGTTGATTGTACTCCTCGTACAATCATGATCTGAATGGTGATTGAATTGAATGCAGAGCATTAAATTAATTAATTGGACTTCAGAAATAATAAATTCTGAATGTCTCGTCCAAACAAATAAATATCTATGAGCAGATGTGTCAGTTCTGCTGTCTTTTTACAACAAACAGTTGCTAGTGTTGCTACCTTCGAAGTGGTTGTGCTTATAAATCTTTCAAGTAGCAACTGTATCCGTTCGTGGTCCTGGTTATCTCGGCTAGACGTCCTCCCGGGTTCAGACATTACAGATGTTAGTCTGAACCGTCTGCGTTGTTGCACATGTGTACAGTCTGGCTTGGGTTTATCGACCGTGGCGTCTCCTGTTCAGACAATCATCCCTTCGACTGCGACTGCAGACTTTTCCCTTTGTCTCAAGTGTTTTATTGCTAACTGTTTACTTAGTAACTATTTATGGACGTGAAATAGTACTTAAACAACAGTTGTACTGGGACCATAAAATACAATTTTTAACAAAGTAAACTCTTTAGTCATGTTAATACGAGTAAGTCTACAGTCGTATTCTTACATAGTATTCATTTAATATTATAGAAAGAAAACAAAAAAAACTGCGGACTACTTCGCCATTTCATAAATCAGAGTGTGTAAGCAGATAACGTGCTATTTCGGTGACATCGTCACTCTTATTTTTATCTACTGTTGACCGTTCCATCTAGAATGGATTGAATGGGCAATTATCTCGTGCAGCGTAATGACTTTGTTGCCACTAATATAACCAAGCATATTGAATCGTATCTCGGTTATTGAAGATTAGAAGCTGATTGTGGTAGGATCAGGCAACTATTTGCGCTCAAGGAATATTAAATTCCCAAAGTGAGATATATTTGCTCGTGTCGGCACGAGCCACTGTTCCTTTTGGCCTGGACCCAAGTCTGCGCCGTCTCCTTGATAAAATCTGCAGGAAATAAATAAAGCAAAACACTTCAAAATATTCGCGAAGATTTTCGAGCATCTAGGTATTGAGTGGGGGAGGAGAGTAAATTCGATTGCGGCCAATGTTTTGCATCAAGATTATACATACACGATTGTAAATTTAAATGTAAACATATGACGTGTATCTGTAAATCCCACGCCGGCATCGTGGCTGCCAACATCTCGTACGCCGCCCTGTTTCAGAGTCGTGCCCGTGCCGCTCCTGCAATTCATCGTCTTTATTGTTTTGTGCTAATTGCAACTACATTTTATTTTCACATTGAAGTGTTTAGTGAGACTCCGACCGTGTCACGCGTAAGATGCCAGATATTTTGAGGACAAACGATATCATTTATATCGTGCTAACAGCACTGTTCTCTGTTATACCGCATTTGTTAAATAAATTTCGTGATCTCCAGTTGTGTAGGAATGTGTTAATAAGTGTTTGAACTATAGAAGTTAAATATAGCATGTGTTCCATAGCTATACGTGAATAATATTTATTCGTTGAAACGTGAATGCCATTCGTCTATCACGAAGGATCGGATAGGTATTGTTGATATCCAAAACAAATATTGAACCAGTCGTTTTATTTATCTTGCATGGACCTTTACCATCAATAGATATATATTTAACTAGCACATTTATATCAGTTTCACATTGTCTAATGAAGCTGTATATCGACGATGAAGTGACAAGAACCTTTATCTACCAGAACATAATTTTACAGGAAACGAAAAAAACGTTTTATTTATTTTAAACGCAAGGTATGAAAAATATTATTATTGGTTATATATTATATATACCCGATAACCAACCTATATAACCAATAATAATATTTTTCATACCTTGCGTTTAAAATAAATAAAACGTTTTTTTCGTCTCCTGTAAAATTATGTTCTGGTAGATAAAGGTTCTTGTCACTTCATCGTCGATATGACTTTTTATATGACTTCCAAGAAACATAATCGTTGTGTGCATAATGTAAACAACAGCACTGAGTCATAAGTGAGGCACTGCGGCACTTCGTTAATTAGTGTTATTTGTTTGTCGCAGCTGGAGATCCCTTCTGTGGCGACATTGATGGAGTTCCGCTTGGACAGCGCGGAGTACTGCCAGGCCCAACACAAATAAACTGCAGGGCGTTTCGTGTGACGAGGTAGCGGAGCGTGCCACCGCTGGACCCATGCTGCCGGGAGCGCGCGACTCTACGCACCCCAAGCGCTGTACCACGTACCCACAGGTAACTTCGCTTAACCGCCATATTGAAATCAGAGTGGGGTGAACCGAAGCCCGCGTCCCACGGCACGGCCGAACTATCAGTTGTTATCTGCTCCTGACCAAGACAAGACCGCGATACCGGTGATAATACTGTAACCGAATCCGTTTACTTTACGCACTATAATAATATAGATGCATTTGTTGAGCAGGTATTTATCGAAATAAAATAACAGTAGTGTTGTTTAGATGGCGTAGTGTTTACATATTGTGTTATCATAGTGTTTTTTGTGTACAAGAGTGCTGAGCCGTGTGGTATGAGATACGTCCACCAATTGACGCGATGTTGGCTCTGGATCAGCTCGGAAATACCGATGTCGATGGACAGACATAGTCGTTCAAAACATCGCACGTCCACATGACCGAAACTTCGCTGTATCCCGAACACTATTTTTAGAAGCCATTTTTTATTCCACTTCAGTAGTTGCTCGAGCTTTGACGCAAATACGCTTTAAAAATGATATTCGTCGTAAATCCCAGCGCCGTGCTGCCGGCTGGATCGCTGACATTAACAAAACTATTATTTTTGTTTCAGTTACCTTAAATTCGGAAGCCACAGTTATTTGGAGCATATCATTCAGTTGCCGAAGTTCGTGTGATAACAAAACTTATGTTTTTCGCATAATTTCTTTTAGTTCCATTCCACATTCTGAACTTTTGTTTGTTCGTCTCCGAATGCGATCAAGTGGTTGAAAGCGACATCCATGCGGGTGGTTCTCATTATATAATTGGACCCTTTCTAAAGAAAAGTAACGAAACTGTCGTGTGTTGTGTGGAAATAGAGTAACAGTTTGTCTGTTAGACTGTGACGGACCGTGACATCTTTCTCTGACGCGTGTGACGTGAGTACCAGCCGGGTGCGTATCTTGTGTGAGCGGAGACCAGCGAATCGATCACGATGAAGCAGAAGGACATCAGGCCGGCGCCCTCGCTAATCGAGTACAAGAACATGCGGTTCCTCATCACCGACCGCCCGTCCGACGTCACCATTCAGTCCTATCTTCAGGTAAATATACTTTATTTGTACAATTTATCATTAGCTTAGCATAAATGACACCTCTTTAACACAAGCGAATATATGTATATATCTTGTGTAGTTTCTAGTGAAGTAGGTCACACAGACATTTAGGACAACTAATGACTGAAGAGTCAATGACTGTTACAGTTTCTATAACTGGGCTTGGAAAATGGGAACTAGAAGTTTTTCAAGTTTTAGCCTTTCGAATCCCTTCAAATTTTCTCTTTAAAATAATCCATAAAAAGTTCATTCCAGCTTTATTGGCTAAAACTTATTCCAAAAGTTATAAAAAGGTTACTTTTTGTGTTCTTTCAAAACTTTCAATGATTCTTGCTTTTGTTTTAAAATCTTTTCGAGTTTCAAGAAATGTCTTTGAATACAAATTATCTCTTTGGTATCTTAGATTTTTTTTTCTTTAAAACCTGCGCCTTTGTCGAATCCCTTTGTAAAGGCCAATGTAAACTATTGGCATGATTTACTTTTTTTCGCCAGAAATGAAACCTAGGTTATAATTTAGAGGCCAATACGAGGAATCAATGGAAAAAAGTACCACGTCTTTAAACCGTAACCGAACGAAGATACCTATAGAAACTTTGCTAAATCTCAGGGTAGTCAGCTAGGAAACACCGGCCTCATCTAGCATTAATTGACGAAAAAAAAAAATTTACGTGTAAAAGTGTTTTTATAAAACCTACTTGCAAAATAAAGATCATTTATCATTTAAATTATTTTTGTCAGGCGTTACCTATTTTCGAAAAAAATTACATGCTGCTAGCATGTAATTTTTTTTAAAAATTACATGCTAGCAATGTACGGTTAATTCCCCTTTCTCATATATCAGTGACCAAACGAAATATTGAATCAATTAACTCTTCATTAACTTATTCCTTATTTAGCGAGGCCTATGACCAGTTAAGTGTATAATAACTTTCTGGATTTAAAACCATGGTGCGCATGGGAATATTTCTAACCCTTAGAATTAGTATTGAGTACCTGACTTTTATCTTAACCTTTCGTATGCCGTAATTAGAGACACAATTAAAAAGTTATTGTGTCTCGCGTGGATCCGCGTTCCGGACATACAACGGGTTAAAAATATAAATTAAAAGTTTCCTGGTAGCTCACTAATAACTGTAAAAAGAAAAGGGATTATTACTGGCCAATGAGATAACTCTTAGAATTTATGTTGAAAAGTCAATAAGTGATAATACCGTAGCCAGTAATACCAGTCTCACCAGTTGCGTCGCGGAGCTCCGTAATTCCTTCTAAAATAATGATACTCAGCCTCAGCTAGTTATATATAGTCTGGAAGCCGATACATGGAGAGAGGCAAAGGAATTTTATCATAAAAAAAGATACTGTTGACGATAACCATTAATTGAGTACTAATTTCTAGACGGCGGGCGTAAAGCCCTAAATTAGGATGTCAGGGCTTGATTTATGAACGATATAACCAACTTTCTGTGCAAATTATAAGATAGTGTGGACGTAGATAATAACTGAGACCACCCAACTTCAACTTGCTTAGTGTTGGTACTCTTGGTCTGACACTTGCTCTTGGATTGTTTAAAAAACCTATTTCATGATTTGTATAGGAGCTTCCTTTTTTCTCTGCTTAACATGCATAGTCAGGCCTTCTCTCTAGGAGAGGCAAATGGGCCGTAATCCACCACGCAAAAAAAAAAACCACATGGGCCCAGTGGGTTGGTGAAAGTCACATGTCTTCGAATTTTTGGTTCTAGGACATGCCGGTTTCCTCACGACGTTTTCCTTCACCGTTTTGAGAGCAGTCGTGATGAAATAAATTACACAAAGTAATGGGCCTGGCTGGGTTTGAACCCGCGACTTACAACTCGTAAGTCGGGGCGTTACCACTCGGACACCGCTGCATATAAATGATATTTATTTTGTAAATAGGTTTTAAAAAACACGACAATTTTTTTTTCCTCAGTATAAACTAGATGAGGCCGGTATGATTTGTTAGAGTTTGAATCTGTGTTCATCCTTCTTTACTGTATTATAAGCTATGCAGTTTTGTATCTTAGCGATGATGATATTAAGAGTATTTTTCCTTGGTACAGGAACTGAGGAAGCACAACGTGTGCACGGTGGTACGCGTGTGCGAGCCCAGCTACGACACGGCGCCACTGAAGGCCGAGAACATCGAGGTGCGCGACCTGGCTTACGACGACGGAACCTTCCCGCCTGCCAACGTCGTCGACGACTGGTTTGAGATTCTGCGCGAAAAGTAAGTATACCGCATTATTTTATAGTTCTTTATAAGCAAGGCAGATGGCGGCTAAAATGGTTACTCTATATTTTTTTTGCGCGACATGCATGTTAGATGACAAGTGTATTTGGAACGTGGTGCAACCGTTGACTAATTGACTTTTTGTTGCCCTGTACATGATTTTGGATGGTTCCATGGGATTCGTTAGTGTGGGAAGCACAGGGTCACTCGCTATGGCAATTCTTGACTGATGCCTTTGTTCAACAGTTGGCATCTTTCAGCTGAATGATGATTAATCTTTTTTGTAATATTGCGCAGTTAGGGGTTGTTCCTTCTCGTTCTAGTGAGCAAAGGACTAAATAGGTCGTTTTTTGTGAACGTTAAAAAATTCCTCTTGTGAATGATATTTTAAACTACCCGAAATGCGTCATTGTGGTCGGCCAGACCATGTGGGTGTCGGAGAAGAATTGGAAGAGCTGTAGATTAATATAAACCTGAGCTTCAATGACATACATACGAGTACGTACGAGATGTGGAATCTGAAAACTCGGCAAGGTAATTTGGCTGCCTTTTCTTTTATTCCCCAGTTCTATATCAGTATTTTTATACGTTTATTTAATTTTATACTTTACAAATGTGATGCAAATATGGACCATCTTGCTGCAATATTATTAGAGCCTCTCGAATGTTCAATTATGTATAAGGTAAATTATATTTATTGTTGAGTGTCGCTTAATCAAAGTTGCATTTACGTAACAGCAGCGTGACGCACTGATTATGACCAATTCACGTTTGAATATTTCGGATTCGCCAGTACATTTACTAACTATTAAATTGGTACGTTACGTCGTGTTATTGTAGCTTATGTAAATTGTGTTTTGTTTGATGTAGTGACCGCATTATCAAACATTCCTCTTGTTTGTTTGTATAGTTGCTAGCTAAACACCGACAACGATATAATGTTGACTTGTTATCTGAACATTCTTCCTCAAAAGGCACAATAATTTTCGAGGATAAATTTTGGGCTAAACTGTAATGTTTTTGGAATCAAACCGACTTGCTTCGAATTAGCAGTCCTAACAGGATTAGGGATGATTTGATTTGTATTATATGCCATAGTTCGACTAGTCTTTTAAAGTCGGACATTATTTCCGTGTCATTATCATTCTAGTCGAAAGATCTCCAGACGTAGCCAAATAGACGAGTCCTGTGCATTTCACGCATCCAGGGGACTTCAGTGGTAGTAAATACCACTGAAGTGCCCTGATCTTATAAATTTGTTATTTATCTAGCAGATGCAGAGAAATAGGCAACATTATAAATATGAATACAAACGAACTGCTATCCTGCGTACATTGATTTATCAATTTGAGACCGGAAAAAAATATGATTCAGGAAATGTCCTAATTAAATCCCATAGTGCTAAAAGCGTCGTCGTCCATTCCACAGAGCGCAGAACAAGCCTGAGGCGGCGGTGGCGGTGCATTGTGTGGCGGGACTGGGCCGCGCGCCCGTCATGGTGGCCATCGCACTCATCGAGCTCGGCATGAAGTACGAGGAAGCCGTAGAGACTATTCGAGAGTGAGTATCGTGGCTTGATGGACTTTGTAGTAGACATTTTTAAAAGAAAGATGGAGCTATGCAAGACGTATAGCTTTATCCTTTCGACATTTCAATAAAGTGCGACAGTTTTCAGACAATGTTAGTCTACTAGCCTGTTGGTCCAGTGGTTAATGGCCCTGACTGCTATGCCGGAGGTCGTGGGTTCGATTCCCACTCAGGACAAAATGATAGTGTGATTAGCATCATCATTTTTGTTCTGTTTCTGGGTGTAATGTATGTATTCACAAATATCTAAGTATGTTTATCGGTTGTCTAATACTTATAACGCCAACTCTGCTTAGCTTGGGACTAGACGGCGTTATGTGATAGTTGTGGAATATAATATATGTATTAGTATTAATGTTCAGAGAAAATCATGCGTCAAATCGTGTGAAGGCTTAAAGGTCGGCAAAAGGCGGCCGGAACGAACAGCAAATTATTAGAACCGATAAGATTGTTTCGCGTGTATGCACGCTTCCGATTATAGCAAACTGACGTACTGTCGCCAGCTTAGCTTTCTTGAGAAATTGATGTGTGAGAATTCTTTGACGATCATTGTCTTGAATAGTGACGACACTTTACAAGATGGCTGTTTGACATTGTGACCTTTTTTTTTTTTGTAAGATACAATAAGATCCATTCTTAAATATGCAAATCGATCTTCGAGAAAAATTATATTCCGAGTCTATGCATATTTATTGTTTGACAAATATTTTCGCCATACTAATCAAACTATCACGATTGTTCGCCGAAGTCCAATAATATCTGTATACACATAAAAGAGCGTGCACGTTATAACGTCTTCTACGCTGTACTCAGGATGCTAAGGATCGTGACGCACATGTCAATTAATTGATAATTGAACGAGTAACACGTAAAAGTGAATATTTATGCACATGTTTAGATCGCGGTGTGGAAGTAGGCGCTGACTTACCTTATATGGTGGAGTTTATGCAGGTAAACTGCGTCGTTCGTGTTGTCACGATATTCTAAGTGTTCGTTGTTCTTTCCAGTCAACGCCGCGGTGCCATCAACGCGAAGCAACTGTCGTACTTGGAGAAGTACCGGCCGAAGTCGCGGCTGAAGAAGAACGGCCACAAGGGGCCCAACTGCTGCGTGCAGTAAGCGTCCGTGGGAAACCGTCCTGCGCCCGTAACAGCGAATGTAGCTCTGCTTTCACACACACACTGACACAGGGGAGCATAGACAACAATCAATTAGTTTTTTTATCCTAGTGTCGCCTCTTTTTGACGACTATTTTCTTTATTTCTCGTTTCGTTGGGGGGTTGTAACCGAATTCTGCCTTAACCTGCAAGAGCTTGGAATTAGCACATTCCTTTTGAGTTAAACTGACACGACTGAGAATTTGGTTATGATCTCGGTACCTTATTGCCCGTTACGACATGTTTATCTCGGGTTTTCTATGAAATTTAATTGAGAGCCTTATTGTAAGCTAATGTTTGTATGTTGAAAGTAAAGGTGTAATAACCCTTGTGCTGTAATGTGTATTAGTGGAATATGTTAATAGAAGCGAGCCACGATTTGTGTTCATAGTTGAAACAGTTAACTCTGGTATTGACATGCCTATATTGAATCATAATAAATTTCAATATCCATAATAATACGAATCAGTCAACGTCATTTAGATTTCTTTCCGTTTATATTAATCTGTCGTTGTGTGGTGAAATCATGTTTTCCTATTATTTTCCTTTGTAGAGACTTATATTTACCTATATAATAATAATAATAATTTGAGACATAATAGAAATCGTTATGGTTTTGTGTTTCTGAGACAATTTGACATGAAATTGAATAAATTTTTGCTTTTATAAGAATATTGTGAGAAAATCAATGTTACTTTGAATGCTTTCCACTTAGCTTGGGGTACCCACAAGCATTCAGCTTTTGACTAGTTGCCCAAACGTGATGAAATTCTAATCAAACTCAATATAACCTGACTCACCGAAAAGTTCCAATGAAGAAAATAGCTCTTTGATATTATTTTTCTATTTCTAATTTTATGAAGATTATTATCGAAATATATGAGAAAAGTGTAACTACAAGAACTCACATTCTTAAATAAAAATATTTATAAGCAAAATGGATGTTTTATTTTTAGTAATTGTTTACAAAAGTGATTAGGTACTTATGAGATAGAATTTATCCTAAGTGAGGTAGTATATGGTGATGTTATATTATACATATTGTATATAACATGTTTAATTAACTGTTTTGATAGCATAACAGAATCAAATAATGGTTCCAAGTATAAATTCTATGCAAGAATTTCAAGATACATAAATAGTAATAATAGAAATAATTTGTTTACAATAACAATCATAAAAGTATAAATACCGATACCGATTCTAATTATTTATCCACAGCAATAAATAAACAATAATTACCTATAATTATGGTATTGTATACCATTTTCCCTGTTCATTTGTACTCTTTGATTACTTTTATTTATAAAAGTATAAAATATTAAGTACTGAAAATACGTACTAATATTTTGGCTATAGACTGTTTAAAATTTTTAACAGTGGTGCATTGAGTTAGTAAAAACTTAGCATAAATATTAATAACAAATGAATAAAACAATAGGTAATACTAAGCATAATAAAACTTACATAATAATATTCAGATCTTGCATGTCGAGATTTTAACTTTAATTTTTTTAAACAGATCTTATTTCTTCGCTACATACTTGTGTACTTTCCCGCCATACCTCGCTATGAACGATTTGATGTCGAACTTCCGCTTGCAACCATCGTAGTTCATGTACCGGATCTTGCCGAACACCGCCCGCTCCGCCCAGCCTTGGTCGTGAATACCGCATACTGACCACATGCAGCCTGAAAGATAAGTGATAAACGAATCGAGATTGATTTGAAATTTTATATTATACTAGGTTGAATTTAGCATTAGCTGATATTTCTAGCCAATGCAAATACCGCTTTTCCATAAACTTGCCTTTTTCATGGGCAACAATGGAATATACTATTGTGTTTTTTGATATCTCATAACTCTAGGGTATGAAGGAGACCTTATCAAAGAATCAAATTGGTTTATGAATTCTATTTTTCAATTATCTTTTTTTTTGTTTTTATTTTCTATACATAATAATTCGATAAATTTACGAATATTAATGTTAAACACCCTTACATTAAATATGACAGTGTAAATATGTAATGTCATTATTTACGCTGTCATATTTTTTTATAACTTTACTACTTTACTGCGAAGTTTGGCAACGTCGCAAAAGTAAAGATTCGTCATACATACGGGTGACAATTTTTGATGTAAATTAATTATGATTGATGATATCTTTGAAACCATGCATTTTTGGACCACTTATTCTAGGACTTTGAATTATTTTCTTTATGCCTTTGAGATATGGGATATCAAAAACAACTCGTTGTTTATGGCACTAAACTGAAACACCCTATTAGCGGAAAGTTTATGAACAAACTTATTAGTGTACCGTAAAACGGGGTGAATAGAGACTTAGGGGTGAATAGAGACAAAACTTTGGTTTGGTTTTTCACTTTGATACCATAATATCGGCCTCTAACAAAGCATCTATTTTTTAGAATAACAATTCATTAATAAATTGATATACTTAAATGCTGCGAAAAATTCAAATATCGAGGAAATACCCTTTAAAGTTTTGTGTCTATTCACCCCTAAGTCTCTATTCACCCCATTTTACCGTATGTCCCACAGTAGGACAATGGGCTCAAGAAATTAACCTAAGGGGGCTACCATTCGCCCGGAGGACACGATGGAGCTTACGGTGGTGTGTCTCACTTGAGCGGAGCACCGCTATGTCCTCCGTGAAGGCATACCTCATAGAGGCGGCGTCGACTTCAGAGCGTACGGCCCTGGTTTCAGGTCATGGTACGGAACTAAAGGGAATGGGAAGTAGTAATCTCCACGTGTGAAGGTGGTAGTGGAAAGAGGAATAGACAGGCAATTCTCAGCCGCTATTCCCGGTCACCTATGCTGCTGTGCTTATAGCGAGGACTTTCGGATGACCTGCAACGGGTAGGTCATTGTCCGAAAAAGACTAAGGCTGGGTCGGCGCCGCGTAGTGTTTCACGTGCGCCTCAAAAAGATGTCGCCATTATGGTAGCCCTTGTTGGCCCCGTCCGATTCCGTCAATTGACAGTTTCTGTCAATTGCGCCCGTTTTGCTACGTAATAATACATTAAAGTTCTCCATCGACACGACTACATGCACACCTTTACAAGTTGAATTAGCGACGCTGCGTAGGTACTAATCCGTGACGGGGACCCGAGCACACCACACGCGCATAGTCGCAACGCGTGCCCAAGCGGGCGAACAAGCAGACGCAGCGTCGGCCCTAACAAATGCAAATCTTTATTTTCTCACGAATTCTAGCAGTGCAGTGACTTCGCGCGCACGTAGGGCTGAGCCGTCGCGTCGCGTTGCAGCCCACATCGATAGACACAGACGACTATAGAGTGCTGTAACTAGGGTTGCCATTCGTTCCGATACGTCGGGACATGTCACCGTTATTAACAATGGTGTCCCGACGTCCCGACAAGCTTTAAAATGTCCCGACAAACATAGTCGAGCGCACTGAGCGCAGAGCTACAGGTCGCGCGGTGAATCAAGATCGCTCGGTGAAAGTAGTGGGGGCAATCGGCGCATGTGTACAATTGCGCACAGAAATTCTTAGTATGTTAGGATTTTATTTTTAATTTCGTATGTTTGAACCTTAGTAATATAACTTATAATAACACTAGTTTTTGATTGTAATTTATCCTGTAAGTAGGTAAATTCAAAAAATTAAAAATTAAAAATTATAAAATAAAACATAAAATTAAAAAAAAAATTTCGTAAGTTTCTTTCTTTAACGTAATAATTCACGTCGTAAACCATTTTTCTGGCTAGCCGTTTTAAAACTTTATTTTTAACCATTTTTTTTTACGACTACGTATTACTATTACGATAACACAAGCTGTACGCAACAGTACCCAAGTACAACAGTATCCAATGAGAGGCGAGAACGCAACGCGGGAATTGAAGAGCGACTCTATCTACCAATGACGTGTCGCCGACGGCGCACACCCGCCCGTACGTCGCCAAATAGACCGTAGAATTGAATACTGCGCATGCCCCTTCCACTTTGCCGAGCGATCTTGATTCATCGCGCGACCTGTACAAGTTTTTAAAAATTGTTGACGTAGACGAACGGAATCGCTTGGGAGCCGACACCGTGGAGGCTATTCTTCTATGTAAAATTAATTTTCACATAAATTGTGCATAATTTTATAAATTCATAAAAGGAAACCGATAATTACTGTCCCAAATAAAACCAGCCGAGAAATATAAAAAAGGTTTTTTTTTTAAATGTAATCCCAAATAGTTTTGTTTTAAAGATTCCTTTTTGCGATGCGTTTGCTTTGCTATTTGCCTTGCTTTACCAACGAACACAGTAAATAATAAAAACAGAGGACCCCAAATTGTAATTGTCCCGACGGGGCCTTGAGGATTTATGGCAACCCTAGCTGTAACGTAACATGCAATGAAAGAATTTGCCGACCACATTGTCGCTATGTAACAGAATCGTCATAGTGTGGATGCCTTACGCGCGCCAACTGTGCACACTACGCGGCTGCGATTTCAACTATGTGAGAAGGTGGACGAGAGTAGTGGTGATTCGTGGCAGAGTGGTAACGGCCCAGACTTACGAGTTGTAGGTCGCGGGATCAAATCCAACCATGCTTAAATGCCAGCTATGGCAGCATAACTGTGTAAATTACACAAAGTTATGCGTCTGGCTATAATCATTACCACTTCTCTCAAATCGAACTAAACTAAAGAAAGAATTTGCAAATTAAATATTATTTATCATATTTATATATTATATGTATATCACGCAGTGGTGGCCGAGTAGTAACGGCCCCGACTTACGAGTTGGAGGTCGCGGGTTCAAACCCTGCCAGGCCCATTACTTTGTGAAATTTATTTCATCACCATTGCTCTCAAAACGGTGAAGGAAAACATCGTGAGGAAACCGGCATGTCCTAAAACCAAAAATTCGAAGATATGTGTCATCTACCAACCCGCACTGGGTACGCATGTTGGATTACGGCCCATTCCCTCTCTTAGAGACGAGGCCAGATTTCCAACAGTGGGAACATTATAAGGGCGACTATGCTGTGCTATGAGTAGGTACATGCTCAGACCTTGAATTGCCCTGCACATCTGCCCTAGATGGTCCACAAGTCCCAGAGGCGTAGCGTGGATCAATTTAGGCGTGGGCGAAGTCACATCAGCGAAGCCTTTATCTTTCATAAATTTGAAAACGAGGCCGTGACTGTCGCAACCCAGTGTTCGGACACATCGTCGCTTACCATCAGGTGAAATAGTGGTCAAACGCGAGCCTACACAATTATAAAAAAAAACACCCTCGTTCTCAAATAGCACTCGCTTGTGCGAGGCCCCTTTGGGTGCGAGGGCGTGGGTGAGGACCCACTTCGCCCGCGCCTATCTACGCAACTGACAAGTCCCAATTAAAAACGACCGGTCATGGATATTACTCACCGACATATCCATTAGGGTCCCGTCCATCAATACTGTAGTGATCATTCAAGTATATCGCGTATTTCAGCGCGTCTTCAGGCGATGGCGTCCACTCCAGGATCTTCTTAGCCCAGTACATGCGCAGGAAGCCGTGCATCTTGCCTTCCTTCACCAGTTGGATCTGCGCCGAGTTCCACAGGTCGTCGTGCGTCTCCGATTTCGCTAGTTGCTCCAGTGTGTAGATATGGGATCTTTTGTCTTTTCTGATGAAAATAAACTCGGTTATTACATAGTAAGCGCTGACGTAATCAAATTAAAAACCAAAATTGGACGAAAATTGATGCAGATCTGTAATTTCGATCTCTGATCGTTGGATGTGCTTGAGCGAATTCTCGCGTTTTCATTTGCATTTTTGGACGCAAAATCTAAAATCTTATTCAATTGCAAGGGTTGTTGATGTTTCAGGAAGCGATCAGTGGCGGACAACTCTCGTGTTCAGACCGGAGCGAGAGGCAATGGAAAGCGTCCACTTTCTGTGAAGCTGTAATGCGAGCGAAGGAGATGGTCGCAACCGTGAGGGAGCGGATATCTACGCCCTAAGAGAGTGCGAAGCGTCGAGAGTGGCAGGGCGATTCCCGGCCATCGTAGGTTTGGGCTTGCTGACAACGAGCGATGGGTAGCTCGCCGTTCGATAAAGACCAATGTCGATTCGAAGGCGAGTCGAGTTCCACGCGCCATTAAAAGAGTTTAAGCAAAACCAATTGGACAATGATCTCTACTAGGGCTGAGGGAACCACAGAACATAGGAATCATACAGTAGATAGAAGGAGTAAGTAGGCGGGGCGCGCGTACCCCGAGTTTTGCGGAGTCCCGCTTATGCTCCATTGCGCATGCGCCGCGCACATCAGTCTAGTTACGGTTGCCACGGTGATAATAACTAGTTAAAAAAATATAAAAATGCCCATCTGTGCTGTTTTGAAGTGCAAACACGACAGAAGAACCAAGAATTTATCAAATATTGTTATATCCTATCATCGGTTAGGCCTTGTTTATTTTATTTTGATTATTTTTGAAAAATAAGATCTTATAAAAAAAAAACAAATAGAATTTGACTTTATTTTCTACACTATAAGGTCTACTTTCAAAAAAATATTCTAAAACATTCACCAAATGTCACTGTCAGCTGCTCAATTAGAGGTTACCATTATCGATAGTGAGTTATCGATATTGTAAAATTATAATTTTCTTTGTTGTATCAGGAAAGAAAATACCCAAGTGCTTCGACAAAATTATAAACGCACACTATTTTAATTTTAGCTAAATAAAATGTGAACAGGGTTAAACTTTCCATGGGTCCAAATTGTGGCTTTCGTGTTATTTTGTGACTGACTTCCAAAGTATACAGACAGACTGGAAACTCTTTGAGGCGTGGCTGGAAAGACCTCACGGCGTCCTTACCTTCCGCATGACGCAGGTCCTCACCGGACATGGTTCGTTCGGGAGTTTCCTGGACCGGATTCGAGCGGAAGTGACGCCACTGTGCGGAATCCCCGGAAGACACGGTGGAGCACACAGTCGAGGTGTGCCCTGCTTGGACGGAGCATCGCCGTGCCCTCGTGGGGGCGCTCGGCGGCGGAGACCTCTCGCGCCGGGCCTTGGTTGAGGCCATGGTCCGGAGCGAGGAGGAGTGGCAGGCGGTCGCCGACTTCTGCGAAGCAGTAATGCTCGCAAAGGAGGAGGCCGAACGCATCAGGCAACGGCGTTATCGCCGCCGCCGCCGCCGCCGCCGCCGCCGGGATTCTGATCCCGATTTCCAGCCACCGTAGGCGCGGGCTCGCGGAGACTGAGCAATGGGTAGCTCGCTGTCCGGCCGTCTGGTAACTGTCCGGACCAAGCCCAAGTCGCCGACGGCGCGCACTGTTCCCGCGCGCCTCAAGGAGTTGTCAGCAACAGCAGGGACCCAGCCGGGTCGAAGCCTACTGGGGCCAGGGTTATCCGAAAGGGCGCTCGAGCCCCGGTATGAAGGCTAGAAGGAACGGGGTGGGTCTTTTAGTCAGTAAGAGTCTGACACTATCTCCCGCTCCGCCCAAGAGCGGGGGATGTCAATGCATGATTTTTTCCCACCCTAAAAAAAAAATGCAGACTGGAAGGCAAAGTTGGTTTACTACAAAAACTAGCACAATTTTCTCAAATCACTTTGAAGGATCAGACTGTTTAATTAAAAGCGTAAAGAAATACATTACCGACACAGCAGTGCCAAAACTTTAGCTCTGAAGAATTTCTAGATATTGGTAGAAGAAAAAGAAGTCACTTTATTGAAAATCTGGTTATACCGAACCCTAGCAGTCTCGAAGAAGGTCAAAATGTTACAGTTCTATTCAAATCTGTATGGACTCTAAAAGCAAATTTGTAGTCAGCCAAGAAACAATGGCTTCGTTTAGTTTAAACTGACGTTAAAAAATTACGTGTAGAAGTGTTTTTCAAAACATACTTATGAACAAATTAATTATTATTTATCAGTCAGTATTTTTGACTTTACGTGTTTTTACGTATCTATTTTATTAATTAAACAATTTTTTTACATTTTACACAAAAACGAGAAACAGCTACAATTTATTGTTGCCACGTTATTCGCTCTAGTTGTTTTTCAGCATCAAAAGAAACCGTTAATTTCAGTTATGAGTAATTTCATGGTTAATGAAATAGCTACAAGCCCCTTATAAATAAAATTAAAAATATGTAGGTATTTTGTTTTTGTAATTTATCGATTCCTGCTATTGGCTTTTATAAAACGCAACATCGATAAAATAAGGCAACGACAATGGTACATCTCTAGAAAATGACGTTTAGCAATGTTTTTATTTAGGAAACATTAATCTTATAACAAGTAAATAGAGCTCTAAATTCATTGCTTATATTTTGGAGACATCTAGTGGGGAATAGTGGAAATTGCTCTTATAATTATTCTATGCGAGGTAATACGTTAAAAAGTAGATAACAAACAACTCTGTGTACACTATTATATGGTTTATTTTCTAAAACGGAACGATGGATAAACTGCCTTCTTTCAATTAATATTAAAATGCTCAATCACATTAAGGATTTCTTAGTGTTATGAAATATGATATACCTGTCTTTGTGTGAGTTTGGGTACGCTGGTCCCGATACAAATGAAGTGCTATGCGATTTCTATCTACATTCCTCTGTTCTGTGGAGGGAACGTTTCAAAAACGGCCCTAGAACGCAAAGGGCAAAGGAAGGTGTGTTTTAGTTGGTAGAAGTTTATCACGCCTTCTTGCTCCATTCTAAAGCTGGTCATTTATGATGGTTGACCACCCGAAAAAAGGAGTAGTTGACATGCCGTTTAAAAAAATAAACACTAGTTTATACCTGTGAATCCAGACCAGAATCGATCATCTGAAATAGGCTGGACAGGTCACATGATTCGCTGTACGGCCAACAAATGGAGCAAGTAAGTGACCCTATGGTACCCAAGAGATGGCGCCAGAAAACAGGGTCGCCCAACAAGACGTTGGGAAGACGACATCCGCCTGACCTTGAGTCCATATTGGACAAGGGTGGCAATGGACAGAGTCCAGTGGAAACAGTTGGAGGAGGCCTATGCCAAAAGGCACACCGAATGGAGGGACATTCTATAACAATCACACAAAGAATATTGTATCCCAAAGTTTGGAAATAAATGGCTATTTTATTATTATTTATTATTATTATTATTTTATACCTGTGATCATCCAGAGTCTTCTGGGCCCAGTTACTAGCTCCTTTAATGCTGTCGTAATGTTCACAGTAGAAACAGAAGTTGTCTGCCAGCTCGCGACGTACGATGGCTTCTTCCAGGAATGCGTTCACTGACTCTGTGCACTTTGCTTTGTACTCTTGAACACATAGGGCCACTCTCTGGACTGATATTTGACCTGAAATAACCAATATTGAAATTAATTGCAATGTTATACATACATGGAAATTCGTTTTATATTAAAACTCTACTGAGGAGTTGGAATGTTGCCAGCACATAAATATATTAATATTTTTGTGGTTGCCAGTCTTGAAGTCGGCTTCCGCGCGCACCGCGATTACGCGGTAAGTGTGAAAATGAAAATTAGGGTAGTGTAGGGTAGTATAGGGTAGGGTAGAGTAGGGTACAGTAGGAAGAGCGGGGGCGAAGCCGCGCGGGCAAAAGCTAATTACTTTATAACTATTCAAACAATAAGCATTTATCAATAACTTACCAAAATGAAACCATGGTGATAAATTACTCAAGGCATCTTTGTTAGGATCATTTCTCTTTGTAGCGAACACCTTCAGCCTTTGGTCCAGGAAGCTCTTCAACATTTTCAAGGCGTTGTCATATCCTGGCCGAGCCCATTCGACTGGGCCCACATTTTTGTCTGCCTCTCTGGATACTATTGCTTCATCCCAGTCTATGGGCTAAAAATACACATTGTTGTTTTAGAACGATATTCTTGAAAAGGTTGTTTAGGTGTTTATTATTTTAGACAGAAAGCTAGTGCCTCCGCCCCAGCCGCCGCGTGGATTCTGATTCCGATTTCCGGCCACTGTAGGCGCGCGCTTGCGGAAGGCGAGCTACAAGTTGCCAAAACGGATCTTGAGCGCTCGGCGTCAGAGTGGGGATCGCTTTGCACATTCCATACATTGGCGAGCCAATCGTCTTCTTTGTTAGATACATGCAGCAACGCAGGGAACGAATTAGGAGTGACGTCTACGACGCGATGGCGCGGTGAGCCAATCACTGACACTCCCCGCCCCCGCGTTTCACTTCGCACCACTAAAGAGACCGAATATTTGACTTCTGCACAACCGCTCAAGATCCGTGATGGCAACAGAACTGTACCCATTGCTCGACCGACCGTCCGGTAACCATCCGGATCGAGCCCAAGACGTCGACGGCGCGTATTGTTCCACATATTGTAACATAAAAAACTACCTTGGTATGGATAGACCAAATTCATCACACCAAGTTTGAATATGTGTTAACACTATTATGTTTCTATGGCCTATGCCTATATTTATCATTTAAGTTTTGATTGGAGGTAATCTCAAAAGTCCTTTTGGACTCTTCTGCAGTTTTGTAAACAATACTTTAACGCAACAATTTTTTCAGTCATAACAAAATCCTCAATCTTATATGTATATAAAATTCTCGTGTCACAATGTTCGTTCCCGTAGTCCTCCGAAACGGCTTGACCAATTCTCATGAAATTTTGTGAGCATATTGAGTAGGTCTGAGAATCAGCCAACATCTATTTTTCATACCCCTAGACTAAGAAATTACTTAAAAATTATTTATATGGCAAAACAATGTTTGCCGGGTCAGCTAGTTACCATGTAAAGGCAAGACTTTTTGAACATTTTTCAAGTTTGCTTAGTAGGTGATTCATTCATTGGAAGAGCTAGCTTAACAGGAGAAAAATAAATGAACCTAGCATGTTTCACTAACCTCTGGCTCGAACTTGGCGGTGTAGGGATGTTTGATAACAGGAGGAAACTCGGTGAGGTATTCATCAAGTTTAGAGTTTATCTTGTTTCTGATTGTTCGTGCTGAGTATTCCTGTTTTTCTGAAGCCACCCAGCATGGTACAATGTTGTGGGCATCTACCTGGAAAAATTCATAAATTACTGTCTAAGAGGCTGTTATCTACAAGTAGCAACCTACCATAAATGTGAAAGTAACTCTGCCTGTCTGTTGCACTTTCTCAGTTACAACTATTGAACTGATTTTGATAAATCTCAGGCAGACTAAGTTTGAAAGCCATAGAAGGTTATGTCCTTCTATGGCTTTCAAACTTAGCTACATTTTGTCTGGCTTCAACCTCACATCTGGAATAACCAAACTAGAAGCAGACAAACTCACTGTCAGAAGCTAAAACTAAATAAACAGGTTTTTATTTATTAGCTCTTCAACTTTTTATCTGAAACGTTAGAATATGATGATGAGTTTATAGGGCAATTTTGTTACTCTTGGTCAAAAGTGCTTGTTCTGAGCATGTTTTTTTGTTTGGGCAGTACCAGGATTAGGAAAAGCATGTTATGCTTGATAGCCAAACTTAAGAACTTAATTATGCTGTGTAACTTATTCGTAACTAAAATTCATTGACTTATTAAATATTTAACTACCGCTTTGATCAGACAATTGTCTAGTAATGAAATGATGTTTTACCTGTATAAGTGGCACATCTTTCTTCAATTTCTTCTTACAACCTTCCAGCCACCCCAGAGGCACTCTCAAAGGATTGAAGTCACACACCACGGCTCCTATATTATGCTTCACAACCCATTGGGGCAAAACCTCTGCCCCACTCCCTTCTAGCAGGTGAAATGATATGTTGAGCTTCTTGCAGTCTGCTGCTACTTTCTCTAGACCTGGAAATATGTTAAAGCAGTGTAAAAATAATTACCTACTTCATTCATAAAGGTTTCTTTTAAATTTAATTAATAAATAAGATGTGACAATATTTACTTACCTTTTACAAGAAAATCAAACTGTCTGACAGAGGCATCTAAATACTTGGCAATCAAACAAAAGCACACGTGGAGAGGTACTTCGTTTAAGAGCGCCAGTTTTTGTGCGAATAAGAAAGCCCAGTTATCTTGAACCCGGCTGTCGCGAGACATCCAGTACACCACACCCTCGCATTTGTCAGGCACTACCTGCTCCTGAGACACGATTCTAATACGTTTTTTATTGAACTTAAACTCTACAATTGACTTAGCCGTGGCTTCACGTTTGGCCTGTAACTTCTTGGCAAACTCTTCAATATTAGAATTTGAAACAATTCCATTGTTCTTACTATCCACTGAAGCTGAAGTTGAAAGCTTAGCCTTTTTCGCTACAGAAGCCATTTGTGATAAAATAGTTCGTGATGATAAGGGAAATCTCATAAATATTTACCGAAGTCTTTATTTTATACAAATCCACAAACTCGCCATAACAAAGCAATGCCAAAAATACAGATTAAAATAATTTAATGACGACAACGGACAACATGACAGATGTTTGTTAACTTTGACATTTCATTTCGCGCAAAATAATAGCAGACAGTAGCAGAGCATTTTGATAATTTTGTGCCTTTTTTTGCAGTTGTTCGGAAAATGGGGTTTTATGAGTAGTAAAAATGCTCACTCAAGTAGGTACTACGTAAACTTTATTAGGTACTACGTAAATCAAGATTTCTGTGGCGTGGCGTGACATTACAATTATTTCATTTCTACAGAATTTATTTCAGTCTCTTCCGGAGTTGAGAAATATTTTTCTTTTAGATAGCTACTGCATGGGTGACAGTTAAATCTACCTATATTTATTTTAATGCATTCAAAAGAGCAAAAACCGACCATATTGCACGAGTCGCAGGGAATCTTGACATCTCCGAGTGGCAGAGCACATTCTAAGCATATGTTGAACTTTTCTACCTGAAAAAACAAGTAAATAATTACAGCAATAAGAATACCTACTTGTAAGAAGAAAATGCGTATAAATTTATTCGACTTGGAATGTTTTTAAGAAAAATAGTATGCAAGTAAAGAATACCTATGATAAAACCTGACAAACCAGCATGTATAAGTATTAAGCATATAGGTACACTGAACGGGCAGTAAAAAAAATCCCACCTTTGTCAGACAAAGCGGTAGAGGAAGAAAACTTAAAAAAATAGCACAGTGGCTGTCAGCATAAAACATACATTCAGCCGAACATAGAACCTCCTCCTTTTCGAAGTCGGTTAAAAAGGATTGGTCAGATAGGTACAGTCATTTTGAGACACAATAGTAAGACAATAGAATATGCGCGAACGCCGGCGTTCCCTTGGGGTTTAATGAATTAAATTCTCGTAGGTACATCACTGCCTTATGAGGTTTTTCTTCATTCACGTAATATCTATCTTTTACCGCCTAGAGTAGGATAGTTCTCTATTATTATGTATTCTGTGAATAAAGCCTTACAAGTTAAGTACCTACAACCCATTGGAAGCAGTGGTGGCACCGACTTACGAGTTGTAGGTCACGGGTTCAAACCCTGCCAGGCGCATTACTTTGTGTAATTTATTCATTACCACTGCTCTCAAAACGGTGAAGGAAAACATCGTGAGGAAACCGGCATGTCCTAGAACCAAAAATTCGAAGACATGTTACATTCACCAACCCGCACTGGGCCCGTGTGGTGGATTACGGCCCATTCCCCTCTCCTAGAGGGTAGGCCTGAGTCCCAGCAGTGGGAACAATAAAAAGGCTAATAATGCTGATGATGATGATAATGAATTAAGACTATCAAAAAGCACGACACTATCCATGTATCGCCCCTGCCGTTATGTTTAAACCTGTAGCAAATGTATTTACTCACTTTGATAAATATCTAGTAGGTACGCAAAAAAAAATACAAATAGTTACCTCTTTGTGCGTAAGTTCGGGTGTAACGTACGGGCGTATAGCTGGCAACATATCTGGGGTTGCCATTGTTACCGAGCGATGTTCACGGGTAAGCCTGGCTACTTCATGTTCTATGAACTCTTTCTCTTGAAACGTGATAGGAGGCCGCAGAAACATATGGATGTTAGTAAGTTTTTGTACGATTTTTGTCCTCATAGAATAAAAGTGAATTATACATAACACTTTTTGTAAAAGATTTTCATTATTGTATATTTTTTTCTTAGTTGTTCTTAGGACGTCCCATATTTCTAGACCGCGAACCGCTGTCAACCAGAGGCTTGTACACTTCTTGTTCTTATGTTCTTTGATTACCATGGTCCAATGGCGACATTTGTACCTGACCAAATAAAAATAAATAGTTTAGTCTTTAGCAGGCTTAGCCAAGTTATGACCTTTTCGTTTCGATTCTCTTGCATCGAACGCCTTGAGTTGGCCATGCCTCCGATTTCTTTGTTCTGACGTCATCTCAATGCTCAGACTCGTGGTTAGAACAAAGGAATCGAAGACGTGGCCGACTAGAGGCGTAACCTTTTATATGTGTTAAGAAGTGCTACAAAATCAAACTGTAACCTGTTATGTGTTAATAAGTGTTAATATGTGTAACTGAAATAATTGCACAGTACCATAAATAAGTAAATTGTAACTTTGGCAACGCTGCGTTTACCTGTTACACTTATTAACACTGTTAACACTTATATCTGTTACAGATACCTATGTTACGGTTACACTTTTTTAAGTGTTTTGGGTTAACACATTGAAAACACATATATGTGTTACATTTTTGATTCTGTTACACATTCAACGTGTAACACTTATAATTCTGTAACCTTTATGAAGGTGTTTTTAAGTCCCTGGCTATACTAATATCCGGAGGATTTAATCCTCTTAAGGCTTCTGCCAGCGATTTCGCCCGCGTTAATGTAGGTTCCTCTTTATAAATGGACCCCGTTTCGTATCGTTAGGAGGTTGAATTTGGAAAATCCTTACTTATTCTTTATGTACAATTTTAGCGTTCTAGGTCGCAGGATAGGAGCATTTGTGCTGGCTGTTGATAGTCAGTGAGTGAGTCAGGACTTTGCCTTTTATGCACCTATACATATAGAAGATTGCAAAACAGTAGGTACACATAAAATGCTTTAGCGTCACATACTTGCTTACAACTTCAATGAGCTCCTTCATCAGTTTGGCCTGCAGCCACCTGATATAGAGAAGTCTTGCGCACTCCACCACCAGATCCAGGGCTTGTCTATAATCGGCTTGGCTATCATCAGCTATTTTCCCCAGTTTACTTCCTGTTTGCGATCTATTTGCAGCTGTTACTGTCTTGTTACTCGTCTTTGATCCTGTAGGCTTAACATTCTTCTTTGATTTATGATCAGTTTTACCATTTTTTGAGTTATCTGCAATTCAAAAAGGTTGGAAGTACGTATTAGAACCAACGCTGCGTTATGCGGGTGCACGCGCGTGTGTCGTGTGCGGTGGTTCCCGTAGCGGAAGCCGTATTATTATATCTGCACAGTGTCACTAGTTCAACTATAACGGTGTGCATGAAGTCGTGTGGATGGAGAATTTTAATCTATTATTACGTAGCAAAATGGGCCATAGACCGCGGCTCCCTTCTGCGACGAAGTACTTTTGTATGGGACCGCGCGGGCGACCGCATAACGCAACGTTGGCCCTTAGGGTTGAACTACATCTGGCGGCACCGAAACTTATTTTCCTATGCTATCCTTTTCCGTCACTTAGAACCACGGAACAGTTAGAACATTTACTACGCCCAAGCCTGGAGGCTGTATGATCGTGATGGTCTTTGGCTCTGCAGCATGCGAATGCACTCCCGCTTAAATCCCGTGCGGCAGAATCGACGTGGCGGTCGGTAACACGCTGTATTTTTGGCTGTAGTAAAAATGACGATTTTAAGTGATTGTAAAGGATAGAAGCGAAGGAAAGTGTGATTTGGTGCGGCTAAATGTAGCTCAACCCTAAGCTCACTGTCTCATTAACCCCTCGAGCGCCGATTGTACATACGTCTGTACAACTTGAAGACCTTGAAAAACGCTTAATTTTTGTTTTGTACACACGTTTGTACGAAATTTATTTGGCCGAAAATTTTGATTTCTATATTATACTAGCTGTGCTCGCGACTTCGTTCGCGTGGACTTCAGGATTTTGAATTTATTTTTTCTAAAATAAAAGTAGCCTATGTTACTTCTTATTACATCAGCTACCTGCCAAAAAAAGTCCCGTCAAAATCGGTCCAGCCATTTCAGAGATTAGCCCGGACAAACAGACAGACAGACAGACAAAAATTGTAAAAAATGTTATTTTGGTGTATATGACGCACGGCGAGTATCCACCCTTACGTTGTTGAAACATCTACGGTCCGGACTAAGCGTTTCGCCACGTCATTTATACCGCGTACTTCGAAGGACTGGAACAGTTTGCCTGCTGCGGTCTTTCCGTCTGATTATAATTTGGGTGTCTTCAAGGCTAGAGTGAATAGGCTCTTAATAAACTAGTGCGCCTCACCATCAACGATTGCATCACTGCTTACCATCAGGTGGGATCGCAGTCAAGTACTAGTTTATAACAGATAAAAAAAAAAACTACCGTATATACAAGGTGCAGTTTTAAAACTGCACAATATTTCAGGAGGTTGTAATAAAACTCATAAATAATCATATAAAAAAACGATACCTGGTCAATAATCAGTAATACTTGTAATTTAATTTTTTAATTACACTAAACTAAATCGATTGATCGATGGCCGCGGGGGCGTGGCTAGGGTGTGGCGTGCGGGATGATGATTGGATGATACATTATTTATGAAACTATCGTTGCGAGTTAGTGTGTGTGAAAACGCCCTTTATTGTTCCGTGTTTGTGTGTGTGAAAAAAAGCGCGGTTATAAAAAAAAAAAAAAATACCTACTTATTTTATTATTGATTCGGGTCGAGAATCACTAACATAATTACCTCCTGAAATATTTTGCAGCTTCAAAACGACACCTTGTATATTCATATGCATGTAGTAAAAAGCAGTTATTTTAATATTACAAACAGACACTCTAATTTTATTAGTATAGATTATTCTATATTTATTATATTGTTTGTTTTTATCTAGAAATATCGAAAAAAATATTTTTATTTGGGATTTACGTAAACACGGCTATTTTCGGCACATTGCATTAGATGAATACATAAACAAACATTTCGGTATAAAGTTTTGTTTCTCAAGCACAGGATGATCAGTTCTAGTCTACTTCACATCTACGATATAAATACGCATGAGTTTTTCTTGCAGTCTAATAGGGAGGGGTAAAACAGCATATATAAAAATCAAACGGTGTAAAACGGTGCTTTATATTTTGGCTAACAGATGTTTTTTAATGTCTCATCAACTACCTACTTATAAAGCCAGCCCCCCTAGCCAAGTTACAACCGTTTCTCTTAGGTCGAACGCTCCGAGTTGGCCACGCCCCCTATTCTTTTGTTCTGACCACGTGACTGAGCGTTGAGATGCCGTCATTCCCGAACATTTGAAGTTTTCTAATAGCGTTAACGATTGCAGATTATCAACTTGGCTAGGGGTACCTACTGCTACTTCAAAAGTCTGGCACGATAAAGTTTTGTTTACCATAATTTGCACGTGTATCTTTTTCAATCAAAAAGCTTTTTATAAAGGAGAAGAGGTTTCCATATTCCTCGTTCCCATTCTGACATTTTATTAAGGGATCTGCTCCAAACAGTAGTAGATTCGTCAGCTGAAAATATTAAATCAAGGTGGAGGAATTAAATCAAGAGAGGGAAGAAAAAGATACCTCAATCTTTTTCAAGATGTTGACCATCTTGAAAAACATACTTTCACCTTAAAATAAAAATCTATTGCTAACGTGTTTTCAAATTATATTTCCAGAAACACTGCAAAACAAGGACAAATATTAGTTCTGGATTCAATTCCCTAAATAATATGAAGATTATCACAATAAAAAATCATAACCCTTTAAAAACAGCAATCCCATCCTCGTCGCCTGCAACTATCTACTTAATGTACTTATCGTTACCTAACTTTGTCCTCCGACTTAGCTCCTTACCCCCCCACCACCACAAGACTCGTGGGTTCCCAATGCAGTGCACGGGTCCTGTGGTTTTTCCTCAGCTTTACAGCCGGAGTGGAAAGTAGCCAACAATCAAAGAAAAAATTAAACGATTTTACAATATTCACTCAGTATTTTTGTTTTAGATAAGGTAGCTAACCCGGTGAAATTCGTACCGCCTATCTTTCGATACAGTCAACCGATTTCGACGAAACAAAGTCGAAGTAATTTATACTTCGTACATTTGTCGCCATTGTGTAAACGGGGTTACCCCGTTTGGCCGAGGTTGGGCCTACGTGTAAACGCACCATTACGTGAGCATAACACAAAAATTCTACAGAATTATTAGAATTTATAGATGAGGATAAAGTATAAATAGAGGAAGTTTGAAAGTGGCGCCAGTGACTGAAAGGTTGAAAGGAAATCGTTTGTCTTGGTGTGGTCATGCAAAGAGGAGAGATGAAAAGCATGTTGTTAAAAGAGTGATGAATTTACATGTGGATGGATGGAGAGGGAGAGGGAGGCCATAGAAAAGATGGATGGGTTGTGTGGGAAGTGATATGAAAGAAAAAGGTCTATAATTGTTTTAAATAATATTTTCTTTTTTTTTATGCACCTGCCATTTTGTCTCTGCACTACCCTAGGTTGACTGGTAGAGAATGCCTAAGGCATTAAGTCCGCCTTTGTATCTTTTGTTGCATGAAGATTAAATAAATAAATAAATAAAAGGGAGTTAGTGATAGCGTGACGAGTGACAGGACAGAATGGAAGAAAAAACGTGTTGCGCCGTCCCCAAATAAAACGAGACAAGGGCAGGAAGAAGAAGATAGATGAGGATAAATCCCAGATTTCTGAAGAAAGCAGGATTGAAGTTGAATATTATTCAAAATCGAATTTTAGCCTGAAAACACGTTACAATTTGGCTGTATAACTTATTTACAGGTATATTCTTTATTCTAAACATAATTTAGAAACTGGGCCCTGAGTAATATATTTTAATTTAAATATAAAGTAGGTAACATACCACTTGTAACTTCTCCGGTAGAGGAATTGTTTTGCTAAACGGCAAATAAAACATTTTCACCAATATAGTCTGGTTAGAGTCGTTGATAACCGCATTGAGATCAGTCCTAGGGCTCTTTAAGAAGATGTCAAATAAGTCCAAATTTCTATTCAGAACAACATCCATGGCTGAACGACCTTTGTACTGGATGGTCGGATTGCAGCCGTATTGGAGTAGTAACTCGAGGAGTTGGTCTCGAAGCTAGAAATAAAATAAACGATCAATGTGACTGACCACTCATTCACTTTTTAAATAGCGCAGTTTTATCACCATTACGGCCGAAAGACGCGGCGGCCACTGGTGAACATGGAGGCCTATGTTCACCAGTGGACAATTCAAAGACCCATATCGATCTTCTCTATGATAAGGGGTATAAACTCCAAATGTAATACTTTTGGCAATGAGCAAAAAAACCAAAAAGTTTTAAGACCAAGTAATTAGTAGTAACACCTATTTTATAGCGCTGCCCATTTTTTTTTTACCGGCCTTATGAGCGTCAAAAACTGAGTAAAAGTGCATCAAAAAGTCAATTTCTCCAAAATATATTTATCGTCTATAAGAACTTTTAAAAAACTAAAATAACCGGACAATCGTTGGCTCTTTCGTTACTTCTTATTTTTTTTTATTTATTAATAAAAACAAGGGTATTCCTTAAATAAAAAAAAAAACTTTGGACCCATAAGGGTCTACCATAGCATGCCATAGCCTGATCTTCTAGAATTAATTTCAAGAAATGTCACCATCTCTGCGTGGCCATTGTTGTGCCTGTATTCCCTTATAGGGTAGACGGAAAGATGTTCAGATAGAAGGTTCATCTTTATTAATTATCCAGTAATGTTTAAATCCCGTCAGGCTAGCCCATTGTCATCAACTCAGTGAAATTATAGGTAAAAACCTAATAAGGGTGTTACCACACCAGTCGTTCGATCGTCGATCGATGCCATCGATCGATGGTGGAATGGATTAGTCGACGTCGATCGACAGTTTCTACCAGACCAATCGATCGACTGTCGATCGATTGTAGAATGCGACCCCCTGTAAATACATTTCGAAAGAAACTGATGGAATATAGCCGGGGTTAATCGATCAACGTCGACCGATGCCATCGACCGGCAATCGATCGATTGGTTAGTCCACCGGTATCCGTTGATCAATTAAAGCTACCAATTTACCAATCGATCAACGTCGACCGATGTTGATCGATGGCATCAAACGACGATCGATCGATTGGTGTGGTAACACCCTAAGACTGCTTGTTCCGGGAATCGATACAAAGAGTTCGTGCTCGGGCTGCGGGATTGTATGAAATAGTTACCGCGGCCCAAAGACCACACTGCGGCTCTGGAATCCAAAGGGAAACTGAAGGAATTATGCTCGGTTTTAATTAGTAAAAGTCTGAAGCGCTCTCTCAGCAGGCCATGAGGAAATGACTTTTCTGTTAGCGTTCCCACCAAACACCAAGGCCGCGTCCCTACTATGTCGTCACGGTTAATTTATCGTCGGACGACAATCGTCACTAGCTGTTCCCATTTTAAGTAATACCAACTGTTTGTAGTGGCCACGACAGCTATCGCAACAAACACACATGCTTAACGTCGCGGTCGCGTGTCGTGCTAGCAGTTCCCACTATCATGACAATCTGTTATTGTTACAATAAAAAAAGTCGTAGACGACAGTTAATCGTGTCGTCTTATATGTGGACACGTCCTTTTAAATACATAAGCCTTGACACTAAAAACTACACGATTATCTATCGTCACGACAAAGTGGGTACGCGGCCTAAGGGGATGCAACTCGACATACATTTTCACTGTTTTTCATTTTATAATTTTTCAATTTTAATTTTATCATTAAGTTTTTCAATCTGTAAACTGTCTTTTTAATATGGGTTATTTTTAGCCTGAAATAAATGAATTTATTATTATTCCTTTATTATTCATTTCAGCATATTAATTACATTTTTAAATATTCCTTAAAAAAATTATAAAAAAAAACATTTAAAAATATAAAAAATAGTGTCCCACCGGTATCGGGAATAGGGTCCAAGCTACCGGTGGTCAGGGCTCCAGAGAAAGGAACCTCCTGAACCTCCTGACTATACGAGCCGTGTCCAGAAGTACCGCTTTCTGAATCAAGCCCTTGATCCAGTCGCCTAACGAGAGCCTCCTAAGGTGTTGGTCGAGGCTCTTGGCTATTAAGCCATTGGCTGAAACGACTATCGGTACAATAATCGCTGAATCCACTTCCCACATGTCGACAACCTCGCGAGCCAAGTCAATATACTTGATTTGTTTATCTTTCTCGGCTTTCGCGAGGTTCTCGTCATGCGGAACGGATATGTCAACAATCATTGCACGCCTCTCGCTTCGATCCACCACCACTATATCAGGCTTATTGGCTACAATAGTCCTGTCAGTGATGATGGACCGATCCCAGTACAACGTGATATCGCCATTATCGAGAACTGGGTCGGGCACATACCTGTAGTATGACACCTCCGATTCCACAAGAGAGTATTTCAGAGCAAGTTGCTGATGGATAATCCTGGCTACAAGGTTGTGTCTATGCAAGTATTCACCGTTAGCTAGACGAGAACAACCAGAGATAATGTGGCGGATTGATTCACCCGGTCGGTGACACGCCCGACATATGTCAACCGTGCCGTCCTTCACAATAAATCTCCGGTAGTTATTCGTCATGATAACTTCGTCCATAATTGCACATACAAAACCTTCGGTTTCCCCAAAGAGGTCACCGACGCGCAGCCAGGCTACGGACGCTAGTTGGTCTACACCGGGCATGAAGGGCCCGGAAAAAGCGTCCGTGAAGTTCCTTACTCTGCCATACTTCCTTGCGTACGTTAGTGTCAAGCACTACAGGTTTGCGCCAGTTCTCGTTAGCCAAGGAGAGCGGGGTGAGTCCCTTGTCCACTGCTACTACATCACGATGCATACCCACGTCGGCGGCTAGGAAATATTCCTTGAGACTGCATACCTCGCGATTGTGCAGGGTCTTAGCATTTAAAAAGCCTCGACCCCCACACTTCCGCGGGATATACAGTCTCATTACCGACGACCGAGGGTGATGCATTCGATATGCAGTCAGCAGTGTACGGACCTTCCTATCCAGGGCGTCAAGTTCCGTTTGAGTCCATTTGAGTACACCGAAAGCGTACATCAATACCGGCATGACCCAACCGTTGAAGGCACGCACTTTGTTTCCACCTGAAAGAAGGCTGTTAAGTACCTTCTTCAGGCGGCCAAAGAAGCGCTCCTTCAACGATTGCTTCATGTCAGTGGCATTGATGCCTAACGCTTCCGACATACCCAAATACTTGTAGGTTTCGGTTAGAGAGAGGGATCTCAGGTGTATGGAATCCGAGAGTTGGGTACCCACGGATTCCACAATCTCCCCTCGCTTTATATGCATGATAAGATAAGATAAGATAAGATAAGATAAGATATATTTATTTGCTCAAGCATGTGTACACATACAAAATTTAAAAATGCATGCAGGATGACATAAAGTAATGAATTGGTTCAGACATGTTTGCCACATACTATGGCGTGCAAATGTTTTGAATAGTTTAAAAACAAATTAAAATTTTTACTAAGATATCATTGGAAAAATATATCAATGTCAAAATCAAACATGTCAAAGTTAATTTACTGCACATTTGTCCACACCAAACTCCATCCTGATGGCGCTACTGAAGGTTTCCGTTACCTTCAGTAGCTCCATCAGTTGCAGATTGTTGGGGGCAAAGAGCTTCAAATCATCCATATTGTTACGTACGTGGGTAATCAAATGCCGATTTACTAAGAGACAACTTTATTCACCACTAACAATAACAAAATAGTCCAGTCAACAATAATCCGAATCGCAATTAACACTAGAGTACCGTTACACTATCGCTTAGGTCGTTAGATAAAATCACTTCAAGTACTAGGGTAGTTCGCTCTTGATCGCAGTCGAAATCACAACTGACTCGCTTCCGGCCGGGGGCTCGTATTTATATGCGGAGCCAAGAAAATTCTAGATACCGACTTCCCACGAACGATCCAGAATTCCAGAACAATTGAATCGCTTCTCGAAGTCATAAATTATTTTTATTACTCGTGGTAATAAGAGTCACTTTCATGCGAATTTCGACTCTATTGTTAACGTCGGAGAGTACCATTTCCTATAAATACCTAACTACTACTTGTAAGTACTTTGTGGATGTTTCGAGATTTTTCTAAGTCTGGGTACGCACAACCATTCTAGACCTTTCGAACAGCAATGCGTTTTAATTATTACGTGCTACTCTTTATATTCTCGGAGATATGGCGGGTTCACGTTTAATGGCGTAACAGTGCCCCCCTCTTAGTCATGCTCGTCCCGAGCATTATTAGATCCGTGATACGGCGCCAATCTATCCACATGGACAACCTTGGGTTTCCCTCTTAGCCCTTTCTTGATGCGGTAGGTCACGTCATTAATCCTTTTTAACACGGTGTAAGGTCCCTCCCATCGAGCTTGGAGTTTCGGCGACTTCCCTTTCCGTCGAAGCGGGTTGTGGAGCCAGACCAGTGTACCTTCCTCAAATCCCTTGGCATTGGCATTACGGTCGTATCTAGTTTTCATTTTTACGCTGGTGTTCATGCTATTCTCACGAACTCGTTTATGCACTTCGTCCAATTGATCTTGAAGGTCACTTACGTAGTCCGTAACTGGCTTAGTCTTGTCAGGTGGCACGCCAGTTATGGCATCGACTGGAAGTCTCATCTCCCTGCCGAAATTCACTCTTGCTGGGGTATGTCCCGTGCTATCATGCACTGCCGATCGGTAAGACATCAGAAATAGTGGAATATACCGGTCCCAGTCCTTCTGATGGTCATCGACAACCTTAGCCAGGTGATTCTCCAGGGTTTGGTTAAACCTTTCCACCATTCCGTCCGACTGAGGGTGCGCAGGTGTTGTGCGTGTCTTATAAATTCCCAGAAGTGTACACATTTCCTGGAACAGCGCAGATTCGAAGTTACGGCCTTGATCGGAATGGATTTCCAAAGGTGCGCCATACCGACATACTACTTCTTCGACCACCTTCTTCGCCACTGTCGTCGCTTCCTGATTGGGTATGGCGAAGACTTCGGGCCACTTTGTGAAATAGTCCTGGATCACCACTATGTACTTGTTTCCGTCATTTGTAACTGGAAAAGGTCCAGCGACGTCGATAGCGATGCGTTCCCATGGGGCTCCCACGTTGTACAGCTGAAGCCTGCCCCTGCTCCTAGTCTGTGGTCCTTTCACAGATGCGCACGCTGTACATTTCCGACACCATTGCTCTATGTCATCTCTACAATTGAGCCAGTAATACCGCTGTCTCACTTTCAGTAGAGTTTTCTTGATGCCCAGGTGTCCTCCAGAAGCACCATCGTGTATTTCCTGTAGCAGGGGGACTAGTTCACATCGTGGTACTATAACTTGTGTGGTCACCTCCTTGCCATCGTTCGATTCCCATTTCCTACAAAGCACATCATTTTCTAGGACTAAACTGTCCCACTGTGCCCAGTAGCTCTTAGTTACGGGACTGTGTGACGATACTTCACTCCACTGGGGCCTAGTTCCGCTACGCTTCCAGTCCAGTATAGGTCGAATATCGTCATCTTCTTCCTGAGACTTCTTGAAGTTGCCTTCAGCCCTAATTAAATTAACGCGTTCTCGGGCTTCATTCTGCTGGCAGTGTCTGCAGTCATCATTACATGGACGTCGCGACAGGGCGTCAGCATTGTTATGCCCTTTTCCACTACGATGTTCCGTCACAAAGTTAAACTCCTGCAGCTGCTCGAGCCATCTTGCAACTTGGCCCTCAGGGTTTTTAAATTGTAGAAGCCATTTCAATGCAGCGTGATCCGTCCTCAAAGTAAATTGTCTTCCTATGAGGTACTTGTGGAAATGCTGCAAGGTTTTTACCACAGCCAGCAGTTCTCGTCGAGTCACGCAGTAGTTCCTTTCTGGCTTTGAAAGTGCCTTACTGAAGTAAGCGATTACGACCTGTCTGTCGCCCTGCACTTGTGACAACACTCCATCAATTCCCGTGTTGCTGGCATCGGTATCAACGACAAATCTTCCGTCTCTGCTCGGATACCCCAGTATAGGCGCTTCACATAACCGTTGTTTTAGCTCGTCGAATGCTGACTCACAGTCCTCGTCCCAGATAAAATCTCGTTTATCCTCAGTCAGCTGATGTAGAGGTTTTGCAATGTCCGAAAAATTCTTGACAAACCGCCTGTAGTATGTGCACAACCCTAGAAATGCACGTACTTCCGTTTTGTTCTTTGGAACCGGCCACTGTTGGACTGCCTTTATCTTCTCAGGGTCGGTTCTCACCCCGTCAGCGGAAATAACATGTCCTAGGTAGCTGACCTCCTTCTTGAACAGGGCGCACTTCTTTGGGCTTAGTTTTAGGTTAGCCCCTCGTATCCTGGTGAACACTTTCTCCATATTCCTCAGGTTTTCCTTAAATGTGCGACCCATTATAATGACGTCATCCAAATATACCAGACAGACGTCACCAAGAAGGCCCACCATGACTCTCTCCATGAGACGTTCAAACGTCGCTGGAGCGTTGCATAACCCAAAAGGCATGACGTTAAATTGCCACAGGCCGCTGCCAATACCCGTACTGAACGCTGTCTTTTCTTTATCTTTCTCGCTGATTTCCACTTGCCAGTAGCCACTTTTCAAATCAATGGTCGAAAACCACTTCATGCCACTGAGCATATCCAGCGTATCGTCTATCCTTGGTAAGGGATAACTGTCCTTCTTCGTCACATTATTCAGCATTCTGTAGTCCACACAAAATCTGGTGCTGCCGTCCTTCTTCTTCACCAGAACGACTGGAGAAGACCATGGACTCGTAGAAGGCTCAATTATTCCGCTATCAGCCATGTCCTTTACCATTTCTGCTACCTCAGATTCCTTAGCCCAGGGTATGCGGCGCGGTCTCTATTTAATCGGTCCAGCATCACCTGTATCTATCTCATGCTTGACGAGACCTGTTCTCCCGCAGTCTTTTCCCGTTGCAAAGATATCTCGAAACCGTAGCAGAAATTCCCTGGCTTGCTGCAATTCCGAAGGCGATAAATTGCTCTTAGAATTTTCCAGAAGTTGCTGGATGTGTTCCGTTTCAACTTTGGTCGTGTCTTGCTTTGCTGGAGATGTGTTGATTTGACGGAGATACTTGACTTCTTCACATCTCCCAACAACACTATTTTTCTTCAGTTGGACCTCTTCTTTCCCAAGGTTCATAATCCTGACCTTGGATTTCCCTTTCGTCATAACTAGTGTCCTCGCGGTGATGAGCTCCGGGTGCCGGCCAATATCTTCAACCAAAACACATCTTGTTTGCCTGATTTTCTTGGGAAACTTTACTTCGACTAAGGTTTCTGTTCTCGGGGCCAGTGTAGTATTATTTAAACAATAGAGGTTGCATGACTTAATTCCTCGCAGGAAGACTTCTTGATCTGGGAATTTCAATACTCCCCTGTCGATATCTAAAATACATCGGTTATTCCGCAAGAAGTCGAGACCCAGTATGCAATCGTCGGTAATATTCGCAATTAACGCAGGATGGATATACACTTGATCACCGATTTTAAACTCTATTTCTGTATCACCGAGGACGGAAACTGACTGGCCGGTTGCTGTCTGAAGTCGGCAGGATGGAGACTCTCTTTGCCACAAGATGGTGCGTTTCAGCAACTCAGGTCTTATAACAGTCCGTGACGCCCCCGTGTCAATGGTAAAATTGCAAGCACGATGATTCAGCGTCCCTTCGATGATCAAACTATTTCCGTTGTGAACTTGATTGATGGTGATGGTTGGGGCTGTGGCCCTGGCGACATTAAGTTTTATCAGCTCCTTGTTGACTTGAGTTCCGGAGTCCACACTTTTCCTCTTTTTCTTAGGACAATCGGTACGAATGTGTCCTTTTTCTCTGCACCCGTAACACGTCGGAATATAGCGGGACTGTGCTGGAGAAAAAGCCGCTACTTCTCGGTGACGTGGTTGCACTGAACGAGAGACCACTACTTCCCGTACTCTGTGCGTACGAGAATCTTTTCGTACTGCTTCCACTTCCAAAGCGTGTGCCATCGCACTCTTCAGAGTTTGGTGGTGTCCGAGTCGCACCGTAGCCCTTACTTCTGTATCCCGTAGACCGTCGATGAATGCTTGCACCAAATTAACTTCCACCGTCTCTGGTGTCATCGACCTGTATGCACGCCGGACCAGCCGTTCAACCTCGACTCCCCACTGTTGGAGGCTCTCGTTCGACCTCTGCGTTCTGTCGCGTAACTGCGCGCGGAAAACGTGCTCGAGGTGCTTGTCTCCGTAACGAGTGTCCAGTCCCTCCATGAGACACTCCAATGTCCTGCCGTCCGCAGGGAGGTTCTCTAGGACCAGCAGGGCGTCCCCTCGTAGAGCCAAAGTTAATGCCGCGAAAGACTGTTCATCATCCCAGCGGTTCGTCTTAACCAATGTTTCGAATTGGTATTTGAATGCCGTCCAGGAAGACGTGCCATCAAAACGCGGCACATCAAATTTTGCGGATGATGCACAGTGGGTGTGCGATGGTGAGCCAACAGCAACGGGTTCGCGTGCTTCGAGCTTGACAATTTTTTTGTTGATGTCCAGCAGGCGATCTTCGTGGCCATCAATCCTTGTTTCGAGGCTATCAGCTCGGGCGGAAACCTCCTTGACCTCTAAGGTGAGATTCTTTACTTTCTCACCCAATGTGACGAGGCCGTGATCAATTTTTTCGAGGATCAGGTTCTGCTTAGCCTCTTGATCTCGGCGAGCTTCTTCCTGTGCGCGGCGAGCTTCTTCCTGTGCGCGGCGAGCTTCTTCCTGTTCGCGGCGAGCGGCTTCCTGATCGCGGCGAGCGGCTTCCTGGTCGCGGCGGACAGCTTCCATACTAGCTTGCATGGCGGCCAACACCGCAGCGAGGTTCAATTCCGAGGATGGTCCTGTTGGCACCTCAGCAGCTGCTGTTGCTCCCATACCAGCCTGATCTTCCTCCTCCAAACGATGACGCGCAGCATCCATCTCCATTTGCCTCCTTGTTCGTGGTCGCTGTTCGTCGTCCCTCGGTGTTAATGGCATTTCACTTCTGACACCAGTTGTTACGTACGTGGGTAATCAAATGCCGATTTACTAAGAGACAACTTTATTCACCACTAACAATAACAAAATAGTCCAGTCAACAATAATCCGAATCGCAATTAACACTAGAGTACCGTTACACTATCGCTTAGGTCGTTAGATAAAATCACTTCAAGTACTAGGGTAGTTCGCTCTTGATCGCAGTCGAAATCACAACTGACTCGCTTCCGGCCGGGGGCTCGTATTTATATGCGGAGCCAAGAAAATTCTAGATACCGACTTCCCACGAACGATCCAGAATTCCAGAACAATTGAATCGCTTCTCGAAGTCATAAATTATTTTTATTACTCGTGGTAATAAGAGTCACTTTCATGCGAATTTCGACTCTATTGTTAACGTCGGAGAGTACCATTTCCTATAAATACCTAACTACTACTTGTAAGTACTTTGTGGATGTTTCGAGATTTTTCTAAGTCTGGGTACGCACAACCATTCTAGACCTTTCGAACAGCAATGCGTTTTAATTATTACGTGCTACTCTTTATATTCTCGGAGATATGGCGGGTTCACGTTTAATGGCGTAACAATATAAAGGAGGTGAGATATAACCTGACCGATAGCCTAGGCCTGAATTCTCTAGCAGTGTGCTCAGAGGATTCAAGGCTAGGCAGAACCAAAGCGGACTCAAACTGTCACCCTGGAATATACCTCGCTCGATCCTTACCGGTTCGCTATTCCTCTGGATATTTCGACATCCTGGATAGCGAAGGACTGTCCTCCATTGCCTCATACATGACATCAGGAAGGTGCAAAGAGTTGCATCAACTTTATACAACTCCAGCACCCTCATGAGCCATGTATGAGGAACTGAGTCATAGGCCTTCTTATAGTCTATCCAACATGTCGACAGATCTTTTCGGGAACGCCGAACCTGTTGGCTAATGGCCATATCGATGAGGAGTAGCTCCTTCGTACCGCGGGACCCATTCCTACATCCATTTTGAGAGGCAGACATGATAGCGTTATTATCAACATGGTTGTTAATCTTTGCTCTCAAAATGGATGTAAGAACCTTATAAACTGTCGGCAGACACGTAATCGGCCGATAATTTTTGGGTTCCGCGGTGCTACCGGATTTGTGGAGCAGGTGGGTAACTCCTGTTGTAAGAAACTCGGGTAGCGAGCCAGACTCTAAGGCGGTCTGATACTGAGATGCCAAACGAGCGTGCGACCTTTGCAGCCACTTTATCCAAAAGTTGTGCAGTCCGTCCGGCCCTGGAGATTTCCAATTAGGCAACGGACGGACTGCACGGGCCACATCTTGGGGGCTGATTGTTATTGCCCCCATTTCTGTTATTGATTCGCACGCTCGTTCAACCTCTCGAGTCCAACCACCTTCAGTATGACTGACAGGCACCGACCAGATGTTGCGCCAGAATGAACACATGGCGTCGTCATTCGGAAGGTGCGTGTCAGTCACACCTTGGTCCGGTCGCTCCCAAGTCCTGTATACCTACCTTTCATTACTCCGGAATGTGCTATTCTGGATGTACCGTTCAACCCGCCGCTTATACCTTCGGATACGGTTTGCCCATGCATACACCTTCTGCTTCAGGAAGTCGATACGCTCTGTGACACGGGACATATAGTCTCGGGGGCTAATGTCAGTCCCCGAAAACGCCCGTCTCACAAAGCGCATCACTCGTGGGCGAGTGTTACCCTCCCTGAAGCAGATTAGTTTGCCGATGAGTGCTCTGGCCCCACCAATACGACGCTCGATCCTGCACTGCCAAGCCGGCACAGCTGGTTTTGGTCGTGTAGCTACGTCAGTGTTTGGAAATTTGACGTGAGCTACACGACATGCCGCTACGGCCGCGCAGTACATGATCGAGTGTGTATCGGTGAGATCTTCGCAGTCATCAAAATAGTTTGACAACTGCGAATCCAGAGCAGCCACCAACGCCCTATTCTTGTTACACATGGGCAAACGAGGTATGCGAGGTCTAAGTTCAGGTGGTATGTTGCGATATTCCCTAATAGCACACTCCAAAGCACTCCTCAGTTCGTTGTTACATTGGGTACTTACATGTGTAACCATGTCAGTAATCTCCTCGTCAGCGTTGATGGAAAGATGGTTGGATACCTGTGGAGGTACCACCGTCTGCGACGAAGAGGTTACGGCATGGCTACCCATTTCCGTTCGGAGGCGATCAAGTACAGTATCATCCAACATATGATTACGCTGGATGACCCGCACCTGATCCGACAGTCGTTGGGCCGAAACGTTGACGGCTGGCTCAAGCACCTGAAACAAAGAGAGCATCCGAACACGGTACGCCGTCAGGTTGTTTCCTCCCTCTGTAGCCCCAAAGTATGCGCGCATGACGTTTTCGTTAATCGATTGTGTCCATCGCATGCGCGACACACATCCACCGGTAGCTGGGACCCTTTCAGAGGCCGGTGGGCCTCGAGATCCTAAGCAAGCCGGTGGCCGGCGTCCTCCCCGACGACGCGTAGGTGGTGGTGTCGTCGGCGGCGAGTAGTACTCGTCGCTCGAGCTCGACGCAGCTGCCACGGCCGGTGTCACAGCACTCACAGTGGGGCTGGGTTCCGGCGGCGGCGAGGCGGAGCTGAGCGACGAGGCCGGAGCTGGTAGGCGTGCTCGACGAGCGGTAGCTCTCGTCAACATTTTCGTAGTTTCGTATTATTTACATTCATTATAATTGATTTTTCACTTGACACAATATGTCATCTGTCTTTCGGTTTTTTCTTCTTTCTATATGAGTATGCATTTTCTTATTTTTGGGAGTATTAACTTTATAATTTTTGATAAACACAGACTCAGGGGCTTCTGGTAAGAAATATGTTGGGAATGTAAGACTGTTATTATTATTATTTTACAACCGCTCTTACGCGATTATGACGTTATTACACATTTTTCATTAGATATTTTGGAAACAAATTATCTTGGGTGTTCGTTCACACGAGGATGCGCAGCTGGGCAGTGACCGCGGTGAACCCGAATTTACGTCAATACTAATTATTTGTCAATAAATTATTGGATTGCATCAGCTGTTTCACACAAGTGCGTTAATATAATTTATATACTCATACATGTAAATAGATTAATATAAATAGCATGTAAATACGTAATAAAATCTCTTTCTACGCTTCGAGCAACGCTGTTTCTTTACGACGAGATCATCGACTCCTCTCACTGTTACTGTGCATATAAATGGTTGCAGATAGCTCTGGCCATACCCAGTCTTAATTATTGGTCGGTCCGTGAGGCTGCGGATCGGCAGTGAGAAAATCCCATCCGATACACCCTTCCCATTTTCCGTCTGTTGCCTTAGGTCTCAAGGTAACAGGCTTTCCGCACTATGTATATACGTATATATTGTTGCTATATGTTTAGGGCTAGGTTGTTAGGGAGCTAGGGTTGTTGATAGGCTACAGTCAACCGCCTTTACGGTACATTCAGGTAGCTGATTGTACATTGGGGATATTATCTAGGCTTCTATTGAAATCATTTTGTAAATTTGTTTTAAATTAATCCAGTAAAGACTTCTGTTTGCGTAACTTTGACACTTCATAATTTACTCAAAAATTAAAAAGTCAAAAAAGTATTACCATAGAAGCCTTGCAAAATTTTATCAACATTCTAAATGACGACATTTTTTTTCAAAAACTTTTATGGGTTTAAAATAAACACGTATTTCCTAGATCAACTTTTGTAAAATATTCGATTAAATCACGGAATTACTGAATGCTAACAGAGTTTTCAGGTATTATTTTCCTTTTTTCACGATGCCTTTTTGTCAAACATCACGTTGGATTGCGTTAGATGAAGTAACAAGCTTTTAAACCATGCTCGATGTTTACGATAGGCGAGTGGAAAAAAGTGCAAAATGTATGGCAATAATGGCGTATAGCTGGAACGCAGGCAAAAGTCATTTGTCTATGCCTGTAGAGCCATAGCGGTTCGAGTTATTTTATGACTACCCTCTTCAAAAACAAAGGATTCGTGCTCAGTAGTATAGCTTACGACTATTGGAGCAATAAGGCAGCCGACACCTTTATCATATATATTCTATTATTTACTTACTTCAACGAGGTGTGGATCCTCAGCATCTATCTTCCTTGCCAATACCGCATGCAACAAAGTTGGGCCCTCCTCCATAGCAATATCTAGAGTCAGACCTGAAGGTGGATCAGTGGTTGTTGATAATGGTGGCGCTGGGACCTTCAGCCTGTGGTCTGGGCTTGCTCCACCTTGCAGCAATACTCGGATCACCTCCAAGTTCTCAGGTGTAAGGGGCCCACTCACTGCCACGTCCAATGTTGTGTAGCCATAAGCCTGGAATGTATAAGTACGTATTGTCGAGTAGAAAAGTTTATTACTACAATCGAATTCTATTCAATTCACTTAACTAGGGATGCAACCACGGATATCTATCTATGGATGCAACGGAATATATTGGTTTATATCTGGCTTCGACTTCGCGTCTGCAATAACAGATGTTCATACTGATGAAGTGACGAGCAAAAGCTGATACATATTATATAAATAAAAGGCCTATACCTACCTGCCTATACTGACCGCTTTAAAAGTATAAGCACACTTAGACAATGCATGCGTCTGCACATGCAACTAAGACCAACCCTCCTTCGTGAAATAGATTATGTACAGTCTATGTAAATAATCAAAACATTTCCATCACAGATGTAGTACATGAAAGTTTACATTATACTAGTTTTTGCCTGCGCGGCTTCGCTCCCCGCTCTTCCCTATTCCACCCTACTATACCCTACTCTACCGTAATAAACCCTACTATACCCTATTCTACCCTACCCCATCCTACTCTACCCTACTCTACACTACTCTACACTACTCTACCCTACTCTACACTACTCTACACTACTCTACCCTATGATACCCTACTCTACCCTACCAAACTTCACTTAGACCAAAATCTAAATAGTCCGAACCTAACCTAACCTAACCATTTGTTTTGGATAGGTGAGCGGTTCTTGAGTTATAAAATTACAACGAAAAGTGGCATTGATTTCATATATATGTATAGATTACATTCACTCGGCATAGTAGTAGTTCTGAAACATAATTCTGTCTTTTCTGTTGTGCAACCAGGTGATGGCCTCCGACGGAAAACGTTATTAAGAATAAATGAATTACTTGTGGGTAAACTTCATTGATATCAGCGCCATGATTGATTAGATGACGCATAAGTTCTGCACACTCAGACACGGCTGCGATGAATAACGGCGGTTGAGGACAGCGAGCCTTGCGGGGGTCCGCTCCTTCGGACAACAGTTGGAGGATCGTCAACATTATCCGAGCCATTCTGAAATACGCATTTAACAGAATGTGTAGCCCACCTCTACAATGAAAGGGTTCAGTAAATAATCTTCTACGAGTACTAGGTAATTTGATAGGTTCGCGCTTGACCGCTATCTCTTCTGATGGAAAGCGACGATGCGGTCCTCAATGGAGCGCACTTACCTAGAAGTAACTTATTCACTCTTGACCTAAAGATTTCCGGGTTGTAGCCATCAGGAAACACAAACTTCAGCAGGGAATTGCACTTCTTGGCTGTACCTACTAAGGCTTTCAGTCTCGATACATTTTCGAGTCCCGGGACTATAAAATCGAGATTTGCTCCAGTCCCGGGACTCCCGGGAAAAACGACACTTTCGAGATTCGATAAAAAGGATAAAATTTATATTCAAATATTAGGTATTTAGGCAATCAATATAACATTATAGTACAAAACTTTATTAAAAACGGCATTTCCAGTTTGTTTTTCTTCTGCCTTAGTGTTACAATCGAGTAAAATAACAATGACGAGTTATTTTTTGCTTTTTTAAAGTGAGCACGTAAAAATCATGATGCATTTAATGTGATTTCAGTACGGGAGGTATTTTGTAACAGGCCTCCCCCAAGCGTCGCCACATCGAACGTTCCTGTGCGTCCCGCATCCATCGGTTTCCCGCTACCTTCACCAGGTCATCGATCCATCTTGTAGAAGGCCTTCCAACACAGCGTCTTCCGGTACGCGGTCGCCACTCCAAAACCTTTCGGCCCCAACGGCCATCTGTTCTGCGAGCAATGTGCCCTGCCCATTGCCACTTAAGTTTGGCAATTCTTTGTGCTATGTCGGCAACCTTAGTTTTCCTGCGGATATCTTCATTTTTTATTCGATCACGCAAGGAAACACCGAGCATAGCTCTTTCCATTGCTCTTTGGGTGACTTTAAGCCTTCTGATGAGGCCCATTGTGAGTGACCACGTTTCGGAGCCATATGTCATCACTGGCAACACGCACTGGTTAAAGACTTTCGTCTTGAGACACTGTGGTATGTTGGACGAGAAGATACCGCGTAGCTTCCCGAACGCTGCCCAACCGAGTTGGATTCGACGGTTGACCTCTTTCTCGAAGTTAGACCTACCCAACTGGACTGTCTGTCCGAGGTAGACGTAATCATCCACAACTTCGAGTGTAGAGTCTCCGACCTTGATAGGAGTGGGCGCTACATGGTTGTTAATCATGATTTTGGTTTTATCCATGTTCATTTTAAGACCCACTCTTAGAGAAGCTCTACTGAGGTCATTGAGCATTGTGCTGAGCTCCTCCATAGTCTCCGCCATGACTACTATGTCGTCGGCAAACCGAAGGTGAGTGATGTATTCGCCATTGACATTAATGCCTAGCCCACTCCAGTCCAGAACCTTGAAGACATCCTCCATTGCGGCCGTGAACAGTTTCGGAGAGATGACGTCTCCCTGCCTCACACCTCGCTGCAGGAGGATAGGTTTCGAGGTCTGGTCCTGGAGTCGGACTGACATGGTGGCGTTTTCGTACAAACACCTCAGCACTTCGATGTACCGATAGTCAATTTGGCACCTCTGGAGAGATTGCAGCACAGCCCAAGTCTCGATCGAATCAAAAGCTTTCTCGTAGTCCACAAACGCTAGGCAGAGAGGCAGGTTATACTCCTTGGTCTTCTGTATGACCTGCCGTAGCGTATGTATGTGGTCTACGGTGCTGAAACTTTTTCGGAATCCGGCTTGTTCGGGAGGCTGGAAGTCGTCAAGCCTGCGCGCAAGACGGTTCGTGATGACCCTGGAAAACAGCTTGTAGACATGGCTCAGAAGTGAGATGGGCCTGTAATTCTTCAGCAGGGTTTTATCACCCTTCTTAAAGAAGAGTACCACCACACTTCTGCTCCATGCCTGTGGCGTTTTTCCCTCGAGTATGGCGGAATCGGACAACTTCTGAAGGGCCTTTAGGACCGGTTTTCCACCCGCCTTCAGGAGCTCAGCCGTAATTCCGTCCTCACCCGACGCCTTGTTGTTCTTCAACTGCTTCAGAGCCATCCTAATCGCGTACAGGCTGACGTCAGGGATATCTTCAGTGTAGTGTCGAGTCAATCTAGCTCTTGGGTCGTTTGCCAGATTTGTAGCGGGTTTGGAGATCGACGTGTATAGCTGTCCATAAAATGCCTCATGCGAGCAGAGAATCGAGCAGGCTTTTGTTTACCTTTCTGAGACGACGACGGGGGCGTACGTTTGACGTTTGGCATTTTGTAGTTTTGCGTACCAAACGATTTTATAAAGGCAAGCTCAATGACACGGTACGGCACAGATCCCGATCCTTTCCAACAAACGGACACAGTGAAGCACAGTGTACGTACGCTCCGCCAGTGTGTGATTATCCGCGCGAAGAAGGTCGCAAGCGCTGTGGATACGCAGGCGCTTACGCGTATTGCCGAGGCACCTCTGAATATTCTTCGGATAACGGTTGTTAACTGTGATTTTTACACTAGGTTTTGATTAATTGTTTAGTATTTCTTAAAATTCGCAACACTCAGCACTACCACATGTGTCACAATGTTCACAAGGCAACATCAAGTAAGGTTCGCAGGTAAAAATCACTCGGGGATCAAAATAGTTCACTTTTACGGTTTTATTTAGTTGCATACTTGGACAATATATGTTCTCGGTACGGTAGTCGGCAGACTATAACAAAACTTGTCCTACAGAACCTAACTGCCCTAAAAATTTGCACAACAGGTGCTACTAGCATTCCCGAGCAGCGGTGGGCCTCCTGACCAACCTGTCGCCGTCGGATTTGTAGGCAATAGCCCTTGCACACATGCACGACCTGCACATGGTGTTACAATATCAAACTCCACTGCTGCGAGAAATCACGGGATGGCGGATAGAGTTTCGGTAGGATCTCATGGCAGTATAGCAATACTAGCGACTGCATTGCAAACTCGCTTGGACGGAGTGCCGCGCCGAGTCCTCTAGAAGGCAATTGGCTTCGGCGATCACTCACGCCGGGCCCCAGTTCTGTAGAGAGGGAATGGAATGCGGTCGCCTTCTTATGCGAAGCAGTAATGCTAGCGAAGGAGACGGCCGCAAGAGTGTGGGAATGTACGTATATCCCGTATAGAAAACATATCTATTATAGTAGAGAAAAGCCTAGAAAATCATATAAAATTTACACCTGTGCGAAACAGGGCCAGTCTATATTAAAATTATAAAGAGTAAACATTTTTTGTTTAATGTTTTTTATTTGTTTGTAACGAAGAAAATCAATAACTACTGGACCAATTTAAAAAAATTCTTTCACTTGCAGAATGCTACTTTATCATAGCGATAAAGGGACGCGGGCGAAGCCGCTGACAGAAGTTAGTATAATATTTGCATTTTTGATAAAAGCGGTGATACAAGTTCCTGCACTAGTATCGATGATATGTTAAAGCGTTTATATAACCTCTCTTATTCTGACACATCTTCGCTTGGTGTATTGACAGTTTGACACTGTATAATTTATCATCATCTTGTTTAAACAATTTGAACAACTTGTAATACTTTTCATAAGCCTTACCACTAACTATAAAACAGTTGCCAACAAATGCAGCACTCTTAATTCCCATAAACAAATGATCATAGTGACAAAACATAGGGTGGAAGTTATTACATGGTGAAAGTTTTACTTACTTTTCTTGTCTCTTCTGTTCTATTGTATCTACGTAAGGATCCTCTTTTTCCAGATACATAATATCTCTGCTAGGTTTCTTTGGAAATTCCTTCATTGCGGGTCTAGATGCAATTTTTTTTAAAGATTTTTCTGCAAGTTTTCTGGTTTCCTCTTCATTCAATACTTCCACATCTTTATACATGTCATTTACTTCAAAAATGTATGGTATAGGATTAACCTCACTTTGTACTGAGAATGCTTCAGCCACTTTTATCAAAAATTCAGTGTTAATTTTATCGTATACGAACTTATCTTTAGCAAACACATCAGTTATCGCATCATTATCTATAACACTTTGCTTACGTATATGTATATCTTGTTTTGAAATTTGGTCCGATTTCTTTCTCAAAGACAGTTCTTTTGTAGAAAGTCTTTTGACCGGTATATTTTGTTTGTGATTTATTTTACTGGTAACTTTTGTTAAACCGTCCGCAGGCATATCTTGGGATTCTCTGTTAATTTTCCATTCAACTATATTTTCATTCGGCCGAGCTAGAATTTGTTAATAAGCTTTTGTAAATCCTAATTGAAATAGCAGTCGTAATAATAAAAAAATAATAATTTGAAATTGCCGTTTAACTTAGGTACTGGCCAGTTTCAATTAAAATAAATCCTGCATGGTGTCAGAGATTGACTTTCAATTCGTTTCTAAATTCAGGGTTTGAAAGTGAAAATGGATACGACAAAAATCAGAGTAATTTTTGAATACGAGTTCCGACGTGGCCACATGCTGTTGGTTCTACAGATAAAAAGTTATATTTGCTTCTATTATATACTAACGTATATTATCAACAGTGGGAGGAGGTAAGAGGGCCTGGAGCATCGCGTTGGCTACCACGCCACGCTTCTCCAGCACGTATCTCAACAAGGTGATGCCTAGAGGAGTGCAGCAAGCGTCGTTGTAGGAGTCCACGTCAGCACCGGCTTCCACCAGGAAATGTATTGTTTCAGGTTGATCTCCGCACTGTCAAGAAAGTTCTGCATCATCATCATCATCACCATCATTTCAGCCGAAAGACACCACTGCTGGACAAAGGCCTCCCCCAAATAAAGGTTAGGTAGTATTTATTACAGCTGGCCAGATAAATGTTGTTCTGCCGTATAAATTATAATCAAAGAAAGCTGGGGGTGAAGGTAGGATGGTGAAAAAGACTCTGCGACCCAGTATCAGACCTACCAAATTTACACAATAAATACCTTATAAATCGGGGAAGCCGATTCGGAGGAGTTTGATAACACTGTGCCACGAGTTTTTTATATCTTAGATGTGTATAATATGCCACCGTAGGCGCAGGCTTGCGGACGGCGAGCAACGTCTAGCTCGCCGTCCGACCGTCCGGTAACAGTCCAGACTGAGATCAAGTCGTCGCCGTCGACGGGGCGTAGTGTTCACGCGCGCTTCAAGGACATGTCAGTAAATCGTAAGGGCCCAGGGCCATGAGTTCTCTTCTGAAAGGAAAACCCGGCAGTGTAATGCAAGGCAACGGAAGAACTAGGAGTGGGTTTTAGTCAGTAAAAGTCTGACACGCCCTGCCGCTCCACCCAAGGGCGGGAGATGTCATTAGATAATGTCCCACCTAAAAAAAGAAGATGTATATAATACATTTATCTTTTTATATCTAACTACAAAATGTGTCTGCAAATCAGTCACTCTTACAGCTGATTGGATTGAAGTTGTAAATCCTGTCTAGATTAGTATATAAATCACTTTCGCAAGAATAAAATTTGACTTGGGACCTTAGATTAATATTAGTAAGCCTGTCTTCAGTGGGTAAAACCGGGATAGATGCCCCGATTGACCTACTCTAGTTTCACTGATAAATTAATTGCTTGTAATATTATTATTTATCTATAGAAAAACTCGCCAACTAATATTTAGTTGACCGTATTCACTTGCAATCAATGCAAGAATCATCCAATGACAACCCCCGCTCTTGGGCGGAGCGGGAGATAGTGTCACACTCTTACTGACTAAAAGACCCACCCCGTTCCTTCTAGCCTTCATACCGGGGCTCAAGCTGTCTTTCGAAACTAACCCTGGCCCCAGTAGGCTTCGACCAAGCTGGGTCTCTGCTGATTGGTACTGGTACTGCGAATGCTGCAATGAAATGATTTTTTTTCTTATTTTTTAAATGGGGCGCTTTATTAAACCAATTTTTTGCTGTGTAAAATTTGTAATTACGCACATTCGCAACTTTACCATACAGGTGACGACGCAACCAACCGTACGTGGGTGCGGTGCGGCGATGAGCGAAGCGAAGCGGTTGGTTTGTTGGTTTGATATTTACGCGGGAACTCTTGCGGTGCGGTAACTTGTTTTACAAAAACGGTGGCTAAAGCGCTGACTTCGCTGGACGTAGGACAAAGCCACTGCGTCGTTGAACTCGCGTGTACCGGTGTACGGCATCGGATTGCTTCGCTACAGCAATCGCGTTATTTTGCGGACGTAGGATACCCGTGATTTGTTTTGATTTCTAGTTTTGAAATCAAATTACCTGGCAGTTTTTAAAACAAAACGTTTTTTGAGAGATATTTAAGTGATTTCAAAAAATGTATAGCGGTATCTATTCCGGTCTTTCAGTCTATGTTAAAGCTGACACTGGGCTTGAGATGTGCCGTCGCCGTCAATATGGGAATATTGTTGGCAAATATTGCCGCCAATATTCATACTTCGCGCAATATTTCCGGTAATATTCCGGTATAATTCTTCTTTTAGCTGATTTTTTAGCACACATTTTTTTTTTGGTTTTTAACAAATATTTTCTGTTCGAGCATATGGCACCCAAGGGCTGCAGCTGAAAATCGTCAGGTGGTGGCCTTGTGTTACCATTTGGCATTATGCTGAGCCTTTTTGGCATTACTCAATGTACCATGTGTTTAATCTAATGTTTCCGTTTATGTAATGCTAATTAAACGCAATTTTCTTTCTTTTCTTTCTTTCTTTCTTATTCCCACTTTACGCCAATATTGCTGGCAACGGCACATCTCTACACTGGACACAGTGGCTTAAATCATGAGCCTGGCTACAAATGACTAAACCGTTCTATAATATTGAGTTATACTCACTGCTGCATACATTAAAACCGAGTTCCCTTGGACATCTGTAACGTTTGGCGAGACGTCGCATTCATTTATAAGCGTGGCAACATTCGAGATGTTCCCCAAATAGCTTGCCATTAATATGGTCCTGGAAATACGGGGTTAATTAAAAATTTCTTTAATACTTACCATTACTACCATCTATTACGTGGTCGCTTACAATGAGCCTCATCAGAGGGCTCAAAGTCATCCAAGGGACAAAGGAAATAGCTCGGAGTTTAATTGCGTGATCGCATCAGGAATGAAGATTCCCGCAGGAGAACCAAGGTCGCCGACATTACCTAAATAATCGCCAAACTTAAGTGCAGCGTAAAACAGATGGTTGATGGGGCCGAAAGGTTCTGGAGTAGCGACCGCGCACCACATCAATCCGACAAGGTGGATCGTTGACCTGGTGAGAGTTGCGGAAATGCGATGGATGCGAGATGAACAGGACCATTCGTCGTAGCGACACTTGGGAGAGGTCTATGTCCAACAGTGGACGTTTTTCGGTTGAAATAATGATAATAATGATGATGACGACATGCTAACAGGAGGATGCGATACAAGTCGTAACTGCTAGACACCAGCCTGAAGAATTAGAATAGTATTTAGGCTATGTCATCAAACCACATGAAACTGGAGTGAATAGGCTCATAGTAAACTAGAGCGCCTCACCATCAATGATTGCGTCACTGCTTACCATCAGGTGGGATCGCACACAAGTACTGGTTTGTATCATAAAAAAAAATATTTATACAAAGTCAAAGTCAAAGTCAAAGTCAAAAGTCAAAAGTCAAAAAGTCAAAGTCAAAGTCAAAGTCAAAGTCAAAGTCAAAGTCAAAGTCAAAGTCAAGTCAAGTCAAAGTCAAAGTCAAAAGTTATTTATTTCACATAGGCCTACATGGGCACTTATAAAACGTCAGAAGCTAGTGCACGGTTCGAAATTGGTCGTTTCCTATGGAGAAGATACGACAATTTTAATCATCCACAGATTAAAATTGTTTGCCAAACTATCTGTCAATTAAATAACGTTTTACTAAGTAACAAGCACGTTTTACTATACCATAAGATGTACAAACCTACAGTCCATTTCATGCTTGCCAGGTCTTTTGAAAGAGCTCCTAGACCCAGAGAGTATTTTCTCGAGGCTGAGCCGACTGTCCTTCCTCTGTTCTTCGTGAGTAAAGCAGTGTTTCATCATGTGGATAATTACACAGGTCTGCAAAAAAAATGCTGTCTGGATGTTTTCAACTGATTTATATGTATTAAGGTGTTCTGAAAGCTGAAAAAATACTCAAAAAATTCTAGAACGTCACGTTATTTTGCTAAACGCAAAATTTTATTACAAAAAGGGGTTTTTGGGCAAACTTGAAGTCATAAATAAATAAGTACAATTTTATTTTGATAATTGTTTTTAAATGTATTCAGGCCATAACTATCATTACTTTCTAAATAAGAGCTTAACGTCGGCGAAAAGAACGTCCTGCATGAAACATTGGTGCCTCGTCATAAAGTTCTTCTACCACCGCTTCACACAAAGCTGGGATTGATGAAGCAATTTGTAAAGTCACTTCCAAGAGATGGAAATTGCTTTAAATACTTAATATCAAAGTTTTCAGGCCTCTCGGAGGCAAAGTTGAAAGAAGGTGTTTTCACTGGACCAGATATTAGACGGCTTATGGCTGATCCACAATTCATCACAACCATGACGGATCCTCAAAGAAAAGGGTGGATTGCCTTCAAAGAGGTCATAGAAAATTTTTTAGGCAATAACAAAGACCCTGACTACAAACAAATCGTCAAAAGAATGTTAAAAGCATTTCAAGCTTTAGGTTGCCTAATGAGTTTAAAAGTTCATTTTCTTCATTCCCATCTCGACTACTTTCCAGAAAATTTAGCAGACGTGAGTGAAGAGCAAGGTGAACGATTTCACCAAGATATTAAGGCGATGGAAAAAAGATACCAGGGAAGATGGAGCGTCTCAGTGATATCAGACTACTGTTGGATGCTTCAGAGAGACCTTCCAGATGCTTCCTACAAGCGAAAATGTACCAAAAGGAGTCTCACTGGAACGTGTTTAGTGCTTACTAATGAATGTATTTAAGATAAAAAAATAAGTTTCGTTACGCAATTATAAATAAAAAAATTTTTTTTTAGTATTTTATCTTTTATTTTAAGGTGATAACTTGTTTAACATAGATACCTATATTGTCAGAAAACGTGACGTTCTACGAGCAAATGAAAGTCATTTTCGGATTCAGCACACCCAAAAACATAAGAATTACGCCAAAAAATCAAAACAGCTCTCAACTTTTTTTTTTTTGCAGACTTGTGTTATTTTGTTATTATTCCACGCGTAGTAAGTAGTTCTTTCAGCGTCGGTGCTAGTTTGGCTGCCATCCTGGGAAGAGTCCAAGTGCTTAGTATCATAATTTACAATTAAACTGACAATTCATTGATGAGGGATAACCCCGTTGTATAACGGGGTTATCCCGGGCGGATTATAAGCGGATTAAAAGGGCGGATTCAAAGAAATCAACAATAACTTGAAGTATCATACTTCAAGTTTATTTCTAAAATGAATGTGAAATCAATCACTGATTATTTCTAACACTGACTCAAAAAATACCTTAAAATACTCAGCAGCTGTAACCTCATTGAGGGTATTAATGCCGTTGCCATAGTAGGCTCGGTCGAACGCCTCGACGTGGCAGATTGGGCTGGACAGGTCTGTGCAGTTCTTGGAGTACACCTTCGGCCACTTTTCTGCGGCTGTTAGAGGCTGACAACCTGATTGTTTGAGCAGTTCCAATGCTGAGTTTACTTCGCCGATCTGTGAAAAGATGTCGATCCTAATTGTATTATGTGGTGATGTGTATAGATGCTACAGTTTATTGAATGTACTTTCTCTTCAGAAGTTGCTTTATTAGACTTGTTCTTCTTTAACAGGCTCAAAAATATGAATTGAAAACGAAACGGAACTACAATTTTTTACGCAAAATCTAAAGACCATCGCTAGAAAATCTGCTTTCAAATCGGTTCACCCGTTTAAGAGCTACGGTACCTCAGACAGAACCTCCACATAGCGGTCAAACTTTTAACACCTTTCCTTTTGCATTGGAGGTTTTTTTTTATGAATTGATATAAACTAGTGCTTGACTGTGATCCCACCTGAAGGCAAGCAGTGATGCAATCGTTGATGGTGAGGCACACTAGTTTATTTAAAAAAATGCAAGTTAATAAAAATCTTGTTAAAAGGCATGTCTTTAGAGGAGACGAAACTATAATTTAATTGGCGGAGAAGACTTATAAAAAAACTGTTTTCAAGCCTGGTTTTGTCCCACCGCTCGTTGGGCTAATCGAAGGCGTACTCTTACTCCTCCCAAACCTTTCATAAGCAATGTAAAGCACAACTTGATGTTTTCTATAGTTTAATATATAAAACAATATATATAAAATACTACTAACAATCTTAACATTCGTCTTCAACAGCACGCGATGTGGTGCCACCATGTTAGCTCCAATGGGGGTTGACACCAGGTCGATGGCGACGCTGGGCACTGCAGGTCGCCACGCCAGCCGCATGAGCTGGTAGCCATGCCAGAGGCCCACGTTCTCTTGAAGACACGCGTGCGTCTCCACGCCAGGACCCAAACGGTAGTTCTTATGAAATAGACCCTGAAGTAGAGAAGGGATAATTTGAGAATACGAAAACAGTAGGTTAGAATACAGACTGATGGTTAATAGGGTTGATTCTCAGATTCATAATAACGCGTTACGCTAGTTAAATTAAAACAAAAAATATTGGACGTCTATTTTTCGTTAGAAAAGTTAGATTAGAAGTCCCTTCTTGTTACGCGCACTTCAAGGTAAAAAATGGTACATTCGTAGGGGTTTTTAAAGTGGGAATCTTACAATGACTTCTCTATTACTTCTTCGTCTCTATTACTGACTGAAACCACACTTGTGTCCTTCAGTCGCCTTTTGCGTTCTAAGACCACGGGTTTCCTTTTCAGAAAAGGCCCTAGCGGGCACCGAGCATAGTGACAATAAACGTCATACTAACATTAAACACGCGTCCATCAGGGTAGGACATGACGCCGTAGCTGTGCATGCTATTGTTGTAGAACCAGCCTTCGAAGGTGGTGACGAGGTGGCACCAGCAGTAGTCACTGAGCATAGTGTCAATAAAGACCACACTAACGTTAAACACGCGTCCATCAGGGTAGGACATGACGCCGTAGCCGTGCATGCTGTTGTTGTAGAACCGGCCCTCGTACGTGGTGGCGAGGTGGTCAGCTCCGAGGTAGCGCCAGCGGTAGTCACCGGCTCCGTGCATCGTGTTGTTTAACATTCGGCCAGTATACCACTCGAGAGACTGTAATGATGAAAATATTTGCTTTAATTACTTTCAGACGTTCAAAGTTGAAAGTAAAAACCTAGTGTCAAACGCAAGGTGTAATTTTTCCCCTTCACAGCGGTAATTTTTAGGTTAATGCCTAATAAGTGCCTATGATATACTAGCTTCTGCCAGCAGCTTCTCTAGTGTGAAAGTAAATTTCTCCGTACAATTTGGACCCCAACTTCTTCCTTTTAGGGGGTGAATTTTGGAAACCCCTTTCTTATTTATTGTATACATTTTAAAAGTAACCGCTGTGGAAAATTTTACCGAACAGGTCTAAGGATTTGGGATGGGCATTGATGAACCAGTCAGTGATTCAGGACTTAATTGCCTTTTATCTATACAAATACATTTTAAAACTGTGGTGAATCACTATTGGTAGCAGCCTCAACTTAAGAATTGTACGTCTTGGGTTAAAACCTAGGAAGGCGCTTTGCCTGCCTGGGCATATCATAATTTCATCCACCACTTTTACCTAACTTAGTGCAATTTGTTTCATCACCACTGCTCTCAAAATGGTGAAGAAAAACATCGTGAAGAAACTGGCATGCCCTAGAGCACGCTCTTTTTAGGAGTGGGATCCCAGCATGAGAACATTATAAGACTGATTATGCTATACTATATATTTCAAAACGATTGTTAGGTATGTTTTTCGTATTCTACAGGATACCACTCAATACGATGTCTTCAAATATAACTCCATACTAAAAATAAAAGTGAAAGTCATTCTGTCTGTCTATTACGCTTTCATGGTTAAACTACTGAACAATTTCGATGAAGTTACGGTACGGAGTAGACTTGAACCTCAAGGAAGGACATAGAGTAATTTTTATCTGGCTTCGACTTCTACGGACGAAGCCGCTGCACTGCCAGAAGTTATTAGGTCTGTACTAAAGGAAGAAATAGCGAATGTAATTTCTTGCGGGAAATCCGTAGTCCAAGTAGATGAAACTTCTGGCTACTTTCATATTAAACGGAAACCAACTACAAACTTCTTCGTTGAACTAATAACTTTGAGATTAATTTTGAATAAACTTTAGACTGCAGAGATTCTGACTGGCTTAGCTAGATTAATATCTTTCGTACACGTAGATCAGACTGTAAAGAGGAAGCCATTGCCTTTGGAATTCGTTTCATCTGTATAAGCGTTTAATCTACAGTACCGTAGTGTCGTGTGATTATATTTTTCATCAAGCAAAAAGAGAACTAAATTGGATCAGGAGAAAGTAGAGTTTTCCAACTCTGACATGAAATCATCTTCATTTCGCACGATCTTTTTGAGAAAAACTAAAGGAAAACATATTGTAACCTTTTTTCAAGGTGGCTGCTGTGAGCGGGGTGGCGATGGTGCTAAGTATCTATCGCTATTTGTGGAAGCATTCGTCATACCTATTTAAAGCATGATCCCTATTTTTTATTTTTTACTGAAATATCATCAAATAACGTCTCTTCTACCGATAGGGCGTTTCAGACTTTCATTGACTAAAACCTACCTGTGTCCTTCAATTGCCCTTTGTGTTCGAAGACCACAGTAACTCTTTCAAACGTTTTCGCATAGTATGATCTTTATTAAATGGAACTTTGTGAAATGTTGATACCTTTCCATATTCCCTTTAATTTATTAAGGTGAAAAAGTCAGTGTAGCCAGCGACATCCTTTACTTACATTTTTTGCGTGTTGTAGGCATTTTCAGATTCTACGCTCATTAAAGTATGATTAGCGACCGTAACAAACATGATTTTACTGAGTTATAATTCATTAAAATCATCAATAAGACCCCCTCATTTCAGTTAACCCTGTTGAATGACTTTTTCATGAAATAGACATCCAATTCCAGGGTTAGACGAATGAGAGGGTTATGTTAAATACAAATGCAAATCATATTTTGATCAACATATAACTTGACACTGACCTGCAAAAGGTAAAAAACTTAGATAATTTGAATTTCGTAGACTACTCTGGCGCTTTCACCTAAAGTTTCAACTCAAAAACTATTAAGGTTTTAAAAAGAAAAAGTGTTAGTATTTCCTGGAACAAATTTTATTTTATTATTAAGGCACACCAAAAATTTGTTTACAATATTTTTCCATTGAAAATGCAGAAGATTGTACAATGCAAACAAACCAATTACAGGCGTGCACAACATTCACAAATGCGTACCTACCTACCTAAACTCTTAGTATTTTTTAATTTAAAAATTAGATGTAATTTTAAGTACAAAACAATAATAAAAAATAATATCAATTTAAATATGAGATTACTATTCACAATAAAAAAAAAAAAATAAAATTTATAAATAAATGTGAAATAAGCATCCGAGTGAATGACGGAATGACCGAATGCCAACACAGAGCCCGTTCAGTTCTCTTTTTTTGCTTTGCCTCTTTATCAATCATGAATTTCGTTGGACTTCGTTAGATTGCATTGGATTCCGTTGGATGGAACAACGACCTGTTAAACCATGCTCACGTTGACGATAGACGAGTGGAGAAGGACCCTCATAACCCTTCGATTTATGAATTGTTTACATAATTATGTACGTAGGAAAATTAATAGGGTAACCAAGAGTAACCTCAGCGCCACTCCAGTGATGTGTCCCCTGCCCATGTTTTCTGTTCTCCTCGTCTCTCTCCCCAATGTAGTACTCCTCGTGAGGCCACTTCTTCTCCACGCCTGTGCTCGGCGGGCTGCAAGGTTTCTGTGTTAAGTCCATAAAGATAACACTTTTCGTGTAAATTTGTCGAAATGTTGTGATTGTTTATGTTTATAATAGTTTTGACAGCTTGTTACCTGTCATGTTAGACAGTTGCTAATAATATTTTTGCGAATGGAGAAAAAGGTTGTATATCTGTATTTTTTATTATCTATACTAATATAATAAAAAGGTAAAGTTTGTTTTTCATTTATTTTTTACGAAAGTTTCTGTAGTGGCGACCGCGTACCGGAAGACACAGCGTGGACCTACAAGGTGGACCGATGACCTGGTGAAGGTTGCGGGAATCCGGTGGATGCGGGACGCACAGGATCGTTCATTGTGGCGACAATTGGGGGAGGCCTATGTCCAACAGTGGACGTCTGTCGGCTGATATGACGGTGATAATGATTTTTTTGTTTGTAGGAGATAATCTCTGGAAGTACTAGTCCCATTGCTAAAATTTTTTCACCGATAGATAGCGGCTTTATTCCCGAGTGACTTCAGTGGGTTTCTGATTTGAGTGTTTTGATTTAAGAACGTTTCAAACTATATTTAAAAGCCAAATTTTGACAGGTTTTAAGGCTAAAGTAGAGTTTGAGAAATACTCAACTTCAAATGCTTAAATCAGAAATCGGGGGTTAGACTATTTTAGGTTGTTGATTAGGGGTACTTTTGCACTTGCACCTAGCAAACAGATAGGTGCAAGTGCAAAACAACCGTTCAGTCGCCTGGATGGCCCTGTGTCTATTTTTTTTGCTGACATAACAAGCCTATAATTTTGTGGTTTTTCATGATACAGTTATTATTTTTTTATATAGAAATTGAAGATTACAATGAAATCCTTTACCTAAAAATGCTAGACACGTGTTTCGGGTTTCGCATATTATGCTAAAACAAATATTGTATTGTTGCATATTGGTGCATACACTATACAGTCTGTAACGGAAATGGGATGCGGGATTATTTTAAAGAGTTATCGTGGCCCTGGAACAAACGGTAACTAAAGGAACACAGGTGCCTATGTCTTATTAAAAGTCTGACACTCCCTCTTGTAGCACCCAGAGAGGGAGGAGATATTTGATGATTTCGCACCTCCGACAAAAATGGGCTGTGATAAAAATGGATGGTCATTTTCTAAATAGGTACTGTTTAGCTGCTAAATGTTTTAATTTTCTTCAAGAAAGTAACCAGCGATTCCGTGAAAAATATTTTATTAAATTAGGTATTCATTGTTGTTAGTAAGCTTCCTGGTGCGGGGACAATTTGTGTAATAAATAAAACGCCAATAAATATAAAAAAAATAATTTATTTTATAAAACTTATTATATACGAATATATAAAATAGTCATATGCTTATTTTAAGTAATATGTATAAAATCTATGGGTATAAAACGATATACTGTAGTTCTAGATTACTAGGCCAGTAAAATTCTTATTTACTTGTTTAATAAGCCCTTAGTAAGTAAAAGTATCCCTATTATATTGGGCTACTAGAATATGTACCTACACCGAATACAGGTGGTTTATTTATATGTACTGCCCCCCTAGCCAAGTTACAATCGAATTCCGTTCTCTAATCGGTAACGCCTCGGTGACAGCAATTGTAGAAAACGATAAATTGGTAGCCAAGTTAACGCGCCTGAGTCGGCCGCTCGTTCCATAATATAGCGTTTGTATAACAAAGGATGTAGCGTTAAATATTGTAGAAACGATTTTGAACGATGTGAACTTGGCTACGAATTGTCTATTCGTTTGTTCTGGCCACGCGACTTTACGTTGAGATGACGTAATTCCCATACGTTTCATCACTTTTCGACAGCGTTAACGATTGTAGAATAACAACTTGGCTAAGCGTCCTGTTTTTCTTTCTTTCTTTCTTATTAAGTCATGTTACGTCATCTCCTCTTAACAACAACTGCAACAACTCGATCTCGGTGTTTCGAAGTAGGTGTATTCCTGAAACCAATAAAATAGTAGAATTACATAATATATAACAAACATTGACCAACAGTTTTGTAATGTACATCCTATAACCTTTCGTTTGATACCCCACTCAACCATAATTCATCCCCACATTCCCCCCTCAATATCTTGCAAATGCCTGAATCGATTTAGTTCAAACATGTCTAAGGACAGTCGCTAAAGACCTGCTTTCAAGTCAATTCACCCGTTTAAGAGTGACGGTGCCACAGACAGGTGGATAAAAACCCTCACCCCTCCTCCTACCTCACCAAGTTTCAAAAATCGCACTAAAAACAAGGGATACAAATGAGAAATTCTGAAAAGAAAGCTTAGTAAGACTTTGCCCGTCCTTGGAATCGAACCTAGGACGTAATGGTTGTGATTACTAGACCAATAAGACGTCGACGTCGTTTATTGCTCCACGCGCGCCTCACAGATTTGTCAGCAAACAGTAGGGGGGGGGGGGCTCAGCAGCGTCGAAGCCTACTGGAGCCAGGACTGTGCTTCTGAAAGGAAGATTTAGCCCCGGTATGAAAGGAAACGTAGGATTTTTAGACAGTAAAAGTCTGACACTATCTCCCGTTCCGTGGAGATGTCTTTGGATGATTTTCCCATGTAGGTACAAAAAAAAGACCGATCTGTCAATCAAGTGTCAGTTAGTCAAAATATTAAAATCTTACCAATAGGAAGGCAGCACCCAATATGAGAGCTTTGTGCTTAGGCTGCACGGCGGCGGCAGGCACCTGAATCTTCGTGATGAAGCTGTTCAGCTCTCTGTCCCAGCCGTGGGCTATCCTGCCCACCACGCGGAGTGAGTCGCTGGTCATTATCTGGAAATCGACGATAAGTAAGATAGACTTAATAAGATTTAAAGCTCTTTTTCAGTGTCTTAATTATAGCATAATCAGCTTTTTAATGTTCCCTCTGCTGAGGCTCAGGCCTTCTCTTCAGGAGAGGGAATGGGCCGTAATCCAACACGCGAGCCCAGTGGGGGTTGGTGATTTTTCAGTGTATCTGTATATTTTCAACCCATTAGTTGACTGACATAATTTATCTTATATATATGGATATAATGGTAAAATTAAGTTGTAATCCCCAAAATGACCACTCTATTGTAAAAAAAAAATAGTTTTGAATATACGTTAGGAAAAACGAAGATATAGAGACCAACATTTTCAGTTCACTGAAACTTAACGTACCTGTATGTCATTGAAAAGTACATAAGTGATGAAAGATCAGTTTTAAATACATCAACTTTTTAACTTTAGTGTCAGACTGTTAAGAGAAATGTTGAAATGATCTGTCTGTAAATTCTTTATTATAATAATTTATTACCAAAAGAACCCTTACCTTGAACTCGGAGATGAGCAAGGCACTCCTCTGCAGCGCCGCAGGGCCTTCCACGACGAAGAGCACATCATCATTGGCATCCCGCACCAGGAAGAACGGTACCATCCATGTACACTGCTGCTGCACACGACCCACGTAGTCTCCAGGGGGAGTCACCACTTTTATCTCCTGGAAACAGAAGGTGTATATTTATTAATTAAACACGTATAATTTACATTTAAAAAATACTTAACTATAATTACAGTAAAATAAAAAAATCGAACTAAAATATGCCGTCAAAAAACTCTTCCACATCGCTCTGTCGACTGGTAATGTGCTCAAAAAACTGGCTTTGATTACCACGCTGTATGATAATACTTATCCTCTGTCCAAGGTAAAAGAAAGCCCTTGGGTTATGCGAAGTGTTAACTAGACGTTATGACAGATCTTTATACCACTTACCTATATAAAGATCGGACCCCACGAACCGAATGTTTCAACCCCAAACGGTTCGAAAATATAACTTCGAACAAGGTTTCGCCGCTTGATGTTCTTCGCAGCCGCAGCGGCAGAAGGTGTTGGAAATATTTAGGGTATGTCTATATCTGAGTATGGTTTCCGCACTTAGTCCTATGCGGACCATTGTACGTGGATCTATTTAGGGTATTACGAGGATTTTTGAAATTTGCGTTTGAATATTTATGGTTAAGAGAATACAGAGCTCCATCTCTGTAACAGTTCAGTTTAGGTCGTCAAATGGATGGATCGCGTTAAGTCGAGCTCGAGATAGGGTCTCTTATTTATACTGTTAAAAGATGAAATGGTCGAGTTGGCAGTTGGTGCTAAGAGCATGCTTTTGCTATTTTAATGTGGTGTTACACCAGTCAAAAATAGCAAAAGCAGCGTGTGGTGGTTAAACTACTAGAAAGATTTCTAATGCTTCATTTACATGTGGGCCCAACCTCGACCAAACGCCATTGTGTTAACGGGGTTTCCCCGTTTTTACTACGGCTACACAATAGCGATTGGCCGTGGCTGGGCCCACATGTAAACGTATCATTAACTAATAGAATATCGTAAAACTGACCTGCAATCTGCAAGGGAAGCAACAAGAGGCGGCTGCGAGTCTCCTGCTGAAGACCACGGCCTCTTGCCTGGTGCTGTCGTGGAGGTGCATGTTGAAGGCACGCCCGGTCCCGCACAGGCAGCGCTGGGTGGAGCTGGAGGTCTCGCTGGCAATGTACAGAGCTTCCCCGTACGGTATCCTCACTATATACCGGTTTTCCGACTCGATTTTGGATGTGACTGGAATATTATGAAGGAGGTATTTTGTTTGTAATTGGTTTTCAGAAATTGATTATAATTTTTTGCTGACTATAAGAAAGGAGAAGGTTCTCAATACGACTGGATTTTCTATTTTTTCATGTATGTTTACCGATTACTCGATGATGCCTGGGCTGATTTGGAAAATTCTTTTTTTGTTTGAAATTAAATTTTGAAACTCAGTGTTATGTTAAATAACAAAACCAGAAGGACCGATTTCAGAAATTTTAGTGTTTTCTGTTTTCTGAATTGAAGTCTCTAGTATTTTTATTTAAACAATTTTTTTTATCCGTATTATTTCCAAGAAAGGCACTGTATAAGAATTGGGTAACTTGCATAATACATTTGTTTCTACTGCTTGTCTTGTCTTGCCTCTTTTAAATTCACTGCATTTAAGGAATTCATTTATTTTTTTGTCTCTATGATTTTTTTCAGTCTCACGTAATTAGGCAAAACAATTGCAATAATGTAGATTACTTTTATCAAGACTTACTCTTATCTACTCGATCCTTTTGTTTACAATTGTTCGATTATCCTATTTGTAAATTGCATGTATTGACATGTCGATATCATAATTTTGTTAATTTTTTTTTATATTCTCTTTTGTTATAATAGCCTAACATTTATATCTAGATCTTTTTATTAAAAACTAGCTTCTGCCATCGGCTTCGCCCGCGTGAATGTAGGTTTCTCCACACAATCATTAGACCCCCGTTTCTTCCCTTTAGGGGTTGAATTTTGGAAAACCCTCTCTTAGTGCTCGTATACGTCATATATGGAAACCTTGTGTAAAATTTCACGCTCCTAGACCCAGTTGTTTTGGCTTTGCGTTTATATGCCAGTCAGTTCCTTTCAGGTATATAACATGTATATATACATATATTTATAGATGAAGCAAACAAAAAAATAAACATAATCTACAATGAGCAATATTTTGATGACGTTGAAGTTCGTGAGTCATTCGTTCGAGTAAAATTCTTCTAGATAAACGAAATTCCTCTAACGTCAAAGTCGAATAAATATCGTCTTCATAAGCAAATAACAGAACAAAATTACAATTTTAATCAATTTTTTTCCTTGATTGTCTGATTACAAAAATTCTTTGACTTATTACGGTCGCTGATTAAAAATTGTCGCTGATTGTCATTGACCGCTTTCTTTCCCTGAAAAAATAATGGGTACCGGAGCTATCCCCCTTTTTCATGGTGGGAAATCATCCAATTACTTCTCTCGCTCTTGTGCGGAACGGGAGGGCGTGTCCACTCCTATTCCTTCTTTGCCTTAGTTCCAGGGCCCCGGTGTTCATCTTCACTTAGTGTCACCGCACACGGGCCACAAAAAAAAAGCCGCTTCTTTTTGTGGCGGCCTTTTTTTTGTGGCCCGTGTGTGGCGGTGCCGCCACAAAAAAACTAGAAGCCGCTTTTAGCTTCTCCGGCCACAAGCTGTCGCGCGCTTAATCTTTTTTTTTGCAGCCGCTTCTAGCTTTTTTTTCTGACCAGTGTGCCGACACTTAACTAGCCACTAGTGGAATGTGCATACCTTCCTACTTCCCTTTAACTGTCATTAGTTTTTAACCTCTTTATGGTGCGTAATTCAGTAATTCAGTTTACTTACGATCAGTCAGTTCCACAGTTTGCTGGATCAGAAGGTTAGAGACTCCTATGAGGAAGTCCAGTCCATTAACTGGAATGAACTGGCCTCTAGGACTTGAGCGCCAGTCCAAGGTGGAGACGGGCATGTGGGCACGGTCGCCTTCTAGAGTACATTAGTTTTATATAGTTATTACGTTTTATAAGTGCCCATGTAGGCCTATGTGAAATAAAAACTTTTGAATTTTGATTTTTTTAAATTATTTCAGTAATAAAAGTTTTGTCAAGAAATGATTTAGCTGTTCCTTCATGAAAACGCAGCAAACGTCAGTAATTTTAATGTCAGTAATAATCGTAAATAATAGACTGAATATAACCAATCATTAAAATAGATCAGATCTTAGTAAAAGATAATACAGGAGAAAAATTCTCGGCCATTTTATAAAATTCATGACGTCATCTCCTCATTTAATGACACCAAATGGCAGAGGTGGGGTATCTACCCTGGTTAGTTTTATATTTTAATATTTCCCCATCATTTGTTTTTGTATCTTTAGTAAAATGTTTTACAAACTTACCATTCGTAGGTTGGACACTTATTACTAAATCTGGTCTCACAGGTGTTCCATCATCTGTGGAAATAATTTTCTCGTCAAATACGTTGTACGTGTTTATTATATTTTTGTTATTTGTTTCCTAAATTGCCATGTAGTTGCTAGCTGGCCACTTCAAAGTAAGAAGTTTGTGTAACTTTTTGTAATATTTCGGTCTCCAAAATTCGGGTTGCGCCTAGTTTGGGACCAGTTGCTATCTGTCGAGGTCATTGTTGGTTTTAATTTTTTCAATGTTCAAATTTTTATATTAAATCAATCGGAGTCTACCAGTTCAAGATCAAGGGTATGCAAAAGTAAAGGTGTATAAAGTTTTTTGCCTGATTTAGATATTTTCACAATATCGGTTAAGTATAAGTCTGTTAAATTGGGTGTTAGTTAATTACGAACAAGCCAAATACTTAGCCATATTTCAAAGTGGATTCATATTTTTAAGACACCATATAGGATAAATTTATGTTTATTGTTAGGAAAATACAATCACTTATTATGTGAATTAATGAAAAATAAAAACATATTTGTTGTTTTTTTTTCCTCAAACTTTCCTTGATCGATGACGTAATAAATTATCTTAATTACTAGAGGTTTCCCCTTTGTTTCAACAACCATTTTGTTTTCAAACTAGTTAATCATCTTTAAAATCTTTATCTTTTTAATTATTTACACTATAATTAACGTATTTACCGTCAGTGGCGCCGCGATTATCAATCCCTCTAGCTTCTGTTCTTAATTCTGTATCACCACTATCTCCCATTTTGGAAATAATCCCGATTTTGCACAATTTTTCACAATTTGAGTCACTTTTTTCAGGTAGATGTTATTTGTTGTCAATGCGTGGTCAAAGTGTGTTATCGTCAATTTGACTCGTTGCTATCTAGGTATCGATAAAAGGATATCTCAACGTTATTATCGGCATCGATATTATGTTGAACTACGATTGGCACAGTAATTACATCAACGGATTCTACAGTAATCGTATATGCTACATGCCTTTGTGTGTATTTTCCTTAGAAACAGTGTTATTTTTGATATTCGTTGTATTATTAAATTGTTGCTTTCTAATATTTTAATATTAGCTAATGACTTACCTTCCATTGCTGTATTGCTATACACAGAGTATAATTTTTTATTTTTTTAAATTCGATGTGAAGGATCTAGGTAAGTACAGGATGCAGAAAAATTTGTATATGATTGAAACAATTTTTATTGAAAACCATTTATATTCGGGTGTTAGTAATAATTACTTGAATAAAGTGATAACATTCAAGTCGTTTAAATGACTGGTACATACCGTACAGTATTTTTTAATAAATTACATTCATATATTCTATCTAATTCTCATCACTCCAACTAACATTTATTGTAAATGTCGAGATAAAACATTGTAAATTTCGCATAGGGAGTTGTAAACGACGCTGTCAGATTCGGTACAAAGGACACATTTGAAGCCAAATTTTGATCGGAAGACTTAGAGGGCGAGTGCAATATCCACTCTCTTAAAGACACTTGGTAACGCCAGACCGAAGTCGACGCCACACGTGTTAACGAAACGATTTATTGTCCTAGTATAGTCTAAAGTGCCGCGCTACTCATGCGTGTGCGCTCTCATCTCCGGCCAGATGGTGTGACTGTGGGGGCGATCTGACAAAGCAATACTGTTTATGACTCACTTTTCCAATTCTTTATTCCTAAACATCATTTTAATTAAACGAATAGAAAATATAGATATAAATAAAGGTATCTAAGTACCTATATGATATTTCTCAATACATCGGAATATACTTCCATTTATAATATAGTCTCATATTTTGGAATTACATTTATTATACATTTAGTATTTTGATTAGTTTCAATACTTACGTGGACACACTTAAATATAAATATATGTAAGTAAATACTTAACAACAATAAAGTTACCATCTCAATACACTCATAGACACATCAATTTCCCGAGAACGCCACATCTAATCCCGCCCCGAGTTCCACATAATATTAGATGAGTCTACACTTGAAATACAATCGCAAAAACATATCTAGCAAAAGTCCATACAACGTTCAATATAATATAATAATAATAATTTCAAATTACATTTAACAATGAAAGCGTAGAATTATCGCATAAATAACAGCTAGCTGACGTAACTATTGAGATCAACTTTGTGTGAACCTTAACGCTATATCCCTACGGGTCTATGGCTGGTTAGACTCGTACGAATACAATAACAAAGTTTTAACTAGATAATACTAATCGTGAAATGATATACCTTTAGGTGACGATTTAAAAGAAAGTAGATTAATACCATTGGATCACGAGTACAGCTCGCCGAGAGACATGTAGAGAAAGCCTTAGTTCATTAAATGAGACGTGGCTGAAGTGATTCTCGCCAGGAGTAATGCCGCATGCTAGTCTATCGCTGGAAGGCTCGCTGCCAGCCCAGGTTGAGCTTGAGGGTGGCGGGCAGGCAGGGGCTGGCCTCACATTCACCGTCCAGCTCATCAGCCAGGTTGTCGTGAAGCTCCCGAAGTGCCATGAGAGCAGAGCGAGCAGCTCGTTGACAACTCATATCTCCTTCGCAGGTTGTATCAGCTTCAGAAAGGAATACCAGGTCGCAGGTCGTTGGTGGGGCCTCTCCCTATAAATAAAGAAAAATGTTAGATAAAAAAAAATATCTTCTTATGAGTATTATACAATGAATGAAAAGGACTCCTTACGCAAAGATAGCAGATCTGATGTAAGCTACAAAGCGGTAGGAACAGCTGTCCGCGGTCACCAGCCAGCAAGTCTACTCCTCGGCAGCGCTGCACAATCTTCGCGAGAACCGGGCACGCGCCAGACGCACCTACTACAAAACGCAATTTGGTAAATATCGTCTTAATTTGTTAATAATGATCAAAGCTATTAGATTCCTTCTTCTAGAGAGGAGGCCTGAGTCCCAGCTGTGGGAACATTAAAAGGCTGGTTATATTGATCGAAGATATGTTTTATTTTAAAATTACCTGAAGCCGATGCGGGAATACGATGCCTGCCACTGCCACCCATGTAACCTTCAGAAAATTGTTCCTCAATTTTTCCATTCAAGTAATGACCAGCTCCCTGTTCATCTTCAAAGTCATGTTCGTTGTTCCTTTCATCTGCCTTTTCAAATCCTGGAATGACATTGCTCAAAATTTCTACTTTCTCTTTCTTGACTGCTACACGTTTGGCTTTAGACTCATCGGTCGGAACTGGACCCGGTTGTGTATTGGGTTTCGTCTTTTGGATTTGCAAACTTTGTTTAAACTCTTTCAATGCCTTCCTCATCTTTTCCAAGCTGTAAGCGGCTGCTAAGCGTGACAATAGCTTTTCTTTCATTTCTTGCTCTTCTTTGGAATCAAGCTCTTCCCCAACGTTTGAATAATGCAGTGCCTCATCTACAATCAGTCCCTCCATGCTTCTTAATTTTTTGTCAATATTGTCAAGTTTAGAATCGTTGTCAGTAGCTGAGCTCCTTTTATCTTCATTTTGAACTGCAAGATGAGCCCTGTCTATTTGAATTTCAGTTTCTTCGTTGGGCTGCTTCGTTTCAACGTAGTTTCTTTTTACATTGCTGTGTTTGCGGAATGAATTTAAAGGATAAATTACTTCCTTGTTAAAAGTGTCGAAGTATTGTTTCCTCAGTCTATCTTGAGTTAAACCGTTAACGAATGAAACCGGTTTGTTATTTCGTTTGTCGATTCCGAAGTAATCAGACCAATCTATAGACTTCTTCCTAACGATAATAGGTTGGTTTTTATCACTATGGTTATGATCTTGGACATGGTCATGGTCGTGAGTATGATCGTGGTCATGTGAATGGCTGTTATGGGCATGATCGTGTTCGTGTCCTACTTCTTTTCCAGAAATGCCTGGGTGATGAATATTATGACCGTGAAGTTCGTGGCTATCATCGTCATGCACAGCTGAAGTGTTGTGTTCATACGTAAGATTATGTGCTGGTTTCAGCATTGGTGGCTTTACTTCATGCTCATGCTCATGCTCATGCTCTTCATGATCAGTATTTCGCTTTACTGGGTTTTTAATAATTTCAATCTCAGAATCTCCAAATATTTTTGAAAGATCTTTAATTAGCTTAGGGTCAGTACCAGCGCTGCTCCGGAATGATTTCGCTGTATCACGTTTGTTTTGATTTGGTGCAAATCTTTTCTTTTGGGTATTTAGACTATAAGAACCACTGCTTCTTTTGGTGACAGGGAACCGCTTTTCAACAGCATCGTATGTGTATTGATCTTCATCCGCCATATCAGATAAGCTATCATCATCTAGTGGTTGGAAAGCGATTGCGTATTCTTCACGGAGATCATCTTTATCGTCATCAGAAACGTCATATGTATTGTAATTATTGGGATCTACTGGCCCTGGGATTTGGCTCTTCCTGTTTTCATAGTCGAACAAGATTGGTCGATCAGAATCAGAGTCGGAACTTCGCTTCCTTTTGAACGCAATAGGCCCCCAATTATCTGGGTAACGTTTCTTAACGATTTTCTCTTTGTAAAGTTTAACAACACCTTGAGGGGCAGTCTCGACGTTGTTAGAGTGCTCTTTGTTGTATTTATACTTTGACCAAAGTTGTCCGAGAAGCAGCGCATATTCTGCGTCATTATCGGGTATATCTTCAAGTTCCTTCTTCTCCTCAGCTTCATTTTTGTCCATGAACAATTCTCGTAGCCTGTCGTTGTCGGAGTGGTGACTCCTCTCGCGGAAAGCGGATTCTTTCTTAGACGCTAAATTAGCGGAATTCTTTTTCTTGATTAATTTATATTCGTAGGCTTCGGGTGGCCTTTCATCGTTATCTAGTAACTTCACGATGTATTTTGGGTTAGGTTCGTCTTCAATATCTTCTACATCAACAGCATAATCGGGTTCTGAAATAATAAAACATACAAATCTTTAAAATAGTTTTGTATTTTAAGAATCATATAGGCTGATAAAGTTTTCGGCTTGACGAAAATGAGGACCATATAAAATATAAGAGCAGTTAAATAAATAAATACAGCTGTTTGTGTTCCTGGACTAAACTGAAACTAAAATACGATAAAGACTTATGAATAATGGATAAGCCGACGAGAACTGTCCCAGAAGTTGTAAGTAGATACTGATGTTAAGAATAGTTCTACTCGCTTGGGGCATATACCTTTTCTCGTGGCTCAAGATAAAGTGACTTTCTAGAAGCGATAACGACAATCGTCTAAATGGTTTGCGATTAACCTCGCGACATTTCGGTGCACATGTCAACACTGGGGCCTTTCCATGACATGTTAAAATGTCAAGCGTGCAAGCGAGAAAGAGTAATGGAGTTGTACACTATATATAGCCCCATACTTTTAACAGTTCAGTTTAGGCCGTCAAATATATCGCGTTACGAGCTCGTAGTAGGGCCTGTGTATGTATTCTTTTGACTCCTCCTCCTCATCCAGCGGCATGTGAAAGAAATAGTCTTCGCTGTCACAATGAGCCTCATCAGAAGGCTTATAGTTATCCAAACGGCAATGGAAATGACTATGCTCGGAGTTTTCTTGAGTGATCGCATCAGGAATGAAAATATCCGCAGGAGAACCAAGGTCGCCGACATAGCACGAAGAATCGCCAAACCAAAGTGGCAGTGGGCAGGGTGCATTGCTCATAGAACGAATGGTCGGTGGGGCTGAAAGGTTCTAGAGTAGCGACCGCGCACCGGAAAACGCAGCTTTGGAAGCCACCCACAAGGTGGATCAGTGATCTGTGAGCGTCGCGGGAATGCGGTGGATGCGAGACGCAAAGGATCGGTCGTTATGGCGACGCTTGGAGGAGGCCTGTGTCCAGCAGTGGACGTCTTTTAACTGAAATGATGATGTCTTCGCTGTGATTACTTTCAAATGCCGACGAAAGATGATTTTGTACATACCAGGGTATCCTTGCGGGGGCACGAATTCGTACAACGATTCGTAGTCGGGCTGTGGCAGGATAGGTCCGTGCATCCGTCCGCGCTGCCTACGCTGCAGAGCTTCAAGCGCTCCACGCAGCGATGATCCTCCGCGGTCAGCGCCCGCGCATGCTAGCGCGCACGCCGCCAGAAGTAGCCATGTTAGGCCCATTGTTGACGATGAGGCTACTGAAAAGAGGTGAAAGAAAAAAAGTTTACTTATGGTTGTTTAAGACAGCGCCTGTCTAGAACTGTTTTATGAATACGAAATTGTTTAAGTTTGTTTTGTGTTGTTGTTGATGTGAGTTACTTTGTTTAATTTATTATACATTACTACAGCTCTCAAAAGAGTGAAGGAAAACATCGCGCGGAATTTGTCAAGTCCTAGAACCAGACATTCAAAGACATGTGACATCCGTCAGCCCGCACTGGGCCCGCGTAGTGAATTGCAGCCAAGTCACTCTCCTAGAGAGGAGGCCTGATCTTGAGTCCCAGCAGTTGGAACTTTATAAAGCTGATCATAATTATCCGTATAAAGTATGTTGTTGTAATAAAAATATAATATGTGTCACTGGATAATTGCCAACACCGTGAGTGTCTAATAAACAATAAGAATATTTATTTATGGAAGAAGTTTGAAGATGGGAAATAATCTTCAAATATGCCGAGAATAGGAACTGAGCATTCATCTACATTAAAATGGATCGAAACAAAACGTTTATTTAATCTGCCCCTAAATTACATAAAAGCAATTAAAAATATTTGAAAGTGGAAGAAAATGAGAGTTTTTTTTTAATTAAAAATCAACAATGGCTGTTACTTTGAAGTGCAAAAAAAGCACTTTATTCTTTCAACAATTACATTGTTATCGAACTAAAGAGGGTTTTCCGTATTTCATTGTTTGGCTTTGTCTTCACTTTCACCTAAATCTGTTGTTTCATTTCGTTTACGGAGAATAGGTCCAATATTGCAATGCTTAAGAGTTTTTCATCAGGTCCTGAAGCCATAGAAAATTGTAATTTGTTAGATATTGTTTGTTGTGATGATAGTAAATACCTCAGGAAAACAGATATTTGCTTAGTATATCTGGTGTAACCTGTGTAAAATCAATTATACGCTTTATAATATATTTTTCTCGCTCTTGGGCGGAGCAGGGCGTGTCAAACTTTTACAGACTAAACCCACTGATGTTTCTTCTTTGCCTTCTTTTCAGGGCCCCGGGCTGGGGTTCTCTTTCACACAACCCATGACCCCAGTAGACTTGGACCTTGCTGGGCCCCTATAGTTTTGCTGTTATTCCTTAAATGCGCGCGTGTAACACTACGCGCCCTCGACGACTCGAGCTCGGTCCGGACCAGTCCGGACGGTTACCAGACTAGTAGTTTACTTTTATAAAATAATTATTCTTTACTCTTTATTACGTAATATAATGCTACCCAAAAATATGTACGTCTTGCGATTCCAATCTAATCCAAGTTCCTCTTCTTACACCGGAGTTTATCGGACCGGAATTCCACGTAGTTCAATAAATGCGTAATGTCCGCAATATTGTGGCGTGTACACGTGCCTACCTAACTGTGGGCACGACGATATTATTCACAGACTGGTATGTTGAAAGAAAGAAAGAAAGAAAGAAAAACAGTTTATTTACGCGTTAAAGACGCAATCTTAAAACTAGGTAACAGAACATAACATCAATTGATAGGGAAGATATGCGTCTCCGCGCAAAACGGCCGAACGCTCAGCATAAAGCTGCGGCCCCACGCATAATGCGTTGAGCTCACAGCGCTGGTTTTTAGCGTGGGTCGCTGTGTCGACATAAAGATGCTGGAACGGTGCAGTGAATATAATGAGTATCTACCAGCGGCTTCGTCCCCTCAGCTAATCATCATCAGATTAGCTCGATGGTACCTTATAGCCGAGTGCATCTCATGACAATTTAAGATAGATAAGATAATTTTATTAGCATATAAAACATGTACAAATGCAGTGAGGCCCTGACTCCTGTGCTAGGTGGGACACCTGTGTTACAGGAATCAGTGTCTTCTCCCAATTATTTAGTGCAAAATCCATTAAAAATTGAAGAAATACAAATTGCAAATATCTCAAACACGGTTAGGTTACATTGATTTATTACAGAGTCTACCTTCCAGCTTCATCATCAGATCAGTTCGATATATCCCCTCCCTTCTTTTTTCAGTCAGTCATCGACTACACGTATAAACAAAGTAATTTTACTTGTTATATTTCTCTTTTGAGGAACGGAGACCCTAAAGAAGGATGACTATTCGATACTGAGTTGCAAGTTGCAAAAAAGCTTTCAAGAATTTCGTGGGCTACCTTGAAGCATTCACCTAATACGGTTCTGATCATAAACATATAGATATAATATCTATGCTTATGTCTATGGTTCTAATATTGAACGTTCAGGTCGAGGTCTGATATAAGGCGTAGTAAATCAAGTTGATCGGAAAAGTCTTTGTGCTCCGCTACCATAATATTGCTTTATTGATGTCATATCCATATGTATAGACTGAACAGTTATTTGTAGATATTATGAGTCGATATTATATATGGTCGGGCAAAAAATGATATTGGAATTTTCCTTTAGGAATGACTAGGTAAGAGTTAGGAGTTTGGAAGTACCATCCCCAGGAGACCTCTCGCGCCGGGCTTTGGTTGAGGCCATGGTCCGGAGCGAGGAGGAGTGGTAGGCGGTCGCCGAATTCTGCGAAGCAGTAATGCTCGCAAAGGAGGAGGCCGAACGCATCGGGCAACGGATTCCGATCCCGATTTCCGGCCACCGTAGGCGCGGGCTTGTGGACAGTGAGCAATGGGTAGCTCGCTGTCTGACCGTCCGGTAACTGTCCGGACCAAGCCCAAGAAGTCGACGGTGCGCACTGTTCCCGCGCGCCTCGAGGAGTTGTCAGCAACAGCAGGGGCCCAGCTGGGTCGAAGCCTACCGGGGCCAGGGTTAGTTTTGAAAGACAACTCGAGCCCCGGTATGAAGGCTTGAAGGAATAACGGGGTCGATTTTTAGTCAGTAAGAGTCTGACACTATCTCCTGCTACGCCCAAGAGCGGGGGTTGTCATTGATGACTTTCCAACCCAAAAAAAAAATCCCCTTACCTTTCTGGTTATGTCAGATTGCCGTCTATGAGAGTAAAGGAACAGAGAGTGCGCCTGCATTTGCGTCTAGTGGTCAGTGGCCCTGACTGCTAAGCCGGAGGTCGGGGTTTCGATTCCTACCCAGGACAAATGTTTGTGTAATGAGCACGATCATTTGTTCTATGTCAGGGTGTAATTTATCTATAATATGCATGTATTTAGAAACATATAAGTATGTTTATTAGTCGCCTAGTACTCATAGCACATGTTCTGCTTAGTTTGGGACTTAATGACGTGTGAAAGTTGTGAAATATTATATTATACAAAGAAGAAGAAGAATCGCTAAACTTAAGTGGCAATGGGCAGGGCACATTGCAAGCAGAACAGCTGGTCGATGGGGCCGAAAGGTTCTGGAGTGCCGAACACATACCGTAAGACGCAGCGTTGGAAGGCCTCCAACAAGGTGGACCGATAACCTGTTCAGGGTCGCGGGAATCCGATGGATGCGTGACGCACAGGACCGCTCGTTGTGGCGACGCTTGGGGGAGGCCTATGTCCAACAGTCAGTGGACGTTTTCGGCTGATATGATGATGATGATGATTAAATTATATTAACTAGGTATCTATTTATCTATAATACCTCTAGCATACTTGACTAATCTAAGTCGAGATTAGCAACCGGTACCGAAATTCGATTAGCAGGATTATTACGTGTAAATCTATGTATTATAAGTATACACTAGCTGTTCCCACGACTTCACCTGTGTTTTTGGTTACTGCTCCGCCCCGTGGGTCGTAGCGTGATGCAAGGCCTTCCTCGATAAAAGGGCTATCTAACACTAAAATACTTTTTCAATACGAACCTACTCGTATAGTTCTAGAGATTGGCGCTTTCAAACAAACAAACCTACTCTACAGTTTTATGTTATTAATTATCTAAGACAAAGAGAAAAGAACCTTGAACCTGAAAAGTTCACTTTTTTCACACGTCTTGTTAATAAAACGTAGACCAGGATTATTTTTCGAAATTCCTTAAGGGGATGAAGAGCCGGGCCCTGGTTCAGGCCATGGTCAGGAGCGAGGGGTTGTGGGGGCGGCCGCACGCGTGAGGGAACGGACATCCTCACGCCCCAGCCGTCGCGCGTCGGGAACCCAACCCCGACTTCTAGCCACCGTAGGTGGACAGCAAGTTATGAGTAGGTCGCCGTCCGGCCGTCCGGTAACCGTCCGAACCAGGCCCGAGTCGTCGATGACGCGTAGTGTTCCACGCGCATCTCAAAGAAAAATCACCAAAAAGGGGCCTAGTAGGGCTGAAGCCTACTGGGGCCAGGGGTTGACTTTTAAAAGGGCAAAGGGCAACAGATGGAACACGGGTGTTTTTTTTTAAGGTGGGAAAATCATCTAATGACAACCCCTGCTCTTGGACTGAGCGGGAGATAGTGTCAGACTCTTACTGACTAAAAAACTCACCCCGTTCCTTTAAGCCTTCATACCGGGGCTCGAGCTATCTTTCGAAACTAACCCTGGCCCCAGTAGGCTTCGACCCAGCTGGGCCCCTACTGTTGCTGACAACTCCTTGAGGTGCGCGGGCACAGTGCGCGCCGTCGACGTCTTGGGCTCGGTCCGGACAGTTACCGGACGGTCGGACAGCAAGCTACCCATAGCTCGCCGTCCGCGGAACACGGGTGTGGTTTTAGTGAGTAAAAGTCTGACATACCCTCCCGCTCCCCCCTAGTAAGGGAGAAGGATGATTTTCCACCTTAAAAAGAGGTGAAAAGATGTTTCATGCGAGTAAAACCACGGTTACCCATATAAAAGAAAACACGAAAAAAGGCCTGATCGTTATTAAAGCGCGACCAACATAATAATAAATCATAGACGTCATATTCCATGATAAGGCCAGCCTGCCGCCCTGTAAAGCCTTTGATAGAAATAAATACTACTCTATGAGTAATTTTTATTATTACTCCCACGAGACTAATATTTCGTCAGGGTAGATTACAAATACCTTAATACCTTAGTGGTTAGTAACCCTGACTGCTATGTCGGAGGTCGTGGGTTATATGTTTGTGTGATGAGCACGATCATTTGTTCTGTGTCTGGGTGTAATTTATCTATAAGTTAAGTTAATTTGAACTTATAATTCCACATCAAAACGAAGATATCTTAGTTCAAAGTACCTATATTTACATCAGATAAAATTTACATATGTACATAAAAAACTTAAACTATTTATACTAGGGTTTGGGTCCCGGGATGTCTTGTGTCTCGAAGTCCCGGGACTGGGACTGGGAATATATACATATAAATAAAATTTTTGTGTCTGTAATATAAAATATTATTATTTTCTAAATGCATATGATATTTTTAAAATATATATACCTAACTAGCTTCTTCCCCCAGCTTCGCCCGCGTACCTACTTAAATATAGCATATATATGCCATATTTAAGTAGGCCTATATATGTCACTCAGAAATAAAGCAGCTTTCTATCGGTGAAAACATTTTGTCAATCGGACCAGTACTTTCAGAGATTACCTCCTACAAACAAAAAAAACAAACTTTACCTTTTTATTACATTAGTAGATTACATTAGATATAGAAAACTAAAATGTAATTATTTAAACTTTTGTCTGTCTGACTATTTCTTCCAGGTAATCTCCGAAATAGCTGGATTGATTTTAACGAACCGTACATCACGTACTCCTTGGAGTAGCAGCAAATATTCAAGAAAAAACTAATTATTCAGAGCCACGTCTAAGAACATGAAAATGAAATTCATCTGCCGTCCTATCGTAGCAGTTATGCGACTCCGAGGAACGTGAAGATCGCTCTTATATTGAGGCTAGCGTACCTAAGTACTCGGCGCAGAGATATGAGCCTCATGAATATTTCATGGAGGACGTGATGTATCGCGTCTTGCTGTCGAACTCCGACAGTTCTATTCATTACGTCATCGACTTCAGGCCAGTGACGGATTAAGCCAGCGTGGGGCCTGGGGCCCTACCAAGATGTCGTGTTAAAATGTCAAGCGTGCGAGCGAGAAAGAGAGATGAACTATACATACTATATAGCTCTATCTCTTTAAGAGTTCAGTTTAGGTCGTCAAATGGATACGATAAGAGCTCGTGGTAAGGCCTCTGTTGTCAATTTGACCTATTATTAAGATGGGGCCCCAACTTTATAATAATAATTTTATTTCAAGTAGTACACATCACAAATAACTTTTAAAGTAACATATACATATATGAAATAATTTTGTTACTAAATATAAATGACAACAATTAAACTAGGTACTTTAATTTATTTTTCAAACAGGCCGCGGGACTCTCAGGTCCATAGGCATGTATTTATGGAAAATAGAGAGAGTTAAGAATTCAGCCAAGACACCTGTGCCACAGAACAGACTTGTTTTTTTTTTACGTCCAAGCGGGGCCCAGCCCAAAGTGCGGGGCACGTAGCTTTTACTACTTTTGCTACGTGTTTAATCCGGTCCTGCACGACATTCCACTGTATAAACTTAGTATTATAGTTACATAAATAAGTGAAGCAAGTTATATATTACATGTACGAGTACGTATATAAGAGGAGGACGCGCATGACCGGTCGTTATAGCGACACTTGGGGGAGGCCTATGTCCAACTGTGGACGTTTTTCATTTGAATGATAATGATGATGATATAAGAGCGGGGTTTAAGGGGTTCATCCACCTACCCCTCGCCCTCCCCCTTAGGATTCGATGCGTGTCTTACGAAATGAGAGTAACATTAAAAAATAAACAGAGCGATATATTTTCCGCACTTGCATCAAAATGTCAATAAATTCGCGAAATTTTTCTTTTGCAGTAAGCTACCAATTTACCGCTTGCTGCGCTTGTGTTTCATTTGATTGAGTTATGACCCGTAGAAAGTCTAAAAGGGGACGCTCAGGTTTTCTATTTCGACGTGCTTGATAAACTATAGTATAAATATGTCATTCTAATGTATAAGCTTCATTACCTATTGTAAAGTTTCATAAAAGTCCGATCAGTAGTTTTTGCATATTTAAGCATAATTATAACCTTATAATGTTCTCACTGCTAGGACTCAGGCCTCCTCAGTTCAGGTCAGTTTAAAACAATTACCACGACGTACCTTAACCTTTCAATCGTGGAAATTACAGACACAATAGAAAGACAATAGGTGCGCGAACGCCGGCCGTTCGCTTGGGGTTTAATGAATTAATAAGTATTTTTTATATATTATCATGATATGAGAGTGACACGAGTCCAATGTATAATGGTGATTCATTTTCAGGACCTGCTAAATAAGGTAAATATCACGTTCATTGCGAAACTCTGTTGATAATGTTGAAAATCCTACCCTTTTAATAAAGTCACAACTTCTCACCCTTATTACCGGAAAATAGGTATAGCAATAACTAGTAACAAAAATTATGTGGGGAAATGCTCTTGGATACTCTCCGTCTGAAAAATAACGGAGAGTTATGTCAGACTCCTGCCGATTAAACCTCAAAGTTACCATGAGCCGGGGGCCCAGGACGGGACACAATTAAATCCACCCCTGACTGGTATCAGCCCGCTATCGCTTCCGGGCTTCTTCACGATTTAGTTCATATACCTAAAGTCGATAGATGGCGTTGGCGTCGAACTAGTAGTCGCTATCGTTTCATTTAGAGATGTGCCGTTGCGGGCAATATTGCCGTGAAGTGGGAATATTGGTGGCAATATTGCCTGAAGTAAGAATATTGGGGGCAATATTGCCTGAAGTAAGAATATTGGTGGCAATATTGCCTGAAGTAAGAATATTGGTGGCAATATTTCCCGAAGTAAGAATATTGGTGGCAATATTGCCAGCAATATTCCCACTTTAGGCAATATTTCCGGCAACGGCACATTCATTACCGCATTAAGTCTAGGCATCTAGACCAAACTGATTTTTCTTGATAAAGGAGCTGTCAATCTATATCAGTAAACTGTGGTTTTTTTGCGAAGTCTAGCTAGTTGCTACCACCACGGTATTTAACAGACATTGTTCGAAAATATGGCTCAACCGTGGCTTTAGAAAACAGAGGGTAACCTACACGGGCGTGTAGGTTACACGGGCGGGTCTTAGCCAGTAAAAGTCTGACCGGATGTCGTTCTACCATAGAGCAGGAAAAATCATTTGCTGATTTTCAAACTAAAAAAAAGCTCAGACACTTTTTTTATGGTGGGATAAATCATCCAATGACAACCCCCGCTTTTGGGCGGAGCGGGAGATAGTGTCAGACTCTTACTGAATAAAAGACCCACCCCGTTCCTTCTAGCCTTCATACCGGGCCTCGAGATCCCTTTCGGATAACCCTGACCCCAGTAGGCACAGGCTCTTGACAAAGTGATAATATGTGCTAGAAAATTCGAGCCTTCATTATAAATAATGAGTTTTCACAGTATCATCAATCATGCTGTTATCATGTAATATACGATCTGCATCACTGATATTATAAGTTCACTAGGTTTTAATTAGGACAAAAAAAATGGGGCTCTATCCGTACCTACCCGTTACTGATCATATTAGTGTAGTCAAAAGTAAAAAAAAAAAAAAAACGAAATCCTAAAACTGTCCACGAAAATTGGTCATAGGGTAGGTGCTCCAGTAAATGAACATACCCCAGTGAATGAACAAAACGCAGTTTTTTCAAAAAAATAAGAAATTGAAATATTTCTACCCAACGACGTATTTTTTTTCGTAATTACAGCTCTATTTTCTATTATAATGACAATATTCACTTCATATGTTACTGTTCGTTTCAAAACGGCGAGCGTTTAAAGTTAGCAGTGTTATGTAAAAACAAAATTTTTGATATCAAATTGTGGCTGTAATTTAAATAAGCACTATAAGTTATTTATTTATTTGAATAATAGATAGTTTTAATATATATCTAAAATCAATTACAATGCCATTCTAGCCAGTTTTACGTAAATTATTCGACGTCCCAGCATTGGAAATACAAAACGTTTGCAATCCATTGAATGAACGGCCGTTCATTCACTGGACAAATGCAAATTTCATATTTTTATTGAAATACTAGCTGTACCCGCGCGGCTTCGCTCCCGCTCTTCCCTACTTCAGCCTACTATACCCTACTCTACCCTACTCTACCCTACCCTACTCTACTCTACTCTACCCTACTCTACCCTACTCTACCCTACTCTACCCTACTCTACCCTACCCTACTCTACTCTACCCTTCTCTACCTTACTCTACCCTACTCTACCCTACTCTACCCTACCCTACTCTACTCTACCCTACTCTACCCTCCTCTACCTTACTCTACCCTACACTACCCTACACTACCCTACTCTACCCTACACTACCCTACACTACCCTAATTTTCATTTTTTTTTTCCATAAGAACCTTCTCCTCATAATAACGAACACAACAAAAAAAAAATTAGCGAAATCGGTCCAGGCGTTGTTGAGTTATGCGCTTACCAACACATTTTGCGATTCATTTTTATATTATAGATGTAAATTATTTTCATGCCATAATGTTCATATTTTGGGAGTCGTTTAATCAATCCATTTCTGATCTTTAGGCCAGTATTGGGACAAGGTGTGTTCATTCATTGGTTCATGAAATCCATTGAATGAACTAACATTTTTCGCCATGTTCAATTATTAGCTTTCGTCGTGATGATGTAACCATTAAATGAACACAATATATTCAGTTAGAATTCATCCTTTTAAGACCTAAAATTTATTGTTACATATTTTTTTTCTTTTACTGTACCTTTAAATCACCATGAATTCCAATAAAAATAAATGCGAAAGGTTTCGATATACCTACCCAAGAAACTTTAAAAGAAGCTCTTCTTTCTTGCTCACATAAACGCAAGATACTGGTTTAATTGTTCCTACTGCGCTGATTTGACTGATTTTAATAATATTAATACTTTATTTGAGGCGAATCTAACAAACCACCCAAAAGCTAGCTTGACTGACACTATACCGAAGATATTCCGGCACTCAGCCTGTGCGAGACGGGATACCTACGTCAGTGCGAAAGCCGTATCATCGAAGTTTGTTTTTCCGAAAACTTTTCAACGATATCTCTATACTGCGACGCCTTGTTAAGTCGACTTTTTGTTACTGCGATGGTTCGTTACATCGAAAAACTTTACTGCGAACGATTTTAAAGCGAAAACATCATACTGCGAAGCCTTGTTCAATGGATGTCTTGTTACTACGATGATAATTATGTTACTTAGGAATACTTAATTTTTAATTTCGTTACGATTTTCAACACCTAACGTTTGTTTTTAGAATATTTTACATATAAAAAAAAAAGTTATAAACATATGTTTATAACTTTTTTTTTTCGATGGGAAAGTCATCCAATGACAACCCCCGCTCTTGGGCGGAGTGGGAGATAGTGTCAGACTCTTACTGACTAAAAAACCCATCCCGTTCCTTCAAGCCTTCATACCGGGGCTCGAGCGCCCTTTCGGATAATCCTGGCCCCAGTAGGCTTCGACCCGGCTGGGCCCCTGCTGTTGCTGACAACTCCTTGAGGCGCGCGGGAACAGTGCGCGCCGTCGACGACTTGGGCTTGGTCCGGACAGTCACCGGACGGCCGGACAGCGAGCTACCCATTGCTCACTGTCTGCAAGCCCGTGCCTACGGTGGCTGGAAATCGGGATCAGAATCCCGGCGGCGGCGAGAGCGCCGTTGCCTGATGCGGTCGGCCTCCTCCTTAGCGAGCATTACTGCTTCGCAGAAGTCGGCGACCGCCTGCCACTCCTCCTCGATCCGGACTATAGCCTCAACCAAGGCCCGGCGCGAGAGGTCTCCGCCGCCGATCACCCCCACGAGGGCACGGTGATGCTCCGCCCAAGCAGGGCACACCTCGACTGTGTGCTCCACCGTGTCCTCCGGGTGTTCCGTACAGTGGCGACACCCGGGCGTCTCTTACGCTTTAATTCGGAACAGGAACCTCCTGAACTTGCCATTTCCGGTGAGGACCTGTGTCATGCGGAAGGTAAGGACGCCGTGAGGTCTTTCCAGTCACGCCTCAAAGAGGGGACTTACCGCCAGGATTGTGGCGTGCCCAGCACTGGGTTGCGATAGTTGCTGACGCCATTCTACCATGAGATCCCGCCGGAGCTTTGTCTGCCATGCCGTGACCTGTCGTGGCAGAGTACTTTCACCTCGGCGTTGCATCTCCACGCGCATATCGTGCATATGTGCAAGGACTGTTGCCTCCAGATCCCACGGTGGTAGGCCAGCCAGAAGACTAGCCGCCTCGCGGGAAATCGTCCGGTATCCCCGCACCATCCGAATTGCCCTGAGTGACCCTCTGGCAGGCGTTCAGAATGGCCACCGGTCGCTTTTGCAGCGACGGCGCCCACACCGGCGCCCTGTAGACGGCCATGGACCGAACGATCCCCGCGTAGAGCCTCCGGTAGGAGGCGTCTGGACCCCCGAGGTTGGGCAGGAGCTGCTTGAGAGCGGGCGGTTGAGTTTGGCATATAACTTACGTTTTAGTCATTTATAGCTAGAATGATTTAGACAAACATTGCAATGGCCTACGATATTTACTTAAACACTGATATTCATGACAGATGGCGCTCTTTACTTTTATATACATATACAAGGTGCAGTTTTAAAACTGCACAATATTTCAGGAGGTTGTAATAAAACTCATAAATAATCATATAAAAAAACGATACCTGGTCAATAATCAGTAATACTTGTTATTTAATTTTTTAATTACACTAAACTAAATCGATTGATCGATGGCCGCGGGGGCGTGGCTAGGGTGTGGCGTGCGGGATGATGATTGGATGATACATTATTTATGAAACTATCGTTGCGAGTTAGTGTGTGTGAAAACGCCCTTTATTGTTCCGTGTTTGTGTGTGTGAAAAAAAGCGCGGTTATAAAAAAAAAAAAATTACCTACTTATTTTATTATTGATTCGGGTCGAGAATCACTAACATAATTACCTCCTGAAATATTTTGCAGCTTCAAAACGACACCTTGTATATGTAAAACATTCTAAAAACAAACGTTTGGTGTTGAAAATCGTAACGAAATTAAAAGTTAAGTATTCCTAAGTAACATAATTATCATCGTAGTAACAAGACATCCATTGAACAAGGCTTCGCAGTATGATGTTTTCGCTATAAAATCGTTCGCAGTAAAGTTTTTCGATGTAACGAACCATCGCAGTAACAAAAAGTCGACTTAACAAGGCGTCGCAGTATAGAGATATCGTTGAAAAGTTTTCGAAGAAACAAACTTCGATGATACGGCTTTCGCACTGTCGTAGGTATCCCGTGCGAGACTAGGCTGGCTCTAAAGCAACGTAAAAACCACAAGGCTTTGGGTGAGGAAGGAATTGCGGCTGAACTCCTGAACGCGGGTGGAAAACCTATCCTTAAGGCTCTTCAGAAGCTGTTCAATTACGTCATACTCAAAAAAGCAGAAACTCTACTTTAAGAAGGGCGACAACTCCTTGTTTAAGAATTATTCATACATCCACATCTGAGCCATGTTTACAAGCTGTTTTCCAGAATCTTCACGAACTGTTTTGCGCGCAGGTTTGGCGACTTCTAGCCTTAGGACGGAAAAGGTTTCAGCACCGTAGACCAAATACATGCTCTGCAGCACATTATAATCTGACCGAGAAGTATAATCTGCCTCTCTGCTTAGCGTTTGTGTACTACGAGAAACCACGCCTTTGATTTGATCGAAACTTAGGCTGTGTCGCAGTACTCCCCAAGTCAACGGTGCCAGGTTAACCATAAAGGTACATCGAAGAACCGAAGTATTTGTACGAAATGCCATCATGTCAGTCCGACTTCAGGACCAAACCTTTAGAGGTTTAGACTTATCGGATAAGTTTAGACTTATCCTTTTGCAGCGGAGTGTGAGACAGGGAGACGTAATTTTTCGGAAATGATTCAAAGCCGCTATAGAGGATCTCTTCAAGGTTCTAGATTGGAGAAAGCTATCACTCACCTTTAATTTATCGACGATATAATAGTCATAGCTAAGGCTAAGCTTCAGAAATACTGGGTCTCAAGATGAATATGGACAAAACCAAAGTCATGGTAAACAACTATTTAGAACCCGCTCTTGTCAAGATCAGAGACTAAACTCTATGTTTTGGACGATTACATCCACCTGGGACTTAAAGTCCAATTAGGTTGGCCTAACTTCGAGTAACAGGTCAATCGTCGAATTCGACTCGGCTAGGCGGCGTTCAGGCAGTTGCGTGGTATTTTCTCATCCAATATACCACAGCGTCTCAAGACGCAAGTCAATGACCAGTGCGTGTTGCCAGTGATGGTGCCTATATGGCTCTAAAACGTGGTCGCTCACAATTGGCCTCATCAGAAGGCTTAAAATCACCCAAAAGACAAAGGAGAGGGCTCTGCTCGGAATATCCTTGCGTGATCGAATCAGGAATGAAAATATCCACAGGAGAACTAAAGTTTCTGACATAGCCTGAAAAGGTAGGTCATATTGCTCGTAGAAAAGATGGTTGATGAAGCTAAAAGGTTCTGGAGTAGCTACCATGTACTAGAATACGCAGCGTTTGTAGGCCACAGCACAAGGAGATTGAATGAAATTTGATGATTTGAAGGCTTTTATTTTTATTTAAGAATATTTAATTTTGTTTATGTTTGTAATAGATTTAGAAGAAGGGGACATATGTTCGTTTTTTAGCTTTTTCTGGGACTGAATATGCTACAAAAACATAGATTTTTTGAATTATTAAGCAAACAAAAATTGTGTTCATTCACTGGGGTTTTAGGGTATTTTTCAATTAATTGCTAAATATCTAAAAATGTATCCAGGTTATATTGTAAATTTATCTTAAAAACAATTCTTTAATATATTTACACTACCAAAATATAGATTTGGACCGTATACCTTAGAAATAACATAGTGTAATTATTTTTTGAAGTTCAAAGATCGCTTAAGTGTTCATTCACTGGAGCACTTACCCTAGTTGGTAAATTCAAAATTGAATCATTCATTCCTAAGAATTGCTACTAGAAAATACTACGCGCATTGTTTTTCGATTTTGATCATCACTTATTCATTCAAATCAATGGACTGTACAATATTTCGATAAATTGAGTGGACATTTTGGTTACGCTAATAACTTTGCTGTTTATGAATATTATTTATTAAGACTATACTTACATAATAACAAGACCTTTTATAATAAGCTCTTTAAGTATTTGTGCTAATTAAAAATTAGTGGTGTATAGATATGTGTGCGTCGTGTTCAAACTCAAATAGTTGAACGAATTTAGATGTAATTTGTCATGAGTAGTACCTGGAATAACACATCGGATACTATTTATTCCGGGAGTATGTTACCTTGAGACGGAACGGTTGGCACATTGCTTGAGCGATAGGCTGCTGCACTGTGGGTCGCGGGTTCGATTCCTACATGGATCAAATATGTGGATGGCTTACAGAAGTCTGTGTGTCTTGTGTGTGTGAGTTTACATATTTATGAACGCACCCCCAATACAGAATATATACACCCTCGTGAGGGGTAACGCTTTTTTAAAAGTTAAAAAAGAAAAACTATTTTTATGCAGGCAAAGCCAATGGCAGAGGCTAGTAGTTATGTTATGTACCTACAATGATTTAATACATAGTACATACAACGATAAAACACCAATGTTTTATCGTTGTAAAAGATCCAAATCTTTTCTACAAAGAGAATATAATCACTATAGCCATTACCCATTACCCATTTTGCAGAAGCTTCATTCATTTGTCTTTCTCTAATTTAATTTCCTTTTGAAATTCTGTGATATTGTAAAAGAAGCTTTATAACAATGTCAAACGATGTAAATCTCTTTGAGTGTTAGAGTCTGTGCGGAAAGTAAACCGTCGTGGGATTTGAGGGCGCTGCTGTAGATAAATATCGTTTTTGTTATGCAACATTGTGACGTCATTATAGTGCGACTGTTAAATCTTGATATTTTGAAACTATGTTAGACTAGCTTCTTCCAGCGGCTTCACCCTATAATAAAAAATATCCTATTGGCTGAATTTCCTCACCTAATGAAACTGCAAAGTTATAGCTTATGTGCTATATTATTGCAATGTTTATGATAAAGTTCTGTCTAGTAGTTTTTGCGCGACACATCCATACATACGACTACCTCCATCCATCTTCACAAACTTTCGCATTGATAATATTAGTAGCCTATTTATTGAACTTGCTCACGTGATGAAACTAAGCAAAAATATAGGTTATAAGCTATATTATTGCAACGTTTATCATTAAATTCATCCGTTTATAAGTTTTTGCGTAATGAGTTACAAACCGTTAATTTTGGCGACACCTGGGGGAGGCCTATGTCGAACAGTGGACGTCTTTCGATTGTAATGATGATGAACATTTAAATGCAAACACGAACCGGTAAAGGAAAATAGCGTGAAGAAACTGCTGTACTGCCTATCTAGGTAGGTTCCACCAGCGACCACTTACCCAGTGCCAACGAAAATGGTTCTATCTGGTTTGACTGGGATCGGTCTATTATCACTGACTGGAATATTGTAGCTAACAGCAAGTTTATGTTTACCCTAGTTAAATATTAAGGTAAAAATGGAACACACTACCACTTTCTCGTTGTCTTCCTCAGTACATTTTTCCCTTTTGCTAATCTATGAAAAATATGAACTTAATGTCTATGAAAATAAAGTACACTTCAGAATTTGTAATGTTGCTTCGTAAAAAATCTATTTAGCCTGTAAGGGACCATCTCGTATATAAGATCTTTGGGATCACTTGGTTGTCCGTCTGTTTATCTGTTAAGACCATTTAACGCTTGGAGGTATCGAGTTAAAATTAAAACCATACGCTCAAGTCTGTGGTCTTTTGAAGTTGTGAAAAAATCAGACTTCTGAGTTAACGAAAAAAAAAAGATACGGCCGTTTATGTCGCAAAAAAACGTATATTTCTATAATCAAGGGAATCAAAGTTCATGGGGTGAATCCCGTTGACCTTAAATCCTGAAATTTGGCATAAATCAAGGTCTCATAGAACAAGTACAGGGAAAAATCTGAAAATTGTAAATTTGTAGATACGCCACAAAAAAAAAATTGTTTGTAATTCGGAAAAATCTTCATAACTCAATTCGGGAATTGATTTCATAGGTAAATTTGTACAGAATCCTCAGTGCGCGAGTCCGACTCGCACTTTCCTTTTTTTATTTCAGTTACTGTATCCGTACTCAAGCCTGAAAAGAAATATTCTAAGTTAGTTGAAACGCATTATAAATTTAAAGTATCAATACTCTTTATACTAGCCATAGAAAATATTGACCAAAACAAAATAAATAAATATCGTCATGTTTAAATGAATTTCCGTTTAATTTATACATATTTGGAGATAACAGGGACAGGAGTTTACCTAGGAAGTCTAAAAACATTAAAATAAAAGTGTTACGTACCAAAAAAACAGCATACCAATGTTTCCCAAGTTCGTGACTTTGTTTTGATCAATAATGGTGTGATTTGCCATTTGTTATCTTTGGAAAAACTGTAATATATTAAATATTATTTCCCCTGCAGCTCAGTGAAATTTTTTATCACATTTCTGAAGATTTCAATTAAAAATCACAATAAAATAACATAATAAATAAACCGGTGTCAATATTATATGACGTTTGGCATTTGACGGATGGCTGGGTTGGGTTGCTACTTAAAATCTTTAATGTTGTTTTCACTTTACGCCACGACGGTTATTTTATCGCACAGACTATATTAGTTAGAAAATTTACAGAGCCGGATCAGGCACGTAGCAAAAATAGCACATGCTACGGGCCCCGCGCAATGGGTTGGGCCCCTCTTGGACGTACAAAAACAAGTCAAGATACCGGTGTCATATGAATTCTTACCACCTTTGGATTTTCCATAAAGACAATGAAGGCCTATCGACTCATTGCTACTTAAGGACCTATCGGCCGGTTTGAAAAGATGTTTTAATTCGTTATCTTCTTTTAAATAATACTTCTGCACCTATGGGTGTTTGTCATCTAACACCGCCTTGACAGATTTGGATGAAATTTTGTATATTTGAGTTGGTCCTTGGGTGGTTTGACAATACCGTTGAAGCCGGTACGTGGCTCTGGCAATCAAATTCTTACATTTTTCTTTCGCGAAATGCCAGTTTTCGGTCAGGACGACGCTAGTAATTTATAAAGATATTCCAGGGCCCCTTAGTAAAATCTGCTACAGGCCTTAAAATTATGTCGTCTTTATGTCGATACCGCCACCGGCTCACGCTGAAAACCAACGCTGTGAGCTCATCGCATTATGTGTGAGGCCGCAGCTTTATGCTGAGCGTTCGGCCGTTTTGCACGGATGTGACGCATATCTTCCCATCTATTGATTATGTTTGTTAGCTACTTTTAAGATGGCGTCATTTCACTCAAACTGTTTTTCTTTCATTCTTTCTTTCTACTTAATCAGGTACTGCTAATGAACTTAAGCTTGACTTGATAAACTATTACCTATTGTAAAAAATTTTACTAGCAATTTGCTTAAACATTCGAAAATTTACGCATATTGTTAAATTTTACTTGTATCTTAATAATCTTGCTTTGTGTCATATTTTTCGTAAATCGAGCATCCCACGCTTTTTTCACAATGATATTAATATTTTTCGTTCATTATTATTGTTTTCTACCTATATTGAAAATGTCGACAGCGATGCGGAGGAGTTTTATGACGTCATATTTAGCTAGGCATTTAGTGTATACACTGTATATATACACTGTATATTTTTAATTATTTCAGTTATTGTTTAATTTGTTTATTATTTCTTTGTGCAAAAAAACTAAATAAAAAAGTATTATTAGCATCAAAAAAAAAAAAGTTATTTAAAAGCAAGATTAATACTATTGAAAATTATTTTACACTTTTTAGTTTGATATGCTATGAAAGCGTGTTTTTTTAGTTTCTTTAAACTACACTTGAGAGCAAAAAAATCGCACATGGCTTGTAATTTCGTTTAATACTGTTTTTTTTCTTAAATCTGAAGATATTGAGTACAAATTATTAAGCAAAATTGAAGCATACAAAGTTAGCTTTATAAAAACACAAAATTAAAATCATTGACCTTCACGTAACTCACAAAAACCAGCGGTATACCCAATTCCTTAAATTCACCCATTTGCATTTCACTACTTGCACCTTTACCTGGAGCTACAAAAAGGGTGCTGTTTTAGAGTTTTAACCAGTTTCCGTTAACGTGATAACGTCTCTATTAGAAACAGAAAGATTTACTGGAAAAATATGGATACCATGCCCACAGAAGCCGTTCAAGTTATTGCCTTGCCCAAAGCTGGCCATAATCAAAATGAAGTCGCTCGACAGCTAAATTTTAGCTGCTTTCTTGTTCGTCTGATATACCAGAGGTTTTAAGAGATCTGTGGGTATATTCGGCGGCCAGGATATGGCTGGTGGCGCATAGGATCATGGCGTGATTATCGCTTTTCTCTAACAAGTACTTTGAGAAATCGGCTACTGAACACGATTGAACTGACACAAAAGCTTCAAGAAGTTTGCAATATAGTGGACAATTAGAAAAAGTTTGAGTGACGCAGGCCTGACTACACATCACTCAGCAAATGGAACCAAATTTATCACAGCTCACCGACAAGCCCGGCAATAATTTGCCACGAAACTCTTAAATTGGATATATGTTTAATGGCAGACTGTTGTGTTTTCAGATAAGTGCAGAATGACTTAGATGACCATGATGGATGCTGTAGGGTCTACAGAATGTCATGTCATGACATTGTATTCATTTCCTGGGCCATTACTGGCCTGATATCGAGAGGGTTGACGGTTTTATGATACATAAAAAAAGTGCTCGAAGAATATGTGAAGCCTTGAGTGGAAGGAAGTGAAGAACTTGTGTGGCTTATGGTAGATTTTTTTCTTAATGCAAAACAACACCAGATCGCATGTAGCTAGAAACAGTTTGCGATTACCTACATGTAAGACGTTGGAATCATTGTGATAGAGAGGCCAGCTCGTAGTTCTGATCTTAATCCAATTGAGCATATCTGGAATAACATTTAAAGAAGACTTAGTGCAAAAAGCCTGACTCTCCACGCCTCCAAGAACTTCAATTTGTCATTGACGAGAAGAGCGACGTTATACCCTAAGATTTCATGGTAAAATTAATACGGCTGATGAAAAATCGAGTAACAGCTGTAAATAAGACTAAGGGAGGGAATACACTTTATTGGCAAACAGGATGACTAAGAATTTTAAGTTGACTCTCATTCTGTCCTATGTGAAATTTGGTAATTTTTCCCATTTGTTGGATTTTGTGCTCTAAACCCTTTCAAGGATATTTTTTTGCACTGTATTTCATATCATTAGAAAGGTAATTAAATAGGCTTTCAATTAGTGTACGACATGTTTTCAATAACTATTCACATTCATGACAAAAACTGCCTTAACAAAAAGAGTTATGATGTGCGATTTTTTTGCTCTCGAGTGTATATTTTTACTTTGTGTTTGTAACTGTTGTACTGTGTCTGTCCGTATTTCTATTCTATTTTAACCACTAAATTCTCAACCCTAAAGCCGGATTTCACGTTTATCTCTCTGTAGCTACATTATTTAAAAACATGTCTGTTTACAAAGTACAAATGTTTCTGACTAATAAAAGGGAGACAGGAATTTCATGACGGCTTTCATACGTAGCTGTCATAGTCAGTGGTCACGGGACCGTGTTATTTCATGTGTATTGTGTTCGTATGTCGGGGATGGACTCTTTGTTGGTAGAAAAATATGTTTCACGAGGTAAAAGTCCTTTAACTTATTTGAAGTAAGTATATATAAACCTTTAGTAAGTCCTTTAGCATAGTCGGCCATATAATGTTCCCACTGCTGGGACTCAGGACTCCTCTCTAAGAGAGGGAATGGGCCGTAATCCACCACGCGGGCCCAGTGCTGGTTGGTGGTTGTCACATGTCTTCGAATTTTTGGTTCTAGGACATGCCGGTTTCCTCACGATATTTTCCTTCACCGTTTTGAGAGCAGTGGTGATGAAATAAATTACACAAAGTACTGTATGTGCCTGGCTGGGTTGGAACCCGCGACTTACAGCTCGTAAGTCAGGACCGTTACCACTCGACCACCACTGCTCTCACCGTCTCCGTCTCTCTCAGTAAGTCCTTTACCTGTAAGTATATAAAAATACTCAAAATAAATACACTCTTGACTTAAATACCCCAACTCTCACGTACTTATCAAGAAGACTCCGGCAGGAATTTTCACTCTTGAAATTATTCAAGAGACTATGATTTATAACTAAGTAAGGGTGCCTGCCAAAATGTTCAAACAAATCACCTCAAATCAACTCATATGTGAAGTAGTCTGTCAGTGAAAGCTGAATAATGACTAACTGTCGTAAAAATCATTGTATGTGTAGTGTATGTGTAATGAGACCAGTGGTAGCACAGCGGTAATGACCCCGACTTACTAGTTATAGGTCGTGAGTTCAAACCTAGCCAGACGCATTACCCTACTTTGTGTAATTTATTTCAACACCACAGCTCTTAAAATGATGAAGGAAAACATCGTGAGGAAATGTGTGTACGTGCATGTCCTAAAACCAAAAATTCGAAGTGACACACATCCACCAACCCGCATTGGGCCCGCGTGATAGATTACGGCCCCTTCCCTCTCCTAGAGAGAAGGCCTGAGCCCCGGTAGTGGAAATATTATAAAACTAAAAATGCTATGTTTGGTATGTATATTTTGTTTGTGTATATTTAGTTGTATGTGTGTGTTGATTAGTTTTATGCACTCTAGTCTGACAACTTTATTTTTTATTATTGCAAAATAAATGTAATTTTTTGTATCTTATTTAAAACACAAACTCCGGCTAACTGTTACTAAGAAAATGCCAATTGGATTAGATTATAAAAAAAAAAATAAGTAAGACGAGCAAGAGGACCAAAGACGAGAAAAAGAACACTAAGGAAAGATTTTAATACGTCAGAAGTTATAAACCTTAAAACGGAATATGAAAAAAGCCTTACAAATTGAATAGTAGGTTTCTTGTGTCCCTATTAAAATATACTTTATAAAAAGAAAATCTCTGAGAGTAGCTAAGACACGAAATGAAAATGTTTATTATTTCCCTGTTTTTTTTTTTCCTTTTTTCCTTATTGTGTTAGGCTCAGTGTCTCCATTTAAATATCAGACGGTTTTCATGAACACGAACTGTGTTTTTAAATTTTTTCAGTCACGTCTTGTTATTACTTTTCCAAGAAAATTACTTATGGATGGGCTTTATGCTCGCGGACGAAGATAGTTTTCATTTTCAACGTATTATTTATTTACTTATACAATTAGGATTTTTTTTAGAGTTTCCAACCGGTATCGCAATTGTTAAAAATAAACAAGTGGAGGTATAAGGAGGTGGGTTAAGAATAATTGTAACGCCCTTCAACTGGTTCGTCAGTAAATATATTATTTTTTAATTTTCTCACCATCTCCAATTCCTTTTCGGCTTTTGCCTGCATTAAAGTAGGTTTCTTCATACAAACTTGGGACCTTAGGAGGTCAATTTTGGAAAATCCTCTTTTAGTGCGCGCCTATTCTATAGAAAGAAACCTGGGTATAACTTTATATTCCCAGTCCCAGTAATTTCGGCTGAGCATCGATATGTTAGTCAGTCTGTTTCTTCTTTTATACGTATAGAGATTAGTGTTATATATACCTAATATGCATGGATTAAGGCCCAAGCGCCAGAAAAGTGCCATAAAACAGTGACTTTCTGAAGCCTACTCCTCGGTAACGGCCAGGGTAATAGGTTTAAAAAAAAAAAATGTTTATTATAGATTCATGAACAACATTATTAACATTTGTTTTTTTCGTGCTATTAATACTTTTGTCTAAAAAAAATATTTAGCAATTTCGCAACTTTTCCCTATTCCTTCGAAACGGCTTGGATCTTTAGAAACATTTTTACACATAAAAATTGGTGGTTAAATTTTCTTCAAAGTGAACATTGCATATGTAAATCAATCAATATTTCGCAAAGAAAATGGATTTAAAGGTCAGCCGCGCGCTTTCCGGGCGCTGTTGGCCGCAAATAAATGCACAGATTTGCGTACTGCCGCCTAGGCGGGTGCGAGAGTGCGTCCACATAATTTTGGCCAGATGGTTCAAGGGGCTATAATAAGCCTTAAGCTAGAGCTACACTGCGCACGTGTGTGCTACGTACTAATCAGGCGTGTTACGGTTTAATGCAATTCTACCTTAACTTAAGTAGAAACTAAAAATTAAATAAAAAATCAACAGCATGGTCTGTCTCACAGCTGTGCCAAATAGGTCCAGATAGACAGTTCAGCATACACTACGTAGCAGCTGCCTGACGCTGCCTTTCCACTGAACCTTATTTTAGTGTGTACGGATGTAAACTGACGTATGTTGAAGTAGTTCTAGCTTTACTATGAAGATTAATTCAAAATTATTTTCACTTTTTTCTAATACGCATAAAAGTAAATGTGATAAATAAATGCTTATAGATCTGAATCCTAAAAATTTTTACGTACTGTACTGAAATGCTACCTCCAGACCCAGCGTTTATTTTACGGCCGTAACATAAAAGCCTCTTCCATGTTCATTCCCAAAGGAACAATGAAAAACATAACTGGAACGAAAGATTTTTTTTACACCACCTGTTCGATAATGTCGTTTTATACGTCATACAAACCTTCATTATATCCCTAGGGAGATAATGCAGTATGGAAGATCCCTAGGGAATAATGAGATTTAAATTTAGAACATCAAAAATCGTCAACACTGTGAATTAAAATGTACGTGCATCGAACAAGTTGACTCGAAGTTCAAACTGGCCACTAACAAAAAAAGAGAATAGAATAAAACGTGCTTACTGACGGGAGCGTTACAGAAAATTTAAACTATAGAATCCTGGAGTAGGTAGTGAATTTTTTTTTGTTTGATGAACTTGTAAATAATATGATACTTATCTATATTTCTCTAATATATGATTTGGTCGACCAAATTGTCTTACAGATGGTATAAAAAAGAGAGTATGCAACACGGGGATAAAGCTGTCTTTGTCTTGGGCGGCGTGAATTCCTCACTTCACTCAGGTTTCTTTATTAACTCCCTCGCAATGCTCGGGAGTTGATTGTATAGATCCCTCACTGACGTTCGGGATTAAAATCAGCAACCTTCGTTTCGTTCGGAATTCAAAAGGTCGCCCTCGACTTAAAGACACTGCTTTATCCCCTAGTCACATAATCTACTATTTTTGTGTCAGAAACATAAACATATTGTAGGAACTAATTCTGTATTGTGAGGTCCTAAGTCTTACTTATTTACAAAATGTTGTATTGTTTATTTCATGTATGTAAGTTGTAGTTTATGTTGTATCTATGGGCCAAGATGTCTGAATGATGTATACATAATTGTTATTTTAAATTCTTCACTCTTAAAACAGCATTAAGAATAATTTCTACTCTTATTAGTTGTGTCATTAGAGTTTCTAAAGTTCTGTATTGGATATCAAATTAAGCATTTAATGATGTTTTTAGTCAACACTCGTTTCCTCGTTAGCTTTACATCCTGTACTAGATAATAACCACTACTGCAGGAAAAGCTCACAGCGAATACTGGGAAAATTTCATTTTCATTTTTCAGTAATGAATTTCCGTTCGACTTTTTAGCTTCCCAAAATTTCAGCGCGCAACACTTTTCAACTGGTTTTGTTGCTGTTACGTAAAATTGATTGGTGTTGATTTGGTAGATTTTTCAGTTTCCTGCAACTACAGAGCTTGGTACTGCTGAACAATGATTGAGTAATTAGCAGAGCCATTTATTTTTAGTATTCAAAGATTCAAAGCATTTTATTTCAAACAAACCATTTACAGGCACTTTTGAAATGTCAAGAACTCAAACAGTCAGAAAAAAAATTTGCTAATTGCGCATTCCAAAGCGTAGATCTCTATGGAGAAGAATGTGCACGAAACTCCATGAACACTCTTTTCAATCATGTTATGTAATTACAAATATATCTGTTACACGTTTCTAGTCTCTATCTTGTGAGAACAATGTATAAGGTATGTATTAATATTAGTATTTATTAATACTCTTCTTTTCTCATTTCTGTCTACATTTCTACTAATCTTTTCTTTCGCAGGTCTGTCGAAGAAATTTCTTTTTGAAATAAGCAGTGCCTCTGTACAAATTTTTATAATAATGTATCTTCTTCTGTATAATTGTGTGATGAAATAAACAAATAACCATTTTTGAAACCAAAGCAAAGCCTTGTTGATATATACGTATAGAAACGTATTTTACCCAGATGGAGATAGTAACTCTTATACACCGTTAAATTTTGATCGTTTTAATCCCGTGGAGGGTCGATCCGGTTCGATTCGGATCCGGATCCGGAATGGACTCGCTCAGCTGACGTTTTCTTAAAGAAATTAATTTCGTACTTGCGTAAATTGGTACGAGTTTAAAAAAGGTACTTTATTTTTTAATTTTATCTTTACAAATCGATAGTGTTTCATGTACCGGATCGAACCTCCACGGGATTAAAACGATCAAAATTTAGCGGTGTATAAACAGAAATCCAGGCCTAAGATACCTTTTAACCCTTTTCTGATTCCACAGGTCTCCTAAGCAATCACATTTCTAGGCATTCAGGTCTCACAACTCGACCCCAACTTGTGTTACAAAGGAGTTTTATTTGTCGTTTCTATTTAAACGTTCTGCTACGATTTTCCCAGCCAATTGGCCCGGATAATTCGGGATTAGGGATCCTTAAACCTTTTTTAATGGTTTGTTTTGCTCGCAAAAAGGTCACGTTTATTTTTTTTCGGTTACCCACAATATTTTTATGATAAGTACAGGGTGAATTGAGATATTATAATTTTTGGATGTTTTTTTTTTATGAACTAGCAACCAGTCCCAGCTCCACACGGGTATTATAGGTACTTCTCACGCCCCAGCCGCTGAGGCTCAGACCCCGACCATCAGCCACCATAGATGCGGGTTTGCGGACGACGAGCAATGGGTAGCTTGCCGTGCAGCCGTCTGGTAACTATCCGGATCGAGCTCAAGTCGTCGACGGCAGCAGGAGATGTCAGCAAAACCGTAGGGGCCCAGCAGGGCCGCGGGAAATTACTGGACAGGATACTGAAGGACACAGGTGTGGTTTTACTCAGTAGAAACCTAACACGGCTCTGCCACTCCACCCTAGGGCGAGAGAAGTCATTGGATGATTTTCCAACCCAAAAAAATAGTGGTCTGTCGAAACGAATTCACTGTAATACAACTCTATTCGGACTTAAAGTGTTTCGCTATCATTCTCATATTACGCGTATCAAGTTGCATGACCATTATCGTTCTAACTTGTATTAGTTTAGGTGTTTATCGATAAGCTTTTATCATAAACATATGCTACCTACCTATCACACTGGGACTTTACTGGTCTCGAATGAATGTCGAACATAATAACCAAGCAGCAGGCGAGCTATATTTTATTCCCATCTTTTTTCTTCAATGATGATGGAGGAGCTCATGGTTAGAATAATAATTGGTCGGTCGATAGGGTACAACGTGGTCGCTTTTTTTTTGTAAAAGTCATCTAAAGGGCAATGGAAAGGGATCGGAGTTTCCATGCGTGATCACATCAGAAATGAAGATATCCACAGAAGAAGCGAAGTTACCGACATAGCCCGAAGAATTACCAAACTTAAGAGGCAGTGGGCAGGGTACATTGCTCGTAGAACAGATGGTCGATGACGCCGAAAGGTTCTGGAGTAGCGTCCGCGCACTAAATGACGCAGCGTTGGAAGGCTAAGCTCTCATAAGCTGATGGAGAAAATCGCGGGATGGATGGGATACGCATATCTACTCTAATAAAAGTGTTATAGCTAATCCACAAATATTGGTTGCGGAATAAATGTAAATCCATGGTTTCTTGGAACTGCAAGATTTTGCGAAATCGCGGCCCTCGAATGGCAATTGAAGGAACACAGATGGGTTTTTAGTCAGTAAAAAGAAGTCTGACACTCTCCCTAATTGCTTCATCTAAAGTAGTACCTAGAAGTTTATTATGACTTCCCACCTCATGCAAAGTGTGTCTTTTGACTGTGCGAAACTTGACAATTTGAACATGACGACTCATAGCAAAAGAAGCTGGTACAAGGGTGTTTTTATATTGTGCGGTTTTAATCACGCATGCGGGATGTTTGAATGTCCATTTTACACATTATTTATTGTAATGTGGAGAATACGCACGCGGGATGCGTTTTTTGGCATTTTGAAATTTTCCCGCATGAGTGACAAAATCCGTACGACATTAAAAACACCTTATATACACCGTTAAATTTTAATCGTTTTAATCCTGTGGAGGGTCGATCTGGTACATGAAATACTATCGATTTGTAAAGATAAAATTAAAAAATAAAGTACCTCTTTTTCAAAACTCGTATTAATACACGCATGTACGAAATTAATTTCTTTAAGAAAAAGTCCGCTGAGCGAGTTCAATGACCTGTAGGTACTTTGTACGCAACGCCGACTATTAACTACAGGTCATTGAACTCGCTCAGCTGACGTTTTCTTAAAGATACTAATTTCGTACATGCGTGAATTAATATGAGTTTTGAAAAAGAGGTACTTTATTTTTTTAATTTTATCTTTACAAATCGATAGTGTTTCATGTACCGGATCGACCCTCCACGGGATTAAAACGATTAAAATTTAGCGGTGTATATTGAGATAAGAACAACAGAATGTTGGTGAAACTTCAGAAACCGAAATCGTAATCGAAGGTTCACTTCCTTTTCCAGTTTCAGCCGTTACCGAACCTGAAACTGACGTGGTAACAGGATAACTGACAAACAATAATATTTCGATATAGTTATTCCTAACTATTTTCCGATATAGTTATGCTTACGTGTATAGAACTTATAACTTTGATAAAGTACCAAACAATCGAATAAACCGACGATTACATAAGTGTTATTACTTATAACCGGGTGGTTGGAATTAAGTAGAGTTAAACTTGTACTTACACCGATTTCATTGTATGTTAATTATAATCTTGGTTTTATTTGTTTTATCTATCTCTGAGGTAGGTAGGTACTGTTGGCCACAAGGGATTTTTCATTAGAAATCCCGGGAAGATTCATATTAATATAACATTTCGATGCAAGTACACGAATAGCTCTACCTAATTCCTACCCCTGGTTATAACACACATAGACAAACAGTTTTAGGTATCTATCACGTGAGGGGGAATGGGATGCGGTCGCCTCCTTCTGTGAAGCAGTAATGCTAGCTAAGAAAGCGGCCGCACGCATGAGAGATCGGTCATCCACAAGCTTCAGCCACCGTAGGCAGAGCAAAGGGTACCTCGCCGTCCGGCCGTCCGGTAACCGTCCGGACCGAACCCACGTCGTCGACGGCGTGTAGTATTCCACGTGCGCCTCAAAGAGTTGTCAGCCATAAGGTGTAGCACAGTAACAGAACTACCATAACATTGCGCACACATGTGCCACGTATGCCGACTTGGGCGCGTCGGTCCCCATACATTTCATTTGGAAACTAGACTTGTAGAGCTACAATAGGTCCACGCCACGCGACGTAGTTCTACGTACAAATAAGGCGTGGTCCACGTGTCAGTCTAATGTCATCATCAACATCATATCAGCCGAAAGACGTCCACTGTTGGACATAGGCCTCCCCCAAGCGTCGCCACAACGACCGATCACAGTCTAATGTAGTTCTAGCTTAACCCGTTGACTGCCGGAACGCAGATCTACGCGAGACACAATGGCTTTTTAATTGTGTCTTTAATTACGGCATTCGAGAGGTCAAAAGTCTGACAAACCTGCCCGCCCAAGAGCGGAAGAAGTCATTAGATGTCATCCCACCGCAAAAAAAAAACCGGCACAATGGTCAGCTTTTAGAATTTTTGGCCAAAAACGAGCCCAAAGCTTCGGTCAGTCCCTTTATAAAACTCAAAAACGAATAAAAGATTCAAGCCTCATATAAATTATAAACTTATAAAGTCTGCATAATTGAACACCCAATTTACCTAATTATATGCCACAGACTCTACACATTCAGATCTCTATTCTCTTTAGTCTGGAGCGAGTCGACGAAGTAGGTAAATTGTTTGAGTCTATTACTTTAATTAAATGAAAGGACGCAATTTGTCTTTGTAATTTGTGTTACGTTTGCCTAATTAGTTTTAAGCGTGTGTGGCTTTGAGACTAGGCTAAGAGAGTGAGGGTTCCGCACCCAAAGGTTAACTAACCGAACCCTATTGCTAAGCCGCTGTCAGTCTGTCCGTCTGCCACTAGGTAGTATCTCATGAAGTAGAAAATTTCACAATGACTTCTCCCGTTTCAGGTTGCAGTAGGAGGGCGTGTTAGACTTTTACTGACTAAAACCACACCTCTGTTCCTTCCGTCCCTTTGCATTCCAGGACCTCGGGTTTCCCTTTTGGAAGTAAACCCATGGTTCCAGTAGGCTTCGGCCTGCTGGGCCCCTGCGGTTTTTCTGATATCTCTTTGAGTGTGCGTGTGTGTATTTTTGTTACTCCTTCACACTCATACGGCTGAATAGATTTAGATAAAGCTTGTAGCTAACATAGAAAGATCATGTCTCGGACAGACTATGTTCTATTAAATAAAAGACAAACAATGTCTTTTATTTCGGATTATTTTAAACTTTCACGCGGGCGATGCCGCTGGCAGAGGTTAGTGATGAAAAAAAAACGGGAAGATTAACGTCTTAAGTAACAGGTGGTTTCACGAAAAGATGATTGCTTCAAATTGGCTATACCTATTATCGCACGAATATTCGATAAAAACATAGTATTCGAATATGTCAATTCTACCATCGGACAAGCCGACGCACGGCAAGTATCCACCCTTACGTTGTTGAAACACCTACGGTCCGGACTAAGCGTTTCGCCTCGTCATTTATACCGCGTACATCAAAGGACTGGAACAGTTTGCCTGCTGCGGTCTTCCCGTCTGATTATAATTTGGGTGTCTTCAAGGCTAGAGTGAACAGGCTCTTAATAAACAAGTGCGCCTCACCATCAACGATTGCATCACTGCTTACCATCAGGCGGGATCGCAGTCAAGTACTAGTTTATAACAGATAAAAAAAATTAAAAAAAATGTTATTGTCTACATTAGCGGTTAATCGCACTTCTGTGCCACTGTGCGATGTGTCGATAAGCATTCGTGTTCGCCCGAATACTTGCAACTCGACGAATTACTCGGCCATATCGTGATAACGCAAATATTCGCCGAATCCCGATACTGTATCCATAGCTAGGTTTGCCTAGGGTTGCCAGGTCCTGATACTGAAAATCCGGACAGACTATCATCCTATTTAGTCGGACATTTGGTCAAAAAGTCCGACATTTTTTATTATTACAAGCTTTTATTTAGTTTCACCTGTCCCGATGTTTGTCTTGCAAATTAAATGTGATCCACTTCCCAGCTACCGACTGAAATTTTGCATGCATGTGTAAATCAGATGACAATACAAAATTATTATAACATGGAGCTGATCTGATAATGGAACCGGAAGGTGCCTATAGGAGCTTGGTAGTTAAACGATACAACCCCATCGAGTTTGAACTCATATGATTCGTCTTGACGAGTATTAATTAGGTATATGTAAGTATTACACCGTGTTAGAAAAGCTTGCTATGAAAAAAATGTTTTCATTAAAAACTTGTTAAAATTATACTCGTTATGTGTTTGTAGCATGATGTTTTAATAACAATAAAATTCATAAAATCTTCTTAAATTATAATGAAAAAGCATTAGAATTAAGTGATACTTATATGTAATTGCTAGACTAATTTCACTAATTGTATGTCTTGTATGTCTTGTTTCACTAATTGTGCTAGCGATACAAGGTAAAGCAAAATTTAAATGACAATTCTAAACGAAATGGTCAAATGTAAAAAGCCTAACAAAAGCCAAAAATGCTTAAATTTGGCCGGACACGCAACTAAAAAGCATGATCATATCCAGCTTTATCGCGACGCCTGATAACGCTATCCACAGCATTACGCACACGCTGAGCAGTTCTTATCCAACCGCACATGAGGCAAAGTTGACCTTGAAATAAGCTAGTAGGTCGAGTGATAATTTGTGGCTATTGTATCAGTCTTGGCACCCTCAGATTAAGAGCAGCCGCTCACAAAGCTCCGAGTCTAATCCTTCAATCCGAACCCTATTTGATTTTAGACGGCTTAGCAGTGTGATCTCAGATAGGAGCAAGGGCAAGCTTTGTGAATCTTCAAGGACTTTTTTTGGTGGGAAAATCATCCAATGACATTCCCCGTTCTTGGGTGGAGCGGGAGATAGTGTCAGACTTTTACCTACTGACTAAAAACCCACTTCCTTTCCTTCGTCCAAGGGCCCTGGTAAATAATTATGCGATGGTCCTTTCGAAGGACCTAAAGACCCATTTAAAAAGACGCTTATAGCTTTGCGTCCCATTGCTAGAGGTAACATAAAAACTTTTTTATGACCGTGTACGTACTATAAAGACTATAGGAAGGCTTCGATGCAAATTAAATAAATAAATAAAGACCATAAATATGTCAAATAAGTGGCCGAACAACTTGCAGCTCGTTTAATATGCAAATACCAACTATAAACAATATGGTTGTGGTTTTCATTTTACTTTTTAAAGCGCGGCTGGTTCGTTAAGAATATTCTTATCCTGTAAAATTTATAGGAACTCATTTGCCTCGGTATTAAAATGTATAAAAATTTTAATATCGAGGCAAATGAAATTTCACGCATAAGCGTGAAAACATAAAACGCTTCGAACGTATGTAAAATATATAATAAAACTTACAAAGCTTGGACCAGCCCTATCCTGTAATTCTAGATGACGTGAAATTTGGTCAGTGATAGTAAATGATTATCAAAAAACTACAAATGTCGGATTGACAAAGTGGGGCACTACTTCATTGTCGCATGGTCAATCTCCGATATTTAAAATTTGCAATCGTTAGCATACTCCTTTGTTCAGGTGCCCAACTAAATATTATATTAGAGGATTTTTGATTAACGGCGTTGATTGTAATGTTGATGAGCGACTGTTTTCGATACATTCAAGCAGTAAGAAACCAATTAAAACATGAGACAAAAAAGTTTGCCATTTTCCCGTTTACCAATTATACAAAAACAAATCGTGTTATAATGTTTAGATTTCAGAAGCACCCTACGTTCAATATTTAACATAGAACAAATAAACATTGGCGAAATATCTGATAATTGGCATGTTTCTAAATATTTTGATCATAGGCGACGGGCGCTGAAAAACGGTAGATAGACGCTTCGAATAGTGTAAATGACATGACGGAAAATTGCTGTCTAAACATAGTTGATAATTTATATAAATGGCCAACAATTAATAGGACTAAGGCAATATCTTAATTGGAACAATCAACCCTCCTCTACCTGGTAACAATAATGCCTGACGACAGGACCAATTAGGATGTCAATTATAATTGTCTAATTCCATGATATACAACAATTGGAGCTTAATCGTATAACAGCTGATTTAACAAACAATTAACCGAGCGCCGCATTTTGACCTGACCTGATTAATTGCTTTTTTACAGTCCCATAAAACAAGCTAATATAAATACCTGTACCGGGCCATACACAAAGAAAATTGTGCTGAAAAGTAAAGTAGTTACATGAGAGACACTTACCTCAGAACATTTATCGCGTTTTCCACAACAAAACACTGTTGAAAGGAGCAAAGCGTTCGTGCACTCTGGAGCTTAGAAAACAACTGAGAGTCTGTGTTGGACAACTTGCGCGGTTGAGGCTGCGCAGGGGTGAGATCGAGGGTCGGAAGGACCGCCGGCTGCGGAACCTGACTTATGAATGATATACCCTGCGAAAGGTATCTTGTGTTAGTCGGGGTGCGGCGGCGGTGCGCGGGGGAGGGTTATATAACGCGGCGATCGATACGGGGGCGGCGCGAGCGTAGGGCGCGAACACAAGCGTTTTTCCTTTTTATCGGCGAGCTATACATCGGCGGGTAATGCTCTTTGTTTTATTGCGGCGTTTGTTACAGCTATCAGTTGTAAATGGCACGCTTTGTTTGTTGTTGCACTTGCATCTTGTACTAGGATATTCAATGGGTGGAAAATTGATGGAAAAGTTCAACGTCAAAAGCTCTTTTATGATTTTCAAATTGAGTAACACTAAGTCGCAGATGTTTTCATCAAAACTGCACAATAATAGCATAATCAGTCTTTTAATGTTCCCAATGCTGGGACTCAGACTTCCTCTCTAGGAGAAGGAATGGGTCGTAATCCAACACGCGGGTACAGTGCGGGTTGGTGAATGCCACATGTCTTCGAATTTTTGGAAATGAGGAAATGCCGGTTTCTTCACGCTGTTATTCATCACCGTTTTGAGAGCAGTGGTGATGGATTTGTACCCACGACCTACAACTCGCCACCACAAAAATTGGTAATTAATATTTTTGTTTTTTTTTTTCATGTAAAATTCTCGTCAAACTTTGTCCAAACGCGGAGCGCTTGACACCCTATATAAACCATTGTAAACTGCTATCATAAAGCATCTTCCATTCCATTAGCCTTGAAATACAGACATTACCCTCTGTGCTTCCTTTGCCAAAACCAAAGTGACCCTTCTTTATGGCCGGGGTCTAACAGCAGGTGATAATGCTTCCATTCTTTAGGCGGATCATTAAATTCGAGGTGCACGGTAAACGAGGCGTTTAGCGTAATTCATATTAATTTTTAACTTGTTCCAACAAGACCAGCACGCTTAGCCAAGTTGTTATTCTGCAATCGTTAACGCTGTCGAAAAGTGATGAAACGTATGGGAATGACGTCATCTTAACGTAAAGTCGCGTGGTCAGAACAAACGAATAGACAACTCGTAACCAAGTTCACATCGTTCAAAATCGTTTCTACAATATTTAACGCTACATCCTTTATTATACAAACGCTGCATTGTAGAACGAGCGGCCGACTCAGGCGCGTCAACATGGCTACCAACTTATCGTTTTCTACAATTGCTGTCACCGAGGCGTTACCGATTAGAGAACGGAATTCGATTGTAACTTGGCTAGGGGGGCAGTTCAGTTATTTAGGTTCTATATATCTCCACATATACAAACATATAATACAAGATGAACAAGAGGGGATGACCTCATACAAATTTCCAGTCTGTTGCGCCGCATTGCTCATAGTGCACCCTATGAGGGCGAAGCTTTTGAATACTGAATCCTCTTGGTACAGACATACTCAGTGTGTGTTCTTAAAATATGTTTCATTCCTTTCCTTTCCATTCTTTTTCTTCTTATATTCTTTATTGTACCTACATGACTACAAATTATAAATATTAAGACAGCTGATGTACACAGGCGAGCTTAACCCAAAATTAGATTTTCTTACAGCAAACCTTAATATTAAATAGAAATTTTATCATAAGAGGATAACTTAACCAAATGCACTTTTCCTTTTTTTCTATGTCTCTCAGAATATTTGACTGCTGCCCTGAAGTACACTTGAAGTACAGTGCACGCATTGGTCCGCGATCTCCTCAAGAGAGAAATATACTAAAATGTACAACATTATTTTTTAGTACTTATATGCGAAATCTGAAACTTAGTTTGGTCAGAATCAGTTACTGAATCGATTCCAATAATTTTTACACCATGTTTTTCGTATATTTTTTCCCCAAAAATATCACAAGTTGGACACCACCAACATTAAGTACAACACAGGTCTCCACAGGTCAAAGCGGGCATTTAGAGCCAACAAACAGCTGGGTGCGGGAGCTAAGAAACCCCTTAGTCGCAAGTATGGCCTGGTGACCATATTATATTTTTGCGGACAACCAGGTAACATAACAAGCTTATAACTTTGTGATTTTTCATGATACAGTTATGAAATTTTGTACAAAAATTATTTACATAAAAATACTAGTCACGCTACAACACGAGTTAGCCGATCTAAGTATATCGAGCTGCAAGCGACAAATACACCCCTTCGTCCTTGGCCTTCATCGAGCAGCTGTTTGTGATAATCGCCCTTCTCTAAAATACTCGTACAAACACAATCCTGGTGATTCTATTCTGATCGATTTAAACTAAATTTGACTCACAGGTATTTTCTTGGAACTAACTTTTCCCTTGGCATTTCTCCAAGTTCTCTCATAGACACCCTGCATTTTAGGATGAAAATAAAAAGTAGCCTATGGTACTCAAGGATAATGTAGCTGACACTACTCAGCGTACAGTACAGTCACACAAAAAAAATCTAAGTTAATCTCTAAGTTTAGACAACTAAATGAGATATTTCCAAAATCCGGCTCGAAGGACCAAAAATTAATTAAACATTAAATCATTATTTTTAATCGTTGTGGCATGTCGAGAGATTTTTAATATCGTTAGTACCGCAAAGCAATATAATTTTCAATTAATGAAACGAGGAATGTCTGACATGTTGACAGAGCTTTTAATATTTTTCATGGATTGTGTTATTGCGCCTAATGGGACCGCGTTAATGAAACAATTAAATATGGTTGATTTATTGCGTGTTTGTTGGACGCATGTTGACTTAGAACAACAGGAAAATATAGAGGTGTACTAGTTCACCTGCCATGAACGTTAATAATATCAAAATTACCTACAGAAAATTGTTGGTCTTTAGCTAGATAAGTCTTGTATTTAATTAATTATTGTATTATCCTCGAGAAAGTAGAAAAACATACTCCCAAGATAAAATAAGGTACCTATCCTATTACAGGATAGGATAGCTTCTGCGTGACAAAATTCATCGAAAACTGTGGAACAGAGTAAGCGTGACGGAATAACTCACATATGGACACAATAATTATACAAAGTTTGGCTTTTAAAATGAATAATGATAGTTCTTAATTATATTTATGAAAAACATAGAAAATTAGAAGACGGACTGGTTTTCGTAGTTTGTTTCTTTTAAAACAAGCAAGAAGTCTCGCTATATTGACCGTTATTTTTTATCCAAAAATATTTATTTATTTTATTTATTGCCAATTTACACTTACAGTTTAACACCACACATATAAATTATAGGCCACATTAATAATAATTAAAAACATTAACATAATAAACATAAAAGTAATGAAAAAGTAATAGTAATTAAGAAAACAATGTCAAAAATAATAACAATAATTAAAGTAATGTAAAAAAAATAGGAATAATAATGTAATTTTTTTAAAAGTATTTACTATCAATCACTCTTAAATCAAGATAATCTATAACACGCAAAACCATTAAAATATTTCAACGCATTTCAGCAGTTACTATACAAAATTGAACTTCACAAAATAAATTAGTAATTCCGTACAAGTTAATTTGGCAACACCATTTATAAAGTCGGCCGTCGGTATTCGCAAGCTTAATTAGTAATTTAGGTAATTTTGCTTCGAGGAATATTACCGTAATCGTGTCGATGAAATTAGAGTATATTTTTTAATTCCGTAAGGACCGGAGTTCTTTGGTATTGGGTGGACCGTATCAGATAACTTGAGCAATGTGGCGTAAGGGAGAGTCGTTTAGGCTTCCTTATGTAATTGTGGGCGAGAATTTATTCACTACCTACCTATTTTCTCCGGAATTAGGTCAAGAGAAAAGAATAAAGTAAGAGACTAAATAAATAAACTGTATAGTGATTTACTGAGATTTTGACCGTCTTAATAAAAATGGTGGTTATCGATTAGACTGAATATTTATAATTTATTCACTAGCTAACCCGGCGAACTTCGTACCGTCTAACAGTCAATGAATGTAGTATATTTTTCGGTTAGATGTCGTCAACCGATTGCGATGAAACAAAGCCTAAGTAATATATCAAGTTACACACAATTTTAATAAATAAAAGTTATGTACATCGATTTCGTACATTTTGCGTGAAGCGCGCACAACTAATAACTTCTACAGATTTATTAGATGTATCTCGATATAGATACATTTCATACAACATAAAGAAAAAGAAAGAAAGAAAGAAAAGTATTTATTTTGGCACAAAAAACATTGTAGACAACAAAAACTTAAGACAAACACAAAACAAAAAAATAAATAAATAAAAAGTAACATTGTTTGTCACGCGTTTGCGCCAAAAAACATAAAGGCAGAATTAATGCCTTAGGCATACTCTACTAGTCAAGCAAGGGTGGTGACGAGAAAACATGGCAGGTGCATAAGAAAAATAAAAGATTATTATGAAAAAGTTAACAAAGAATTAATAATGATTTTTTTAAATTTTGTTCAGTGATATAATATTTTCACCAAATCTTAAACCAATTTCGATATTTTTGATAAAGCTCCATCCCTTTAACAGTTCAGTTTAGGTCGTCAGATTGATCGCGTTAAGAGCTCGTGGTAGCCTCAAGTGATAGTACATTTTACCTTATCAAAATAAAGCGAACGAACCTAATCTAGAATCTGACGGCTTTGGCGTAGTGGTTGAGCGATTGGCAACTGCTGAGCTGTGTGTCGTAGGTTCGCATTCCGAACGGTGCAAATTTTGTATTACCAACAGATAATTGTTCCGCGTCTAGGTGTCTCGTTGGTCTTGTGTATGTAGTTTTTTTTTTAATTGATATAAACTAGTGCTTGACTGCGATCCCACCTGATGGTAAGCAGTGATGCAATCGTTGATGGTGAGGCGCACTAGTTTATTAAGTGCCTATAATTCACTCTAGCCTTGAAAACACCCAAAATTTAATTGGACGAGAAGACCGCAGCAGGCAAATTGTTCCAGTTCTTCGATGTACGTAGCATAAACCACAAGGATTACATGTTTCTGAACGCATCCGCAGGAGAACCAAGGTTACAGACATAGCCCAAAGAATCGCCAAACTTAAGTGACAAACAGATGGTCGATGGGGACTAAAGGTTCTGGAATGACGACCACGTACCGGAAGACGCAGTGTTGGAAGGCCTCCCACAAGGTGGACCGATGACCTGTCTGGGTCGCGGGAATTCGATGGATGCGACGAAAAGCATAGGTCCGGTCATTATGGCGACAATTGGGGGAGGTCTATCTATGGCCAACAGTGGACGTGTTTAGGCTGAAATGATAAACGCACTCACGATACAGGAGTAATTCATGATATTATGGGGTTTTTACGTTTTTCATTTCTAAAGGTGGATACAGACTTTGCGAGGCATGCGCCGCGAACGGCACACAGCGAATGCCTCTGCTTGAAGTGTGCGTGTTGAAACCAATATATGTACCAACAGATACTCGGGTCGAGCCATGGCGTGCGAAGCAAATGATTCATTTGTCTATCTTCATGTTTGTGGCGAGGCATGTGCTTGCGAAGCATTGGCTGTACGCCGTGTGCGCTGTATCCGCCTCGCCTCTAGATAATACCAAAGCCAAGAAAAGAGGCCGCATCCAATAGCCTTCACTTTAAAAGTGCAGTAAAATATCCAATATAGTTTCTAAGAGTCCTCTTACACACAGTAATGATCTAATTAAATGTTTTACTGCGGCCTATGTATCGAAGTATGTCAGGAGAACGTACACTATATATTTTCTACAGCTGTGCTCGATTTTCTAGGTTGAGTAAACAGTCCGTATTTCTACGACAATGTTTGGGCATGTCATGCTGTCGAGTTGTGTTTATTCTCCTAAGGCCTTCTGTCCACGGGCGCGTTGCTTCATTGACGCGTATTCGACATACTCTGCCACAAAGGGCGGTGGTTTATGCGTTTTGAAGGGAAACCGCCGACGAACGGCCAGTATCCACCCTTACGTTGTTGAAACCTCTACGGTCCGGACCAAGCGTTTTAGCTCGTCGTTTATACCGCGTACATCGACGGACTACGAGTTTGCCTGCTGCGGTCTTCCCTTCCGATTATAATTTAGGTATCTTCAAGTCTAGAGTGAATAGGCTCTTAATAAAATGGTGCAGCTCACCATCAATGATTGTATTACTACTTACCGTCAGGTGGGATCGCAGCCAAGCACTAGTTTATTTCAGTTAAAAAAAAAACCAGAGCCCAAGTCGTCGAAGGAGCGTCTCAAGGAGATGTCAGCAAAACTAGGGTCGCCCAGCAAGGTCGAAGCCATATCGCAATGGTCGAAGCCTACTGGGGCCATGGGTTGCGCGAAGGAGAACCCCCGAGTGCTCTGACAAGAAGGCAAAGAAGTAACGAGTGGGTTTTTGGTCAGTAGAAGCACGCCTTTTCGCGCCGACCAAGGGCGAGAGATGTCACTATATGATTTCCCAACTAAAAAGAACGGCGAGGACTGGGCGGCAACATCGCGCCGTCATGTCGTTGCCTCTTCCTCGATAGTTTCATAGTTTTGTATGTAAGCGTCACGCTGGCGTACACTAAGCGTATAATGACGAATACGCGTCTAAGAAGCTACGCGTCCGTGGACAGTAGGCCTAATTCTTTTTTCCTTTGGCTATAGGTGTTTCAACCTTGAGACCTAATAGTACAGATTAGCTTATAGGTTTGTACGATTGTGTCATTGTTTCACTCTTGTTTTTGAGATATTATGGGCAGTTAACCACAATCTAGTAAAATAGATACATATATATATGAGGGTTGACCAGACGGTCGAATCAGAAATGAAGATATCCTCAGGGGTTAAGGTTGAACTAAGGTTGCCGACATAGCACGTACAATTGCTAAACTTAAGTGGCAATTGGCAGGGCACATTGCTCGCAGAACAGACGGCCGTTGGAGCCGAAAGGTTCTGGAGTGGCGACCGCGTACTGGAAGACGCAGCGTTGGAAGGCCTCCTACAAGTTGAACCGATGACCTGGTGAAGATTGCGGGAATCCGATGGATGCGGAACGCACAGGATCGTTCGTTGTGGCGACACTTGGGGGAGGCCTATGTCCAACAGTGGACGTCTATCGGCTGGAATGATGATGATGACGACCAGACGGTTACAAATTGGCGTTCCGACTTTGGTTTGTGTATTTGGTTGGTGTTGCGGCTACACGGATGTAAACCACGCGCCAACACGTTCGGTGGTTGGAAAAACACGTCTCCCAACCAAGGGCGTTGAAGGTCATGGTTTACTACTCTTGTCTACACGGATTGAAACTAGCAAGGTCACCTTGGTTGGGACGTTGGTTTGCAACTGTCTGGTCACCTGGTCACTGGTGAATATGCTTTTAGTACCTATCTCCTACCTACTTCTATAGCAAAATACGCATGCATATCTACCAATCAAGTTTTACGTGTAATCTAAGCTTAACTTCATAAATATAAAATTAAGTATATAACAAATTCTGATGAGAAATGGCTTGCGGATTGTTTTTCATGCGTCTTGGGGCTCCCGACCGACCGCTGGAGGCTGTCGCGCAACCAGCCTGATGCCATATAATAAATTGTAGCGGGGCTAATAATCAAACTTATCCGCATTAGTGTGAAAAACGCAAGAAAACATTGCTGGCCTATTCGCGTTAGGATTAGATATTTAAAGAACCCTTTTTTACTGTCTGTTCAACCAATTTTAACTCCTATTTCGTAAGCATAAGGATGACTTTAACAGCAAAAAAGGGGTTACAATACCAACTATTTACTGCAGCCGCCATTTGTCATGCCACCAACGTAATAAAAGTCAAAATCGGTTGAACAGACAGTAATAAAAGGTTTTCATAAATGTCTAATGTTATTTTGAACAGAGTATAGCGGGTTTTTGAGTAAATGTGTTGAAAATGATCATTTCCTTCCTTAGCGTTCCCTTTATCTCGTTAAGTCGGAAGTTGTGAAACTCGGGGCTCCTCCCGTCCCTGCGGGGCCCTGCGGATTGACACGGCGACACCTTATGATTGATACCGGAAAAACCCTTTACGCTGAACTCGCGTAACGGAAGTAATTCATCCCTTATCATAAGGGACTGAATACGGTCGTTGGTCTATTTCTGATGTATTGTATAATAGATTAGTATCTTTATATAAGTTCTCTGAAATCGAAATAATTGTTTTCCACTCAAGTTTCCTGGAGGTTTTTGGGATTTTCACACTAATTTTAAGTAAGTACTCAACTGTCCGGCGAAGTACCTACAAGAAAATAGGGGGACAATAACTTTTTTGTAATTTAGATTTTTTTAACAGAAATATACATATAATTATGTTATCAAGGAAATGTAATACTTAGATACGAGTAGTTAAATTAAACATAACGATAACGACCAATTTAACATTGTATTCCCTAAAAGATTAGTTTAGGACAGTGAGCGATTTTTGCTTCACTAAATTTAAGATTACCACCAGCACATAACTAAAAGCGTAACCCTTTTAGTTATGTGCTGGTCATGCTCATAAAATACCATTCAGTAACCCCTGTGTGCAACGTCTGTTTCATCCCCCTGAACACGTGAGCCAAAGTCTTTTATGAGGCCCTACCATGAGCTCTTAAAAGATCGATTTGACGCCTTAACCTGCACTTTTAACGTGATAGAGCTATGCAGGTTGTATAGCCCTATCCCTCTCTCCCGCTCGCAAGCTTGACCTTTTGGTAAGGCCTCTGGAATTACTCTGCGGGAGATCCAGCACCTACTATGAGCGCCCGTGGTTCTAAAAAGGTTGGCCTATGTACTACTTTACTTATTATATTTCACCAGTTACATATTTATGTTCAAATCTCATATCGCATCTTGTTACATTAAGTTCCCCCTATTTAGGTACTACTACTGTAGATATACACATATAATATAATATATTTATAGAAGTGGTTTACTTGTGAGCGCATCACGTAAAATGTACGAAATCGATGAAGATAACTTTTAGACATTAAAATTGTGTGTAACTTGTTTTACATTACTTAGGCTTTGTTTCATCGCAATCGGTTGGCTATATCTAAAGATATACTACATTATTATTATTATAATCTTTATTGTACACCAAATAAACAAAAATACAGGACAAACATTTAAAAGTATAAGTGCACAATGGGCGGTCTTATCGCACAGGGCGATCTCTTACAGACAACCTTTGGATGGACTGAGAGAAAGGAGATAGATTAAGGGTTGTCAGTGTACAAACATCAGATATAATACTAACAAGATACATTAACACAAATACATACATACAATACAAAAAAATATACTAATAAATATCAAATATATAGTTGAACCAGGAGAAGAAAAATATATCAAAGAGAAAGGTAATGCTCCTTCACCATCTTTTTAAATGTTGGTAGCGTTTGAGCACGCCTTACTTCTAAGGGTAACGCATTCCACAAACGTGTAGCTTGAATTGTGAAAGATTTGTCAACGAAGGTAGTGGAATGCGTGCGAATACTTAATTTTAGGTTTTCCGATGATCTCAAGGACCTACTATGTGTGTCACTAAGGAACTGAAAACGTTCTTTAAGATAAAACGGGGTACAAGGATTAAATAGCACATTATAAAGCAAAGAAAGTATATGGGCGTTCCGGCGAAGGCGAATAGGAAGCCATTTGAGCTTAGTACGAAATTCAGAAACGTGCGCAAGCCAAATATTAACCTGATACAAAGATTTTGAAGTCGCTTAAGCTTATCCAATTGGTCCTGGGTGAGATCAAGATAGCTGGCAGCAGCATAGTCCAGGATTGGAAGAAGAAGAGATTGGGCTAACGCAATACATTCGTTGACTGTTAGGCTGTAGGAAGTTTGCCGGGTCAGCTAGTATTTGAATTAATGACGTAATAGGAGGAAAACCAATTGTCAAACAAATATAAATCCAGACTGTGGGCAGCTCAGTGGCTGCCCACAGATCGCGTGCATATTTTGTTTTTTCGTCCAGATGAAAAAATACAAAATGACTGTGTGCGATCTGGATCGAACCAGCTCAGCAACAGCACTTGCAACCACCACACCAGAGACCCCGTTCAGAGCATTTAGCTCCAGGGTAGTTAGCGAATAATTTTTAAAAGGTTTTTGCAATTTGTAGCTCAGTATAGGATAGCATAATAGCACAGTATAATCAGCCTTTTAATATTCCCGCTGGGATTAAGGCCTTCTCTCTAGGACAGGGAATGGGCCGTGAATCGTGATCCGACACGCGGGCCCAGTGCGGGTTGATGAATGTTACGTCTTCGAATTTTTGGTTCTAGGACAAGCCGGTTTCCTGACGATGTTTTACTACAGTAGCTGAAATATAATATTTAATAAAACTAAGAAAATAACACAGAGTATTAGTCTCATTAGTCAGCATGTACGTCAGCCCGTAGCGCCGTAGTTACATAATTACGAACGCTTCATAATTACTCTCTCGGAAGCCCGTGGGTTGTGAGCCTGACATGTATCCCGACACTATGATATATCAAAGCCTCCAACCACATGCGTCACGCGAAATGAAGACGAGAGAACGATTTGTACAACCTACTCGTATATTAAAGTAGAAAATTAGGTTCAAAAAACAACTGTGCTGAGTTTTTGTACAATATTTTATACTTACTACACTACAAATGCTGCAGGATGGTGCGGGTGACATCAATTCAATTCAACTCAATTCAAATATTTTTGTTTCACATAGGCCTACTAAGTGCCCATACTTATAAATCGTCAGAAGCTAGTGCACGGTTCCAAATTGCTGCTGTTAGATTAATATCATACAATGTAGCTAGGTACCTATCTACACAATATGTGTGAGGTTTATTTGAAGAACACACAACACATAGACTTGAATCTAATTCTCTCTGAATTAAGCATTGATGCGGTTTCCAACTCTGCATGTACTAGTATTAAAGGTACACACTATAAGTGTTGTAGCGGGATGCATCGAAAATGAAGTAACTTCCTACGAGAGATGTTTTAGTGTTATGTAAACGTAACCGATACTATCGTATATTAGAAATGTATAAATATCCAAAACCGATAAAAAAGTTTCGAATAAAGTCAGAATACTCTGAAGACCGATAATTCGCAATAGTTTTTTTTTTTATTTTGGCCGGGTAAGCAAATAAATCATCATCATCTTCCTGCCCTTGACCCGTTTTATTTGGGGTCGGCGCAACACGTTTTTTTCTTCCATTCTGTCCTGTCACCCGTCATGCTATTACTAACTTCTTTTTAAAAAAAAAAATGATAAATCTAGATTAGAAATAAGAGTCTAATGTTGCTATTTGTATTTTACTTTTATAATTTTAAAGTTCTAATATCCGTAACCGAAACTATTCGAAACTAAAGCTAGAACTAATTTTGCACACGTGTGCTACATACGCCGATCTGGGCGCGTCGGTCTTCATACATTTTATATGGCAACCTGCTGGGTCATCATGACGTTCAAAGTAAGATTGTTTTTTTCTTGTTCCAGTGTGCGTAAGAGATAGAGCTATACAGGTTGTCTAGCGCCATCTCTTACCAACATTGGAATAAGAATGAAACAATCTTACTTTAAGCCTCACCTACTAGACATCAGACAGCGCCTATCATCTACAGTGCAGTCGCGAATTTTGACTTTCTTCGGCCATGTATCTTGTCGTAGTGACTCTATAGAGCGTCTCATAGTGCAGGGCAAATTTGAGGGCACCAGGCCACGTGGTAGATCGCCAATGAGATGGACAGACCAGATCAAGGCCGCAACCCGCAACTAAGTGCTCGGTTTATGAATGTACCCGGAAAGCTGCAGTCCGCGTTGAATGGCGCCGAGTGTACAAGAGTGTACCGACTCAGAAGAAGAAGAACCCACTAGACTTGTCGAGCTACATTATATCCAAGCCACGCAACGCCACGTAACGCGCTGCTACATACAAATCAGGCGTGGCACTCGTGTGCGTCGGTCTAATGTAGTTCTCGCTTTACGGATAATCCGAAACCGAAACCGGTATAATATTATTTCTTTATCCGTATCCTAAGTGGCTAAGGACATAAAGAGTGGAATAATGGAAGAGACGCTTTGCCCTGCAGGTAGATCACAACAGGCTCATAATAATAATAACAATAATCCGTATCCGAAACATCCCGTAGCATCCCTGCTTCCTACCTAGAACACGAGTCCGCAGCCGCAGTCATTGTGACGGGACGCAAATTGATGGCCGCACAGCTTTATCGCAGTGTTGCATGCACCACCCGCGCTTGTTTGACAATGACGTTTTGAAACGTGAAATGTAATCCATTTTACATTCACGTTGATAATGTTTTTGTTTAATTTATAAAATTCTACAGATTTATTATATGTATCTGGGTGATTCTTTGAAACCGAGAGAATGTCTCATTCATCTGGCCAAGTTTTTGTACATTACTATTTTATGTCGTAAGTCACTGGACGCGAATTATTGGTACATTTAGTGATCGGGGAAAACTTAAATGGAAATAAAAATATCAAATTGTCAAATAGAAATAGGCCAGTTGAATGAGACATTCTCTCGGTTTCAAAGAATCACTCATCTGATCTAAAATATTATTATAATAAGTCTTAGAAGTTTTTAGTTGTGCGCGCATAACGTAAAATGTACAAAATGAATGTAAATAACTTTTATAGATTAAAATTGTGTATAATTTGATATATTATTTAGGCTTTGTTTCATCGCAATCGGTTGACTATATCGAAAGATATACTACATTTATTGACTGTTAGGCGCGGTACAAAGTTGGCCGGGTCAGCTAGACCTAAATAACTTCATGTCTTTGTTTAATTTTACAGTTAATGAAAATCTGTTTAAAATGTCCAACATGGTGTTGAACTTATTTTTTACGAATATCAAAATTACATAATTAAGGGTCGGATGTCCTCGAGGGAAACCAGTTTTCGCCATACTAGTCTAGGATAGCTGTCAGTTAGATGTACTCCTAGTCCTGAAAGGGGGGCAGTAGTGTCCCGTCAATTATTGACAGTCCGATTGAGCTTCTCTGAAATTCCCGCCACACTTGATCCATCAATAGAATACCTATATTTTCAGTTTTTTTTTTTTTTTTTTTTCTTTTATTTGTTTATAAAATACAAGTAATAGGTACAATACAGATGATGCAAATCATAAACTCATTAGAGTTTTACCGTGCATCATAATCATCGACACAAACAAAAAAAAAACTTTGCTTAACTAAAACACAATAAAAATATCACATTCCAGACCACATAATTATATCCGAAGAGGGTATAATTAAAATAAGACGCCAAAATTGTCGATTGAACGAGCGAACGTAACATAGCATCAGACTGACTACCCGCTTAGAAGAAGAAAAAAGGTTTAGTTAGAAGTAAGTTCCATCAAATCTATCATTCATATAAGATTTTGTCTAAAAATAAAGCAAGTTAGCTTTTGGGATCCATCATCTAATTCGTTATTGAGAAAAGACGTTCAAATACTTTCAGTATTATTTATAGACTGCACAGACAACTGATTTCTTCCTACACGTCTCAGCCCACGGCTCTTCGAAAAGAAGTGGAACCCTTAAGGCGTATAGTCCCTTGAATATCTGGCCGGAGTTAAATGCATTCATACTCGTACTGCCGATGCCGCCTGCGCCCGTATAGAGCCCCGCTGACCTTTAAAACCATTTTCTTTGACAAATATTGATTGATTACAATACGCTATGAACATGAACATTCTGAAGACCCAACTTTTTTGTGTAAACATATTTTAAAACATCAAAACCGTTTGAAAGGAGTAGGGAGAACAAGTGAAAAATTATCATGGTGGCAACTTTTTTCTTTTGGCAAAAGTAGGTATTAGTCATACGAAAAAATCATGTGTTGAATCTATTTTTTTTTTCAAATCTATAAATCTATTACCAAGAAGTATTATTAGTAGAATCTCTGAACCGACTGTGGACTCAGGTTGGCCGCTGCAAAGATAATCTGGCCAAAAGGGGTTTCCTTCACTCATGACCAGCATGCACAACTACCTGCACCCACTATGGCTTAAACGAAGCCAACGAAAGAGCTGTCCATGTGCCTAAATATTGGTCGGACAAAATTTGAGTCAAATCGACACGAGAAGAAGAAGAAGAAGATCGAAAGGATACGCTTCCGAAAGTCACTGTTTTATGACACTAAATGGGAACAAGGGCCTTAACTATGTATACGCTGAAGTAATCACATACCGTATCGCAGTAAGGGCCATCTGATTACCATAGACATTTGTGTGGGCAGTCTCTTGTCACGAGTAGGTACACTGAAAACAATAAGTTTTAGAGATGTGCCTGATGACTGGTCGGGAAAGCCAACTAGCTTATTTTTCATTGTTTTCTGTGCTTAAAAATTACCAAAATAACCTTACTGTTTTTCTTTTTGTTTTTTAACAGAGCTGTAGCTAGAGTCGAATTTGAGGTAGGGCAGCATTGGTTACAGGTAGGGCGAAAGTATAAGTTTGACTGGCCTGTTGGTCTAGTGGTTAGTGACCCTGGCTGCTATGCCAGAGGTCGTGGGTTCGATTCCAACCCAGGACAAATGTTTGTGTGATGAGCATAATCATTTGTTCTGTGTCTGGGTGTATTTTATCTATAATAATATGTATGTATTTAGAAATATATGTTTATCAGTTGTCTAGTACCCATCACAAAAGCTCTGCTTAGCTTGAGACTTGACGGCGTTGTGTGGTAGTTGTGGAATATTATTATTATATTATTATTATAAAATATCATGCCTCGAATCACGGGCTCCTAAATCAATCACCATGTATATCACTGACCTCTAGGTCAGTCTCTAGAAGACTGATCTAAAAGCCAAAGCTATTCGTAGACAAAAAAATTCAGTGACAGAGCATGAGCATGGATCATGGTAAATCCTCAATGAAGAACAAGTGAACAAGATGGTTGAACTTCCAGATGTTGCCCGGAGGACACGGTGGAGCACACAGTCGAGGTGTGCCCTGCTTGGGCGGAGCATCGCCGTGCCCTCGTGGGGGCGATCGGCGGCGGAGACCTCTCGCGCCGGGCCTTGGTTGAGGCCATGGTCCGGAGCGAGGAGGAGTGGCAGGCTGTCGCCGACTTCTGCGAAGCAGTAATGCTCGCAAAGGAGGAGGCCGACCGCATCAAGCAACGGCGCTCTCGCCGCCGCCGCCATTATTCGTACCGGGGCCGAGCCTCCCTTTCGGAACTGACTCTGGCGCCTGCAGGCTTCCGCCGCCTTGATTCCGATCCCGATTTCCGGCCACCGTAGGCGCGGGCTTGACCGTCCGGTAACTGTTCGGCGAGTTCGGCCAAGCCCAAGTCGTCGACGTTGCACACTGTTCCCGCGCGCCTCAAGGAGTTGTCAGCAACAGCAGGGTCCCAGATGGGTCGAAGCCTACCGGGGCCAGGGCTAGTTTCGAAAGACAGCTTGAGCCTTGGTATGAAGGCTTGAAGGAACGGGGTGGGTTTTTTAGTCAGTAAGAGTCTGACACTATCTCCCGCTCCGCCCAAGAACTGGGGTTGTCATTGGATGATTTTCCCCAACAAAAAAAAAATAAATCTTCCAGATGTGGATGTAGAGATCCACGTCTGAGACTGAGGCAGGGCATTGTGCACAATGCCCCCCCCCCCCCCCCCGCTAGCTACGGCCGTGGTGGGATAGCATTAAAGAAACCAAGCCTATCTTGGTGGAGTGACGGAGAGTATCAGATAGTTACTGACTAACACTCTTCGGTATTCCTTCAGTTGCAACTTGCGTTCCAGGATCACGGTGACTATTCGGCAGCGGGATGCTAAACAGTTGAATCATTTTTCATGGACTCGTCACGCCTCATTGTCTCGGCTCTTATCTGATATTCACCATTATTATTGTAGCTCAGGAGTTTCAGTGATTGCCCGGGCTGCGGGATTTGTTTTACTCTTTCCAATACCGTAAACCTCAAAATAAGTTGCAGTGATTGGGAATAGTGCAAATGGATCGCCTTGCAATTGTAAAATAATCTAAACAGTGATAGCCTTTATTTTCATTTAAGTCATCACCATCATTTCAGCCAATAGACTCCCACTGTTGGACATAGGCCTCACCCAAGTGTCGCCATAATGCACGATCCTGTGCGTCCCGCATCCATCGGATTCCCGCAACCTTCACCAGGTCATCGGTCCACCTTGTAAGAGGCCTTCCAACGCTGCGTTTTCCAGTACGCGGTCGCCACAAAGCACAATTTAAGTACCTACTCGTTTTTAGGTTTGAGTACCCAAACTACCCAAAGGCTAAAAACTCAACTGCCCTTCTGTCTATCACCAGGCTTTACCATGACCCGTGTTAGTTAGATGAGAGGCTTTTTACTTTTTTTTGAGTGTGTAATGGGCGAAAAATGCTTTATTTAAACCCTCCTCAATTTCACAGATGGTATATGTTGTCGCTATAGCAATAAATGTAAAAATCAATGCCACTTTTCGTTGTAATTTTATAACTCAAGAACGGGCTCACCTATCCAAACCAAATGTTTAAACTTTGTTCGGACTATTTAGTAGATGGTTTATGTGAAGTTTGGTAGGGTAGAGTAGGGTATAGTAGGGTAGAGTAGGGTATAGTAGGGTAGAGTAGGGTATAGTAGGGTAGAGTTGGGTAGAGTGGGGTAGAATAGGGTAGAGTAGGGTAGAGTAGGGTAGAGTAGGGTAGAGTAGGGTAGAGTAGGGTAGAGTAGGGTAGAGTAGGGTAGAGTAGGGTAGAGTAGTGTAGAGTGGTGTAGAGTATTGTAGAGTAGTGTAGAGTAGTGTAGAGCAGTGTAGAGTAGTGTAGAGTAGGGTAGAGTAGTGTAGAGTAGGGTAGAGTAGGATAGGGTAGGGTAGAGTAGGGTATAGTAGGGTAGAGTAGGGTGTAGTAGGGTGGAGTAGGGAAGAGCGGGCAAAAGCTAGTACTTAATAAAAACAGAATAAAATGAATTGTGTAAACAAATGTTGTAAATATAAAGGGTACGGAAATTGTGCGGGTTTTAATGAAAGCTTACCTATAACTTGGTGCTTCCCTAAAGCCTTAGTCTGATTGCTCGATTGGTCGATCTCTTGGCCGACTAGTCGGCTGGCGTTAGCTGTAGTAGGCCCATCTCTAACAATATTCACTACATGCATGAAGTAGAAATATATTCTTTGTGGGAAACTCATGTGAGCGTAGATCAGAGGTTTGAATATAGAAAACTTATTTATTGTAATGTAACACATACTATTAAAAGTTCTGGAGTGGCAACCGTGCACCGGAAAACGCAGCGTTGGAAGGCCTCCTACAAGGTGGTCCGATGACCTGGTGAAGGTTGCGGGAATCCGATGGATGCGGGACGCATAGGATCGTGCATTGTGGCGACGCTTGGGGGAGGCCTATGTCCAACAGTGGACGTCTGTCGGCTGAGATGATGATGTAATATGATGATATAATATGAATACATATTATTATGGCTCCCACAGGATAGACTGAGACTGAGTCGATACGCATAGGACCGGTCGTCTGGCGACATTTGGAGGAGGCCTATGTATAGCAGAGGACGTGTTTCGGCTGAAACAATTATAATAGGTACAAGGCTGTGTAGATCAAAACGTTTCTTTCAAAAATATAGGAAAATGTTTTACTACTAGGAATTAATTTACGTATAACTAAATCAGCCTCTGAAATGTAATTAATAATACATCTAAATAACTACTGTTACTGATAATAGTATATTACCTTCGACACTATAAAGTTAAAGACATAAACTATTAAATTTCCAAATCACTTTTTTTAAAGACTAATATTACCCACGTGCGAAAAGCTGGCCAATAATAACAAGCTTTGCATCACTGACAGACAGACAGCAGACAGTCATTATCGGCAATTATATTGAACTAGTAATCGGGGAATAAATCTGTCTTCACCATCTTCGGAGAGGTACATCCCGCTATTGTTGAAAGTTTCCAGCTAAAACTCAACATACTTTTTTGTTGTAAATCTTTAATTACATACTTGGTTAAATACATAAAAAAATAATCCAAATCACTTTTTAAACCTGATACCTACGAGTGAAAGAAAAAGCTTTCCGATTATAACACACGCCGTCACTGACAGCCGTTACAATTATATTGAACCACACATCGGAGAATAAATCCGGCTCCACGGTCCACAGAGAGATCCATCCCGCTAGCTAATACTCAACAAGACACATTTTTTTTTTTTGTAAATCTTTTATTACGTACTTGGTTAAATACAAAAAAAAATCCAAATCACTATTTAAACCTCATACCCACGTGTGAAAGAAAAAGCTTTCTGATTATAACACACTGCGTAACTGACAGCCGTTATCGGCAATCATATTGAACCAGACATCGGAGAATAAAGCCGGCTTCACGATCCACAGAGAGAGCCATCCTGCTGGCTAATACTCAAGACACATTTTTTTGTAAAATCTTTAATTCAATTTTGAAACATTATACCCACGTGTAAAAAAAAAAGTTTTCTGATTATAATACACTGCGTTGCTGACAGACAGACAGCCGTTATTGGCAATCATACTGAACCAGAACCAGTCATTGGGGAATAAAGCCGGCTTCACGATCCACAGAGAGAGCCATCCCGCTAGGTAATACTCAAGATACATTTTTTTTTTGTAAATCTTTAATTACATACTTGGTTAAAGCCAATTTAATTTTCAAATCACTTTTTAAAACACCATATACTCACGTGTGAAAGAAAAAGCTTTCCGATAATAACGCACTGCGTCACTGACAGACATACCGACAGTCGTTATCGGCAATCGTATATAGAACCAGGCATCGGGGAATTGTTGCAAGTTTTTACCTAAAATTCAAGACAAGACACATTTTTTTTTGTAATTAATTAATTAATTACATATTTGGTTAAAGTCATAGACAATTAAATTTCCAAATCACTTTTGAAAACCTCATATTCACGTGCGAATAGCTAGCCAATAATACTCGTATAACACACTGCGGCACTGACAGACAGAAAGACAGCCGTTATCGGCAACCTTATAGAACCAGACATCGGGGAATAAATCCGGCTTCAAGATCCATACAGAGGTCCATATATCCCGCTATTGTTGAAAGTTGCCAGCTCGCATTTATCAAGAGGCAGAAAAGTGTGTTATTGTGTATTGTTGTCTGGGAATCTTGTTTCCTTTTTCAAAGTGTCTGCTGTGTGATTCTTTTCAGATGTGTTATGAAAGGTTTCCGTTCTTCTGCTAGTTTCAAAATTATTGATGGGTTTGACTTCGTCAAATAGGTATCTATCTCAAATTTTTATTTATTTAGGGTATTTCAACAACAGAAACGCAAATATGGACGGAAATATAACATTTTATGAGTCTTAAATATATGTGTACCAACAGCATTTACATATATATATAAATCAAGCACAATTAAATCGAACAAAATAAGCATAATTATAATCATTAGGGATAAAATTTATAAATTAAAAAATAAAATTAAACATGAACATAACTTGATAATTCTTTTTTTTTAAGTTACATCTGGTTCACTGATTATTATATTTTGATTTCTACAATTATTCGTCGGTGCCGAGTTAAGAAGCGCGAGTTATTAAGTTTAGAAGCTCACACCAAGCATACCCTATGTGGAAAACTTAAATCAAGATTCGATTTGGATTTGGATTTAGAAACAATATCTCGATAAGCTACAGAAGTCTGTTCCAAATTATTGGACTATATGCCCAGCAGTGGAAAAGTATAATCTAAAGAAAAGAAAAAATAATGCAATAATTGTATCAAAATCACTTTATTAAAGATAAAAGGCTTAAAAGTAAAAACTCAAGGCCCTTAAGTATTTTTTTCATTAAGACAGCCCTTATCGGCAGCTATATTGAACCAGGCATCGGGATTTAGGAAGTAAAACCAACCTCTGTTCTCAGAGCCCTTCCTCTATTATCGTGACAGTTCTGGGGCCTTACCATGGCACTTTAAAATGTCAATCGTGCGAGCGAGAAAGAGGAATGAAGCTATTATATAGCCTACTAGCTTTAGCCCGCAGCTTCGCCTGCGTACATAAAATTTAGCCTATGTTACTCAGGAATAAAGCAGCTTTCTATCGGTGAAAAATTTAGCAATCGGACTTATGTACAGTCTTCCAGAGATTACCTCCTACAAACAAAAAAACAAACTTTACCTCTTTATTATATTAGTGTAGATAATATAGCTCCATTCAACAGTTCAGTTTAGGTCGTAAAATTGTCATAATTTTGTCATGCTCACTCAAATGTCTCACTGATCGTTTCACGTGTTATCATTCGGGTCTTTCAGTCAGTTCCCTTCAAAATGGCTGAGCTGAGTGAGGCTGATGCACGCGTCATCAGACCGTGGCTTAATTCAATTTTTATTTTTTAATTCGTTTTTATTTTCATTTTTACGAGTATTTACATTGTGCTCACATAATAGAAGCGACAAGCAACAACTTATAGTATGATTTAAAAGAGTGTCCATGGAGTTTCTTGCAAGTTCTCCATTGAGATTTACGCTTTGGATTGTAGCTTCACTTTTTTTGACTGACTGACAGTTTGACAATTCAAAAGTGCCTGTAATTGGTCTATTTGAAATAAACGTTTCTAATTTCTGAATGGATCTCGTTAAAAGCTCATGGTAGGGCCTCTGCTTGCTCTTATCAAACGGCAGAAAAGTGTCGACCATTGTGAAGACGTGTGGTTTAACCAGGTTTAACCATGGAGCATACTGGTTATTGTGCTCCATGGGTTTAATCTTGCGAATACCGTGACTAGAGACACAATAGAAATCAAATGAGAGAGCGAACGCCAGCGTTTGCTTGGGGTTTAATGTATGCGTCTGCGCTTGCTTTGTGCTTTTCTATGTATTGTTGTTAGTGAATCTATTTTCCTTAGTAAAAAATTTTTTCTGTGACTGTAAGGTTCTTTTGTGACGTATTTTAAACGGATTACATATTTATTTTTATCTTGATTCTGGCTAAATATATTTAATGTAAAGACCATTTTAGGTTAAATTTATTGCAAATTTTTTATTTGCCATTTGATCACTATTTCATCTGATGGTAAGCTATGATGTGGGTGGTCTACAATGGATTACGGAAACTTTGATAAAGCTATTAACAATAGGTACCTACCAATTTCAAGAACTGGTTTTCTATATCTGAAGAAACCTGAACTGTTCACAACACGTTATGAATAGATGATTTACCGTAGTATAAGTACCGACCGGTAAATCCGAGATTTGTCGCTAAATCCTTGGACCTAGATACAGCTGTTACAAACACACCGACTAATACCTGTCTTTGTAGTAGATACGGTGGAAATACAAGCAGACATAGGTAGGTATGTCAGCGACAAAATGGTGAATGTTCCTCTAAAATATTCTACATGGCCATTCAAACTAAACCCCTCCTACAAACTTTTTACTATATTTAATAACATTGGTTGTCACCAAAATAAGAGCAAGAAAATTGAAAAAGAAAGAACGAAAAAACATATAGAATTGAAACTAAAAACTGGGCAGGTGCGAGTCGGAATCGCGCACTAAGGGTTCCGTGCAAACTACAATAATTTCCGAATGAAGTCTCGAAGATTTTTCCGATTTACAATTTTTTTTTTGTGTTTTTTACTGTTTTCAGATTTTTCCCTATACCTGTGATACCTTGCTTTGTGCCAAATTTCAGGATTCTGGGTCAACGGGAAGTACCCTATGAATTTTGATCTTTGAGAGTATCAAAATATACGTTTTTTTGCGACACAAACGGCCGTATCTTTTTTATTCGTTAACTTAGAAGTATTTTTTCACAGCTTGAAGGGACCGCAGACCTGAGTATAGCATAGCATAGTCGGCCTTATAATGTTCCCACTGCTGGGACTCAGGCCTCCTCTCTTGGAGAGGGAATGGGCGCAACCCGGTTGTTACTCCCATTCCATCCTATCCCGTCACAATCTCAATGACTCCATTTTTTCCCCTCCTTACTTGATCCATCCACCTTTTCTTTGGTATTCCTCTCCCTCTCCTTTTACTTACTTACTTAGTATCTTGATAATTTGTGTTACTTAAATAGTAAAAAAAAATCACTTTCCATATTGTCAGTTTATCTGCAAACTTCTCCAAACCAAGAAATGGATTTCGATGCAGTTTTTATTAAAAGAAAAAGCAATTAAGTCCAATCTACAAAGCTTTGAGCATAGGCGAAGGGTAGCCAGCCTTTCAGTGTTTTACAGAAAGAATTTTGGAGACTTGATTCCACCATCTCATCTGTAACATACTCTTATATTTACGTATTCACCCTTACGTTATTGAAACATCTACGGTCCGGACTAAGCGTGGATAAGCATTGTATGTCTGTGTTTTAGTTTCCTTTTTAGGGTACCGTAGCCAAATGGCAAAAAACGGAACCTTTATAGATTCGTCATGTCTGTCTATCTGTCAGTCTGTCCGTCCGTATGTCACAGCCACTTTTTTCCGAAACTATAAGAGCTATATTGATGAAACTTAGTGAGTAGATGTATTTTGTAAACCGCATTAAGATTTTCATACAAAAATAGAAAAAAAAAAACAATAAATTTTGGGGGTCCCCATACATAGAACTAAAACTCAAAAATTTTTTTTCATCAAACCCATACGTGTTATCTATGGATAGGTCTTCAAAAATGATATTGAGGTTTATAATCTAATTTTTTTCTAAACTGAATAGTTTGCGCGAGAGACACTTCCAAAGTGGTAAAAAGTGTGTCCGGGGCCCTGTAACTTCTAAAATAAGAGAATGATAAAACTAAAAAAAATATATGATGTACATTACCATGCAAACCGCCTACGAAAATTGGTTTGAACGAGATCTAGTAAGTAGTTTTTTTTAATACGTCAAAAATAACAAATAAATACACTATTATTAAAACATTGATCAAAGTTACAACGAACTACAAGAATATTATGTTACTTGCTGCTAAGGAACCCTTCATGGGTGAGTCTGACTCGCACTTGGCCGGTTTTTTTTTTGTATGTGTAATGGTGTACAATAAAGTATATAATAAATAAATAAATAAGCGTTTCGCCTCGTCGTTTATACCGCGTACATAACATCGAGGGACTGGAACAATTTGCCTGCTGTGGTCTTCCCGTCCAATTATAATAATATAATAATAATAATATTCCACAACTATCACACAACGTCGTCTAGTCTCAAACTAAGCAGAGCTTGTGTTATGAGTACTAGACAACTGATAAACTTACTTATATTTCTAAATACATACATATTATAGATAAATTACACCCAGACACAGAACAAATGATCGTGTTCATCACACAAACATTTGTCCTGGGTGGGAATCGAACCCACGACCTCCGGCATAGCAGTCAGGGCTACTAACCACTAGACCAACAGGCCAGTCAAAATTATAATTTAAGAGTCTTCAAGGCTAGAATGAATAGGCTTTTAACCAACTAGTGCGTCGTCCATCACCGTCAACGATTGCATCACGACTTACCATCAGGTGGGAACGCAGTCAAGCCTAGTGCTTGACTGCGTACCTGATGGTAAGTACTTGTGCTTTATATTAATTTAAACAAAAGAGCAGTTTTAAATATATATTTGTACTCAAGCAAAACAACCAATATTAAACAGACAACAAAACTCAATAACATTAAACTAAGACAAAACAAGGATTCTGTTACCAAGTTTTGGAGAAACGAGAAATTATTGTTTCGTATATATTCGTAATTTAAAGTTATTTGAAACTTGAACATTAGATGAAAACAATAGGTATTTTTGAAAGGAAATAACAGTAAACAAGAGTTAGTGAAACCAGACATTTTGTTACAACTGTAAATAATATTTAAATGGCTTGCTAAACCTCTTCAGATGTTACTTATCTAAAATATGGCGAACGATGATAAAGGTAGGTCTACACCAGATGATAGAGGAGCTGAGTAAGAGCAGAGCATAAAGCGAGAACTATACAAGACCACCGCACACGTGGGTATCGCTTGATTTGTACGTACAGTACAATTCACGAATGATGGCGGCCGTGAAGTTTCCGCAGATTCGCAGAAGGCTGCGCAGTAACGTGTTTTAGGAAACAAATGCCGACGTGCGTGTGCGAGAAGAGTGTAGTATGTGCGAATGTTCGCAAAGGCTAACTTCACGGCCGCCATCATTCGTGAATTGTACTGTAGCGACGCGTTGCGTGGCGTTGATCCAATGTAGCTCTGCAAGTGTAGTTTCCATATAAAATGTATAGAGAGCGACCCGCTCAGATCGGCGTATGTTGCCCACATGTGCGCAATGTGTAGGTAGTGTGTGTTTGTTCTCAAACACATACTACACATTGCGCACTTTTGCTCGGCTCCTCTAGAGTCGGACCACACTACACGAATTTGAGCTGGCCCGTCCTTCACACGCACGGCTCCTGTAGCGTAGACTCAACTTTAGGACATTGCCTGAAGCGAATTTTGCAAATTTAATAAAATGTAGATATATATTGTAATGAAAATCAAAGAGAAATATTACGAATGTTATGACAGAAAAGGTTATATGGACCTAGAAATACGTGTTCCATGTTTATTTTAAGCCGCATTTACACATTCACGAGCGGCGAGGCGAAGGGCGCTCACTTTGTGTATGTCGTCGGGAAATGGCAGATTCCATTACTTTACAATCGTGACATTGTTAACTGTTTTATTTTTGGTACAGGTAACTGATAGATTACAAAATATCGGTTTTGTTGTATTGGAATTGAAAATACATAATAGGGAATCTTTGAATTACAAGATTAATTACAATATTACGTAGTTTACAGTTATCTGGTGACATATACAGGGTTATTTATTAAAAATATTTAAATTGAAAGTTCTAAATATTACGAAGTGTATGCGAAGCAAGCGATAGTACAATAACGGAGGGCAGCGGAGATCGGGCAGCGGGAGTCCTTGATACGCTTGCAAATACAACGCAAAATACAAAGTTGAAATGTGTTAGATGGCGAATGGCGAGGCGAGTGCCAATCACGAATGTTTAAACGCGGTATTGAAGAGAAACTATCAGTAACTATTGTGTTGTTTCAATTTTCGTATGTTAGGTATAATACTAAGTTAACTAAAATAGGACCGTATCACGAATATCATGTTAGGCTTTCATCAGAACCGAAATTGTCTAATAAAAGTATGTTGTTCGTGATGTTTTACAAGCATTTTTTTTCCATATTCTTAATTAAGTTACTGTTCTACAGTTTAACTAGCTTTTGCCCGCAGCTTGGTTCACTTTTAAAGGAAACATAGATTTTTTCTTTATAACTTGCAGACTTAAATACAAACTTTTAACTTCCGTCTCAACCCTTTCCGTCCGGTTACCGTCCGGACCGAGTCCAAGTCGTCGACGGCGCGTAGTGTCCCACGCGCGCCCTAAAGAGATGTCAGCAAACCGTAGGGGCCCAGCAGGGCCGAAGTCTACTAGGGTCATAGGGTCGCTTCTGAAAGAAAATCTGGAGGTTTTACACGTCTTCTCGCTCCGTCCTAGTGCGTGAGAAGTTTTTAGATGATTTCGCACCTAAGAAAAACCCCTTATTGATTGAATATTAAAAATCTGTTCTTATTCCTCGGCTACATCTTCAACACCTTTGAAAAATACAGAGAGTAAAGTCAGTATGCCAGGCGTTATTTTTAGGGTTCCGTACCTCAAAAGGAAAAAACGAAAACCGTATAGGATCACTTTGTTGTCCGTCCGTTTGTCTGTCTGTCTGTCAAGACCCTTTATCTCAAGAACGCGTGGAGGTATTGGGTCGAAATTAAAACCATATACTCAAGTCTGCGATTCCTTCAAGCTGTGAAAACATCAAACTTTTAAGTTTACGAATAAATAAGATACGGCCGTTTATGTCGCAAAAAACGTATACATATTTTGATACTCTCAAAGACCGAAATTCATAGGGTACTTCTCGTTGACCCAGAATCCTGAAATTTGGCACAAAGCAAGGTAAAGGAAAAAATCTGAAAACAGTAAATTTGTTGTCACCTACATCACAAAAAAAAAATTGCAATTCGGAATAATCTTCGAGACTCCATTCAGTTGGGGTTCGGGAATTGTAGTTTGCACGGAACCCTCAATGCGCGAGTCCAACTCGCACTTGCCCGGTTTTTTATTTAATTTACACTAATATTATAAAGAAGTAAAGTTTGTTTTTTGTTTGTAGGAGGTAATCTCTGTATCTAAGTACTGGTGCGATCCAAAAATTTTTCACCGATAGAAAGCTGCTTTATTCATTAATGATTTAAGTTATATTTTATGTAGGTATGCGGGCGATGCCGCGGGTATAAGCTAGTTTTATTATATATATATGTTTACGTGTGTCTGTTATTTATTACTGATATAGTGAAGGCTACTGGCATATAACACGTGTAGAAAGCTCTGGTTTTTTCCTCTTATCCTCTAATTCGGTGAAATAATGAACCCATATTTTATTACCGCTTTGTTTAGACAAACCATGGTAATATTATCATTGTCGTGACTAAACTAAACGACTATAGACTAAACAAGTATGTTTTTAATTAAAATCTAACTAATAAGAATGTGTCCAATAGCACTTTTCTTATCTTCTCCAGTCATTCTCGGACTGCATACAAAAGAATTGTGTCTTTGCGCATCTGTTTATTTACATAAGTACCTATCTACTGATTTGAAACGTTGCTTGTAGAATAATATCACAAACAATTAGAATGATGCATGATATTAGTTCGGTTTATAACCCACATCTGTTCCTTCCCAACTCTCTTGAGCAATACCGCAGGTCTATAGTGTCAGCTAGAGCTATATAATATTACAAAATAAAGAAAGTTCATTGGAAATTATCAAATGAGTTCTCCCGCACTAGGGCGGAGCGAAAGGGCGTGTCAAACTTTCATTGACTAAAACCACACCTATGTTCCTTCTTTGCCCTTTGCTTTCTAGGACCATGGGTTTTCTTTTTCAGAAGTCAACCCATGGCTTCAGTAGGCTTCGGCCTTTGAGCTCCTAGGGTTTTGCTGACATCTCTTTGAGGAGCGCGTGGAACACTATGCGCTGTGGACGACTCGGGCTCGGTCCAGACGGCGGGCTAGCAATTATTCGTCGTCCGTAAGACTACACCTACGGTTTCCACGATTTCCCACCTTAAGGCTTATAGTTCCTTGAACCATCTGGCCGAAATTAAATGGACGCAACTCTCGCACGCGCCTAGGCGGCAGTACGCATATCTGTGCATTTATTTGCGGCAAGCAGCGCCCGGAAAGCGCGCGGCTGACCTTTAAATCCATTTTCTTTGCGAAATATTGATTGATTTACATATGCTATGTTCACTTTGAAGAATATTTAACCACCAATTTTTATGTGTAAAAATGTTTCTAAAGATCCAAGCCGAAAAAAAGCCGAAGGAGGAGGGAAAAGTTGCGAAATTGCTAGATAATTTATTTAGACAAAAGTATTAATAGCACGAAAAAATCAAATGTTCATAATGTTGTTCATGAATCTATAATAAACATATATTTTTTTCAAACCTATAAACCTGGCCGTTACCGAGGAGTAGGCTTCAGAAAGTCACTGTTTTATGGCACTTTTCGCGCGCTTGGGCCTTACCACGTTGAGTAACGCACTAGGTTTAAACATCTTGAATACGTCTCACTTACAGTGCGGCTAAGAAAAGTATTGACTTTCTTGTCGTGCGGAAGGCATACTTCAATTTAGTTCGGTGTAGAAAAGAGATATATTTTACATGAAGCCAAAAATAGATTAAGGTTTCTTAAAAGTTACAGGGTCTATAAGCCTTGTGTTGCCACAATGGAAGTTTTATTACCAGGTGTATATACCTTGTACCGCAGGAATGGAAAGTATAGAAAAATCACTGTCGCAGCGAAAGTGTTAAAAAAAACACAAGTTCTGCTCCCCACCTACCACCCACCTTCGTAAGATGACACATCTGTACTAAGAAAATGACAAACTCATTTACTTAAAACCTCTTTCATATCAGCGTTGTTCACGACTCTACACAAGATTCCAGTCGCAGGAATGGCGTCGCGTCTCAACCTAATGAAATTGCCGGCGGGAGGCGAGGCGACCCTTTAGGCACAAAATAGATAGGTACAGAAGTCAATCTACATACAAAGCGCGCTCGAGCAACGCACACATACATATAGATACCGCTCACGGACACGATATCTCGGCCCGATTCAGTTCAGTGCGAGCGCGGGTACCATCTAATCTTTAAATAATTAAAATAATGGAGCAACAAAAATAGTTATTATAACTGTACAATAGACGGTCGTTTAAATTCAACATTAAATGATAAATATCGTTTTTTAAAGTACCAGTAAATATTTGCTTATATTTTGATGGTTTGTTTTAACGTAACTAAATAATGATTTTGTGGCCATGTAATATTTTTACAATTCAGATTAGGAAGGCATTTAATCATCGCGCCCGGTCGTACACGGACAGTTCAGCGCCACGCGCTGACCCTAGCGCGATCACCGAGCGTAGGTATGAAAAGTGAAGTACCATACATGAGATTGACTTCTGTACCCATCTATTTTGTGCTTTAGGTACCTATATTTAGATGTACCCTTCAACGGTTGACATTACAGGAGCACCACCGATCGAATACCGATTCAAGACTGAAGACTCCATTGATGAGGGTTGGGCGAACAATTGAATCAGTGAGGAATGCCAGGTAGAGATGCTGCCATTTTTTTATGTGTGCGAATTTAATTTTGCGTATCCAATAGCCTCTCCCGCTCTGGGTCGAGAGAGGGAAAGTTGACTTTTCCTGACTGAACACCCATCCGTGTTCCTTCAGTTATCATATTAGTATCTTAGTTTAGTATTACGGCACGGATCTTGAGCGCTGGCTTCAAGTTGCGCAGAAGTCAAATATTCGGTCTCTTTAGTGGTGCGAAGTGAGACGCGGGGGCGGGGAGTGTCAGTGATTGGCTTGCCGCGCCATCGCGTCATAGACGTCTCTCGTGATTCGTTCCCTGCGCTGCTGCATGTATCAAACACCGACGACGATTGACTCGCCAATGTATGGAATGCGCAAAGCGATCCCCACTCTGAGCCGAGCGCTCAAGATTCGTGCCTGTACCTATATTAGATAAAAACTCATTTTTAAATGTTCGACTACTGTTTCCAACAAACGATATGGTTTTTTTTTATTGTGGTGGAAATTCTTATGGTTGGACATCCATCCGCCCTGGGTTGAGGCGGTTTATCCACAAATAACAGCCGGGACCAACGCCAAGACACAGAGGGAATTATTCCACTGCGAAACCTTTAAGAAATAGCTGTGTAAAAAGCAACAAAGAAAAAAAGAAAGAAGCAAACAAACAAGGAAAAATAAATTTATTTGGCGAAAATCATCATCCTAATGAATGCTTTCCGTACAAACCGCTCTATCTTACGTGAACATCAAGATCAGATTGTCAACTACCTGCACGCGCAAGAGTACTGGAGTCCTTTGGCCATCGTAACTGGCATGGTTGATGGCAAATGATCAAGACGCCGCAGCCCAATATGATGTGCAGATCAGGTCCGCACCGCACTGGACACCCAATTGCACGTCGCACTTCATGACGCTAAGAACCGTCACAGATGGCGAGATACCATCAATAAGAAGCTAATCCAGCGGGAATTTCCCGACCCTCAGTAATCAGTAATGAGGAATACGACTCGAGGAGGAGGACGAGGAATGAATGGCACAATATAAATAAAAAAAAGTGACAGTCAATAAAAAGGATTTGTTTATTAAATAAAATATGAAATAATCATCAAAGTTTAATACATATGTACATAAAAAACTTAAATATTAGATAAACTATTTATACTAAAACCTAACTATGTACATATATATAATACAAAATGACAAAGTACGCTCAGGCGTCAAAGTACTCCTCCACATCGCTGTCATCCGGAAATGTGCCCAGAAGACTGGCAGCATTGCCACGTTGAATGGCAATGCTAATTCTTTGGGCGAAGAATGAGCCAGCCCTCTGGTCACGTGAAGTGTCGATCAGTCGGCGTGAAATTTCCTTGAAAAGGAGACGCGCACTCGGACAAATAACAATAAAATTTGTGTGTGCCTCTGAGCTCCTCACTACAGTGCGTTTCACTTAAGAGGTTCCTTTGCCGTAATGTTGGCAATACGGAAAAACAGTGTTGCCATATTATTTTCAGCAGTGAAATTACTTAATTTTAGGGAGATAATGATATTTCATTACTTTTAACGATTGCCTTATATTTTTTTTTTCTTTTGGAAACTGTAAAAACTATTTTTGAATGAAGCATACAACGTTTGGCTCCATTTCGTTTGTCCTGCAATTCTTTTAAATACCGATAACGCCACGCCGCAATATCGTACCTCTTCATCCAACAACTTTCTTTTATCCTTGCTCTTGGGATGCGTGCTAGATAACCTCCACGTGTGCTCTCTTGCTGTTCGTCCCAGTTCATGCATGTATGCATCTGCATTTTATATGCGGCTGTATGTAGGCATTCGCTGGGAAGAACAGTGGGGGGGACGGTGCATCCTGGGCGCCGCTGTAGGTGGCTCTCTTACGTGTGTCATTACTTATGGCATAGGTAGGGGAATCACTTACAGCGGTGGCGAATAATCGGCAAAACCCAATCCAAGGTGTGATACGTACCGAGCCGAGGGATGCGTGGCCAAGGGGGAGCTTGGTTCCTATCGGTGTCTCTCCAGGGAGATGGCAATCCTGGAGTAGTAATTTCGCCTTACCTGGGCAAGCGGGGCTCTGCCCAGGTGGACTGTTTATTTCCCTAGCTTCCCGTGGGAACTGTATGGATTTAAACTCTTTTAAAAAAAAATACTCCATCTCTGGACGATGACGAACGTCCGGAACTCTCGAGTAGTCTTACTGGGTCAATTCCCGATCTGACTGCTCTCTTGCTCGGTTCTGAGGGAGACTCCCAAGTCACCTTGGACACCGAACTCAACCCTCCTGAACTGGAGTCAGCAAACGATGGCACGAGGCCTACTGAGATGGACTCGGAAGTGCCGTCGGAAACTGGCCTCAGTCCCAGGAAACGACGGTTGCCAGGAGCAGCGCGTAAGCGCCTGCGGCGCCTCAGGGCTGGCGGTATGGACCCCATTGAGGCCTACAAGCTGGTCACGGAGCGGTTGGCGAGTGCGCGCATTCCTTCGACTGGTCTAATGGCTGATATGTCCTCGGGGAAGAGGCCGGTAAAACGATCTCGATCCGAGGACGAGTCGCCAAAAGATCATGCCAAAAAGACTACGCGTGTGGACGAAAAGTCAGGGTCAACTCCAATGATCCCTGATGAGACGTCCGCAACTCAGGTCGGACCACCGCCTGAGACAAGCGCTATGTCTTTTAAGGATGCCCTAACTAACATCCGGGTGGGAATCCGTAACAAGGAGCCCATGTCGGACGCGCAATTGGGGCTCCTTTACAAGGACTTATTGAGGGCGATTCTTAACGCCCCTATGCCCAAAGCCCCCGAATTCAAAATTCGAATTGAGGGCTGCACTTTCAAACCGGGATGGCTGCAAGTCGTAATTAAAAACGACTACAGCCTGAAATGGCTTGAAGAAAAAGTGGGGACACTAAAGCCGTGGCCAGAGGCGGAACTCTCGTTCATTAACGAGAAGGACTTGCCAAAAGCTAAGGTTGGGATCCTCCACTTCAAGACAGAAGATGTCCTGAAAACTCCAAGAGATGCCCTCAATCTCCTGGAAAAACAAAACGACCTGCAGACTGGCTTGTGGAAGGTGCTGAGCGTCAAGAAAGAAAGGGACGGAATCACGACCGCCCTTTCTATCGATGATGCCTCTGTAGAAGCCTTGCGCAAGCTAGACTGCAGGCCGCAACTAGGCTTTCGCAAAGTCTGGATTCGCATTCGCGGCGATAATACGCCGGCGAGGGCTGAGCAGGTGGCAGGAACTAGCCAATCTAGCGCAGAGATTCTGCCACCTGCTCAACACGCTCCTAGGGCGGGGCCGAGCGTCCAGGTCTCTGGTAAAACGGCAAAGCGGCAAAACGCCAAGCCGAAACCTGGAGGCCGGGGCGTCAGGAACCGCCCCCTCGGAGCACCACCGACGAAAAGGGCTACACGTCCCAATCGATCGGGAGTGGAGAGCCGACCGGCCAAACCTCAGGGCTGCCCTACAGCCCCGAAGCCAAGCGGGTCGAATAACGCCACTTAACCCACCCACCGACACAAACACACAACACTAACACAACACAAACACACCATAACACAGACACACACAAACACACAAGTGGTGCAGATCAACCTGCACCATGCCAGAGCAGCCACGGCTGTTCTGGAAAAACACTTCACACAGAAGAACCTTCACATTGCTCTTATTCAGGAACCGTGGCTGGCTAATACTAACACGGTGTCTGGACTGGGCTCTGCAGGTAAGGTCGTACACCATATCGGAGGAGTCAAACCAAGAGCGTGTATACTTTTCAATAATAATATTGATTTCTTATGCATACCAGGCCTGTGCAGCGATGACCTGATTGCAGCTTATGTTAATGTCAAGAGCGGAAATGGACGCCTCATCGTGTGCTCGGCATACCTGGACGGGACGAAAACCGACCCATCCGAGGAGCTTGCAAAGGTAGTCGAGTACGCCTATGCCAACAATGCCGAGCTTCTCATTGGGTGTGACGCCAACGCCCACCATACCAACTGGGGCAGCACTGACATCAACGACAGAGGTGAGTTGCTTCATGATTTTGTACTAACTAACCACCTCCAAATAGTTAATGAGGGATGTAAACCGACCTTTGTAACTAGATCGAGGAAGGAAGTTCTTGATGTAACTCTCGCTACTATTCACACTGCCAGGCTGATAACCAATTGGCATGTCAGTGATGAACCATCTATGTCTGATCATCGACTAATTAAATTCGCACTGAATACATCCAACATTTGCGAAACCATCACTTTTAGGGATGCAAAAGCCACGGACTGGGACTTGTTCAGAATAAAGCTCCAAGATAGACTCCAAGACTTCCCTAAAACCATACGCTCCCCTGAAACATTGGATTATGCTGTTGCTCAAGTTACGGAAGCCATTACAGCCTCTTACGAAGAGAGCTGCCCTCTAAGAACTGTGAGGGATAGAAAAGTGACGTGGTGGAACAAAAAGCTCGATGTTTTAAGGGAAGAATCACGTAGGTTGTTTAATAAGGCTAAATCGACTGACGACTGGGATCGGTATCGGAAAGCTTTAACTACCTATAATAAAGAAATCCGAAAGGCGAAAAGACTGTCATGGAGGAAGTTCTGCGAGGAGATTACTAAAGTCCCTCAAGGAGCCAGAATCCACAAAGTCTTATCCAAATCGCCTACAAATCAACTGGGATTCTTAAAGAAACCAGACGGTGCCTTCACTGCATCAGCGGAAGAAACCCTGAAACTTCTGGCGTCTACACACTTCCCTGGCTCGGTGATGGCACCAGATAACATCGTACAAAATACTCTTCATATCCGCCTCACCAGGCCTTCAAATGAAGACTGGAGAAGAGCGGCGAGGTATTTTAGACCGAACAAGGTAGAATGGGCTATAGACTCATTCAAGCCAATTAAATCTGCAGGGGATGACGATGTCTTCCCAGCTCTTCTGCAGCAAGGGAAGACTATACTCATCCCTATTTTAATCAAAATCTTCAGAGCAAGCTTTGCCTGGGGATATATACCAGAGAAATGGACTATGGTTAAAGTCTGTTTTATCCCAAAGGCCGGTAAGAAGGACTACTCTCAACCAAAGTCCTTCAGACCAATAAGCCTTACCTCCTTCCTACTCAAGAGTATGGAAAAGGTTATTGACGAATGCATCAGGGATGGACCATTAAGGGATAACCCTCTGCATCCGAAGCAACATGCTTACCAAAAAGGAAAATCTACAGAAACTGCTCTGTTAGAACTAACAGACAGGATCGAAAGGGCTTTGGAAGATAAACAGATAGCCCTATGTGCTTTCCTTGATATTGAAGGAGCTTTCGACAACGTCACCATAGACGCCCTTTCCAAGGGAATGAAGGCGAAAGGGATTGACGAAACAACTACTCGTTGGATCGAATTCATGCTCCTCAACAGAACTATCAGTGTTACCTTACACGGAACTACAAAGAGCTTCAAAACAACTAAAGGGTGCCCGCAAGGAGGCGTTTTATCGCCACTTCTATGGCTACGTGTTGTTGACCAATTGCTGGTTGAAGCCTCTACAAGAGACTTAGATGTACATAGCTATGCTGACGATGTGGTGGCTTGTGTTGTCGGCCCCTGTCACAGCACGGTATCATCTATACTACAAAGATCTCTGAACATTATTAACACATGGTGCACAGAAAACAATTTATCGGTTAACCCGAGTAAAACAACAATAGTCCCCTTTACTAGGAAGCGTAAGTTGGACAAACTTGTAACGCCCACTGTAAAGGGGACTCTCATACCATTCTCCAGCGAAGTCAAGTACCTGGGCGTAACTATCGACCAGAGACTGACCTGGAACACTCACATTAACAATGTGATCCAAAAGGCTAAAATAGCTTTAGGAATATGCTGTCGCTTAGCAGGGAAGAAATGGGGCTTAAACCCTAAAATCGCCCTGTGGTTGTATACCGCCATAGTCAGGCCGATAATAACGTATGCCTGCGTAGTATGGTGGAGGAAAACAACTCAAGTGACAGTCATTAACAAACTTAATGGTTTGCAGAGACTTGCATGCCTCATATCAACAGGGGCCATGTCCACAACCCCAGGAGCTGCTCTAAATGCCCTGCTTAACCTACCGCCACTTCATCTATTCATTGCGAAGGAGGCGAAGGCAAGCATGTACAGAACAAACAGCACTGGCAAAGCAAACTGGCGCTCTCAAGCACTGAGATCGCTACACGAATCAGTACTTGAACACGATCAACTAGCTATGACAACAGACGTCATGCTTCCACAGTGTAATTTCACAAGGAATTACACAGTGGAACTGCCGAGCAGAGAGGATTGGTCAAACAACCTCATCACTTGCAAGGCTGGAAGCCTGATCTGGTTTACAGACGGGTCCAAAATGGGTGAGAATGTAGGATGTGGAATATTTGGCATTAGCCCGAAATTCGGCAAAAGCTTGAATCTGGGTAAACATGCTACCATATTCCAAGCGGAGGTATACGCCATTATAGAATGTGTGGAGGCCAACCGTCAACGAAACTACATAAATCAATTAATTCTGATTTACTCAGATAGCCAGGCAGCTCTTAACGCCTTGAACTCGAATACTTTAAATTCGAAACTGGTAAAAGACTGCGTTAACAAACTGAATGACCTGGGGCAAAGGAATAAAGTTATTCTGAGATGGGTACCAGGTCATTCTGGAATCAACGGCAACGAAAAAGCCGATGAACTTGCACGGGCTGGGGCTCAAGGTCATCAGATAGGTCCAGAACCCTTCTGTGGTATCTCAAAGAACCAGGCCATGCAGACCCTTAAGGGCAACTTATTTGGCGATTCAAAAAAGCACTGGTTGGTACAACCAGGTCTGCTACACGCCAAATCTCTCATAGAAGGCTACTCACAAAAACGAACTGCCGAGCTTCTTGAGCTTAGCAGGACGAACATCTGTGCGATAGCCCGCGCCTTAACCGGCCACTGCAAACTAAACAGGCACCAATTTCACATGAAACTGAGTGACACTGATGTTTGCCGGTACTGCAATCAGGAGAGGGAGACGCCTAAGCACCTCTTGTGTGAATGCGGGCCCCTTGTCCACAAACGCAGTGTCCATCTGGGCCGACACATTATTCGCCCGGAGGAGATTAAAACTCTAAAAGCTAGGAGTATTCTAAATTTCTTGGAAGCCTCCGGGCTAAAAGAGTTACTCTAACAAGGTGGCGAGTCACAATAGATCTTTTAGGTCGCAGTGACTACATCCCCTACACTATGGGTGATGCATAGCCCCTTATCTTCTAAATAATAATAATATCCTTGCTCTTTTTTTAAATAAAATTCCATTCTCCTTATTTATTCTCCATAAAGTGGGGCGACTACCGTTAAAATCGATTTAGTTTCACATTTCGTGCAAAAATTTTGGTAGAGTAGGCAACTCTTTTAATTTTTCCCTTCTTTTTTCTGTAGACAGACAGGGGAGCCAACATTACGGCAAAGGAACCTCATAAGTGAAACGCACTGTACAAACTGAATTCACTTCTAAGCTAATATAATGCATTGAAGTTTCAACAATAATCTCATAGTAAGTAAAATGTCAGCTGCTTGTGTTCCCATGGCACATGACGGCTACACAAGCTAATCGAGGGACGAGTGTAATGAATTCAGCGATCGAACAATATTATGCATGGAACTAATCGTTTTAGTATTGATCAGTCGTATTAATTGGATTAATTCTAGTTGTGACTATTTCTAGAACAAACTGGATCTAAGTTTAAGTTAGGTACCTTTACAGGACTTTTTTTGAGGTAGGAAATCATCCAATAACCTCTTCTCGCGGAGCAGGAGGATGTAATCAGCCTTTTAATGTTCCCACTGTTGGGACTCAGGCCTCCTCTCTAGGAGAGGGAATGGGTCGTAATCCACCACGCAGGCCCAGTGCGGATTGGTGAATGTCACATGTCTTCGAAGTTTTGGTTCTAGGACATGCCGGTTTCCTCACGATGTTTTCCTTGACCATTTTTAGAGCAGTGGTGATCAAATAAATTACACAAAGTAATGCGCCTGACTGAGTTTGAACTACAACCACCACTCGGGATGTGTCATACGTTTATTGATTAAAACCACATCTATGTTCTTTCGTGGCTAGCGGAAGGCGAGCACTGGGTAGCTCGCCGTCCGACCGTCCGGTAACCGTCCAGACCGAGCCCAAGTCGTCGACGGCGCGTACTGTTCCACGCGCGTCTCAAGGAGATGTCAGCAAACCGTCAGGGACCAGCAGGGTCGAAGCCTAATGGGGCAATGGGTTATACTAAAGTGAACCTCGGGGTCCTGGAACGAAGGCAAAAAAGGAACAGGAGTGGGTTTTAGTCTGTAAGAGTCTGACACAAACGGTCAGGATATGTCATTAGATGATTTCCCACATAAAAGAAAAACCTATGTTCTTTCAGATGCCTTTTGCTTTCTAGGACCACGAGTATCCCTTTCTTACACCATTACAGTGACTTTTCAATTTATTGTCAATATTTCAAGTAAAAGTACCTACTCGTGGTATAAACCACTTACTTATAAATGGGATCCATTTAGTGTGAAAATATTCAGCTGTTTGGTCCTAAAAAATCATATTCTTGAGTATTTATTTATGTACTAGCTTTTGCCCGCGGCTTCGCTCGCGTTAAATTCGGGGTAACACGGTTCCCCTTTCTGTGGGGGGTTAGTGAACTCCCCATAGTGAACTCCTCATAGTGAACTCCCCTTAGTGAACTCCACTGCGGGTGACGTACCTAACCTACGACAAACTTATTATTTGCGGTTAGTACAGTAATCGGGTCTAGGGATAGAACCGCAAATTTAAGTTTGTTTTTTATTGTATTTACATGTCCGGGATAAAAAGTACCCAGTGTGGTGCCCAGGATATTAAAAAATATTTATACCAAGTTTCATCGTAATCGAACCGGTAGTTTTTGCGTGATGCCTGAACAAACAGACAGACAAAAAAATTTTTAATCACATTTTTGGGTTCGGTGTCGGTCTAGTAACACCCTGCCATTTATTTTTTTGATATTTTCAATGTACAGAATTTTCACTTCTACAGATTTATTTTAAGTAAGTATTTAATTTATTATAGATTAACATTCAGGCGCATTCAGGTATTTATTTTAACATCCCTATTTTTTTGAAATGCGAAAGCATCGAATGATTTATCACGCTCCAGGGAGGAGCAAGAGGACGTGTCAGACTTTTACTGACTAAATCACACCTTCGTTCTTTAATTTGCCCTTTCCTTTCTAATGCCGCGGTAACTACTTACTTCAATTATTCCCGCTGCCCAATTGCAATTTAACAATAGAATTTTAATATCTATAAAAGCAGTGTTCTCAAGATGCACTCACGTCAAGATTCATGATCACATCAGAAATAAAGATATCCGCAGGAGAACCATGGTTACCAGCATAGTTCGTAGAATCGCCAAAGGGGCAATAGGCAAGGCACATGAGCAGATGGTCGGTAGAGACGAAATGTTCTGGAGTGGCGATCGCGTACCGGAAGACGCAGCGTTAGAAAGCCTCCCACAAAGTGGACCGATGACCTGGTGAGGGTCGCGGCAATCCGATGGATGCGAGGCCTATTTCCAACACTGGAAAGAAATGATAATGATGAAGAAGAAACTTTTTTTGTAAATAAAACGTACCAAAATAGAGTGATCTAAGTATTAAATAATATCAATAAAAGCTGTGTTCTAAAGATACACTCAGCTAAACTGAATAAACGGAAAGATGTAGAAGGAAGTTCATGAGTGCCTTCCGGATTTATTTCTCGTACCTGGCTTCCTTGAAACACAGACTAAGTACCTAAACGTTGTTAAGGAGAAATAGCACAACCCCGACAATGTTTCTTCGAGATAATAAAACATAAGAGTACAGTTTATTACGTTAGGGGGGCGTTCATTATTTACAAGAGGAATTTAGGGGTGTAGGGGTAGAAGTATGGCATGCAATCTCATGCGGGGGTCGAGGGGTAACGTAATTTTTCTACGTAAAGACAGTGTTTAACCCCAGAAAACTGGGTTAAATTGAATACAAATTAATATACAATGAGCTACAGTAGGCACAACGGATCTTGAGCGCTCTGCGTCAGAGTGGGGATCGCTTTGCGCATTCCATAAATTGGCGTGCCAATCGTCTTCGTTGTTAGATACATGCAGCAACGCAGGGAACGAATGAGGAGTGGCGTCTATGACGCGATCACTGAAACTCCCGCCCCCGCGTCTCACTTCGCACCACTAAAGAGACCGAATATATTTGACTTCTGCGCAACCGCTCAAGATTCGTTATGGCAACTGTTAGGTAAAAGAATAAAGTATCAATTACTTTGCAAATGGCAATATTCCTTTTGTTAATATTTCAGCGTAGGTACCTACTCCAAAAATAAATAATAAACGGTTTTTCGGAAATGTAAAGGATCACGAGTTCACGACAGATGTCGATTCAAGACAGCTTTGTCTTTGTATTTCCATTCTTCAAATTATGAAAGTCAATAAATGTAAGATGGTGGATCAATGTGCTTTATTCTTTTATCTGGCGCCTACCTTAGTCTTAAATAATATCTACAATTATTTTACAAAAAAACTTTTTTTTATAACAAATTGTCCTACACAATCAAGAATATAAACGTGCACCTTAAATGAGCATTTTGAACAATTTCACGTGAGATAAGTGAGGGAAGGAGTTCGAGCCAAATCTCACGGCTTCTCACTACGGGGGCAGGTCAAAATATCGCCATAATCATCTCACGTAATTAATGAACGCCCCTTCAGTTATAAAACACGTAGCCTGAGCTGATATCGATGATATTCCAAGCGAAACTTTATTTGTTGACCGTACCTAGTGGTGTACATATACATATATATGTGGCCACAGACTGTGTATGTTTAGGGTGTGTTTCAAACTTGGCCCTAAAGGTCATTGACCTTCTCTGTGATAATGTCAACTACCTGTCTATGTTCCGTAACACCTATAGCTATGAAGGCAAGTGCTGTTTAGTTGCTCACTTTTTATTACAAGTGTGTATGTAATTCAATTTTATTTAGGCTCGGACTTACTTGTACTATCATTGTGAGGAAAGGATTAGCCATATAGAGTCTGCCTTACCGCGTAGGTACTTAGTCACGCCCGCCGCCGTCCAGTCATCCGGTAGCCGTCTCGTATGTTCCTCGCGCGACTTATACGAGATGTCAGCAAATCGTAGCAGCCTAGCAGGGTCGAAGCCTGCCTACTGGGGCCAGGATTATCCGAAAGTGAACTCGAGCCACGGTATGAAGGCTTGAAGGAACGGGGTAGGTTTTTTAGTCAGTAAGATTCTGACACTATCTCCCGCTCTGCCCAAGAGCGGGGGTTGTCATTGGATGATTTTCCCCACCCGAAAAAAAAGCCGACTGGGGCCATGGGTTAAGCGAAAATGAAACCGCGGGGCCCTGGGAAGCAAGGCAAAGAAGAAACAAACGAGTGGGTTTAGTCCGTAAAAGTCTGACACGTCCTCCAACTCCGCCCAAGGGCGGGAGATGTCATTAGATGATTTCCCACAAAAAAATAAAACCGCCTACTTGGTTTTTAGGATGGGTCGTATGTTTTGAGGAAATTGCCAACAAAAACATAACTTGTAAAAAAACTAAGACTAAATAATGTTTGACTAAATAATACATAAAATATAATAGGTAGGTACGTATTACACATAAAAGAGATAAATTTTGTTTTCATGCAATTGTCAAGACTAACCCAAAGGGTTTTTTAACCCAAAGGTTGACTGGAAAAGAATGCCTTGTTGCATATTAAGTCCGCCTATGTACCACTACTGTACATGAAGTTGAAATAAATAAATAAATTCAGGCTTCTTTTTTATACACAACGAAGTTATAGGGAGTCGAAAATGGCCTGAACTATTTCGAGAAAAGGATGATACGGCCGTGCCACTTTTCGCTCGCCTTGGCGGGGCACTGCTGTGCCTCCTGATTTAAAGCATGTTATAGTTATCGGCACGGATGTTGAGCGCTGGCTTCAAGTTGCGCAGAAGTCAAATATTCGGTCTCTTTAGTGGTGCGACATGAGACGCGGCGGCGGGGAATGTCAGTGATTAACCCGCCGCGCCATCGTGTCATAGACGTCACTCGTGATTCGTTCCCTGCGCTTTTTTCATGTATCTAACAACGACGACGATTGACTCGCCAATGTATGGAATGCGCAAAGCGATCCCCACTCTGACGCCGAGCGCTCAAGATCCGTGCTTATAACTATACTTCTTTTTTCGAAATTAGCTCTTCATTTGTCTCTTTGATTTGTTTTTTCTGTAAAATCGCCGTATTAACCGGTTTTATGAAACGCTAATTTCATATGATTTAAGTCTAGGTAGAAACGTCCTTCCTGTTCACCTTTGAAGACAACAAATTAGATTATAACCTTTGTCGATCCTTCGGGAATCGCGTACGATCCTCGGATCTACCTATGTAGGTATATAAACTATATTTCCCAAGACACCATACTTATTATTTCCTGCCCGACGTCCTCTGAAACATATTGGATGACTAGCTTCTGCTAGCGGCTTCGCTCGCGTGAAACTAGGTTTTTTCATACAAACTTTAGTCCCCCGTTTCATCCCCTTAGGGGGTGAATTTCGGTAAATCCTCCCTTATTGCTCGCCTACGTCATAAAAGGGAGTTTTGTGCAAAATTTCACGTTCCTAGTCCCAGTAGGTTCGCCTGGGCGTTGATATATCAGTTAGTCAGTTTCTCCTTTTATATACAACACTAGCTTATGCCCGCGCGGCTTCGCTCCCGCTCTTCCTTACTCTACCCTACTATACCCTACTCTACCCTACTCTACCCTACCCTACCCTACTCTATCCTACTCTACCTTAGTATTTGCGAAATCCGAAACATGTCTCTAGGTATTTTATGTAAAGGATCCATGTACAAAATTTCATAACTGTATATGAAAAATCACAGTTCTAAGCTTGTTATGTCAGCAAAAATATATAGTTACCCGGCCATCCAGGCGACTGAGGGGTTGTTTGCATTTGCACCCAGCTGTTTACTGACGACTAATACTCGCTATGATCTTACGTGACCTCTGTTGTACTTAGAGTCGGTGGTGTCACGTGGTGTCTAACTTGTGACGCCTTGTTGACACTTCGCGTGACCCAAGGGCTGGCTTTTACCTCGGTCAGAGATTAAGCATTGCCATATAACGTGGCAATGCCGCCAGTCTTTTGAGCACACTTCCAGTCGACAGCGATGCGGAGGAGTTTTTTGACGCTATATTTTAGGTTAGTGTTATTGTGTATATATATACAGCGCTAAATTTTTCTTTAAGAAAACGTCAGCTGAGCGAGTTCAATGACCTGTAAATAGTTTGTACGCAACGCCGACTATTAACTACAGGTCATTGAACTCGCTCAGCTGACGTTTTCTTAAAGAAATTAATTTCGTACATGCGTAAATTAATACAAGTTTTGAAAAAAGGTACTTTATTTTTTAATTTTATCTTTACAAATCGATAGTGTTCCATGTACCGGATCGACCCTCCACGGGATTAAAACGATTAAAATTTAACGGTGAATATAGTTTTAATTAGTTAAGTATTTTTATTATTTTTCATGTTCTTTCTTTGTTTAAACAAATAAATACTTGTGACCTTTTTAAATATTTTTGGGAAAATATATAACATGGTGTAAAAACTATTGGAAACCATTCAGTTACTGATTTTGAACAAACTTCAGGTTACGCATAAACTAAAAATTATGTTTTATACAATATAAACCAGTATTGTTATAGAAATTATGTCCTCTAGTAAATTCCTTTGACAACGGGAACCCTTGTAACTATGGGTTTGTCGGCAAAATATCGTGTTTCATAAACGTTATAAATTGGGGGAGCTACCCTGGATAACGAATTTGATCTTGTTCTTCATACCTTACTTTAACTTCACGTCACGGTTGGCACAGTGGTTAAGCGATTGGCTGTTACGCTGCGGATCACAGTTTCGATTCTCGTACAGAACAAATATTTGTACGGCTTACAGATAGGTGTTCTGAGTCTCTGGGTCTCATGTGTATGTGAGTTAACGTGTTTGTGAACGCATGATATAGGAGTAGGTAATTCCTATGTCTGTAGTATTTTTTTGAGGTGAAAGGCGGGGAGACTTTATCAAATAACTTTTCCCTATCTAGGTGGAGGGAGCGAGACGCATCAGACTTTTAAGGTAGAACTACACTGCGCAAACGTGTGCCACACACGCCGATCTGGGCGCGTCAGTCTCCATACATTTTACATGGAAACTAGACTTGTAGAGCTACACTAGATCCACGCCACGCGACGTCGTTCTACGTACAAATCAGGCGTGTTACAGGTGTGTGTGTCGGTCTAATGTAGTTCTAGCTTAACTGTCTAAAAACCAAACATTATACAACGAAAACCCACCTGTGTGTTCCAAGTAGGTCAGCAACCGTAGGGGCCTAGCTGGGTCGACGCCTACTGGGGCGAGGGTCTGTTTTCGAGAGGGAGGCTCGGCCTCGGTACGAAAGGCAAGAAGGAACGGGGAGGGTATTTTAGTCAGTAAGAGTTTGACACTATCTCACACTCCGCCCAAGGGCGGGGGATGTCATTTGGATGATTTTTACCCACAGAAAAAAAACCTGTGTGTTCCATTCGAACAATTCCGCAGCCAGACTATACGTTCGGCTAGTCAAAGTGAAATGGCATAGAGCTCCAGATAATTCGTATTTCGCTTTGTATAGTCGGGGGTTGGCTCACAGCACAACTTATTCCGTTCACAGTCCCATGGAGATTGTCTATCTATTGTACCATTGTGTCCCTCGCTTAGGGTTACCAGATGAAAAAACCGGATTTCCATTGAGATTTTTTAGTTTGAGAATTTTAATAAACTCACTTTACAATAAAGTCAAAGTCAAAATCAAAGTCGAAGTCAAAATATTTTATTTTATATTTCACCTATAAAACGTCAGAAGCTAGTGCACGGTTCCAAATTGGTCGTTTCCTATGGAGAAGTTCCGGCAAGAAACTCCAATAACTATAATAAATCCGATAAAAAAAGAAGTCTTAATATTATCGCTCATACTTGTCCATCGCAATACTTACGCAATACTAAATAGTTCAAGTTTTCATTAAAAAGATCTTCCCCTGAGACCCCAAGCATTTAAATAGGTATAAATACGGGAAAATGGAAAGGTTGCTTATTTTCGAAATTTACAGACTACTTTATGAAGAATTTCTTATTTACATTCGTAGATACATAACTAATAAATAAAATGCTCAAAATTTTAATAATCTACGCGGACTTTTAATAATCTTAGTGTTCAACCGAATGGCGCGAAATCACGCGCGAACGTTCGCTTGGGGTTTGAGGGGTAATGTAAATCAATGTAATTTTATTGAAAAATCTAAAAATTCTGAGATTTCTCGTAGTTGTCTGGCATTTTTGCTGAACTGGACATTTTTTGGTGCAAACGTGAGACGTACAATGTTAGTTTTTATTTATTATTTTTGTTTTGTGTTTTTCTAAGTTTTTGTTGTCTATAATGATTTGTGCGCCAAAATAAATATTTTTCTTTATTTTCTTTCTTGAGATTTGAAAATCTAGCCGCAATCCTGAGAAGAATCCAAAAATTCTGAAATCTCAACCCTACCCTTGCTGTGCTCTCTGTAAAACTAGGTTTCCCCTAGTTAAGTTATCACTTTATCACGGTTTATTTTTGGTTTGACGGCAGTTTTTAGATTTTTTGGCTTCCATTTACTTCCGTATTCCTCTCTTTGTTCTCTTTTCATGTAACACTAGCAGCTGTCAGGCTAAAAAAGAGTGCGGTGCTGACGCCCCACGCTTTTTTCACAATATTATTAATATTTTTTGTTCATTATTATTATTATCTACCTATATTGAAAATTATTTTACACTTTTTAATTTGATATGCTATGAAAGCGTGTTTTTTGTTTTTTTTTTTTAAACTAAATTTTTTTTAATACAAGAACTGGTTACATACATACCATTATCTTTTGTATTTGCGTAAATGTAAAATAAAAATGTGGCCAGTGCCGTAATTAGCCTTTCATCCGCCCGGTGCACTGTGCCACTTTTCGAAATTGTGTCCCAAAAAAAAAGTTCAAGTTGGGTAATTTCCTCTTGGCGCAGGTCCTCATCGGACATGATGTTTCAGCAGGTCCCTTTTTCGGACCTGGCGGGAAGAAACACTCGGGTGTCACCATTGTAAGGAGCTCACGGTGAAGTATATGGTACGGAGGGAGAGGCAATAGGAAACAGTAACTTCCTTCTGATGAAATGAATAATACAAAACTCACATTGATTTGATCATTTCTACGCACAATCAAGGGTCTGCGCTCTGTGCCTGGGCACTGCTAGCACCGCCCTAGTTACGCACTGATAACAAAAACAAATGATTTATTTTTCATACAATTTATTTTTCCACTTACAAAACATGAATATCAAAAATGCACCGTTGCATTTAAACTTCTATGTTAAATAAGAATACCTATGTACGTACAATAAATTATTTTAAGTTTTAACGTTAGTAGGTACTTATAATATCAATGGTATAACAGATCTTTCGATTGATTCCTCGATATATTACTAAAATACACGTAAACATATATTTCAAAACAATAAAAAAACACGAAAATATTAATTTTAAAACTTTTACAATACTTAGGAATAAAAATGTACCAAAAAATTTTGCATTGCCGTTATTTTGCCTTAATTATATGGCAACACTTGTAAAATGTTGCCTTGACAAAAACTACAATAAATGTAAATTCGGCGAGGTCGTTTCCATGAAGTATATCTGCTATTAGCGATTACGCAAACAACATGCCAATACTAAAATAACTAATTAATTTGTTCCTATATTTATCGCTTCATAAACCCATAACAATGGCACTTTCTTGACTAATATAACAATATTATCACTTTCCAATACATTTGTAAGGTTCTACAAATGTATTCAGACAAAAATCTATGGCTAACATTAAGTTAGGAGAAAATGTTCCAAGTTTTATAGTAACTTAACGAAGTTAGATCTTGAACGTGCTTAATCTTTATCCAATAATTTGGGGAAAGTTTTTTGTGATGGCAATTTTCTTGAAATTATTTGCTATCTTCCTGTAATTTACTCGATAATATAATCAACCACTCTCGTACCAAAAATCGTTCTTTAACATCAAATATCTAAACCACACGTCCTTATACTTTGAAGAACAAAAAGCTACTGAACTAGTCTAACGGAACATGGAGGTAGACAGTCTACAGCTCCTGGACTGGATCCTCCGCATCAGCCAGTTTGACGAGACCGATGAAGCTCTTTTCCGGCTGCATCAAAGAGTGCCTGTCTCCTCCTGTATTTCTGACAGCTAGCCTGTCGCCTGCTTTAAGGAAGAGGGCGGCTGCTGAGAAACAGGAGTTGGGCTTGTCGATCTGTTCTGTGGAGTGGGAAGACTGGGCGCACTGGAGGAGAGTCTCCCGACCCTCGATTTCGGCGTTCGTGCGGTGGAGCACCCAGGAGATTATGTCGTGGCTGTCTAGATAGTAGATCTGTGGACAAACAAACAAAAGAGCATAAGTGATACATTCACATATTGCTTAGTAAAACTACAGTAAAAAGATATAACACTAATAAATTGTTCAGTTGGAATGTGACAGAGGATAAGCATTGCCATACAACGTGGCAATGCCGCCAGTCTTTTGGGCACATTACCAGTCGACAGCGATGTGGAAGAGTTTTTTGACGCCATATTTTAGATAGTGTATTTTAGCGTAGGGTTTTATTATTTATTTATTTTGTAATTTACTGTAATTATAGTTATTAAGTTGTTTATAAGTGTGTAGACAATTAATTAATTTATAATAGTGAAAATGTAAATTATATGTAAATAAAAATTAATAATTAGGGTTGGGATGTTCTTTTTTATCTACATCTACACTAATATTATAAAGAGGTAAAATTTGTTTTTTTTTTGTTTGTAGAAGCCTAGGAGGTAATCTCTGAAAGCACTGCACGCTTAGCCAAGTTGTTATTCTGCAATCGTTAACGCTGTCGAAAAGTGATGAAACGTATGGGAATGACGTCATCTCAAAGTAAAGTCGCGTGGTCAGAACAAACGAATAGAAAATTCGTAGCCAAGTTCACATCGTTCAAAATGATAGAATGAATTTCTACAACGTTTAACTCTACATCTTTGATAAACAAACGCTACATTGTAGGTAGAACGAGCGGCCGACTAAGGCGCGTCAACATGGCTACCCACTTATCGTTTTCTACAATTGCTGACACCAAAGAGTTACCGATTGGAGAACGGAATTCGACACGATATGGTTGTAACTTGGCTAGGGGGGCTGGTCCGATTGCTAAAATTTTTTAATCGATAGAAAGCGGCTTTATTCCTGAGTGACTTCTAGGCTACATTTTATGTACGCGGGCGAAACCGCGGGCAGAAGCTAGTCGATAATAAAATCGATCAGCACAAAAAGTGTGAAAGAGGCGTATTCGTCCAATCTGACACATAAATTTAAAAAAAAAGTACATTTTATTGTTAGCCAAGTTAAAGCCCTTGGATAATACTATAAACGTTTCTATATTTTACAAATTACGTTGAAAGATTTTGACCATGAAAAATTTCAAGCGTAACCTACGATATTTACATTAGTTATTCGAGGGGAAAGCCATTATCGATAAAGAGGGCACGTCACAATTACGTAAGACAGATTAAAGTGCTAAAGAATTAGGTAATCACCAAATATTCAACATGGTATTATCCGACCTTTGCCTTCAAAAGCTACTAATGGCCTGAGGGCAGAACATAAGTCTGAATTAAGTCAAAAGCTAAACTTAACTATTATAAATTTGCCGACCCTGGACTTGATTACGTCTTAACTAGTTTATTTAAATAAGATAAGAAATTCAAAGGAACTTATGTAAGTATAACTCTTCTAATATTATATTAATACTGGATTCTACATATTTATAATAATAAGGCTACTTTTCAAAATAATTAAATATAATTATTTTGAGTTTATTTTCAAAAATAGATTTACCATCCGAAGCCAAAATCACTGTATAGAACAAGCTCAGACTTCTGTCAAAAAGGTGTATGATCAAAACTGGTTTAAAAGAATAATTACAATTCAAAGTAGCTATGTACTTAGTTATTGAGAGTAGTGACAATCTGCGCAGATACTATATCTCTTTTTTTTGAGATGAAACTCATCCAATAACTTCTCCAGCTCCGGCTGAGTAGAGCGGGAGAGCGTTTCAGACTTTCACTGACTTAAGCCCACTGCCAGTCAGGGCCACGGTAACTCTTTCGCACATTTCCGCAGCCCTAGTGCAACTAGTCCCTAATGATTGGATAAGAACAACCTACATCGAATTCAACGGCTTGCAAATGGCGATCCCTATTTAGCAGTTTTTTAAGCTTCGTATCTATAACTTGGCTTACTACAAGAACCTGTACCCCTAGCCAAGTTTCTAATCTGCCCCCCTAGCCAAGTTGCTAATCTGCAATTGTTAACGCTTGTAGAAAGCTTCAAATGTACGGGAATGACGTCATCTCAACGCTCAGTCACGTGGTCAGAACAAAAGAATTGGCGGCGCGGCCAACTCGAAGCGTTTGGCGCAAGCGAAGCAGTTGTGACTTGGCTAGGGGGGCTGCAATAGTTAACGCTTGTAGAAAGCTTCAAATGTACGAGAATGACGTCGCCTCGACGCTCAGTCACGTGGTCAGAACAAAAGAATTGGCGGCAAGGGCAACTCGAAGCGTTCGAAGCAAGCGAAACGTTTGTAACTTAGCTAGGGGTGCTGGTGGTATAAGTAAAGTGAGACATTTTACCTGTACGTAGACGAGATACACGCCCGTATGATGCACATGTACATGTCCGTTCCGAGTGAGGGTGGGACGAGGATGTGGAGATACCACTGTCCAGGGCGCCGGGTACCAGACGTCGTGAGCCGCTCCGTGAGACACGCGGACTAGGCCGTTACCTGGAAAAGAAAGATTTTGGATTATTGACCTGCTTTACTACGCCTCGATATGGGTGTCTAATTCCATCATTAAGTTTGGGTGAGCAGTGGTGGCCAAGTGGTAACTACCTCGACTTACAAGTTTTACGTTGCGGATTTAAACTCAGCCAGGCGCATTACTTTGTGTAATTCATTTCATCACCACTGCTCTCAAAACGGTGAAGGAAAAGATCGTGAGGAAACCGGCATGTCCAAGAACCAAGAAATCGAAGACATGTGACATCCACCAATTTGCACTGGGCCTACATGGTGCCAAGGAATGGCACCATGTCTCCTAGAGAGGAGGCCTAAGTCCAAGCAGTAGGAATATTACAAGTCCGATTATGTTTATGCTTATTTTTTAACGCGGATCTTCAGAGTCACACCAAAATCAATAGGTTTTCGCCATCACCTTTTCATTAAAACACACACACTTGACACACTTGATAGACCTGTTGGTCTAATGGTTAGTTACCCTGACTGCTATGCCGGAGGTCGTGGGTTCGATTCCCACCCAGGACAAATGTTTGTGTGATGAGCACGATCATTTGTTCTGTGTCTGGGTGTAATTTATCTATAATATGTATGTATTTAAAAATATATAAGTATGTTTATCAGTTGTCTAGTAGCCATAACGCAAGCTCTGCTTAGCTTGGGACTAGACGGTGTTGTGTGATAGTTGTGGAATATTATTATTATTATTATTTAAAGGTTCTTCTCGTGAGACTTCTTATCGTGGTTCTGGCGCCCACATTACTGTGTGGGACAAAAATAAACCTATTCAAAAGGCACTAAATGAGTCCCTAAACTACGTATAAAACAAATTGACCTTTTTCGATCACCAAATCTGTAGTCACGCACTTTCGCTAGTCAATGAAATCACTTAACATAAGAATCGACAATCAAATAGGTTCAAGGAAAACGGGAGTAAAGCCTTCTGACGATTCAATTTCAAACTCAATTTGTCGAGAGCACAAAGTTTATAGACACATATCAACATGTTGAACATTGAATTAGGCGCGGCACAGATGTAGACACTTTTACTTTACATTTACCTACACCGAACACTTTTTGATCGTCATGAGCATGTGTTAAGTGAAAGAAACTGGATACAAAATGTTTGATGATGTGGGAATGGATGATTTCATACTGGTTCTATAGAAATGAAATATTCATCGGTATCTGACACAAAACACGCGTTTGCGCCCTGCCTTACCGTCCTAAGGCGACCATTAAACAGTCATGCAAGCGTCAATCAATTCCATCAATCATGAATGATGGTTTTCGTCAATCAGTACTAAAAAACGTCAATCATCGCATTATACGGTAGGTTTTTTGTCAATCAAAACTTTGACTGTGGCAATACTGACAGCAAAACCTACCGTGTAATGTTCGCCTAACAGTTGGCAAATTGAGTCAGCTTTACTGTGCCTTGAAACGTGAGCAGTACTCGTAGTATTGAATCCAATCACTGAAGATTGCTCTGAAGGCAAAGTTGAGCTGTGTAGGTTAGTTTATAGACTCGAGAGCAAGACGATATTGTCATTGCTAAAGCAAAGTGAATGGAATACGATATCGTGCCTTTTGCGGAACTGATGCTTGGATTTTGAGCATATTTAGTCAACAACATCTACAATGATGTGGCTAAAGAGCAAGAAGTTAGTCAGCAAACATAACATGTGCGCCCTTTTATAATGTCACATTAAGGATGCAATTTTTTTCTGGAATAAACTGCGGTTTTTAATAGCCGGTTGGAATTGACATCGTGATAAAAGGAATATCAGAAAGCCAAGAGTTCTTATATCATAGATTCTTCGTTTTCAAAGTAATTTAGTTTTAGCTTATAAAAGAACCAATGATATGCAAGAGCGAGCGAAGCGAGCTCGGATGCCATCTACCTAGGAAAAGTTTATTTTATAACGAAACGTACCTGAAGGCTGCCAGGTCCAAAACATAAAATCGGTCAAAATTTCTTTGAAATTACTTGTAAGTCTATTCTTATCCTTATAATGAGTCTATTAATTATACAAAATTCGTGAATTTAAGTTTATCGCAGTCGCCAACTGTACCAAATTTTCCCAATCTGGGAATTTTTCAGTCCACCCCTCTAGATCAGAACCTGTACCTATTTATTTTTTACAGAGAAATATACACATTATTAAAAAAACTTAACTATTAATCTAGAACTCTTAAAATCTAACCTTTAAATGTTACTATTACCTACTTTAAATAACAATCTTCTCTGGTTAGTGGCTGAAACTATCGTGTTACGGAAAACTCCTTGGAATGAAATCATGATAATACATTATCTTATAAACTTTCCATGAGATCTTATGTCCACCTAATAAAAAAAATTAAAACCTAATAAAATACAAATGTCTTATACCCAACTACATTTATGTACACAAGTACAAATATGTGACAAACGATTGTAAAATAAGTGTTTTCTCAATGTTATACATAATCGTTATTACACGAGGAAATAATTTCCGAAAAGGAAGTAATTAAATTGCTTGAATTTTGCCCTAAATATACTGAACAAAGAACGTACCTAAGCCACTGTTTTTATCAGAGTCAATCGAATGAAAATATATTGAAAAGAGACGTTGAAAAGAGTATTTTTTCTTGAAAGAATATTACAAAACATTGTACAGTACCTACTCGTATACTGTTTTCAAATAGAAGCTTTAAAAAGTCAATGAAGTTAGTTGAATTGACTCATAATGATTTTCATGTTATTTTGATACCTATGGTGAGTATGGGCATACCTATATAACTAAAAGTTAAACTTCATACTGACGTAGTTAATATCAGGATGTAATTATGTACGGAAGAACATTTGGGATGAAAATTATTAATAGAATATGAAATGAAAATTCGCAGAGTTTGTTAATAAATATTTACAGTATACATATATCGTCGTTTATACCGCGTAAATCAAAAAGGACTGGAACAATTTGCCTGCTGCGGTCTTTCCGCTAATTATAATTTGGGTGTCTTCAAGGATAGAGTGAATAGGCTCCTCATAAAGTAGTGATCCGGCTCGAAGGACCAAAAATACGTTGGCATATTTCGCCGTTAATTATAAAAGTAAACTCCAAACCACTTAGTAACACGTTATAATGTTTATTAGTAAATACAATAAAGTTATGTATAGAGCCGCACATATTTATTACAGACGCATTACCGCGTGACGGAAGTGTAGTTAGGACTAAATTAAATTATTATATTACGAGTAAGTTTAATAAGCAAAACGTATTTTGCTGTATGAGCGTTATTGGCTCGTATATGCTCCCGAAGGAAAGACGTATACGTACACAGATCACCAAAATTGCGTTATAAGTTAAATAAAGTAAAATATAAATATAGTTTTTCTATTTTTTCTGAGATATACCTCAATGTCACGCCATCGTCCACCAAACAACAAAAAGGTCATATATATACATCTTGAGATCCTAGCCAAGTCCGAGGTCAAGAAAAACCAATAATTCTGTTTTCTCGTAGTCTAGGGTAAGTTTTTCTAATAAATATTCTAGAGTTGGACCCAATATCATACCCAGTATCTGTCCAGCCTGTTAGCGAGTTTTATATTGAAATATGTTATGACATCATTAATGTCAACGTTTGAAATTATTATATTACGCGACATTTTGCGTATCTTATGAATATTCTATCATGCAGACAAGATTAAAACATGTGAAATATGTGATCTTTAATAATAAGTTCTTGGTATTTAGATTCATAAATATTTATGTACAAAATCAGTATATGCATTTTATTTTCGGACCATGAATGGATTGAATCAATGAATGGATTAATCTACATTTTATTGACTATGCTACCTTGTAGCAGGTTTTATTTAAGGGTCTACTAAGCGTCATCGCGTCATCGGTGGGTTTATTAATAAAGTGCAAGCTGCGTTTGCATCTCAAAGATGGCGCGTATAAAATCCGCCGCGTGCGTATCTCAATCTTACGATCGTAAAATAAGTCTTTTCTCAATGTTATAAACGATATTTCACGAGGAAAGATTCTTTATTGAGTATCACTAATTCATAAGGACTCGATGAAACGTTTGGTGGTGCAAGGGCAAGTCGAGGGCAAAAAATCTCGTGGACGCGCTCCAACACGGTGGACGGACCTCATCAAATCGGTGACACTGCAGCGTAAATGAAAACTCGCCAAACACAGGGCGGCATGGCGTCGTTTCGCGAGGGAGGCGGTGGGACGGGGGATTCGACCGAGACATGACCTCTGTCAAGAGTGTACGATTAAAAAAAAGAAGTCATAAGGATATTTTACTAATAAATTGGCCTAAGTCTATTGGTCTCCCATAAATTAAATACATTATTATTACATTAAAAACCAAGCTCACGGCGTATTTTCAAAATATGATTCCAAGTCAAGTTGGTTAGTCTCACCACGTTGCGTATGTGTTAAGTTTGTACCTAACACCTTGTTCTCATCTCAGAGCAAATGTATGCCGTCAGTGAATACCTTACCTTTGTAATGTTCGTGTATCTCCGGGCTCAGGTGTGACGTGTTGCCGTGGAAGTGAGCCGCGATGAACGGCCTCCTCGTGCCTTCCTGAAATGGATGGCAGTTAGATTAGGTACACATCATCTGGGGATTAGAAAGTCTTCCTACTGATTACATCAGGTAGGTATATATTTAGTTATACACCGCTAAATTTTGATCGTTTTAATCCCGTGGAGGGTCGATCCGTTACATGAAACACTATCGATTTGTAAAGACAAAATTAAAAAATAAAGTACCTTTTTGTCAAAACTCGTATTAATTTACGCATGTACGAAATTAATTTCTTTAAAAAAACACCAGCTGAGTTTAGAAGGAAAAATAAGTAGTAGTAAGTCGAGCACCCCACGCTTTTTTCAGAATAATATTAATATTTTTCGTTCATTAAGTATTATTATTTTCTACCTATATTGAAAATTATTTTACACTTTTTAGTTTGATATGTTATGAAAGCGTGTTTAAGTTTTTTTAAACTATATCTTTACTTTTTTAGTGCAATAAAGTTTATTATATTCTATTCAAGCAGATAACCTATACGTAAATTAAGGCTCAAATGCAAAACTATGATAACAAAATAAGTTTTTATTAGGATGAAATCGTGACGAAAATCAAATACTCTAAAACCGGGCGGATTCACTGCCATATACTCGTAGCTACAAATCTACTAAGATCAATCAGTTATCTTTGATAAGTACTTATGGAAAGAAAATTTCAAAAAAAGTCTAAGAAAAAAAGATTCTAAAAATGGCGAAATGAAAACTTTCTTTGACTATTGTACTTAAAATTGGAAGGCAGATAATAAAGAGTTATGTTTATAAAAAGACTAGATCTGATTACGTTTATTTGAGCAAAAAATTTCTTATGGTTGTTAAGTAACCTTTTATAAATTCAACTTTTTAGCGTCGGCTTTAATCTATTCAGAGCTTTGTTTTATAGCCATACTTATTCTTACAAATTAAATGCCGGGATTAGTCTTCTGTCTTTGTGATAAACCCAAAAAGTGATGAACGGAGCTTCATGCGGTGCGGTTTTCACCATGCAAAGTGATTGATTATAAGAATTTACGGTTACTGCCCACACGCCCCAGTCCCCTGAGACAAAACCAAGGCCCTGAGACAAAAAAAGCTTAGTCCCCTTTTTTACTTAGGAAATCATCAAATAAAATCTTTTGCTCTGGGTGGGTTAGAGGGAGTGTCACATTTTTACTTACCAAATGAATTGGAATAATTAGTGTTGTAACGAATTTTATTTAGATTTTAAAGGTACAAGAATTTTCCGCTACTTCGATAATAAGTTTCTTAATTAGTTTTGCCTCCCTTCCCTGAGCTCGGGAGTCCCGGGGTACTGCCCCGCTTAGAGTTTAGTAGCTAAACCAGTGTATACACGCCTCTGATCGCGGGCCAAACCGCAGGTAGAGCTGTTACAAAGTGTAGTAAAATAAATAACATACCTCATTATCACTGTTCCTGACAGTTCTGGTGACGGTGTGCATCGCCATCTTAGCGGAGGGGGCGTAGTCCACGTTCGGGGAGAACTTCTTCGTCTTACGCCTGAAACAATAAAGCAGTTGAAAAACTTTCTACGATATCTCCAACGAAGCCAGCCTATGTAGGTACGAGGATTAACAGAAATAACTCTAAGCTTCATAAAACTTAGTAGATATTGCTTGAACAATTTTTTTTTTATTGTTTACTAGCTGTGCCCGCGACTTCGTTCGCGTGGACTACAGGACTTTGAATTTATTTTTCTAAAATTAAAGTAGCCTATGTTACTCCTTATTACATCAGCTACCTGTCAAAAAAAGTCCCGTCAAAATCGGTCCAGCCATTTCAGAGATTAGCCCGGACAAACAGACAGACAGACAAAAATTGTAAAAAATGTTATTTTGGTGTATGTAAGTACCGTAAATATATTCATATGCATGTAGTAAAAAGCAGTTATTTCAATATTACAAACAGACACTCCAATTTTATTTATATGTATAGATCTATACTATAATATTATAAAGAGGTAAAGTTTGTTTTTTGTTTTTATTTTTTTTTGTTTGTACGAGGTAATCTCTGGAAGTACTGGTCCGATTGCTGAAATTTTTTCACCGATAGAAAGCTGCTTCTTTCCTGAGTGACATGGGCTATATTTTATGTACGCGGGCGAAGTCGCGGGTAAAAGCTAGTTAGTTGTGTATATGTAGTGGCCAGATCTAGATATGGCTAACCAAACTGGCCAGATCGTTTAAACGTTAAAATTTGATGATTATGTCATCACCGCTAGGTACGAAAGACTAAGGACCTAGACCATGACGTTTAAAGTAAGACTATTTTAATCTTGTTTCAGTGTGGATAAGAGACAGAGCGATACAGGTTGTCTAACGCCATCTCTTACCCACACTGAAACAAGATTAAAACAATCTTACTTTGAACGTCATGGTAACCCCGTAAATAAGTTTCTAATTCAATCTTTATTTAGAGATAACAGTGGCATTAAAATACTAAGTAGGTACGAAAACATTGCCACCTCCCAGCCATCTTGTTTAGTTCTGTTTCCCAAACAACCATGAATATTCATCCTTGTTCAACTATGTTCCATTTTGTTAACGTCTCCTCAGTCGCTAAACATTACAACAAAGTGAGAACTACAACTTTGCCCCGGCTCCTCCCGTTAGCTTCACAACTTACCGCCCTCATTACCCGGCCAAGCGTGAGTTGTGCCAACTTTACCTCATCAACGTCCTTTAATTAAAATCGCGAAACTAAAAAACTTTTAATTACTTTTGCTTTGCAGTACTCTTTAACTGGGGCTGGAAAGCTAGTGCAGAAAAGTCTCTGAAATTTTTGCACAATATTTTATACGAAACTATACAGTAAATATTCTCCAGAAAACAGCATAAAAATTGGTTATTCAATGAAGCAGCAATTAGCATTCTAAATGTTGGTTTGAGGAAGAGTGAGGGCGTGGTGGGAATATCTCGCTATGTCTTTTGTACACACGTAACCAAATGGCGGTGACGTCACATTTCAGTATGTGTATCCTTATACTGTTTCTTTATCTAGCCGTTACTGTCCCACTGCTGGGCAAAGGCCTCCCCAAGTCCTTCTAAACTTACTTCTCCTGCGCCGTCTCAAACCAGTCCTCGCGGTACGCGTCCAAATCATCCCGCCACCTCTTTCTAGGCCGACCTCGCCTTATACTATTGACATTTTCCCCTTCAACCAAATTTTAAAGATTTCTAACTTAATATTGAACAAATTTGAAAATTTCTGTGTATGATTTTGGATAGTTACTTTTTGATACAAACAATAAAAAATATTAAGTACTCGACTCATTATTTTTAACTCCATTATTTTCCTAGGGATTAGTGTTTATGTAAAACTGGGTAATATATACCCACGTAGCCTGTGTCTCTGTAGCCTTACATATACTTAGAACAACGTACTAGCTTCTCTCAAATTATAATTATGTAAGACTAATCTACATAGCACTGTTGGGTGTTCTAATTAGAAATTATATTAAAACAAGCTTTTGCCAATGGTTTTGCTCGTCTGAAATTTTAAGTAGAAAATGTGTGCCAAATTTTACTTGAACCCGATGCCGTTCAGATGTTTTAAGGTGATAGTCCAGGATACGGTTAAGAACGACCTTCACCGGTCTGTTTAATGGATGAAACCTATTTTATGATAAATTTAGTGTATTAAATAATATAACGCGGTTGGGTTGCCTGAGAAATTCCTGGCCAAACAATTTTTTTTTTTTTGTTAAATGCACCGGTGTGTTTAACGAATAAATTTAATACTAACCGAAAGAGTGCAGCCTTTAGAACATAAAAATGTTGGGTTGCCTATTTGTTTCCTGGCATAGCTATGGGTTGCCAGGTATAAACAGGTATGCATAAACAAGTGTGTTTTTTTTTTGTATACAACAAATTCCATATCAAAATAAACGCTGTTTCATTACGAATACGATGTAATAGTGTTGTCTGCAAAAAAATCTAGTATGGATAACGGTTGTGCATTTTTCTAAAAATAAAATAAATTTTCAATTTTTAATTAATAATAGTCTGGCCAGGAATTTCTTAGGCAACCCACCCGCGTTATGTCATTTAATACACTAAATTTATAATAAAATACGTTTCATCCATTAAACAGACCGGTGAAGGTCGTTCTTAATCGGATCTTAGACTATGAAGTAATAACAAACACACACACGCACATCGCGGTGGTAAGTCCCCTCCTTGAAAAGTGGCTAGAGAAGCTCCAGGGGTTTCTCACTTTCCGGCATAGCGGCGAGCGGCGCGGCGAGTGAGGTGGCGAGCGGCGCGGCGAGTGAGGTGGCGAGCGGTGCAGTATCGGTAAGTAGGCGCGCGGCGCTACGAGCGGTGTCTCGTGGCGTGCTTCAAACATGTTCATACTTTTATTCATTACCGCTCGTCGCCCCGCCCTTAGCTATCGCTCGCAGCGGCAAGGTCGTGAACAGGACGGACATGCCCAGTTCGGATGGGTCCTGTTTCGCATTCAGGCGAAAGAAACGTCCGGGTGTCACCATTGTGCAGACCGCCCGGAAAATAAGGTGAAGTATATGTGGGGCATACGCTCCGCTTGGGCCGAGCACCGTCATGCCGTCAGTAGCAGTAGCTTCTTTTTGCAATGGCCGCAAGCTTGACCACTGCAGGAGACGCTCCGGGTATCGAGAATAGCAGGGCGATGTCCGACCACCGTAAACGCTAGCTTGTGGACGACGAGCAACGAGCAACTCACCATCCGGCCAGATAAAGACTAGGTAGTGTTCCACGCGAGCCTCAAAGAGATGACAGCGAAATTTTTCAGGGCCTAGTGGAAACTACGCCTAAGCGCGCCTAGCGCTAGGGCTGCAAGAATGTTTGAAAGAGTTACCGTAAACCTAGAAAGCAAGGGGTAAGTGAAGAAAAATAGGTGGTTCTTCAGCGGCAAAAGACGTTTGAGGGTAATCATCTCAAAAAAAAAACGCACACACATACAAACGTTTGCCTTTGTAATATTAATGTGATGATAATTATTTTGCTCAAGGATAATACTTAAGAGGACAGTGACTTGAGAGACTTCAGCTCACTATACATGAAAAGCCTGCTATTCGCAGACAAACTTGTATAATTGAGCGGAGAAAATTGGGAAAATGACATTTGAAGAGTACTCATCTGTTGGATTTAACCCCGTGAAATAGTTCTATAACACTATGATCCTTGATGAAAGCTCTGTACGCTGAGTGCGAGTTGTTTTAATGCTCATGTGGTCGAAACGTCTACCGTGATTGGCTCTCTGATTGGTTAAGAACTTGGAGCGGGCCAATCAGAGCGCCGAACGTCGTAAACGTGTCGATTGCGAACTTGCACTGCTGTATGAAAACGCGTGTATGTTTGTGTCAGCCATTAATAAAACAGCTCTTCCTATCCTAATTTCCGTTCATATTAAAAAAATATATTCATATTTTGGCATTGTCTAAATGCACACACTTTGCGAAAACAAAAAGTAGTTAGAAAAATAAAGAAAAACAGTGTTATTCTTCATCTGAAGAAGCAACTTATGTAGAAACTTAAATTAAAAAATAAAAATATAGGGTGACTAGTAATTAGTGTACGATACTTAAACACGTGATTGTGCTCATGATAACAAACAATTTTTATTATGGGAGCAAAGCCGAAATCGCGAAAAAAAATTCAGCTGTTCAGTACATTAGGCAAACATAAATGTACTAAACTGCTGATTTTTTTCGCGATTTCAGGTTTGTTTCCATAGTAAAAGTTGTTGGTTATCATGAGCAAAATCACGTGTTTAAGTATCGTACACTAATTACCAGTCACCCTATATAATGGTGCGACCAGTACCTCTAGCCAAGTTGCAAATCTGCAATCGTTAACGATAGTAGAAAGCTTCAAATGTACGGGAATGACGTCATCTCAACGCTCAGTCACAGGGTCAGAACAAAAGAATCGGGGGCGTGGCCAACTCGAAGCGTTCGACGCAAGCGAAACATTTGTAACTTGGCTAGAGGGGCAGATCCGGCAAATGCGCCGCTCGCGAGCGCTGTTCTCAAGCGGTTCGTGAGCGGCTCGCGCGCCATTCGCAAGCGGCGCATTCGCCAGGTCTGTACACACCACGGCTATGCTAAATAGGTCCAGTTCAGCATAACGCCAGACCACTACGTAGCAGCAGCCTGTCGCTGGTTGTAGTCTAGAATCGTTATAGTGCGGTAAAACTAGTCTTCATCATAGACAATAATGCACATTTAAATTAAAACTGTTATGCTAAATTAATGAGTTTGAACTAATTAACCGTGAACTGTGTACTAATTAACCGGGAACTGTGATATTAATATCCAGTTCCTGTGTTATTCCTTTTTGTGCAAAGAATAATTCAATTTTACCATATGATTCCATGCCACTTTTTAGGGCTCCGTGTCAAAAAAGAAAAAACGGCGTAAAGGTATCGAGTTGTAATTAAAACCATATACTCAGATCTACGGTCCCTTCAAGCTGTGAAAAAAATCATACTTCTAAGTTAACGAATAATAAAGATACGGCCGTTTATGTCGCAAAAAAAAAGACGGGTTGCACTCCGGGAGTGCCGGCAGAAGTGAAAACTTGATTATTAACGTTGAGCATGTTTGATATTTTGATATTTTGGAATGGTTAGGGAATAATTTTGCACCAATTGCTTTATCAGTATAAAAGTACTATCATTTATGTGGTAGAATACAATATTCATTTATTGCGCTATCGTACACAAACATGACAATTTATATTACATTAAAAATTTAACACTTTAAAACTATTACAATTATTTTACATTAAAAAGTTTATCTCTCCGAAAAACTACTGAGGTGTCAAGGGACACCCGGATGGAACGAAGTTCCGTTCTGGCTTGCTTTCTATAAGAGAGAGAAAGACAGAGAAACATGCGCACGCCGCACGGCTTACAATAGCTTACTATAGAAAAAGTGTCGTTACAACTTTTCGTGAGAATTTTTTCCGTCTAGCCAATACAATATAACTAAAAAATACTATCCTATTTTATGTACATTTTGACAGCACTATTTCAACATCTTCGAAACCATGAAAACGACACTCATGACGAAAAAGTTGATAATTTCTGACATCCGCCATCTTGGATTTATATTTTGACAGTACCATCGGTTTACAAATGTACAACTGAAAACCAGCGCTGGGTGTCTAACGTCTGGCAAATGCTGAGGTGGTCACCCTTTCGGTGCGGGCACGCTCGGCGTACTTTGTACTTTTATTTTTATTTACTTTGTGTAATAACCGTTGTGCTGTGTCTGTACCGAATAAAAGTTTTTCTATTCTATTCTATTCTATTCTTGAAAACCATGAAAACGACACCCATGACGAAAAAGTTGATAATTTCTTGCAGCCGCCATCTTGGATTTACATTTTGACAGTACCATCGGTTTCAACACCCTCGAAAACCATGAAAAAGACACCCATGACGAAAAAGTTGATAATTTCTTGCAGCCGCCATCTTGGATTTATATTTTGACAGTACCATCGGTTTCAACACCCTCGAAAACCACGAAAACGACACCCATGGCGAAAAAGTTGATAATTTCTTGCAGCCGCCATCTTGGATTTACATTTTGACAGTACCATCGGTTTCCACGCCCTCGAAAACCATGAAAACGACACCCATGACGGAAAATTTGATAATTTCTTGCAGCCACCATCTTGGATTTATATTTTGACAGTACTATCGGTTTCAACACCCTCGAAAACCACGAAAACGACACCCATGGCGAAAAAGTTGATAATTTCTTGCAGCCGCCATCTTGGATTTACATTTTGACAGTACCATCGGTTTCCACGCCCTCGAAAACCATGAAAACGACACCCATGACGGAAAATTTGATAATTTCTTGCAGCCACCATCTTGGATTTATATTTTGACAGTACTATCGGTTTCAACACCCTCGAAAACCATGAAAACGACACCCATGACGGAAAAATTAATAATTTCTTGCAGCCGCCATCTTGGATTTACATTTTGACAGTATTATCGGTTTCAACACCCTCGAAAACCACGAAAACGACACCCATGACGAAAAATTTGATAATTTCTTGCAGCCGCCATCTTGGATTTATATTTTGACAGTACCATCGGTTTCAACGCCCTCGAAAACCATGAAAACGACACCCATGACGAAAAAGTTGATAATTTCTTGCAGCCGCCATCTTGGATTTATATTTTGACAGTACCATCGGTTTCAACACCCTCGAAAACCATGAAAACGACACCCATGACGAAAAAGTTGATAATTTCTTGCAGCCGCCATCATGGATTTACATTTTGACAGTAGCATCGGTTTCAACACCCTCGAAAACCATGAAAAAGACACCCATGACGAAAAAGTTGATAATTTCTTGCAGCCGCCATCTTGGATTTATATTTTGACAGTACCATCGGTTTCAACACCCTCGAAAACCATGAAAACGACACCCATGATGAAAAAGTTGATAATTTCTTGCAGCCGCCATCTTGGATTTACATTTTGACAGTACCATCGGTTTCCACGCCCTCGAAAACCATGAAAACGACACCCATGACGGAAAATTTAATAATTTCTTGCAGCCGCCATCTTGGATTTACATTTTGACAGTACTATCGGTTTCAACACCCTCGAAAACCATGAAAACGACGCCCATGACGAAAAATTTGATAATTTCTTGCAGCCGCCATCTTGGATTTATATTTTAACAGTACCATCGGTTTCAACACCCTCGAAAACCATGAAAACGACACCCATGACGAAAAAGTTGATAATTTCTTGCAGCCGCCATCTTGGATTTATATTTTGACAGTAAAAGTGTCGGTACAATTTTTCGTGAGAATTTTTTCCGTCTAGCCCCCTTTCACAACGCGCGATAAGGGATAGCTGTCTACTCTCCATCCGTCTTACGCTTTTTCGATCAGGTCACGTGTCCTGACGCGAGTTTAAGATTTTATACCCATTACAGAAAAAGTGCTCAACGCCGCTAAAGAAGTTTTCACTTCAAAAAAGTGTATTTTAATACTCTCACTCAAAGATCGAAATTCATAGGGTACTTCCCGTTAACCCAGAATCCTGAAATTTGGCACAAAGCAAGGTTTTATAGCACAGGTATAGGAAAAAATCTAAAAACCTACGTCACAAAAAAAAATTGCAATTCGGAAAAATCTTCGAGACTCCATTCGGGAATTGTAGTTTGCACGGAACCCTCAGTGCGCGAGTCCAACTCGCACTTGCCCAATTTTTTTTTAGGTGGGAAATCATCCAATGACATCTCCCGCTCTGAGCCGAGGCGGGAGGGCGAGTTAGAATTTTACTGACTAAAACCCACTATATTTCTTCGTTGCCTTGCATTCCAGAGCCGGATATTCCTTTCAGAAGCGAACCCATGGCCCCAGAACGCTTCGAACCTGCTGTGCCCCTACGGTTTTGCTGTCATCTCTTTGAGGCGCGCGTAGAATACTACAAGCTGTCGACTACTCGTGGTCAGTCCTTACCGGGCGGCAGGACGATGAGCTACCCATTAGTCGTCGTCCGCAAGCCCGAGGTTATATAGCTTGGGGAGTATTTATATTAATGACTGAATCACTAAGTTGTCTTTTTAACCCAAAAGTTGACTGGTAGAGAATGCCTTGTTGCATTAAGTCGGCCTATGTAGGTACCACTACCGTATATGAAGTGTTTTTTTTATTAGCCTATACTTTCCTACTGCTGGGCAAAGGTATCCCCCAAAATTTTCCTTGTATTCTTCTCTTGAGCCACCGCGAACCAGCTTTTGCGATAGGTCTAGGTCGTCCCGCCACCTCTTCACAGGTCGACCTCGGCGGCGTCGTCCGTCTTCTGGTACCCACTTTGTTGAGATTCTTGACCAACGGTCAGTGTGCAAGCGACTGACATGAAGTTAAATAAATAAATAAATTAATTAATTGGATCAGCTTTACCATTTTGTGCCGGTTGCTGTGGAGACTTTGGGCAGTTGGAGTACTGAGGCAAAGTGTTTTGTGGGGGATTTGGGTCGTAGGCTCGGGGAGGCAACGGGTGACTCCCGGTCCAGGTCGTTCTTGATGCAAAGGATGCCTATCGCTATTCAGCGAGGTAATGCGGCGAGTGTCATGGGTACTTTTGCACCGGGAACGATCAGGGGCGGGTTATTTAATGACCCACAACAACATTTCTTAACATTTCTACAACATTTCTTTTGATTTTATAACGTTATTTCTTTTGTATTTAAGTATGGTTTTTGACGTATTTTATCTTTTGACATGTTATTTATATATATGTATTAATTAATTTACGTTACAAAAGCTCGTATACCGAAGCTACTTATAAATTCTCGGAAAGTCCTACAAAAGGCGAGATTGGAAAGGCTTCTATGCATGACGCCTTCGCTTCGTTTGCGGAACCCGGCGAGTGCTGAAGACTTGTCGACGCGGCACGTGTCACAGCGCCAACGCTCTAGCAACTTCACCGACAACGTTTGTTATAATAATTATAATTATAGATTTGAGTCGCTTACTTTGTGTATGGGTTGCAAGTGGGTTTATATTATTGGTTACCTAACTAGCTTAACACGCGTGGGGTGAATATTCGCCCCATACCAACTATATCCAGTCTTTTCAGGAAAAACATCGTAAGCGACAATTTGCATTTTCTGCGGGAACGAGTTTTCTCTACTTCCATAATTAAAAAGTATTTATGAAAATACCTATGTTAGTAGCAACAATTCTATTAAATCGGTAGTTATGTAAAGAAATATTGTTTTATAAAATGTAATTTATCATGAATACTTTTTAATTATAGAAGAGAAAATCTAGTCCTGCAAAAACGCTTACTGTCGCTTACGACGGTCTTCCTAAAAAGGCTCATGTACCTATTTACATCCATATTGTTTATTTTATTAAAATATTTGATTATTGATTGTGTTACTTATTGTAATCCCAGCTAAGTAAACAAGGTTTAATGTGAAAATAGTACCGGCACTCAATGAGGGTATGATTGGCCAAAAAAAAGGCTGAGAAGCGTTTGGGACAAGATTTTTCATTGGAAAAAATTTTTTTCCTCCGGAAGAAATTCCGCCCCAACCGAAAATTCTGCAAAACATGCAATAAATGAATATGTCTGGATCAAGTCTTACTTTTCTCAATTTGTTTTCAAAATAAATAGATTTAAAATAATAATAATAACAAACCAAAAATATCTTTAGACACAGTTAAAACATGGCATTTTTCGTTCTTTTAAAAAATATTTTTTATTTCGTGTAAGTAATAAAATAAATTAAATGATGAAAAAATAAATTAAAATGTAAAAGCGTCATATTAATTTTATAGTAATAAAATATATAAACTTTTAATACGAATTCGACTAAACTAACTAGATAAATAAAAAAAAAAATAGATAAATTAAATTGGTCTTGTCACCGAGTAAAACATAAGAAAATTAGGGCGCGTGTACTGTTGTGTTAACCCACGTGGTAACGTCAGGAATGTTAACTTTGCAAAGGACCCTCCCCCTTCCACCTAATGTTTGATTAATTGTTCATTCGGAAGTTTTGAAAACCACATACCTACATTAAATACATCTGGACCAGTACTACTTATTGTATGAATCGCACTGGCGTAACATCATCAAGTACGCAATTCCAAGGTTGAATCACACTGAGGAAATCCATTTCTCGAAGTGGTTAATGGTCACCGTCAGACTATGTCAGTCAAAATCATTTATGTTTGTTAAGAAAATTATTTTTAATGCAAAAAAAGTGATCACTTCCAAACTACTCGATTATCCAATGATGTATTGAATTTAAAAGCACGTGCAGCGGCTGGACGGAGCATCGCGAATACTTGAGCGAACGAACGTGCTACAGTTGCCAAAACGGATCATGAGCGCTCGGCGTCAGAGTGGGGATCGCTTTGCGCATTCCATACATTGGCGAGCCAATCGTCTTTGTTGTTAGATACATGCAGCAACGCAGGGAACGAATTAGGAAAGACTTCCATGACGCGATGTTGCGGCGAGCTAATCACTGACACTCCCCGCCCCCGTGTCTCACTTCGCACCACTAAAGAGACTTCTGTGCAATCGCTCAAGATCCGTGATGGCAACTGTACCCAACCCAACAACGCAGCAGGAGCACGGTCCCCGAGCGATTCGGTAGTCGCAAAAAAATAGTCTGTAAAATTGTAAGCCGTAATTAGAATTGAAATCTACTCTAATATTATAAAGGGGTATCTACCTACTTTATTTTTGGTTTGTAGGAGGTATATCTCTATAAGAAATGGTCCGATTGCAAAATTTTTTTCACCAATAGAAAGCTGCTTTATTCCTGAGTGACATAGGCTATTTTATGTCCTCGTGCGAAGCCGCGGGCAAATGCTAGTTTGATATAAATGAAAGTAAGCACGTGGCTGCGTAGGCGGGCGTAAGAGAGTTCTCGCCTCGTCTAAACGTGCCTTAAAAAAACCAGTGAAGTGGCAAATATTTGTGATGTATCGGGAGTAGAGTGCCCACAACACTTATTATGTTACTATTTTATCTGACACCTCGTTTGAAAGGGGTGGCCAACGAAATAAAGCTAGTGGCTCTATCAACGACCCTTATATATTTTGTCAGGCCTATTGAGCTAGTGGTCAGTGGCCCCGACTGCTACACCAAATGTCGTGGGTTCGATTCCCATCCAGGACGAAAGCTTCCTACTGGAGCCAGGGTTATCCGAAAGGGCGCTCGAGCTCCGGTATGAAGGCTAGAAGGAACGGGGTGGGTCTTTTAGTCAGTAAGAGTCTGACACTATCTCCCGCTCCGCCCAAGAGCTGGGGATGTCAATGCATGATTTTTTCCCACCATAAAAAAATGGACGAAAGCTTGTTTCATCTATTCTATACTATATATCTATGTAGTTAGAAATATACACCACTAATTTTTAATTAGTACAGATACTTAAAGGGCTCATTAAAAAAGGTCTTGTCATTATTAAGTAAAGTCTTAATAAAAAATATTCCTAAACAGCAAAGTTATTAATTAGCGTTTATTTAAATCCCAAAAGGTCACTCAATTTTGGAAATATTGTACAGGAATAAATGACGATCAAAATTAAAAAAAAAAAATGCACATATTTAGTAGCAATTGTTATGAATGATTGATTCTATTATGAATTTACCAATTATGACAAATCATGGAAAATTTTGGGACTTTTTTGTACTACTTCAAAATAGGGGTGTATACGTTTCTTTATCAGTTGTCTAGTACTCATACTACAAGCTCTGCTTAGTTTGGGACTATATGACGTTGTGTGAAAGTTCCACAACGATATTTTGACCATAATCTCTTTTGCTTGAAGTTTATTTATGGCAAAGGACGTTTGGGAATTAGTGACGCCATCGCCATGTTCGTTCAGTATAAAAAAAACGGATTGCCTGATTTAGTTATATTTAGCCGTATGTTAATAGTCTGGAAAAAAATTAAACGGCGCTAAGTTTTTTTTGGAAAATGGCAGGGGTATAGTAGGCTGCAGGAATGGTCAAAAGTACTACCGTAGCCCTGAAACGCAATCGTAACTGAAGGAACAGGGGTGGCTTTTTTCAGTTAAAGTATGGCACCACCTCTCATCCACCCAGAGCGGGAGAAGTTGTTTGCTGACTTCCCACCTCGGAAAATAAAAAGGGGTAATGGTAAGAGGCAGATTCAAACTTGTTGAAAAAATATCAGCCAATTGGGAGAGGTGATTCATAAATGATAAATGACATTTATTTTGCAAATAGGTTGTTTTCGTCAGTTTAAACTAGATGAGGCCGGTGTTTTCTAGCTGATTACCCTGAGAAGAAACACCGAAACAAACTCAGGAGTCAAAGTCTCTTATGAGGTCCATATAGGAAAAATGTAATGGTCAAATCACATGAGAACCATGCAGATTTGTCTGAGATGGTCTATTGATGAAAGCTGTCCAGTCTGTGCAAGCATACAAATGCAGTATTCGGATAGCCCAAATTAGAACTACTAACTAAGTGTACTACTAAGTGTTATTTAAACCTATTTGCAAAATAAATATCATTTATCATTAAGGGCCAAGCGCCCGAAAAGTGCCATAAAACAGTGATTTTCTGAGGCCTACTCTTCCGTAACGGCTAGGTCAATTGGTTTGAAAAAAATATATGTTTATTATAGATTCATGAACAATAATATCAACATTTGATTTTTCGTGCAATTAATACTTTTGTCAAAAAAAAATATTTAGCAATTTCGCAACTTTTCGCAACTTTTCGCAACTTTTCCCTACTCCTTTGAAACGGCTTGGACCTTTAGAAACATTTTTACACATAAAAATTGGTGGTTAAATATTCTTCAAAGTGAACATTGCATATGTAAATAAATCAATATCTCGCAGAGAAAATGGATTTAAAGCGCTTTCCGGGCGCTGCTGGCCGCAAATAAATGCACAGATTTGCGTACTGCCGCCTAGGCGAGTGCGAGAGTTGTGTTCACATAATTTGGGTCAGATGGTTCAAGGGACTATACGCCTTAAGGAGCTCAACGATTCGGGACACATATTTCATACAAATATATCCTAAATTAAAATAAGTAGGTATTATTATTAAAATAGGTAGGTCAGAAAACCAAGAAGAACTATCATCGCTGTAGGTTTACCAACAAACAAACGCCATTAAGGACCATCATTTGCGAGATCCACCTCAGATGAAAGCAAGCTGCGAAGATGGCGCAATAAAAATAGCAATAAACATAATCCATGAATATTTCTCATGATGAAACCCGAGAGCGCTGTGGTCGCATTCCTGATTGCTTCGCCGCGCCGCCGACCGTCACAAACCTTTATATATAGACCAGTGGCGTAACTATAGGGTGGCGGGCCCCTGGTCTGGTGGGGCCCCCGGGCCAAGAGGCCTTCAGCTCAGAAGAAGTAAGTATACAATAAATTCAAGTAAATCATTATTAAGACTTATTAAACGCACTAAGAAAAGGATAAATGTTCCGTGGTTTTTGGCAGCGTTTCACCTTATATATACGCCACTAGGAAGTCCATCTTCAGAGACGAAATATAAAAGTCCTCGGGTATTAAAAAACTTGCCGATTGGCCGATATATGTACACTTCTACACAAATATTATAAAGAGGTAAAGTTTGTTTTTTATTTTTACGTTTTTTTGTTTGTAGGAGGTAATCTCTGAAAGTACTGGTCTGACTGCGAAACTTTTTTCACCAATAGAATGCTGCTTTATTCCTAAGTGACATAGGTTATATTTTATATATGCGGGCGAAGCCGCGAGCAAAAACTTTTTAATAATAATGAATATTTTATGCCTGTACTTCAGTGATTTATCCAAATAAAATTGTAAAGTTGCCGATTTTCCTGAGGCCCAATCGAATGATTTTGCCACGGGCCTCGAATGGTATAGTTACGCTACTATTATAGACTACATTTATGTACTACATACTTGGTCCTGCTATCTATACGTATCTACAGGAATTTGCGGTTAGCCTGACGTTTAGGACTAGATCTTCCAGTAGTTTAGTTTGCCAGTTCGGGAGATAGACTAAGTTTAGTCTGTGTGTGTGGGCTTTGAGATGAGTTTGATTGAAAAAGTTTAGCAGTACTTTGTTCTGAGAGTGAATGATAAACGAAGGTGAATGAGTAAATGGAAGATTTGAAAAGATTAGAACGTTTCATTTTTTTACTCTGTCAAATGTGTGGTTTGGCGAGTTGTGGTAACTGATTCCTGTCACCCACTGGGTTCATCATAAAAAAATCAAACTGGGCACTTACAAACCGTCAGAAGCTAGTGCACGGTTCCAAATTGGTCGATTCCTATGGAGAAGAACCGGCAAAAAACTCCATGGTTAGGTACTGTTTTTTTTTAAATAATGGTTGTTCTGACAATATTTCTATATTACAGCTTTAATAGATATTATGGAATGATAGTGTAGACCATAATAAATATCACTTACGTCTTCATCATGAGTATAATCGACTGATTATACTCATGATGAAGACGTAAGTAATTTTTGATACGACTGTATAATATTCCCAATTGCATGAACTAAGATTTCTACCCTTGGAGAGGGAGAATGGGCCGTAATCCACCTCGTGCTCCCAGTGCGGTTTGGTGGATGTCCCAATGTGTAAGATTTTTTTTTGCTATAGATGAACAATCGTTTCTTCATCGTTTTGAGAGCAGTGGTGATGAAAATAAATTACTCAAAGCGCCTATACCTAGGAATAAACTCTTATCGTACAACTGCTCTTCATAAGTCTAAGAGGATAATGGATAGAAAGAAAGAAAGAATGATAAGTCTAAGTCATAAGTTATAAGTCTAAGAGGATAATAAATGTTTCTTAAAAACATTTACGGAATCGCACAGGCGTATGTGATGGATAAAGAATACTCTTGCTCTTATTGAAGAGATGAAAAGGAACACACGCTTCTGTGTCACGCTGCAGAACCTTGGGCCTAATAAAAAGCTAATCTTTATAGGAGTATTGGATGGGTACCTCTCATCAGTCTTGGCCATCATCCTAGGAGCCGCGTACTCGTCGACGGAGTCAGCTGATGAGTCCGGGAAGACGCTGCGTTTAGTTCTGGAGCCTTCTTCATCCGTTGGCTTGGTTGGGTGAATTGCTGCTCGGCCTGCTTGCAGTTCTGGAAGGAATAAAAAAATAAATATTACGAACTACGAATGAAAAGAATAAACGTTTCACGGTAAACGTATATGTCGCCTGATGGTAAGCGATGACATAGTCGACGATGAAGACGCTTCTATGTAGATGTAACATATTCAGTCAGGGTAAAATATGTATAAAAATCTCGTGTCGAAGTTTGTTATCAAACTCCTCCGAAACCGCTTAACTGATTTTCATGAAATTTTTCGCTAAAGTATAAAACTATAATTACAGTAAATAAAAATAAAAAATAATAATAATTAGTTTCTATATAGTTCGTCCTTTGTGTGATATTTCGCAAACTACTAACCTGTCTGACCTGAATTTCATTGCGTCCGTCATTCGTTTCCCTAAGACCTAACTGTAAAGTTTATCGCACCGTATTCCTGTGGGATGAACTCGTGTCTCATTACTGCGAGTGCTTTCTAATACTAGTCTAAAGGTGTCTAAACTGTGCATACTAATATTACAAAGTAAAGGCGTTAGTTTGTAACCAGAATGGAAGAAAAAAACGTGTTGCGGCGACGCCAAGTAATATGGGATAAGGGCAGGATGAAGAAGAAGAAGAATGTTTGTATAGAACCTTTTTAGTATATGCGAAATCTAAAACCCTACCTAGTATTTTTATGTAAAGAATCTATGTACAAACATAACTGTACCATGAAAAATCACAAAGTTATAAACTTGTGTGTCAGCAAAAAATACATAGTCACGGGTTGTTTTGCACTTACACCTAGCTGTTTGTTAGCTCCTAATGCCAGCTATGCCCTTCTGTGATCTATGTTGTACTTAGTGTCGGTGGTATCCAACTTGTGACCTATTTAAATATTTCAAAAATATAACATGGTGTAAAAACTATTGGAATCGATTCAGTTACTGATTCTGAACAAAATATATTGAGACTGCGCATATACTACAAATTACATATGTTGTATATGTGTGTACGCTCAATCGGTTAAAGTATTTGGGTAAAATTTTGGACACATGTGGATGGATGGAGAGGGAGAGGGAGGCCAAAGAAAAGATGGATTGATTGTGTGAGAAGTGATATGAAAGAAAAGGGAGTTAGTGATAGCGTGACGAGTGACAGGACAGAATGGAAGAAAAAAACGTGTTGCGCTGACCTCAAATGAAACGGGACAAGTGCAGGAAGAAGAAGAAGAGTACAACATATCCTTTAACAGCATAGGATATTTTTGATACCTATCGGGAGAAATTAAATAAAATGTTTCAACCAATTGTGCCGATAGAATTAGGTACGTGTATTCTTATAATATTTTTTATGTGAGAAAATAGACGGTTCATATGAGTTGATAGGCTAGGAGAGAAAAGTCGCAAAAAATGTAGCTCAGTAAATAAGACAGGAACCGTGCGGTCTATAATTATCATAAACATGAAATTCATTGCGAAACTGTTTGGCAAAATTGCAACGGGAAGTCATAAAGGTTTGTCTATCCAAATATTATCTAGAGCTGCGGTTACAAAATGTATTATTGGCTTTCTTATGACCTTTAACTGCCTGAACAGTTTGGGAATCAAAAACCATTACGGCAAGGATAACCGGGAATGAAAACCAGGAATATACAGCAGCAGATGTTTCCCTGTCAGGGCTTTTTTGAGTCAGGAAATTATCCAAGGACTTGTCCGGCCCTAAGGTGGAACGAGAGCGCGTATCAGACTTTTACTGACTATAACCCTTCCTTCAGTTGCTCTTTACAACGGATCTTTAGCAGTTTTGCTGAAATATCTTTGAGGGACGTGTGAAACAACAAGGTGGACCGATGACCTGGTGAGGGTTGCGGGAATCCGATGGATGCGAGACGCAGAGGACCGATCGTTGTGGCGACGCTTGGGGGAGGCCTATATCCAACAGTGGAGGTCTTTCGGCTGGAATTATATGATGACATCTGGAGCGGCATAACGTGCCGTCGATTCAGGCTTGCTCCTTAGACTTCTATGCTCCACCGTTTCTTCTGAGTGATTCACAAATTGTGACACCGCGCGTCTCTTCCCGTCGAATGCGGTTTGCATCCATAAATCTCTATTTGTTAACTCAATAGCTACCTTCTTCTTAGCCTTAACAACTTAACGTCTCATCTAGGCTATAGTGAATGGGCTCACCTTTCAGATACAGTCAATTTGAGACACAAGACAATTGATGCGCGAACGCGTTCGCTTGGGGTTTAATGAATTAATAAACTAGTGCGCCCTCACCATCAACGATTGCATCACTGCTTACCATCAGGTGGGATCGCAGTCGAGCACTGGCTTATATCAATTAAAAAAAAACATCTTTCACTCATCATCTTCCTGCCCTAGTCCCGTTTTATTTGGGGTCGGCGCAACACGTTTTTTTCTTCCATTCTGTCCTGTCACTCGTCACGCTATCACTAACTCCCTTTTCTTTCATATCACTAAATTAATCATCTTTCACTAAATTCCTAAAATACCCAAAAGTAATAATAAAGTGAGTATTACTTTTTGGCATTAAATGTATCTCGTATAATCTTCAATGAAACCGTTTTACCGTGATGATATTTCATTTCACGGCTCACTCAAACTGTACAAGAACCTCAATTTCATGAAACTCTCTAAGTCTGTCAAATCTTAAAGTTTGTTGCTAACGGCGGCAAACTTGGGTATTGTTAAAGTTATCGGTTTCAGTGGAAAGATTTCAGTTCTAGTAGCGTGGTACAATCACTAGTTAATGTTAAAATCCATATTAAAAAATAATTTTATTAGTGTAATATTTTTTTTTTTGTTTATTGTTCAATACTTTTCATCATCATCATCATATCAGCCGAAAGACATCCACTGTTGGACATAGGCCTCCCCCAGGTGTCGCCACAATGAACGGTCCTGTGCGTCACGCATCCATCGGATTCTCGTGACTCTGACGAGGTCATCGGTCCACCTTGTTGAAGGCCTTCCAACGTTGCGTCTTCCGGTACGTGGTCGCCACTCCGAAACTTTTTCTCCCCATCGACCATCTGGTCAATACTTTTAGCCTACACTTACTACAAACATGACACTTCAGGTGGCCAAAGGAAATAGGGATTCGTTTCATTCGGTGTAAACGGCTGGAACAATTTCGCTAATTCTTTTTTTGTTATGTTTGTTAATATTGTTATGGTGTGTCCAGACCTGACGAATGCGATCGTACGAAGATGAAATGCACGCGCGCATTTCGCCAGATCTTAATGCACCATTTGAAGAATGTCTTATGAAAGAACAATATCAGAAAGTAGCGCAGAAAAATAGAAAATGACAGAAAACTTCGAGAACTATTTAATCTTCGTGCGTTTGGCAGTTCAAAGTAAGACATGACACGTTTATTGAGCCAGGCAGTCCACATGTAATTTCAAAGCATGCAAAGTCGGGACTGGTGACTAGTTAATTATAACAACAAATACCTAATTTATCTAAAAATAAACGTAAAATGACTTCAAAAAACCTATGATAAAGAAGTTCAATTTGTAAAGACGCCAGACTACTTACAAAGGTATATAGGTAGATATATACGGCAGTAAGAAGCTTAACTGCCTTAGCAACTTTGCTCGAGAAATTCTATACGAGTTCTGTTTGCTTTTCAAGAAAGTACTCGTTCATAGTGAATATTTTCTTCATACTTTGAAAGCTCTTGCTAAAAATTTTGTATTTTATTTATGAAGCAGATATACCCATTAGTTCGTATAAGTGTGAGACAGAGGTATACCGGGAAAAATATTTTTTATTTATTTTATATATAACCCTGTAAATTATGTTATAAATCCAGACCTATTTTTATTAATATATTTCCTTATAAACCAAATTTTCATAGCATACTTGGTTACCAGTTACCATTACTTCATCTAAAGGCGTAGGTAGTATAAAACCGTAAGTTAGTAGTTTCATCACAAAATAATTACTTTTTTTGATACTGATAACTCTTCGAGACTTGATTCGGATATTGAATTATTTACACAGATAACTTTGTACGGAACCCTGGGAGCTAGAGTTTAATTCGAACACAACCCGTTTTTTTTTTATTAATAGTGTATACATTAATTATGAAATACATAAATATAATCATAGTCTTACCAGGCAAGTCAGGGTCTTCTGGGTTCTCGTTCAGTCTCCTCTTGATCTCTGGGATGTTGGAGTTCACAGACTTATCTCCGAAGGTCACGTCACTGTCCATGAAGTCCTCGGGTCGAAGGTGCACCATGTTCGTTGTGCCGATCTGAAAAAGGAAACGTTCAATAATTTTCGCTACCCAGTAACTTGGTTTTGAAAATATAGAGGTTTAATTAATTAAATTTTAGAACATGTGCGCAACACATGTTCTAAAATGTAATGGGTTCAGAAATAGTAAAATAAAATTTTGGTACACTACACATCCCATTTAGTCACAAACCAACAAGTGTCGCGACGGTACGTTACAAAAAATACATTCAGCCGAACATAGAACCTCCTTCTCTTTGAAGTCGGTTAAAAAATGAATACGTGTGCAAAGTCATCACGCCCGTACGGCCGCCAAAGAAAATGGCGTCTTAGTGAGAGAGACAGATTAGATATAAAAGTATATTTATTAAAAAATACATATATTTAAATTTTATATTTCTTTTACTTTCCAATTAATGTTTTCACAATTTTTTATATTTATTGATAAACTTTTTTTTTCATGTATATTCCTTGGAAATAGACTAGGAATTTACGATATTTGAAGTGGACCGAAAGTAAAATGAAGGAACCGTCGAGGATGATAAATTTATCAATTAATATCAACCAGAACGAAAAACTAGATTAGTATTCATTAATATTGATATTGAATGGACTGTTTACTCGTGTATGCAAGCTAATTTTGACATTGAATAATAAAATAGTCGAAACACTAATTTATTGCTGAATCTATTTTAATATTCATGACTAAAGAGATGGTCTACATAAATTCATTGATAAAATTATTTGTGAATGGGTATTTTAAATTAAGATTAATTTAATGTGAATATATTAAGATCAGATCACAAAATAAATTATCGTTTATTTACGTCATTTAGGCTAGATGACGTAACCAAAACAAAAAATGACTTTAGGAATATGTAATTAGATATTATTAACAATAGGTATTAACGAAAGCAATTTTCGCAATGCTTCAAACGTGAACAATAATCCGGATTGTTCCTATAAAACAAAGCTTTAGTAAATCGTTCTTAACTAATGAGAAAAGGGAAACAATAAGGAACACTTAAGAGAAATTATAACCAAAGATTGTACAGAAGGATCACTTTTATTTTTTTTATTTTTCCATTAGGAATTACATTGTAGCAGCCGGGTCCGAGAGCACTAGCAAATATGTACTAATGAGACAGGTGTTATAAGAAGTAGGTATGTAAGTGAATTTGTTATATGTTATGTATACTAACACTAGCTTCTGACAGTGGCTTCGCCCGCTTAAAAGTAGGATTCTGCATACAAAATTTAAACATCTCATTATTGGGTGAATTTTGAAAAAATTTCTCTTTGTGCTTACCTACGTCATAAAAGGAAACCTTCCCAGTAATTTTGGCTGTGCGTCATCATGTCACTTTCCTTCCTTCCTTTTATTTTACATAGGGTGACTGGCAATTAGTGTACGATACTTAAACACGTGATTGTGCTCATGATAACCAACTTTTACTATGGGAACAAACCTGAAATCGCGAAAAAAAAATCAGCTGTTTAGTACATTTATGGTTGCCTAATGTACTGAACAGCTGATATTTTTTTCGCGATTTCGGCTTTGCTTCCATAATAAAAATTGTTTGTTACCATGAGCACAGTCACGTGTTTAAGTATCGTACATTAATTACCAGTCACCCTATATAGATTAGAAAACAAATGGTACGAAAGAGCGCCTTTGGGGTCATCGTATCCTTTTTTATTATGGACTAGCGGCCCGTCCCGGCTTTGCCTGGGCAATAAATATAGCCTATGTTACTCAGAATAAATGCAGCATTCCAATGATGAAAGAATTTTTTAAATCGGAACAGTAGTTTTTGAGTTTATTCGTTACAAACATACTCACAAAAATACAAATTTTCCCTCTTTATAATATTAGTGTAGATGTGCGTCTTAACAGTAGTCATATATCGTTTGACAGTAGTCATTTAACTTACCTGATGGTAAGAGATGATGTGGTCGACGATAGAGCGCGCTTACCTAGGAGTAACCTATTCACACATGACTAGACCCCCAGATTGTAGCTATCAGGAAATATACACTCCTTAGCTGTACACACATATTATATTTGCACAGATTCTGATCTTTACAATCCGTTTCAAGATTTATTTATTGAAGATGTTGACTCTTCTGTTGTTTTTTTTGTTTTTAAATTATGATTCAGAGTAAGAAAAGCCGGCGGATAAGTGCTGGCGATGATAGCGGCCCGGTAAAAGTACAAACAGACGACGTCGGAGAATTGAACGATAAATATGAACGCGGACTCGTTGTTGAAATGTTTTGCGATACCGTTTAAATTAAAAATTCCTTTTTCCTGTTGTCAATTTAAGTTTAAAAAATACTTTTGTATTGGAAATAATGATATTATGGGCCTTATTTCCAATGCTTAAAAGCGTATAATCCTATAGATACTCCATTGGAGATTTAAACAAATGGAATAGACTTGGGGGAGTCCTATGTGTACCAGTCTTTCGACTGAAAAGCACCGCACTAATTGGTTGGATTTGTTTTTTCACTACAGCATTGTTTATTTATATGTTTGTATCTAAGTATGTATTCACTGTTGTATTTGTTTCTCTTCTGTTATGTATATTTATTAAGTTGCATCTGCCATGTTACGTTTCTGCACCACCCTAAGGTCGACCGCAGATAATGTCTAAGGCATTAAATCCGCCTTTGTGCAGTTTTTTTGTGCATAAAGCTATGAATAAATGAATGATGAGGGTAAAGATCTCCCTCTCTTTTTTCTACTCAATTTTGCTTTCTGCTAGTACAGTCAGCACTTTCGATAGGAGTTTTTGTTTTATTATTGATAGGCTCGCGTTTGACCACCATCTGACCTGATGGTAAGCGATGTAGATGAGCTCGTTACATAATCTACGCCATTTTATTACATTCTTTAGCGCTCAAATGCTCATATTAACTATTATGTGTTTCCTTTGTCCATTATTATGCTGGTTTTTCTTGATTACTTTCGTTGCAGTATTCATCAAGTCGCTCCGAAATTCGTTGGAATTAATTGCCCCAGGGCTTTGTTAGTAGTTATTTGCTGAAGGGTTGCTATTGCAGGAGTAGCGGATAGTATGGCGGGTTTATTTCATAGCTGCATGCTGTTTAAATAAGATTTCTCTAATGTCCGCCTTACAAGCTAATACCTGATAGGTTTGCCTGTATAGGTGAGTTGTAGGTACAGGTAAACCGGAGTGTGTTAACTTGACAACTGTGCAGGTTTCCATACAAGCTTACCGGATAGGTATAACTGTGCAGGCCAGGGACTTAAAAACACCTTCACAAAGGTTACAGAATTATAAGTGTTACATGTTGAATGTGTTACAGAATCAAAAATGTAACACTTATATATGTGTTTTCAATGTGTTAACCCAAAACACTTAAAAAGTGTAACCGTAACATATCTGTAACAGATATAAAAATGTTAACAGTGTTAATAAGTGTAACAGGTAAACGCAGCGTTGCCAAAGTTACAATTTACTTATTTATGGTACTGTGCAATTATTTCAGTTACACATATTAACACTTATTAACACATATAACAGGTTACAGTTTGATTCGGTAGCACTTCTTAACACATATAAAAGGTTACAGTTTCATTCGGTAACATTATTGTATCTGTTACATTTAAAAGTGTTTTTCTGTTATAACTGTTTTAAAAAACAGTGTTAAAACACATTATTACGGTTACAGTTTGAGTCCCTGGTGCAGGCAAACCTGTCAAGTATACCCTAGCGGGTACGGCTGCCTTAAGACTTATAGAACTTAAATGAAAGTCGGTAAACTACAGAGATAATTTCGTTCTTAGTCTAGATACACTCATAATCCAATGAGATCTTGAGATTATCCTTTGTGTTAGACTACGATTAGTTCAACTTACAGCGATCCCAACTCTGTACGAACTAGTTTTAATTAACTGAAATATCATAATAACATTTTTGTACATTTGGACTACACTCCATCTACACTAATATAATAAAGAGGTAAAGTTTGTTTTTTTGTTTGGGGGGTAATCTCTGGAAGTAATCTCTGGTTGCTAAAATTTTTTTCACTAATAGATAGCTGCTTTATTCCTGAGTGTCATATGCTATATTTTATGTAAGCGGACGAAGTCGCGGGCAAAAGCTAGTTCGAAATAAAATTCGCGGGCTTGCGGACGGTGAGTTACCCATTGCTCGCCGATCGACCGTCCGGTAACCGTCCAGACCGAGCCGAAGTAGTCGACGGCGTAGTGTTCCACGCGCGCCTCAAGGAGATGCCAGCAACCGTCGGGGCCCAGCAGGGTCGAAGCCTACTGGGGCCATGGGTGATGCAAAATAGAACCCCGGGGCCCTGAAACGAGGGCAAAGAAGGAACAGGAGTGGGTTTTAATCCGTAAAAGTCTAACATGAAAGGGTGGGAGATGTCATTGGATGATTTCATTATCAGCAAAGTAGGTAATATAGTTCCTAGTTACCATGCCGAAAACGTTTACAACTAAATAATCACCAGACAAACAATCTCGAGACTTCATCGCCCAAACCCACTCGTCTCAATTGAGCACAATAAATACAAAGTGTTTTTCAAAGAGCACTCAAAATAAGCGATTGTGAAAGAGACACGTCACGATGGCGTCGGGGAGACGGAGACGAGTGCGATGGACACAAGAGTGATACTCGAGACACTCGCGATTCCTCAAGTACTGACAGACGTAGGTTTAAGATGAATTACTGACATTGAGACAGTACTTGAAATAAACGAATCGAGATTAGGTTCAGTGTTGAATTTTGATAAACCAATCAATCTAAACTAATACTATAATAATAATGGAAATAATAACGGCGATACCACATTATACTGGGATCGGTCCATCATCACTGATAGGACTATTGTAGCCAATAAGCCTGATATAGTGCTGGTGGACCGAAGCGAGAGGCGTGCAATGATTGTTGACATATCCGTTCCGCATGACGAGAACCTCGTGAAAGCTGAGAAAGATAAACAAATCAAGACTTGGCTCGCGAGGTTGTCGACATATGGGATGTAGACTCGGCGACCATTTTACCGATAGTCGTGTTGGGCAATGACTTAATAGCCAGGAGCCTCGACCAACACCTTAAGAGGCTCGCGTTAGGTGTCTGAATCAAGGGCTTGATTCAGAAAGCGGTACTCCTGGACACGGGTCGCATTTTTAAGAGGTTCCTTTCTCTGGAGCCCTGACCGCCGGTAGCTTGGACCCTGTTCCCGATACCGGTGGGCAACTATTTTGTTTTATTTTATATTGAAATATTTAAAAATGTAATTAATATGTAAAATTTATGAATCAACGAAATAATAATGAAAGAATAATAATGGTGGCTCAAAAGGCTGCCAAACTGGAATGGGACCGGGCAGGACAGGGCACAAAGTTTTTGCCCTTAAACAGTGCGACGAAGTGGCGGCAGACCACGAAGGAGATGGCGCGACGAACACAAAACAGATTCCACCAGAACTGGCAAGAGGAAGCCCGGGCGCGCAAAAGATGGAAGCCCCGGGGTTTACTTTCACTTAACCCATGGCCCCAGTAGGCTTCGACCCTGCAGGGCCCCTACGATTTGCTGACATCTCCTTGAGGCGCGCGTGAGACACTTCACGCTGTCGGCGACTTGGGCTCAGACCGGGGACACCTTCAGGCTGAGATGATGACCAAGATAAATAATAGAGAAGGTATCAATGAATCTATTAAATGGCGATAGTTGTAATAAATTGATAGGAGTGTGTCTCGTTTCAATGAAATAATAGAAACTAGAATCAAGTATAAAAGTCTCGATCTGACAGTCCAAAGTTCTAGACGCTTTGTGTATGTATTATTCATCAACACCCTCGCACAAAACCGATACTTGTTAATAATATTGCCGATCCTTAAAATGAAATCAGCATTATTTTTAGTAAATTAAATTTGCGTCTCATCGGAAACGGTAAGACTGTTTGAATTTAAATTGGCCATTTAGGAACCAATTAATAAAGTCAGAAAAAAGTTGATTTATAATAATGGAAAGTTTTAAATGGATGGAGTGTGTGAAAAATGATATGAAAGAAAAGAGGCGAAGATAGTGTAACGGTTTATAGAAGAGAATAGAAAAAAACAACGTACTGTACTAACCCAAATTAACATGGGACAAGAGACTAAAGATGATGAATTAGACTAATGTTACCATCATCAAGTTCATCAGGTTACCGAAATAACCCGAAGACACATTGCTCGCAGAACAGATGGTCAATGAGAACGACATGTTGTAGAGTAGCGCCCCATACCAAAAGACACAGCGTTGGAAGGCCTCCCACAAGGTGGGCTGATGACCTGGTGAGGGTCGTGGGAATCCGATAGATGTGAGATGCTCAGGACCGGCTGATATAGTATCACTTGGAGGAGGTCTTTCGACTAAAATGATAATGATGATGATGATAAAGTTCATCGGAATAATAAACCCTATGGACAAAAATAAGCCCACAGAGCTACTGCTGAAGTTACTGGCACTACCATAAAGGTTACTCTTACAAAATTGATTGAGAAACATAAACATGATGAGAGCAAATATCTAGCAAAACACGGAGCAGCTAGGGAACAATATTAATGAAATATTCATGTAACCACGTAACATATACCTACGTGCTTAAATCCGATGTGAATCTAAATATTATGATGATGTAGATGCTGGTCCCAAGACAAAACAGAGTAAGATTCTAAATCCCTTATCGTGGTTGCGGGCGGGTTGCGGCCAAGCGGCCATCTTAACTTCGTCCTAGCCATAGGGATAATGTGTATTTTCATATTAATTTGTTGAGTACTATGCTTATGGTTGGCGTTGTTTGTTTGATATTATATTAAGAAATTAAATTTCAGTCGAATAGTATTGCAATTGATACAATTATGTTACTTGTAGGGTCTGAAATCTTAATCGTATAACAGTTGTGATTCGAGCGAAGAGTAATTTTTTTCCATTGTTTCAAGACTATAAACGTTAAATATTGATTAATTTTATTGTTCTACAAAAACCATAGCGTAAGAACTTCTACGCCTGTGATACAGGTCTATCCTAGTACAGGCACATAACATAGTCATAACTTTGTAATTATTCCTAAGATTTTATGTAACTATTTTACCAAATCTTAACTCTGAATAAATATATTATATTATTTATTATATATAATGGATAGATCATCATCCAGATCTGGTTAGGACTGAGCCCGAGTCGTTGAAGGCGCGCACTGTTCCACACACATCTCAAAGAAATGACAGCAAAACCGTAAAGCCAATGGGCGCTGGGGACACAGTAAATGTCTGGTAAGGAAACCCTGATCCTATAACACAAAGGGCAACTGAAGGACACCGGTGTGGTTTGAATCATACGAAGTCGGACACGATCCTTCCTAGAGCAGGAGAAGTCATGGGATGATTGACCATCTCAAAAAAATACCACTTGCGAAACACGTCAAGAAATAAATAAAAATCGTCCCAAAGGCTTTATAGACAGCTTTATTTCCTTTTATTCAGTACACGGGGGGAATCGTTTGTCTTGGTATGGTCATGTAAAGAAGAGGGATGAAATGCATGTTACTAATAGAGATATGAGTATACATGTGGATGGGTGGAGAGGAAGAGAGAGGCCAAAGAAAAGATGGATGGATTGTGTGAAGAGTGATATGAAGGAAAAGGAAGTTAGTGATAGCATGACGAGTGACCGGGCAGAATGGAAGAAAAAAACGTGTTGCGCCGACCCCAAATAAGATGGTACAAGCGGGGTTACCATGACGTTCAAAGTAGTAGACGGCGCGCACTGTTCCCGCGCGCCTCAAGGAGTTGTCAGCAACAGCAGGGACCCAGCTGGAGCCTACTGGGGCCAGGGTTATCCGAAAGGGAACTCGAGCCCCGGTATGAAGGCTAGAAGAAACGGGGTGGGCTTTTAGTCAGTAAGAGTCTGACACTATCTCCCGCTCCGCCCAAGAACGGGGGTTGTCATTGGATGATTCTTCCAACAATAAAAAAAAAATACGTTCAAAGTAAGATTGTTTTAATCTTGTTTCCGTGTAGGTAAGAGATGGCGCTAGACAACCTGTCTAGCTCTGTCTCTTACCCACACTGAAATAAGATTAAAATAATCTTACGGCAGGAAGATGATTCACTGGAAATTTCCTTTAAGGAAATGTTCATTAAATTCTTCTGTGGAATATTCCAGACTTTAAAAAGCTTGACTGATCATTATCCGAAGTGTTTTCAGTGTGCCGCGGCCCGAGGGTGGCACGGTTGATTGCCCTGCCAATAAAGTCGAGTCTACCTGTCTACCTACGTCAGTCTGTTGTGTTCCCCATTATCGTGGCCCTTTTAGAAAATACAGGTCAATTTATTGGTAAGTAGATAGGCCCTACCACGAGATCTTAACGCGATCCTTTTGACGATCTAAATTAAACTGGTAAAGGGATGGAGCTATCTTATATTGCTTGGGAAAGAGAAAGAGCAATCAAGTCAAATCTGAAGGCGAGCAATAGGTAGCTCGCCGTCCGACCGTCCAGTAACCGTCCGGACCGAGGCCAAATCGTCAACGGCGCGTACTGTTCCACGGGCTCCTCAAGTAGATGTCAGCAAACCGTAGGGGCCCAGCAGGGTCGAAGCCTACTGGGGCCAAAGGTTTCTGAAAGGAAAACTCGGCCCTGGTATGAAAAGCAACGAAGAAACAGGAGTGGGTTTTTAGTCAGTAAAAGTCTGACACACCCTCACGCTCCGCCCAAGAGCGGGGGATGTCATTGGATGATTTTCCCACCCAAATAAGCACGAGAGGTTGATTTATATAATTTTCCACAAAAAAAATAATTGTTACTCTAGAAATTCTTTCTCCTCCTCAAAGACTGCCTAGGAATTAAAAGTCACCCTATATTTATTCTCTATACATTATAACTAAAATTTAAATTATATGTTAAAAACGAAATGCACAACATTATGCTTACATCTATGTACTCCAACTTAATGCTAAAAGCATCTTCTGAATACTTAGACAGCTCAAAATGGACACTTTATGAAATAAAATTTGCATAACATGAAAAATTTACGTAATGCAGAGTGACGACGTTAGCAGCTTTTTAAGAATATTTAAAAATAACTTTTTAGTGAAAATCATTTCTTTAGAGGAAGCTTTTAGAGAAGGTAAGGTGAAGGCAGCGGGAAACCGATGGATGCGGGACGCACAGGAACGTTCGATGTGGCGACACTTGGGGGAGGCCTATGTCCAACAGTGGACGTGTATCGGCTGAAATGATGATGATGATGATGAAGCTTTTAGAGCGCGATATATACCTATATACTTAAGTTTTTTTTATTGTTGATAGGTTCGCGCTTGACCGCTATCTCACCTGATGGAAAGCGACGATGCGGTCGTTGATGGAACGCGCCTACCTAGAAGAAACCTATTCACTCTTGACTTAAAGATTTCCGGGTTGTAGCATCACGAAACACAGATCCTGGCAAGGAATTCCACTCCTTAGCTGTACGCACAATGAAAGTGTTCCCAAAACGTTTTGTGCGTGTAGGTGGGATGTCAAGTAATACTCATCAAGACCATGGCAAAAAGCTCAAACATAGGGTTATCTTATTGCGCTTATTAGGTAGGTACCTAGTGAGTTTCTATGACCATCTACCAGCTCCATTATCAGACCCTGGTTACCTTTCAGCCCAAACTACTCGTCAAGATGGACCAAACGAATCCTAACTCAATGAGGTTCTGTCGTTTAAGGCCCAAGCGCCCGGAAAGTGCCATAAAACAGTGACTTTCTGAAGCCTACTCCTCGGTAACGGCCAGGTTAATAGGTTTGAAAAAAATACATGTTGATTAAAGATTCATGAACAACATTATCAACATTTGATTTTTTCGTGTTATTAATACTTTTGTCTAAAAGAAATATTTAGCAATTTCGCAACTTTTCGCAACTTTTCCCTACTCCTTCGAAACGGCTTGGACCTTTACAAACATTTTTACACATAAAAATTGGTCGTTAAATATTCTTCAAAGTGAACATTGCAAATGTAAAGAAGAAAAAACTAGAAAGAAGAAGAATATTTCGCAAAGAAAATGGATTTAAAGCGCTTTCCGGGCGCTGCTGGCCGCAAATACCTAAATGCACAGATTTGTGTACCGCCGCCTAGGCGAGTGCGAGAGTTGCGTCCACATAATTTCGGTCAGATGGTTCAAGGGACTATGAGCCTTAACTACCGAGTTCCTATGGCCACCCTCCGGTTCCATCATCAGATCATAATAATTTTGCATTGTCATCTGATTTACACATGCATGCAAAACAGTTCAATCGGTAACCGGGAAGTGGATGAAAAATTTACAAGATTTGATTACAGACAAACAAACATCGGAACAGGTGAAACTAAGCACAATTACCGGCACGGATCTTGAGCGCTGGCTTCAAGTTGCGCAGAAGTCAAATATTCGGTCTCTTTAGTGGTGCGAAGCGAGACGCGGGGGCGGGGAGTGTCAGTGATTGTCTCGCCGCGCCATCGTGTCATAGACGTCACTCCTGATTCGTTCCCTGCATTGCTACATGTATCTAACAAAGAAGACGATTGGCTCGCCAATGTATGGAATGCGCAAAGCGATCCCCAATTCCCCACTCTGACGCCGAGCGCTCAAGATCCGTTCCGGTAATTGTAAAAACTTTTAATAAAACTAAGTAAAATAACCTTTCTGACATTTTCTGTATACAACATTAGTTTTAATATTTATGCCAAACCCGAAACGCGTGTCTAGTATTTTTATCGTATCATGAAAAATCATAAAGTTATAAGCTTGTTATGTCAGCAAAATACATAGTCACCGGGCCATCCAGGCGACTGACGGGTTGTTCCAGCTGTTTGCTGGCTATGACCTAATGCCCGCTATGACCTGCCGTGACCGGTGTTGTACTTAGTGTCGGTAGTGTCCAACTTGTGACCTTTTTAAATATTTTGGGGAAAAAATATAATATGGTGTAAAAACCATTAGAATCCATTCAGTTACTGATTCTGAACAAACTATATTCAGGTTTCGCATAAACTAAAAATAATATTGTGTATAAAAGGCAAATTCCCAAATTCCTGACTCACTGACTCATCAACACTCAACCCAAACCCTTAAACTTAGAACGCTGAAATACGCAGAGGTTCCTTTTATTATGTACTAGCTTTTACCCGCTCTTCCCTACTCCACCCTATTATACCCTACTCTACCCTACTATACCCTACTATACCCTACTCTACCCTACTCTGCCCTACTCTAGTGGCTGTGTCTAGTGGCTTAATTCAGTTTCTATCTTTTAATTATTTTACATTTTTATTTCATTATCGACATTGTGCTCACATGATAGAAGCAACAAGTAATATGTAACCAAGCATTATATGTAACACATAATATGATTTAAAAGAGTGTCCATGGAGTTTCTTGCACGTTCTTCTCCATAGAGACCTACTCTTTGGAACGTGTAATAATAAGCTTCACTTTTCTTGGACTGACCGACATTTGACTATTCAAAAGTGCCTGTAAATGGTCTATTTGAAATAAATGCTTTGATTTTGATTTTTTTTATTTTGATTTTTGATTTCTACCCTACTATAACCTACTCTACCCTACCCTATCCTACTCTACCCTACTCTACACTACTCTACCCTACCAAACTTCACATAAATCATCTACTAAATATTCCGAACAAAGACTAAACATTTGGTTTGGATAGGTGATCCCGTTCTTGAGTTATAATATTACAACGAAAAGTGGCATTGATTATTATAAAAGTAGATTAAGAATAAGAAAGGGTTTCCTAAAATTCTCCCCTGAAACGATGATCCAAAGTGTGTATGGAGAAACTTACTGTCACACAGGCAGAGCTGCTGGCAGAAGCTAGTCATGGCATAAACAAGGTATTATGAGCAAAATATATTATGTAATGAACTAGAGACGTGTACTATATTACATGAGGTTGTTGAAATATGAAATTGTATTTTACATAATTTAGTAGCTATAATATATAAGCCAGGAATTTCTAAGAATGTGCTACTTTATCTTTTTAGAAGCTTTCATATTTGAGTGGCCTGTTGTTTTTGTAGTTCGCGGCCTTGACTGCTATGCTGGAAGTCGCGAGTTCGATTCCCGCCCAAGACAAATGTTTGTGTGATGAGTACGATCATTTGTCAGAACAAATTATCGTGCTTTGTGTTTCTGGGTGTAATTTATCTATAATATGCTGATGTATTTAGAAATACACATATAAGTGCGTTTATCAGTGGTAGTAGTGCTTAGTGGCAGAGCTTGTGTTATGAGTACTACTACTTTGGGCCTAGACAGCGTTGTGTGAGTTTTTTAAGCTATTACATAGCTTCTATCGCGGGCCTTGAGCGTGGAGACCGAATCCAGAAATTCCGTAACGAAAATAACCTAACACCCCTCACTCATTTGTTTTTTGAGCGTGGTGACCGATAAGAAAACAAATGAGTGAACAATCAAACAAAATTCAATTCAATGTGTGAAAGTGTAACTTCAATTAATATCAAAGAAAAAAAAAACAAAGGAAAAAAAATACTGCATAAATAAAATAAATAAATAATTATAATTGCATAAGTTGATAAAAATGCTATGCAATAGCTTTACCGCGGCAGTCCCCGAGTGCAACACGCCTTTTTTTTTAATTTTTTGACATTTAAAAAAATGCGGCAACTGATGGGTGTGTATTAAAACCATTATTAAAACGCTCTACGTTCCCGCCGATGCTATGAATCCATATATATCTTTAAATATATTACTATATAAATATGTATATCTGACCTATGTAAGTTTTTTGACTTTTTATGTAAACATGAAAATACGCCATTTTACCGAGTAATTCCGTCTCATTGTGAAATAATCCCGCCCTACTTAACGTCTATGTTATCACATCATAAATACTCCACGTTTATTACATAAGTATCACTCAAACGTTCCGGTACATAAAACCATTTACTCGAATTTAAAAGCTTACGGATCTTTTACAAAAGGGAACACCGTTTTCACAAAATACTGAACGTTTTACATCTTCTTCAATTTCACGGAAAATACCGAAATATCTTTTTTGTTTTTCCTTTATTTCGTTTTGTTTTTCAGCGTTGTCAATTACGTAGCTTTTAAAATATCCGGATGGGAATTATTTGATTTTAAGGGAAAAGTTGATAATAAGGAATCAAATTGCTTGAGAGTTTTTTTTAGGTGAGAAATCGTCTAATAACATCTCCCGCCCTTGGGAGGAGCGAGAGGACGTATTAGATTTTGCTGACTAAAACCCACTACTGTTCCTTCTTTGCCTTTGTTCCAGGGCCGCGGGGTTGTCTTTCACACAACCTTGGCCCCAGTAGGCTTCAATTCTGCTAGGCCACTTTTTTTTAGGTGGGATAATCTCACTCTTGGTCGGAATATAGTGTTAGACTTTCACTGACTAAAAATCCACTCCTGTTCCTGGGTCACTATGGTTTTGCTGACATCTTGAGGCGCGCGTGGAACAGTACGCGCTGTCGACGACTTGGGCTCGTTCCAGACGGTTACTGAACGGTCGAACGACGAGCTACCCATTGCTCGCCGTAAGCAAGTCCGCGGCTCCAGTGGCTGGAAATCGGGATCGGGATCCCGGCGTCAGTGTTGTGAGGGCCGTTCACTAGCGCGTGCGGCCTCCTCCTTTGCTAGCTTTACTACTTCGCAGATGGAGGTGACTGCCTGCCACTCCTCCTCGCTCCGGACCATGGCCTGTACCAAGGCCCTGCCCGAGAGATCGTTACCGCCGATCGTCCCCGCGAGGACACGGCGGTGCTCCGCCCGTCGTTATCGTTACACAAAAGAAATCAATCGCTTGATGTCTTGTGAAAAACTCGTTTCATCGATAAATGTCAACTAAAGCGTAGGTTGACGCCGGCAAAGACTCACCTTGACCTATGACCGCTGCATCACCACTTAATAATTTACGTCATTCTAAGCTATTTTTGAAAAGCCTTGATCGATCCATAAAGTGACAAAGAAATTTCTGATGTGTATGCTGACATAATTTAAATATAATAACCGCAGTATTTTTAATTTGGTCCTTTGTCTCATAAAAAATAACTAGCATAAGACTACCTCGCCTTTAGTAAAGGTAGCTGTATCCTGATTGACTGTAGTGTAGGTAATGATTTTTCTTGACGTCATTAAAAAAAATGAGAAGTAATCACCGCCTTATATCACAGAAATGAAGGATTCATTCAAAGAATCAAACCTTCGTTTCTGTGATGGAGTCCAGCTAGCTAGCTGGTTTCCGAATCTTCGTTCATTTTCTTTCCTATTTTTTATGGTTCCGTACTCAAAGGGTAAAAAAAATGGAACCCTATTACTGTCACTCCGCTATCCGTCTGTCTGTTACCAGACTGAATCTCATGAACTGTGATAGCTAGACACGTTGAAATTTTCACAGAAGTACTGTCTGTAGTAAGTCTGTTACCGCTATAATGATAAATACTAAAAAGAGAATATAATACATATTTAAATGGGGCTCCTATATAACGAGCGTGATATTTTGCCGTTTTTTGCTACGGAACCCTGCATGCGCAAGTCCGACTCACACTCGGCTATTTTTTATTTTTATTTATCAAATATAAAATACTTACATGTTGCGCTCTCTTATCATAGTCAGGGTACCAGTCCCCGCTCTCAGAGTCCTCTCCAGCATCCAGCAGATCCTCATCATCACCAAGGTTATCATCCTCTAGCACTGTGAGGCCATGCAGCTTCTCCAGGGAGTCATACGAGCGATCCTTGATTTCTTCTTTACCATCTATTATACTGCTGATGTCATCGTCTGCGTAGATCTGGTGACAAACATAAAGAATGATTTAGAATTGCGATTTTATAAGTTCTAATCTGAAAATAAGGTTTTATGATACGATTATATCAATACGTTTTCTATACTAATATAATAAAGAGGTAAAGTTTGTTTTTTTTATTATTATGTTTTTTTGTTTGTAGGAGGTAATCTCTGGAAGTACTGGTCCGATTGCTAAAAATTTTTCACCGACAGAAAGCTGCTTTATTCCTGAGTGACATAGGGTATACTTTATGTACGCGGGCGAAGCTGTGGGCAAAAGCTGGTCTTTCTATAAATGGTGTAAGGGACAGCCCTCCACAAACTTTAAGGGTTTGCTCAGTAGAAGAAACTGAACAACCCAACATAAAAATTTTTTTTTAGGAAACAAAAAAAAATGTCGGCCTCTCCATACAAACTGTCCAATCAAGTTAATAATTTTGTATGGTGAGGCGGATTTTTTTTTTCGTTTCCTGAAAAAAAAATTATGGTAGGTTGTTCAGTTTCGTCTACTGAGCAAGCCCTTAAAGTTTGTGGAGGGCTGTCTCTTACACCTTGTATAAAACACTAGCGGCCCGTCCCGGTTTCGCACGGGCAATAAATATACTTAGCCTATGTAACTCAGGGTGAATGTAGCTTGCCAATGGTGAAAGAATTTTTGAAATCGGCACAGAGTTTTTGAGTCTATTTATTACAATATTAGTGTAGATAGAACTAAACATAATAAGCTTTAGCTTTAGGCTATGTCATCTTTTCAAAAGAATATATAATATTAATACTTAGAATATATATCGCACGTAAAGAGTAAAAGCGACATAACTCGATATTCCTCCAAATTCGGATATTGTTATAAACTGGCTGGCTGACTATTATAAAGTATAATCTACAATCTTGCGGTGAACAAGAGCTCGAATTATGAGTAAGAAAGAAAGCATTTCACCACTATCATTTCATTTGTTCTGTGTCTGGGTGTAATTTATCTTTATTATGTATGTTTATCAGTTGTCTAGTACCCATAACACAAGCTCTGCTTAGCTTGGGACTAGACAGCGCTGTGTGATAGTTGTGGAATATTATTATTATTACTATACATTTTGAAGATTTTCTTGCTCATTTCTCACAATGTATAATTTTTGATTTAGGTCACTTTCATTGTAAGAGTGCGATACATCCGTAATTTAGTTGGTTATTTTTTTTCTTACAACTGACATCACGATCAAAATCTTTAGAACAACATAAACATACATTAAAATTCTTGACTTCGAAGACAAAACAAACTAAAGCCCTATTTCATTGATAATCAGAATTTAGAGGCTGCAAATGTAGACCAGGCTGGTCGTGTGTGGAGACAGTAAAACAACTCAACGAGCCCATTTCTCTCCATTAGCGGTTAGTACCGCGATACACGAGGACTTGTATTGCGGTCTGGTTTCTTTTACTCTCCTCACAAAACAAAACATTTAACATATAATCAGGGTTTATTGGAAGCGAGTGGAACATTACGGGTGGACGGCGAACTACCCATTACCCGTCGTCCACAAACCCGCGTCTACGTTGGCCGGAAATCGCCCTGGGATTCGCGATGCCTGAGGCGTCTTCCCCCCTAGTCAAGTTACAGTCGTTTCTCTTGCGTCGAGCGCCTCGAGTTGGCCACGCCCCCGATTCTTTTTTCTGGCCATGCGAGATGGCGTCATTCCCGTACATTTGAACTTTTCTACTAGCGTTAACGATTGCAGATTATCAACTTGGCTTAGGGTACAGATATCGTGGGTGAGGTGTGAGGATGTTCGCTCCCTCACGGACGTCGCCATCTCCTTCACCAGCATTACTGCTTCACAGAAAGAGGCGTATAATATAGAGCATAGGGATAGCGAACCTTTATCTGGGGATGTACCACTAAATACGAGAAAAAATAATAATGCGGTCATGACATGTCGCCAAAGAATCTTGACTTTGTTATTTAAATTGCCAAAAAATAGATGGTATTAGCACTTATTTACAATTCAAAATTCGTATATCGTAAAGTTTACAGTTTGTTTTTATTTAATTTAAATAAATAAGTAAAGCGTGATATCTCCTGTTTCTGGCATGCTCGAATAATTTAGCTGCGTGTCATACGGTCGCCATCGAGTGTCATTCTGAACTTCAACAGTTACTTAATTCGACACAATTGCTGTCGTCACATTACAGATCAGTATCATGTCGAACGTATGTTCCTACGAAATAAAGATCCGCCGAACAAGCGCATGTCGAAGTTTTGACGAAGTTGTGTTCTTCGACGATGTGTGTTGTCGAAGTATGTTCTGTCGGACTAGTGCTAGTCGAATATATATTTTTTCGTAGCTAGGAATAGTCAAACTATTGATTTTCGAAAGTATGAATGTGTCAAAATAAGTAACTGTCGTTGTTCAAAATTACACTCGTCGCTATCCCTGATATACCTAGGGTGTATAAGTATAGCTCCATCCCTGTTTCTCGCTCGTACACCTGACAATTTAACACGTTATAGTAAGGGCTCAGTTCTATAAGAAACTACAGGATGCCTTATTTTTATTCTATACCCTAACCGCCTTACGCTATATTATTTTTCCGGCAACTGAAAGCCATTACTAGTACAGTCACGTCCCGAACAGCAAACTGGTTAAGTTTTTCGGTCAAGTTCAGAACTTTTATGTTGGTTAAGTCGTGATCGAAATAGCTTAGACCACTTATCTGTTGCATAGCTTGAAACTGGGGGTTAACACTTGAACGGGGGTTACCATGACGTGCTAAAATGTCAGGCGTGCGAACGTGAAAGAAGGATGGATACAACCTAAATAAATGATAAATGATCTTTATTTTGCAAGTAGGTTTTATAAAAACACTTTTACACGTCAATTTTTTTTTTTTCGTCAATTAATGCTAGATGAGGCCGGTGTTTCCTAGCTGACTACCCTGAGAAGAAACACCGAAACAAACCTATAAAGCTCCTGTTCTTTAAGGCGAGGTTGCACTAATTTTGAACTTTTTTGAACCTCTGGAAATCCACAAATATAGGGTGACTGGTAATTAGTGACCGATACTTAAACACGTGATTGTACTCATGATTACAAACTACTTTCCCAAAGAAACTTTTTTTTATACTCATTAGTTTTATCACAATATCAAAACAGCTGTTCGCGCAAATTCTCTCAGCTATTAGCCGCGTCGCGCCGTTGCCTCTTACCTACAATAGTGATAGTGCACCCGCGCCACTTGCAAACCCATCGGTGTTTGTAACTATGCATTATTTAACTAGTTAAATTACTAGTTAATTATTAACTAGTTAAATAATGAGTGTAATTTTTTTTTTCTGTAAACATGTGTACAATCACATTTATAATTATCGGTCACGAGTCACCCTGTATAAAAGAGAACACCATGAAAAAATATTTTCTTTAAATTGACCATATGAACAACCGCTGGGTAAAAATTAAAACATGATACCTATACTAGTTGACTCGGAAAAAAATCACGAACCTGACCTTAATTTACGATTTCAAACGGGTATATCTACAAGATTACGCCACGGAAATATTTAAAAGTTACATAAAATAATAAAGCTTGTTCTTTAAAAAGGTCTGGTAAAAACAAAAATCTTGAATAGTTTTTTTTTTTTTTAATAAAAATAAAACCGCTGTAAAGGGGCCGCGAAATCTACCTGGGCGGAGTTCATACAAAATACTCAGTCACTACAACCTGCTCTTAACTCAGCGATAAGTATTCTCCCAGCAAACCATTGAGTTATATAGAGAGAACATATTTGAGGGTAGGATCCAGTGCACAATGTAAAACTACATACTTAACTATGTCTGAGATATAATTACATTATATTATACATACTTTGTGAATAATGAAAAGAAGTGCTCTTTTTGACTTAAAGGTAAGCATTTATATCAACTAAACCATTTTCATGCTTGAATTGTCAAGGAGTCCGTCACCTCTTTCAAAAGTTGAAGCCTTTTGCACGTTCCATAACGTAAGTTTCTAAAGAAGAACGTGTAATGAACTCCGCGGACCGAAACTTTACCTAACTAAGTAACATAAAGTTTTCCAATATCTACCAGTTAAGGCAAAGTCCTTATTTTTTTAGAAACTTAGTAAATAACTTCTCACGCTGCGGGTGGAGTGAGTGTGTCGAACTTTTACTAAAACCTGCTATAGTTGTAATGTTACTAAAACTTATGCGTTGCAGGGCCGCGGTGACTCTTTCGAATACTTAATTCCGCAGCCCAAGGCAAAATCCTTCCTACTTTTAACACGACAAATCTCAGCCTACGAGAAAACTCGAAAGAAAAGACACTTAGAGCTTTTTTCGTACATGACATCTAAGAAGAAATCTTCCACGAGATATTTCGTAGCTGGCATCTAATGTAAGTATTTATATAACTGGTGCCTAAGTGCTAGATATCTTGTATATGGGCACTGTTAGTTAACTTGAATTCTGCCAAAAAATTCTGCAATACTTCGGTCACATTGCAAGGAAAGACGATGCAAACCTCGAAAGGCTAATCGTAACCAGTAAAGTAGATGGAAAAAGGCCTCGCGGGCGCAACCCAATACGTTCCGACCGATCCGCACCGCTCTTGACTCCACGATATAGGTATAAGGCCCTCACACCGCCAGAGACAGGAATAAATGGAGAAGCACCATAAAAAATAAAGTGATGAAGCAGAGAGGTCATGACCCTCAGCATTGAGGAATACGACGCAAAGAGGAGGAGTTAACTTAAATTAGAAGCATCGTCTTACACAAATCACAAAAACCATCTAAAATATTCAATAATATCTTCATTAAAAACATCAAAACAACGAAGTAGTACTATATTTATCCCTTCACATTCGTAAGAGTATTTCACTAACAAGAACCCTATAGGTGATTAAAGCAATTTGTCATCCCAAGCGAGCCGCATCACCACCAGCGCATGTTCCTACAATGGGCTATATAATTGATGTGGAAGATATGTGACACCCAACAACTATGCGGACAGAAGGACCACTTTGTAAGGGCCGCAAGAATTTTCTAAAGAAATAAAATGGAACGCAAAGAAAGAAAGAAAGAAAGAAAGAAAAAACTTTTATTCCAATTTTTTTTTTTATTTAAACTTTTTTTCTTTTTTTTCCTCACATATACAGTAGAATTCGATTCATAAAAAAAAAGATAAATTTAAAATCTGTGCAAGGCCAAAAGGGCGCCTAACTCAGCATATGCTGCGATATTTAAAATGGCAACTGATGCAACACTAGTGAGTTTTAGTCAGTAAAAGTCTGAACGGGAGAAGATTTCGATATGGATAGAAGGATCACGTTGTGAAGGCAGCAAAAATGTTTGGAAGAGTTACCATGGCCTTGGAAAGCAAAGGGCAACTGAAGCAACACTAGTGGGTTTTAGTCAGTAAAAGTCTGACTCGCTTTTTCGCTTTACTTTGAATGGGAGAAGGTATCGGTATGGATAGAAGGACCACGTTGTAATGTTCGAAAGAGTTACGATGGCCAAGTAATACAAAAGGGAAATTAAGGAATATAGGTGAGTTTTAATTAATAAAAGGCTATCACGTCTTCTCACTCCACTTAAAGCAAAAATGAACCCGTGGCGTTAGATTAGAACTCATAAAGGTATACCTGTTTTGGGGTTTGACAGACGTAGGAATTCATACTTAAGAATTCTTCTTATGAATTGAAAGGTTGTATACAGAGTTCTAAATAATCTCTTCTTATTAACTACTGGCTCACATAAGTATATCTACTATTGACAGTTAATCAAATCAACTATAATTACGATTTCACTAGTAAAGATTTGTATTCAGTGAACCTTCTGTTTTTATTTTTGTAGTGACAGAGGCTATCAATCATAATAAATGATTGTACGATCGTAATATGACGGCCCTTAAAATATTCCTTCAGGGTATCTCTCCTACCGAATATTGTTAATATATATTTTCTGAGAAATTTCATAATATGAAACTTGTTCATACAATTTGGTTAAAAGGTTAATAAAGGAATGTCTGTTGTATAAAGAGCTTTTTATTTTCTAGGACAAGTATTATTAAATAATTTTTCTGAGAAGGCTACGAATTTTGGTCCTTTAAATAATTTGAATTCTCGAATGAAACAGCCAAGAAGAAATTTCAAAAATTCTATCGTTTAAATTAGAATTTGTCTGAAATTCTTTGGTAAAATTCCTGGCTATTTTACCTAATCGATCAATAAGTCGTCGTTGGTACAACCCACATAGGAACCATACAATTGTAGACTTCTAAAACAAATATACTTACGTAAATCAATCAAAACATATGCCGCATGTAACATTGATTGAGAATCCCATACGAACGACTTAATTAACTAATCCGTTGAATCGCGAAACGTGAGCTGTACGGTATCGCATGTCTTCATCAACTACCTTTACACAATATATCCATCTCATTCATACATCATCTAGAACCATACGAGTGAGAGAGATGAATCATGTTTAGTTGAAAGCTCAACGTCGCATTAAATGCTTGGCTACAAAAATAAAATGGTTATCATGGCGTTTGATCGCAAGACGGGCGAGGCTGGAGATTGTATGGCGTGTTGTTTTATCAGATACAATAATGTAGGTGTAGAAATAATGGCACGTGCCGTCAATTGTGATAAAATAATAAACGTGCCTACCAACAGCTGATACTCATCAGGACATCATTATCTTACAGCCCACCTAGAAGTCGATCCTTGAGAGCCGGTTGTAGTCACAGTATTTTGTAGGGGTTTTACCAGGGTTTATATCGATTTCGCGGCCCCGTATTTAAGATTTTTGTTTTTGCGAAGCCCTTTTAGAAAAGACGCTTTATTAATTTTTATAACTTTCAAATTATTCCGTAAAATTCTAAAATCTTAAGTTAGGGTCAGATTCGCGATTTTCTTTAATAACTAAGTATAGTTTATATTATATTTTGATTTTTTCCCAGCGGTTGGACATATGGTCAATTTTAATAAAATAATTTTTCATGATGATTTTTTTTATATTTGTGGATTTTCAGAGGTTCAAAAAAGTACAAAATTTGTAAAACCTGGCCTTAAAGAGAATCTAAACTGTGACGCAGAGGACCAGTAACTACTGGCTGACACTTCAAAATACATCAGTTTACATTCGTACACTCTAAAATAAGGTTCAGTGAAGTAGTGAAAGCCAGAGTCAGGCAGCTGCTACGTAGCTGTCAGGCATTATGCTGAACTGGACCTATTTGGCGCAGCCGTGAGACACACAATGTTGTTGATTTTTTTATTCATTTTTAGTTTGTACATAAGTTAAGTAGAACTACATTAGACCGATGCACACGTATAACACGCCTGATTTGTACGTGGAAAGACGTCGCGTGGCGTGGATCTAGTGCAGCTCTACAAGTCTAGTTTCCATATAAAATGTATGGAGACCGACGCGCCCAGATCGGCGTGTGTGGAATGTAGTTCTAACTTTATTTTTGTGTGTTAAATAAATGTCTTTTCTTTCTTTCAAATAAGACTAATTTTGATGAAAATTAATTATACAATTTCTAACACTTTTTTTGTTGTTTTAAGTTCTGTATCTAATAAATAATCACTAGGTATATATATATACAAACTTAAAATAATAATATGTACAACGAGTAAAAAAGACTGAAAAACGTGGAAAACTGACGGCATCAAAAAATTCGTCCACATCGATGTCAATGGGAAAAGTGCCCAGAACGCTGGCAGCATTGCCACGCTGGATGGCAATGCTGATTCGTTGACTGAAGAAGAGTCCAGCCCTCTGGTCACGCGAAGAGGGCTGGACATTAATTTCTAATACTAAATTATATTTGCCACAGAAAGTAAGCGTCACTAGTCTTGCCAGAGTTAGGTCCCGAGTCAATTCATGGCGTATTTAACACGTCCCATTAAGCCGAGTACGTAAGCGACATACGCCAAACATACGCCGTACATACAACGTAGTATATAAGCACTTATGTACGCTTCCACTCTCCCGTGAACAACAAGGGCAAAGTACAAATATTTGTAGCTCGCAGTAATTATGTGCGATAATGATGTGACTACATTTTTGTATCTATAACTGCAAAGTTTTGCCTTTAGCCTAATGAGTTCTGATTAATATCCGTATACTGACTATGCTGACACCATCATCATCATCATTTCAGCCGAAATACGTGAGCTATTGGACATAGGCCTCCCCCAAGTGTCGCGACAAGGACCGGTCCTGTGCGTCTCGCATCCACCAGGTCATCGATCCTTGTGGGAGGCAGTCAACCGCTTCAATATTTCCTATAAAGTTTTGTCAAATATTTTTGTAGAATCGTGCAGGGCTCACCGAGCCGCGTTCAAAAATGTATGACAGTACTATGTTATGAGTATCTTTAAGGAAAAGAAAATAGGTTAGGTTAGGGTGGAAAAAACCGACACCTCATACTTTTAAGGTATAATAAAAAACTCTAATCAACTAGACGCTTCGAATGACACCTGTTTCAAATCTGTTAGTAGACGGGGACATTCTTACCAAATGCTCTTTAATAGAAATCCTGCATGAAGGAAGACAGATACAAATTAAGATAGCGACAACATCACTATATAGGTCACCTATATGTCGCTAATCGATCCAGCCGCACGGGCCGGTTTTCAAGGTTACGCAAGCCTTGCTGAGGTTACTACATAGATGGGTTACCATCTTAACATACCAATTCCTTTATCCTCGGAAAGCGCGTCAAGCCGTTTGTCTCAACTGTCATTTGTAGATCTTTGACAGTCGTTATGAGTAGTCAGAAGTCATAAGTCTGACACCAATTTGTCATGGAATCTGGGTTGTGGACGTCAGATAGGCCGTCCACATAAAATACTGATGCTCAGCTGAATCTGGTTAGATTTGAAACCGGCTCTAACTTATGTAGTTGAAAGAAGGCAAGGCAGATATATGCTTTAATTATGTATATCTTTGTATAAACAAGACCCACAACAAAACCAATAGATATTAATAGCAAGAAATATAAATAATTTCAAACACGAAGATAAAACTTTGTCAGCATATTGCACGCACGGATAAGTGTGTCGATAGAGGTAAAGTATATACAGAGAAGTGCAGAAAACTAAAATTACTACAACAAATAAGAGATAAATAAAAAAAAACCGGCCAAGTGCGAGTCGGACTCGCCCATGAAGGGTTCCGTAGCAGCAAGTAACATAATATAAAAGTTCTTGTAATGTGTTGTAACTTTTATCGATGTTTTAACAATAGTGTATTTTTTTCGATTTATGACGCATTAAAAAAAAAACTACTTAATAGATTTCGTTCAAACCAATTTTCGTTGGCAGTTTTTATAGTAATGTACATCATATATTTTTTTTAGTTTTATCATTCTCTTATTTTAGAAGTTAGAGGGGGGGGACACACATTTTACCACTTTGGAAGTGTCTCTCGCGCAAACTATTCAGTTTAGAAAAAAAAGATATTAGAAACCTCAGTATCATTTTTGAAGACCTATCCATAGATACCCCACACGTATCGGTTTGATGAAAAAAAAATTGTTGAGTTTCAGTTCTAAGTATGGGGACCCCCAAAATTTATTGCTTTTTTTCTATTTTTGTGCAAAAATCTTAATGCGGTTCACAGCATACAACTACTTACAAAGTTTCAACAGTATAGCTCTTATAGTTTCGGAAAAAAGTGGCTGTGACATACGGACGGACAGACGGACAGACAGACAGACAGACAGACAGACATGACGAATCTATGTATAAGGGTTCCGTTTTTTGCCATTTGGCTACGGAACCCTAAAAAGCACAAGGACTGAAAATATAATATAAATAACACCTCATCATAGTAAAGGACATTTCATTTTTTATTGAGGGTGGCATATCATCAAATAACTGTTCCTAATCTAGATGAAGCGAGTGGAAATGTCAGACTTTTACTGAGAAAAATCCACTCGTGTTCGTTAAGGGCCGCAGTGATTTTCGAGCAATCTCACAGCTGCCACCTATATCTGATGACATATCAATTTATTATCGTCACGCAGCAACGAGTAGTGAAGACATAGATCCGAGAACTAACCATCCGTAACAAAAGGTTAACATGTGATGGATCATGGATCTACTCTCGATATAGATTTTATAATGCAACAGGCGTTTGAACGACTCGTCAAGTCGTCACACCTTTCTAAGAACTAGCCTCGGAATAACATGAGTAAACCAGGAGTATAAATACATATTTAGTAATTAATGGTTAGGAATTGACAAATATAGAGGAAATATAAAGTTCTAAGAACTATGCAAATGACTGGTAGTAGGTATAGAAGACAACAACAAACTAAGAATGAACTTTAAAAACATTAACACGGTAAAATTTAAGCTGGTTCTGACGATTCCGCAAAGCCAATTAGAATGTTACCATTTTCGATACAGATATTTCCTGGAGACTCAAAGGACCAAAGTTTTCCAATTAAGACGCAACTTGTCAAGTACTGGACGAAGTTGGTGAAGCTATTGTACACGAAGAAGCTCATAGACGTTTAATATAGTTCGCCAATCGATGATGTTAATGCACGCGGAAACGTGTGGATGAGAGAGGTGAATGACCGGCAATTGTGGCGCCTCTTCGGAACTGTACGTAGGAAGGTATATGTCCCACAACACTCGAACTGTAATAGACTTCGGAGAAATCATTTCTAATATCTGCGCGTGACATTTCTGAACAGTTGTTTCGAACAATACATGGTGCGTTGTTGACTTCCGCCAAATCAAAGTCCTTGTTAATGTTAATGTCTCTTTTATTGTTAACTTGATTGAAATTGACAAGAAAGGATGAAAGGTCAGGCCCTTCAGATAGGTCAGTGTCGTACTCATTACCAGCGCACATGTTTGAACAGATGTTACAGGCATTTGTTACGTTGGGATCACAGTTACTGTGATGGAGCAGCTGCTACACTAAAATGCGATGTATGGAGATCACAATATGGTTTAGATATAATTCCGTTTTTCTCAGACTTTATTGCTGTTATTTTATTTAACGCTTTCTGTCTTTATTTATAAAATTAAAGTCATTAACACATATATCTTGAATGATTTTCAGACAGTCTCTTCTCAACTCGAGAACTCCAACGTTTTTAGATTTTCATCTCCAATTATTATACGCAGTGTTCTGAATTGAGGTGTTTAAATAAATTATACAGTAATAAATTTGAACGTCACACATGATCAATGAGACGACAATTAATTTAGAAGTACCTTAACTAAAATTATATTCTGATGAAAATGTGTGAGTGAAATTAATCATGACAGAGTGGGCTCTTGTTTCAGCGTTTGCTTATAATACGGCTTTGTTCAAAGCAATAGCCCAGAGTTTGAAATTTAGAGGAGAGGTACTCTCGGCCCTGTGAAAGCGTGTGAAAGAAGTTGATCCTGCACCTTCATCTCTTTACGGTCTCTCGTAGTTCAAGAACTGCCGTGCAATCGGACTAAGGTTTATTAATAGTTTTATCAAGCTTGAAACATAAAAGAAAGCTCTACAAGGGTTTTTTTTTCATTCTTTAAGTATTTATAGACAAACCTGGTTTTTAGTATTCTTTTTTAAACAGTAATTTACCCGCCAAAAACCCTTGCTCACAATAAATGGCCGTTCTCATAAATTATAACCCGTACTTTCAATCGAGTAATTTGGCGGTTGAAAAGCGCGCAAAAATAAAAGGCCTTTAGTTTTAAAGCTTAAAGAAACGAATTAAATCCTTGCATAAGATCGTTTTCACCTCCAAACGAGCCCCACGCGTGATTACGCGCTTATTTTTATCACAAAGACGCAAAGTGAATAAAAGACGTATAAAATTTATGCGTGCAATCAATTCGCATCTAAATTGGTCCTGACAGCCGCGGGCTGAGGACCACGTGGCTAGCTGGTTAATTGTGTTGTCATGTTGCGCAAGTATTTTGTCTCCCGGTTATGCTTGCCTTTAAGGCTTATAGCCCCTTTAATACCTAGCCGGAATTAAATGGACACAAACCTCGTACCCGCCTAGGCAACAGTACGAGTATCTGTGCATTTAATTGCGGCCAGCTGCACCCGGATGACCATTAAATTCATTTTCTTTGGGAAATACTTGATTTACACAAATGCTATGTTCACTTTGAAGAATATTTAACCACAAATTTTTATGTGTAATAAATGTTTCTAAAGATCCAAGCCGTAAGGAAGAAGAAGGGAAAAGTTGCGAAATTGCTAAATAGTTTTTTTAGACAAAAGTATTAACCGCACGAAAAAAACAATAGTTGATAATGTTTTCCATGAGTCTATAATAAACACATATATTTTTTTTCAAACCTATTACCCTGGCCGTTACCGAGGAGTAAGTTTCAGAATGTCAATGTTTTATGACACTGCTTGGGCGCTTGGACCTTAATTGTTTCTGTCATATTCAGTTTCTTCCCAGGCGTGGTGTTTCTGGCACGGGCAGGTATAAACTTCCTGTCTCTGTAATTATGCTAATGTCGTCGGATGCTAATGAAAGCTTCTGAGCTATTTTAGTAAATATTGCATAAGGTATGTGCTTATGGTTATAAATACAATGGTATTAGAGCACACGTGAGTTTTGACAACAGTGTTCTAAGTAACCTTTCATCGTCACCATTTTGCATAGGTAAGAAAATAATGGTGAAAAAAAATAAAACCATGGCGTGCCAGACTTTTATTAACTAAAACCCAACTATGTCCTTCATTTGCGCTTCACTTTCTAGAGCCACGGTCACTCTATCAAAGGTTCTCGCAGATATATACATATACAGAACTAAAAAAGAGTTAAAAAAACAAACAAACTGCTCTCTTAGTCATCCCAAAATTCTGCATCGTCAGCACACAAATTACATGACGGTGAAGATCTACGTTAGGTTCTATTAACACATTCTTTGGCGATTTTCCTCTAATGAATTTACGATACTAAACTTATCTATCATTCTGAAAGTCTGTCAGTATTTACTTCACTCCTACTTCTGCCAGCGATAATTATCTCTAGCGATCATACTTCTGAGATTGGAAGGTATCCTACGAACTGCTAAGACGTGACGAGTTAAGAGACAGACAAACAGACAGAGTTACTTTAGCATTTATAATACGACTATGGATAGTGATCGAGTTTTTTCCATCTCACATAGTTTTGTGGTCACAGGCACTACTGCCAAGCATGACGTACTGGATTAAATTCGCGAGTTTGATTCCCACACGGAACAAACATTTGTATGGTCTACAGATAGTTGCTTCGCGTCCGGATGTCTTTTTACTGACTTTACATGTTTGTGTGTGTACCCACAATATAAGAGTTCCTAGTTTAGGGCAACGATATCTTCAAAAAAATATACTAACCAAAAAAGATCACTTTAAAACCTTGTGGTGAAAAAGAGTCCGAATTTCAAGTAAGAAAGAAACACGGGAGAAATAATTATACTCATTTCAGCACTATAGGTATATTTTGAAGACTTTCTTACACATTTCCAACAAATTGCAATTTTAGTTAGTTTTTAATTGTATATCTAATTATCTACACTGATATTATAAAGAGGTAAAGTTTGTTTTTATTGTTTGTAGGAGGTAATCTCTGAAAGACTGGTCCGATTGCTGAAATAATTTCACCGATAAAAAGCTGCTTTATTCCTGAGTGACATAGGCAACATTTTATTTACGCGGGTGTAACCGCGGGCAAAAGTTAGTATGCAATATAGTACCAAAAAGCTTAAATTTACATAACTCAGCACCTCGTGTGTTTTCACAAAATGAACCTATTCACTCGGCGCGCTTGCTCAATTGATCTATAAAACATTTTCAAGTAGAATTTAAACGTTCAGCTCAAATGAATGGTTCATACGTTTAGCGAATTATTCAGGAGCCTTACCATGACGTGTTAAAATGTCAGTCGTGCGAGCGAGAAAGAGGGGAGGAGCTATACACCCTATATGGCTTCATCTCTTCAACAGTTGAGTTTGAGAGCAGTGGTGGCCGAGTGGTAACAACCCCGACTTACGAGTTGTAGGCCGCGGGTTCAAACCCAGCCAGGCGCATTACTTTGTGTAATTTATTTCACCACCACTGCTCTCAAAACGGTGAAAGAAAACATCGTGAGGAAACCGGCATGTCCTAGAACCAAAAATTCGAAGACATGTGACATCCACCAACCCGCACTGGACTCTGGGCGTGGTGGATTACAGCCCATTCCCTCTCCTACAGAGGAGGCCTGAGTCTCAGAAGTGGGAACATTATAAAACCGACTATGCTTGCTATGCTATGCTTCAACAGTTCAGTTTAGGTTGTCAAATGGATCGCGTTAAGAGCTCGAACTGGGGCCTCAGTAAGCTTAAATGGAATGTTTTTGAACATTCACAAATTCAACATTAATTTATTTTAAAAGCTTAAAAGTTAATTGTGTTGTAATTAAAATTGTTGTCGCTTGGATTTCATGGAGTCCCTTCGTACGTATGCAAAGTTGATCATTTTCATCATTCATTTGGTTAATTTTTGAGCCATCAAATTTAGAAATTGGTTAACTTTTTATCCTAGTAGTGTGTTTCCTTGAGATAATTTATAGAGAGAACTATACTCTGTTCAAAATAACATTAGACATTTATGAAAACCTTTTATTGCTGTTCGTTCAACCGATTTTGACTTTTATTACGTTAAAAGCATGACAAATAGCGGCTGCAATAAATAATTGGTACTGTAAACACTTTTTTGCTTTTAAAATACCATCCTTATGCCTACGAAATAGAAGTTAAAATCGGTTGAACAGACAGTAAAAAAGAAGAAAGCGGGTGCAGCCGCAGTCAGACGCTTTTTTTAAAGGAGGGAAATCATCCTATGATTTTCACCACTTTGGGGCGGAACAGGAGGTCGTTTCAGAGTTTTAAATAAATACCTCAAATACATCTATCTATCTATCTATCTACTGACTAAAATAACACCTATGTTGCTTCTTTGCTCTAGCGTTCCAGGACCATGAGCTTCCCTTTCATAAGTGAACCCATGACCCAAATAGGCTTCGGCCTTGCAAGGCTTCTACGGTTTTTCTGACAGACTCTAAGTTCAGTCTATAGGTAAGTTCACCCCAGAAACTACGTCACAAAATCTAACCTAAACCATAAATTGGTAAAATTGTTTGTATGTTTTTAAAATAAAATCTCTGAAAGTAGTTACCTATACTAATCAAGTATCGAAAATTTTTGCACTAACTATAACTGGGTGGCATTGTTTGCTTTATAAGTAGCTGTTACAGTAAATACCACTTAATAAGCCAGAGAAACTGCAGGCGAAAAGCCAGTATTTTACAAAATTAAGTCTATAAAAACTGTTGTAGCGTTAAAATTGATTTCAGTGCGGCTGGAAGGGTACACAATTTAATAAGTTTCTGCTTCAATGAAAACTGAAACATTTTAAAACGACATACTGTTTCGTATATAGGGCAACAACAGTATTGTTAACTATTGGACTGTTTTGCCACAAAACAATAGCTGTTATTCATGAATATTCATTGTTTCACGTTTCGTTCTTATTTACATTTATTGATCAATCAACCCGGGTGTTGTGCAATCATAATTAATTAGTCTTGATTGGAAATGTACCTAATAGTAATTAACTGGTTACACTCACTTAAAGGTCATGAAAATATGCTAACACTAGCTTTGAACCGCGTCTTGGTTTGTGTGGCCTGTACTATAAAAACCGTGCCATTTAATGTAACAAAAAGTCAGATTTTTTATTTTTTTTTTTTAGGCGTGAATGACATCTTGAATGACCCTTTTGTGTCAGACTTTTACCGACTAAAACCCACTCCTGTTACTTCTTTGCCTGCGTTCCAGGGCCCTGGAGTTCTCTTTCGCACAACCCATTGATTGTTGGTACTCAGGGATAACGTAGCTTTCATCCATTGAAACAAGTATCGTAATCAAAACAGTACTTTCATAAGTTAAGTCCAAAAAACAAACAGAACAACCAAATTGGTAGTCGACCCAAATTTTTTTAAATCAATTATTTGTCCTGAATCCGCCCTTAAGCACCATGCTTTATTAAATACCTAAAGTAGTTTAGCAGCAATGACGCAAATTAAAGACAGGCTACTGTCACCACTAACCTCATAATTCTCCATTTACCATTTACTGAAGTCGAGTAAAATGAGAAAATATTTGACAGCGGTTTCCTCGCAGATGTCGAGATGACATAACATTGCATTTCAAGGAGATTGCTTTTTAACGTGTTTTGCTGTTGGCCGAAGTAAGTTTAATATGTTTAAAGCCTCGACGTAAACTCAGCCAGTAAATGAGGACTGCATTCATTGAAAGAACGTCTTTTTTTTTTACCCGTGTTTTTCCATCGCATGTCTTATTGGTTCCGCGTTGATAAAATCAACCAGTTCCCGATCTAAAGTGGAATGTATCTGGTTTTATGTATCACGAAACGAATGCTGCAGGAAACATTTTAACAGCAAAACATTATCTGTCAATATATGAATGTTGAACATACGTTTTGGTGCAAACCCTTCAAATAAACATGATGCAGATATTTACGAGCATTTCGTAAGTCAAGACCGCCCTGAAACCGAAAGATAAGATAAAAACAAAATTTATACGCGTGCGGATTATTTCTCAATGGATTCCACTTTTATATCGCAACAAAATTTTAAGCACGTTGTATACAACTCGATAATCCCAAAATCTTACATAGGATCGATGTTTATCTCGCGTGAGCCTGGCAAGAGATCAGTGAGCAGATAAAATACGCGAATTTTGTCCGCAATATTGTTTTTTCGAGGCACTCAGTCCGGGGTCTTTGACCTACGTCTTACAGAAATCATACATTTTCGGGATTATATCCAGTATTCTTTTACATTAAGAGCGATCTGTTTCCTCTTAAAGACAATTTAAACGTTTTTACGGTGTCACCTATTTGCTTCGTTTAAATTTGCGACTAAATTGAGTGGGGTAAGTGGATTGGTTCCATTTGCCGTTTCCCTCGGTGTCCCCGGTGACCCGCAAATGCAAAATGGCTGCCGGGAATGTGATAAAATGGCCGCTTAACTATTTGAATACTAGAGAAGTGGAGAAGTTTTACAAAGTATGCTGTTTGTTTGGTATATTACCTGCTCAGTCTACAAGTTAGAACATTAAATTATGCAAGAACTTTGTACGTTAAAATTCTAATACGCCTCTGTATTAGTATTTTAGTTGGACGAAATGTGGTTTATTTTTTTGAAGAATTATAATTTTCAGAATAGTGTCAAACTCGCAAAGTTTTTCAATTTACCTTTACATGAATAAATAAAGTCCTAGTTTTTGTTCTGCCTGACACTTTCACACAATAATGTTAGACACGAAAGAAGCAGGAAACTTTTCTTTTGCATTTCCCTTCGATAAATTACCTCCTATAAATAATAAAGATTCATTCTGAACATTTCTGGGTGGTCTACAAACGTTTTACGAGTGTTTCCGTATTTCATACGATTGATATGCATCCTCCTCGGTCCAATTTACGGCATGACTGACATGTTTTGGCTGACCCGCTGAAAATATCCTGCGCGGAATATTGATGAATAATTATAATTTTGAGCGTGTTTTGTTTTCAAATAAAAATCAGTTGGACTGTAAGAAAACAGTTGATCGGTTGTCCATCACCAATTTTACGGTTTAGAAAAGTTACTGCAGCTGAAAGGTTTCGATAACATTTTACTAAAAGGTAAGATAGATAGACAGCCCATCTGACGTAAGTGATACATGAATATTATATACTAGCTTTTGCCTGCGGCTTCGCCCGCGTACATAAATATATAGCCTAAGTCGCTCAGGAATAAAGCAGCTTTCTATCTGTGAAAAAAATTTAGCAATCAGACCAGTACTTCCAAAGACGACCTCCTACAAACAAAAAAACAAACTTTACCTCTTTATAGTATTAATGTATATAGATAAAAGTTGAGGATATCAAAGAGTTGTGAAATCTACCTACCCTTGCGAAGTTGAGACAGGTTGCTATTGCTATCACATACCTTTCAATCGTGGAAATTACAGACACAATAGAAAGACAATAGGTGCGCGAACGCCGGCGTTCGCTTGGGGTTTAATGAATTAAATGAAAATATAAATGGGCCAGTACCAGTAGTTTTTAGTATCTATAATTAGATATTTATTAAAGGTTTCCAGTAACGTGTGAGATTGCATTGTTTACTAATTTGAAATGTAACACATGCCAAATGAATAATAATGATTGAGATACGAAATAAAGCTGTTGTTATGACATTCTCGTACAAAAAAATACACATGGCTTTGCGTTAGATCAATGAACTCGTATCATTTGGCGATGCAACTCCGCTAAAATAAAACAAAGAGCAACAGAAATAGTCCATGTCGCTACTTTAGAACGTAGCTATTAATATTGTAGAATTGACCACTTTATCATCTGAACACAAGCGTCTATTTATGAAAGTATTGTATGAAAAATTTGGGTCAACTGGAAAAAGTAGGATGTTACTCTATGGAAAATAATAAATTAAATCTTTTATTTTGTAACTGATAACTATTATAAAGTGTATTTGCAAGATTTAAAATAAACGATCGTACCAATATATATATATATATTTTTTTTAAATATCGCAGCAGGTGAGATAGGAACCTTTTTGGCCTTGCACAGGTATTTTTTTACTTTTTTCGTTATAATGTTTTTAAGTTTTATATGAAGATTGTTGTTTGTCCTGTGCGAGACACGAATAAATGTTTTTCGTCTTTCTTTCTTTACAAACTTTGTATAAATGACAAATGATATTTATTTTTCAAATAGGTTTTATGAAACACTATTAAACGTTTTTCTTTTGTCAATTTAAACTAGATGAGGCCGGCGTTTCCTAGCTGACTACCCTGAGAAAAAACAGCAAAACAAATACAGGGTATGTTAATCCTACCAATACCTACTATCAATGAACATACAATTATAAACGCAGAAGTGTGTATGTATGGGGATGTATATCTCTTTCACGCAAAAACTACTGAAAGGATTACGATAAAACTTGGTACACAGGTAGTCCATGTTCTAGCTAGAATAACACATAAGATACTTTTTATCCTGGGATTATGTTAATTTGAGATCATTTTTTTATGGCCGTTGGGGCCGAAAGGTTCTGGAGTGGCGACCGCATGCCGGAAGACGCAGCGTTGGAAGGCCTTCTACAAGGTGGACCGATGACCTGGTGAAGGTTTGCGATGGATGCGAGACGCACAGGATCGTTAATTGTGGCGACACTTGGGGGAGACCTATGTCCAACAGTGGACGTATATCAGCTGAAATGATGATGATGATGAGATCATTTTCTACTAACATGCAGCAACTAGTGAATACATAGGTAATAAAATCTTATAAAAAATGTTTATTTATTTATTCATTTATGTACACACACACAAACACTTAAAAATGAAATGGACAAAAACAGAAAAAAAGAGTACAAAGGTACTGCTTATTTCAAATGAAATTTCTTCCAGCAGACCTGCGACTGGAGAGTTGGAAGAGAGATGTAGACACAGTGTGTTATATGTAAACTGAACCACCTACGTTTTGTGTGGCAAAGGAAATAGTTTCATTACTTAGATTTCCCTGACCTTTGTACTAGAAGCCAGCTCCCACACACTTTTCCCTAGTTCCTTACTTGGAATTTTGATTCTGATTCCAGAAAATAATTCTTGAAACTGTTTACCGTTGTGTTCGTACTGGTTACACGTATGTAATCTTGTTTCGGTTAATTGGATTTATTACTGAACTAGTGACTCACCCTAGCTTTGCTCAGATTTTGCATCCGAGCAAACCCAGGGCGGGTCATACAAAAACCTTCGTCGTTTATTGTTTATTACTGAAAACCACATCAAAATACGTTGCGTCGTTTAGGTAGATTCAGCGGATAAACATACAGACGCAGAAAGTGATTTTGTCTATTGTAGGTATACATAAGGGCCCTTGCCCACGGTGACTTTTTATAGCGATACTGTCGCGCGTTTGCATCGATACACACGCGATGCTGTAGCGCGTTAGTAATGCGTTGGTATCGCGTTGCAAATACGACTAACACGCATTAGTAGCGATGCATCGCCAGCATCGCCGCAAAAAGTCCTAAAGTAAATTAAGTAAAGTAGTAAAGTCCTAGTCCTAGGGACCTAAGACATAATTATATGACATAGAAATAAAATTGAAGTGTCTGTTATACCAAAATAATACTTTTTTACTATGAATATGACAAACTTTATCATCTTGTATCAAAATTTAAGTACTATCATAATACTCGCGCCCGCGCCTATAACCTGTCAAAAGAAGTTCCTACAATAGGACAGTTCAAGCTGTTCTCACTATTAAGGGTGAGTTCCACCATTTAACTATAACGATAACCAAACCATAACCAGCCGTGAAACGGCCGCCTATTGGTCAATTCGACGATTTGACGTCTGTTAACGGCTCTGTTATCGTTATGGTTAAATGGTGCAACTCACCCTAATTGTTGTTCCTAATAGCCGTCTTCATCGTCCTATTCTTAGTACAATATCTCTATCAGCACATTTTCGCCTCGATCTATTTTTTGGTCCTAATGTATGAAGTCTATTCCCGCACTTGTTATTCTAAGCGAATGACGCATGCACTAGAATTTAAAGCACGCGTGCAACTATTTGTGCTATGCTTAAGAATTGTAAACTTCGAAATATGTTATAGTGGCATTATCTAATATAAATAAATTACGTAGGTCAAAATTCATCACTCTTGGAAAATGGATAATTTTTACAGGAGATCCCAGATATATTAAGTAGGAAATTAGCTTATCCTGTCCACTACTGAAGTGTTTATTTTTTGAGGTGGGAAATCATCAAATTCGATTCAAAACGTGCTTATTCACGCACCAAAATGGGCATTTATAAAACATCAGAAGCTAATGCACGGTTCCAATACGTCGTTTCTCATGAAGAAGAACCGGCAAGAAACTCCATGGCTACCCTTTAAATAACTTCTACGCTCTGGGCTTAGAGAGAGGGAGAGTCAGACTTTTAATGAATTAAACCCACCTGTGTACTTTCAGTTGCCTTTTGCGCTCCAGAGTTGCGGTTCGGTAACTCTTTCGAACAATCCCGCAAGTTAAGCAAAGATATATCATTCTATGAAAATCCAAAAAAATTGAAGAAACAACACTAAGTATAATAAAATCAACGTTTTTATTCCAAAAACATTTATCAATAGACTCAAAGGACCAGTCTCTTCGTCTCGCAAATGTTGTTCATTAAATTTTCCAAAGCTTGCTATTAGCAAACGAGTTACTTTTCACTTTGTAACAAAACAAAATAATCCCTGTAATACCTGTTTAATGTTTATATTTAATCTAACATGTCAAACAAAAAGCTCCGTAATACCCGCGACACATCCGACATGATTAACATAAATTCACAACAGAATATTATGTAAATCACTACTCTCGGGAATAATAACCGTCATGGAATCATTTTAGCTAATTGTCGTGATGGCCAAATGATTAAGGCACCTGGTTCGAAACCAAGCAAGTACTAAAGTGAACTTTTCAATCCCTAAGTACTTTTCTAATTTTATCTGGGACATTACTGACCCTCTGTGCCTTGGAAAGAGCTTCCTGGTTGTCATTCGTAAATCTTTGACAGTCATAACAGGTACCCAGACTGTCTAACTGTTACCAGTTAGCCAGTTGCAGGTTTGTGGAGGTCTGATAGGTACTCACTCACAGGTATTCAGCCACATTTAGTTACACTAGAAGCTGACTGAAAGCTAGTTGAATTAAGCCAACGCGAGGCCTGAAGCCAATTCGACAAAAGGGCCCCTGTGTAGACCTATGTAGTAGGTACTATTGTTCTTATTCTCAAATGGTAGAAAATATATCTTATTTATTAAAATTAATTGCTAGGAAATAATAAACAAATTAAACAATAACTTAAATAATTAAAAATAATATATACACTAAATGCCTAGTTAATTAAATATGACGTCATAAAACTCCTCCGCATCGCTGTCGACTGGAAGTGTGCCCAAAAGGCTGGCGGCATTGCCACGTTGTATGGCAATGCTTATTCTCTGACCGAGGTAGAAGCCAGCCCTTGGGTCACGCGAAGCGTCAATTAAGCGTTTCGCCAATTCTTTAAAAAGCATATGAGCACTCGGACCCCACGGCCCGAGAGTTTCAACCCCAAACGGCTCAAAAATATAACTGCCGACGAGGCTGTCATATTTCCGCCGCTTGAGGTTCTCTGCAGCCGTCGCGGCAGCACCAGCACAGCACGATGAGCTAGGAAGATGGGATGGCGCAAGAGTATCGACACAGGTAGCGTCCCACACTAAAGGCCTACCCATCTTCCAAGGAAATAAAGACATACCGTCTGGTCTCTTACCATCGTCGCGTGCCAGGCCATGAGGTTCCAAAACAGCCGGAACGCCGACGGTGACAAGGGCTCGTCGGATGATGTCGTTAATGTTCGCGTGCCGCGCTATGCGTCCCGCACTTCGACTGCATGACAGGCCGTGGTGACCGAGGCTGTTGACAACTTCGCCACAGTGGCAGCGATGAGGAGAACAACAAGGAGCACCTAGACGTAGGGCAACAGCTAAGCGGAAAGTAGTATCGTCGAACAAGGTGCCAATATTCGACGACGGCAGTGCGTGAAGCCAAAGACCTATTATTATTATATTATTCTCAATCACCAATAACCCCGTGGATTTTAACATTGGGTAAGGTACGGCGAAAGTACGGTAATGAGGGAAATCTAAGAGATTGTCTATCACATTTAATTAAATAATCAGCTGCATTCGGATTTCAATTATGTACTTTGACTATTTTTTTTTTGCGTTCAAATGCAAAATCGTCGAACGCGCGGGGGCTCCGTTTACGCGGGGTTTTTTGCTACTAATATAAGTTTTCTTTCTTTCTTTCTTCTACTCTTGCTACATGGCTAATCCGCCCCTGATGGTGACGGTATCATTTCAGCTGTACCTACTGTTCTTTTGTACGTAACAACTGTTTTCTCATAAATGCTACGGTCCTCTAATAACGTTTCTCAGAGGAAATGGAGCGGTGTCAGCGATTGTTGCCTCTTCCCATCGTTTTGATTTTGTTTTGATCGCATAGCTTTCGGCGACCAGCGTCATTGTGGCGTGCTTGAATCGGAAACTAGATCGTTAGTCTTATATTGACTGCATAACTGTGAGTGGCACCTGTGGTCTTTTAAACATAGTTGTGTTTATTTGAGATACACCTATGGTCTTTTAAACATAGTTGTGTTTATTTGAGCAACCCCTATGGTCTTTTAAACATAGTTGTATTTATGTGAGATACACCTATGGTCTTTTAAACATAGTTGTGTTTATGTAGTTTACTTAGAACAGAAAGAAGTAGGTCCAGAAGTTACTATAATATTGATCGTCGGCTTCCTACTCTTGTCCCATATTTTTGAGGTCGGCCCAACACGTCTTTTTCTTCCATTCTATCCGGTCAGCAGTCACGCCACACGCCATCGCTGACTCCTCATTCATATGACTTTTCGTTCATATCTCCTCACACAATCCATCCATCTTTTCTTTGGCGTCCGTCTCCCTCTCCATGCATCCACATGCTTTATTCACAACTCTTTAATTCAATAACACGCGTTTCATTCCTCCTCTTCACTAATCCACAATATATTTAGATAACACATAGAAAATTGTACTTTAATATTGAGTAGAAACTCCGTGATATAGTCAATGTAAGCACCTATCATTTACTGTTGACATGAAATTGCAATTATTTAACGACATAATATTGATTCACTCTTTCCTCTCGTCTCATCTCGTCAAAAAAGTTAAGTAAGATATAAAAATCATCACAAACCGTAATATTTATTGAAAAGTGCAATTCCTGAAAAATAAATACTCATGAAATAAAGATCCTAAAACCATCTGTACCTCTTCACATAAAAATAGCAACAATAAAGAAACATAATGCTTTGCCCACACGATGTATTGACGCGCGAATCTGCCGCGAGCGTCAAGAAAGATACCATCTTGAAATATTGACGCTTCATTCAGACGTTGAATTACGCTTACACAGATACTGGGGGATTTAAGCGTTAATGACGCTTAACGGGCGAGCGTCCAAGGCCAGTTTTGCATGGCGTTTTCTATGAATATAAACAGTTTAGATGGAGAGATTGGTAATAAGCTATTACTGATCAGTATGATAGGATCTGTGCAGCTTTCTGGTGGTGTTTTATAATAGTAACTTAATATACTCCTCAAAAAACCTTCACTTATTTATTCATCTCATCATCATCATCATCATTTCAGCTGAAAGACGTTCACTGCTGGACATAGGCCTCCCCCAAATGTTGCCACAACGAACGGTCCTATGCGTCTTGTATCCATCGCCTTTCGGGCAACTGTCACCAGGTTATCGGTCCACATTTTGGGAGACTTTCCAACGCTGCGTGCACTTGAGAACCTTTCGGCTCCATCGACCATCTGTTCTACGAGCAATGTATCCTGTCCACTGCCACTTAATTTTGGCGATTTTTTGGGCTACATTGATGACGGTGAATTCAACAAATATTTGCTATTACCACCGGCTTTACCAACGAGAAGATTGAAAAATATCAATCCCACGAAAATATACTATACTACGTATGTAAATTCAAAGTTAATAAAAAATCACAACAATGATAGAAACAACAACAACAAAGGCAAAGCAAAAACTAGTTCACAACCCTGACAACAACATATAACTTGAAATAAAAATAACAACATACGAATATGAGAATTTTCCGACATTGTACACGTTCCGCCCGTCGAGCGCAGCTGACATCCTTCTTTCCGCACTTGTACATACATAACACACTCATATTGAAACCTATAACTATATATACTGTTATGTACGAACGTGCCCAAGTATGTTCTAGTTATAATATTATTGGAAATGTTCCTATTTCAAGGTTTGTTGACGTCAAACGTGACGGAAATAGCCAAGCCGTGTGAAATGTTAGAAAATTATGTGGAAGAGCGAAAATTGTATAATTATATGTTTATGTTTGTTTAAGGTACTAGAAGAAGCACACGTACTAAGAAAAAATCAAACAATGTATAACATGCTCACTGCGTTATGAGGTCGAACAAGCCACATGAGCAACTTCTCGCAGGTACGGGTCAAAATCGCTTTCTTTCAATCTGTGCGGAGGACAGCTATGTTAACATTTCTATGTGTAAAACAGAGACAAATAAATAAAATTGATTCTCTCGCGAAGCACAAGGTTTGTGAGGCCGGAAAAGGCTCATACGCACTGCTAAGAAATTCAACTTGGCCTCTAAAAGACCTCATAAGCACTGGCTGAAAGATCATGAAAAATGGCTCAGCAGCGAGCGTGATAACTGGGTCGAGGGAGTTATTGCAATGTTTAGTATTGATTATGTGTGTCAAGTGTGCTTTATCTACTGAACAGAAATACAAACTTTAGTACACCCGAACCTTAACATAATCTCAAAGAGAAGAACGTACATCAAATTCGAATCGTATTTGCTGTTTTTAGAAAATAACAATAAATCACGAGATAAGGTAAAAATATCAGCCGTCAAATAAATATAACAAACAGTCTTCGAGATTTGAATCAAAATGGATTTATTATATCAACGCCTACTATTCACGAAAACGTTATTGAAATATTTACCTCATATCAGTTTTTATTTATAAAATCTGTAAACACTACAACCTACACTCACATAAAAATATGAAAAGCAAACACTTCAGTTTACAATAAATAGGCGAGATATGAAAAGAAAAAAATACGGAAAAATTATATAATCGAGGTAATACGTGTGGTTCTTAATCTCGGCAGGCAGGTCTGCTGCTTACTTAGATTGAAAACCGTTTAAATTTTGAATAAAATATAACTTTTCATTCTGAAAATAACTATAATCTACAACTCTACACTAATATTATAAAGAGGTAAAGTTTGTTTGTTTTTTATAAAGGTAATCTCTGAAAGTAGTGGTTCGATTGCTAAAATTCTTTCATCGTTAGAAAGCTGCTTTGTTCCTGAGTGACATAGGTTATATTTTATGTATGCGGGCGAAGCCGCGGGAAAAAGCTAGTAATCTATAAATCCTAATTGTTAGATACTATTTTGGTGTACAATAAAGTTTATTCTACTCTAGAAAATATACAATGCAGCAATTTGGAAACGCGTTACAAATAACACTAACATAAATAATTGGTCCTTGGTTCCGCAGTTCTAAAACAAATCCAATCAAGTGAACACTGCAACAAATATTGCATCAACCCCTAAAGATTTGAGCAAAATTAGGGCGAAACGTAAAATTTTATTTTGTAAAGAAAGGTAAGTATTTCTCTAGAATTTTTAACGTTTGCCCTTGCGGACTACCTTTAAAAGACAAAGAAAATATTGGTATGATGCTGGTTATTTGATATGATGCGATCCGGAAAACAAAGAATTTAGATTTGAAACTGTTTTTTTTTATTGTTGTTAGGTTCGCGCTTGACCGCTATCTCACCTGATGGATAGCGGCGATGCGATCGACGATGGAGCGCGCTTACCTAGAAGTAACCTAGTCACTCTTGACTTAAAGATTCCCGTACTGTTATTATTCTAATCATCTCATTATTTAAAATTACATACATTATTTAAATATAAATGTGAGAATACCCCTTCTATAGATTTTGTAGACTTAAAGATTTTTTTCTATCCACTTTTTTTATTGTACTTATTGACTGGTCTATAAAACGCTATTAATAATACTGCATAATTCTACTTTTAATAATTGTCCGTGTAAGTGAAATGAAATAATTTGAACTGAATTGATTCGAAAAATCAGATCAGAGAGAAGAGGTGTAGGTTTTTTTATTTTAGTACACCCACATTTCACCAGGACTCCCAAGTAAGGTAATAAATTCAGATTTAGGGCTGTTACTGACAAAATGCTCAGCAAAAGTACACACAGTAATATTACAAAGAGGTAAAGTTGGTTTTTGTGTTTGTAGGACACAATCTTTGAAAGTACTGAACCGATTGCCAAATTTTTTACACCGATAAGAAGCTGCTAATCTGCTTTATTCCTGATATACGCTATATTTTATGGACACCGGCGAAAACGCGGGCAAAAGCTAGTAAGTAATTTATAATTTGCTAAAATACTTAAGTAATACGGCACTCAAGGACCGCACAAAGTGGGTTTCTAAAGGTCTGATCCCCACAATAGAATAGTGGCCGTAAAAAATGTAATTAGTCCGACTTTTAGATTATTCTAAAATAAGGGACACGTATTTTTTTATTTGTAAATTAAACCAAAAATGACAAAGATATAGCCCATTAAAGTTACGTGTAACGTCACGCTGTGGTGCATTTTTTCGCACGGGGTGACGTCACACGTAACTTTAATGGGTTATATCTTTGTAATTTTTTGTTTAATCGAAAAAAGTGTCGTGTCCAAAATTTTTTTATAAATCTAAAATACGGACTAAATAAAATGTAATTATTTTGACCCTGGACACTACCCTATTATGGAGCTATTTATATGTTTACCCTTAATTTGGCTAGCAAGCTTATGTCTGCCTGTAATGACCATCATAAATTATATGAATTCTCGCATGACCGTCGCATCGCATGTGTCATGCTTAGAAATTAGGCACTTTTTTTTCAGCTTTTAGAAACAACTAGAAATAATTTAAATACCTAAACTTATCTATTTTATGTCATAACTTAACCAATCAAATAATAAATACAACGCTTCTCATATAATCCGGCTCGAAGGACCAACATAAGACGATGTCTTTATGTTCATTATACTTTATAATAGAACGAGACTCGATAGTGTCCAGTACCCATGGATTCTGCTTCTTTATATCGACGTTCAAACATAAAACTATTGTATCTAATGTTAAAGGTGGGATGTGATTGTCCCTTAGCTGTGTTTACTGCTCACTGCCTCTACTTTGTATGAAACTTATCGGTATAAAAGTACGTAGTCTTTTAGAACGTGGTATAGTAGTTGTAAATCTTTTGTTCCAATGTACTTAAGTCTGGATCCAGTACAAACTTTACGTCCCGAAACCAATTTGCTGACTATACAGGATAAAATTTTTGTTAGCGATACTTAACATAATTATGTCTTCTTGGATAAAATAAAATACGTTTTTTTAGGGTTCCGTACCTCAAAAGGAAAAGACGGAACCCTTATAGAATCACTTTGTTGTCCGTCTGTCTGTATGTCTGTCAAGACCCTTTATCTCGAGAACGCGTGGAGGTATCGAGTTGAAATTAAAAACAATTACAGTCTGCGTTCCCTTCAAGCTGTGAAAAAATCAAACTTTTAAGTTAACGAATAAAAAAGATATGGCCGTTTATGTCGCAAAAAAACGTATATTTTGATTTTTTTAAAAATTTGCCAGTCGGAAAAATCTTCGAGACTCCATTCGAGAATTGTAGTTTACAAGGAACCCTCAGTGCGCGAGTACGACTCGCACTTGCCCAGTTTTTTTTTGTTTTATTAGTATTCTTCCAATATTAGTTATTAAATCGAATTAAGTTAAAACTAAGTTGAAACTTAGTAAAATTATTAAATCGAATCGATGACTCGTATACGAACCGATAGTTTTTGCGTGATGCCTGAACAAACAGACAGACAGAAAAAAAAAATTTTAATCACATTTTTGTGTTCGGTGTCGGTCTAGTAACACCCCCTGCCATTTATTTTTTTGATATTTTCAATGTACAGAATTTTCACTTCTACAGATTTACAAGTATTATAAGTACAGATTACTGTATACAATCCGTATAAACTACTTTCAAACATCAACATATTATCTCATGACAAACATATATACTAATCTTGTATACAACATAAATGTGTTTTATCTTCCCGCAAAGCCGTCCGTTTACAAAAATACGGACGATTTTTAAAAGAACGGTGTCTCATCATATCAGTCTTGTGTCACGTGTGCACACAATAGCCCTCTTCAAGACATGCCGGCTACGACACTTGTGCGATGTAACTTTGATATCAGTTAAGTTTTTTATTTGTTCAGGATTCCAATCTTTTAGATAAAAGCTTCGAGACGGAACTTTTTTGTTCAAGTACTTAGTCTCTTTAAATCTGGGTTTAAATCTATACATCTACACATAAAATAAAATTGGAGTGTCTGTTTGTAATATTGAAATAACTGCTTTTTACTACATGCACATGAATATATATACGGTACATACACCTAAATGTTATGTTTTACAATTTTTGTCTGTCTGTCTGTCTGTTTGTCCGGGCTAATCTCTGAAATGACTTGACCGATTTTGACGGGACTTTTTTGGCAGGTAGCTGATGTAAGAAGGAGGCTACTTTTATTTTAGAAAAAGTAAATTTAAAATCCTGTAGTCCACGCGAACGAAGTCGCGGTCACAGCTAGTATATCTATAGATATGATGTTGTATGTCACATGTGAAAGTAACAGCTAACTTTCAAACTATTGTAAGGATAGATAGGTTCATGATAAGGGGTGAGAAGGAATAAGCAGCAGTCTCTCTTTCTATTAGCCAGCAATATTGGGAACGAAAGAGGTCGCCGCAACCGCGAAAGAGAGGATGTCCTCACGCCCCACCTGCGACCGTAGGAGTCGAACCGGGCGTCGGCTGTCGCAGGCCGATTTCCGGCTACGTACCTATATGTTTCCGGTTACGCAGGCGCAGGCTTACTTCGGTAAGGAACAAGCACTGTCGATGGCCCATTTTGTTGCCTAGCAAAATGAATGGAGCCCACTAGAGCCGATACCTGCTAGGGTTCGTTCGAAAGAGTAACCGTGACTCTTGAACTCAAAGAGCACTGAAAGAACAAGTGGCTATTGGATGACTTCACACTTCGAAAAAAATGGTATATAGGCCGGTATAGCACCAGGCAATGAAAATAACAAAATGTAACAACGCCATTCTGCCTGCTCCCTAATAGTCCAGTTAGGTACCACATGTTTTACCCCGCTATATTACCAATGTGCTCCTTCTCCATTAAAACAATCTCTCTTCAGTATTCAGCAAAAATCATAGATAGGTCTAAATTCTGCCGAATAAAACTACAGTATAAGCGCTTGCTTCTGTGAGCGCCTCATATAATATATGAATAGCGTAGTGAAAGTAATTTCTTCGGCTTAGTTTTTTACAACTACACTACTAATATTCTAAATGATACCATTAATACTGATAATACTAATAATACCTACTGATATTCCACAACTATCAATCACTCAACGCCGTCTAGTCCCAAGCTAAGCAGAGCTTGTGTTATGAGTACTAGACAACTGATAAACATAATTATATATTTCTAAATACGTACATATTATAAATAAATTACACCCAGACACAGAACAAATGATCCTGCTCATCACACAAACATTTGTCCCGGGTGGGAATCGAACCCATGACCTCCAGCATAGTATTCACGGCCACTAACTACTAGACCAACCGGCCAGTCAATCTACGAAATACTTAAGTATGTAAAGAGCATAAATAATTCGCGTCGTGTAGGCGTAAAGCGTCGGTGATAAGATGATTACGAACGTCCTTCTCGACTTCTGAGAAAAGCTGCTTATATGTAATTACGTTGAGCGTTTCCACTCAAATAGACACAGCCTCTCATTCAAAGATGAACTAATTTTACATATATATAAAAATGCGAACACTCATGAGAGTTTTCTGCTCAATACTGTGTGGTTTACAAAAATATTTTGTTTTGTACCTACAGTTAGGGCTTCTTCACACGTGCCACATTTTGCAGTCGTTATCGACCGTGTGTGTGATACCGACCTCATCGCAACCACCAGCGACACTGCGAACTAGTGGCCGACGACAACGCAACCACATCTACATTTTGTCGGTGCCACAACGCAACTACAAAAAGCTGCAGCGACACTATTCACACGTACAGTGGCGTTACTATAGGGTGGCAAGGCTGGCAAAATGCCACGGGCCCCAAGCCCGACGGGGCCCCCGGTCTCAGAGGCCGCTAGCTCAGAAGAAGTAACCCAAAATATATATAAAAAAATTATTAAATTAAAATGAAATCACAACGTAACGTGATTTATCGGGGGCCCCATCTAATGAATTTGCCACGGGCCTCAGATGAAATAGTTACGCCACTGCACACGTAACCTTTGTTTGACAGCATTTTGTCGTTGCGACGTGGTGTGGATGTGGTACGTGTGAAAAAGCCCTTAGTTTTTAACTGCTTGATGATAAATATAAACCTGAAATTGTTTGCTACTCTAAATAGTCGACCAGCTTATCAGTCTTTTAAAAAACACTCATTTCATATTACCAAAAAAAAAACGCAATATGTGTACAAACAGTGCCCTTAACTTCTTACCCCGACCCCGTTTCTACGATATTTAAAAGTGAGAAGGATACCTAATTAATCCAGTTATTTGTACAACTAAATAAAAACAATAAAAACCACATGTCTATCATGATAACATGCAAGGTTTTCAAAAAAAGGACAATTAATAAATCCGTCACACGACAGTCATGCTGTAACTAGTATTTGGTTCTCATATGATTTGACCATTACATATTTACTGTATGGACTTTTTAATAGAAACTTTGACCACCTTTTTTATGGTAGGAAAATCATCTAGTAACAACCCCCGCTCTTGGGCAGAGCGGGAGATAGTGTCAGACTCTTACTGAACTAAAAACCCACCCCGTTACTTCGTGCCCTCATACCGGGGCTGAGCTACTAACGAAACTAACCCTGGTCACAGTAGGCTTCGACCCAGCCGGGCCCCTGCTGTTGCTGTCAACTCCTTGAGACGCGCGGGAACAGTGCGCGCCGTCGACGACTTAGGCTCGGTCCGGACAGTTACCGGACGCTCGGACAGCGTACCATTGCTCGCCCGCGCCTACGGTGGGACTTTGACCCCTGTGATTGTTTCGGTGTTTCTTCTCAGGGTAGTCAGCTAGAAAACACCGGCCTCATCTAGTTTAAACTGACGAAAAAAAAATTGACGTGTGAAAATGATTTTTAAAACCTATTTGCAATATAAATATCATTTATCATTTAAAACTCAATCTAGGATATCTTCAAAAGATCATATTTCCCAACCCTCACAATAACTTGACAGTCAAAGTTTTCATTGCAAGCAATATTCGAGATGAAAAACTATTCCATTGAGAGAAGTATGGCTGAGAAAAGTTTTAAATTTTAAAACTCATTTGTTTTTTACTGTTACTCTAGAGACGCGCAGAAAACTGTACGATATATTTACATTTTATTGTTTATAAGTGAATTTTATTTCTTCGTCAGCACTAATTTCCCAAAAGACCTGGGTATATTTATGCTGGGCACGCCACAATCATGGCGGTAAGTCCCCTCTTTGAGGCGTGGCTGGAAAGACCTCACGGCGTCCTTACCTTCCGCATGACGCAGGTACTCACCGGACATGGTTCGTTCGGGAGTTTCCTGCACGGGATTCATGCGGAGGTGACGCCCGGGTGTCGCCACTGTGCGGAACGCCCGGAGGACACGGTGGAGCACACAGTCGAGGTGTGCCCTGCTTGGGCGGAGCACCGCCGTGCCCTCGTGGGGGCGATCGGTGGCGGAGACCTCTCGCGCCGGGCCTTGGTTGAGGCCATGGTCCGAAGCGAGGAGGAGTGGCAGGCGGTCGCCGACTTCTGCGAAGCAGTAATGCTCGCAAAGGAGGAGGCCGAACACATCAGGCAACGGCGTTATCGCCGCCGCCGTCGCCGGGATTCTGATCCCGATTTCCGGCCAACGTAGACACGGGCTTGCGGACAGTGAGCAATGGGTAGCTCACTGTCCGGCCGTCCGGTAACTGTCCGGACCAAGCCCAAGTCGTCGACGGCGCGCACTGTTCCCGCGCGCCTCAAGGAGTTGTCAGCAACAGCAGGGACCCAGCCGGGTCGAAGCCTACTGGGGCCAGGGTTATCCGAAAGGGCGCTCGAGCCCCGGTATGAAGGCTAGAAGGAACGGGGTGGGTCTTTTAGCCAGTAAGAGTCTGACACTATCTCCCGCTCCGCCCAAGGGCGGGGGATGTCAATGCATGATTTTTTCCCACCATAAAAAAAAAAAAAAGGGTATATTTATGCCAAAAAAAAACTGGACAAGTGCGAGTTGCGAGTTGCGAGTTGCGAGTAGTCGCGCACGAAGGGGGGCCGTACCGTCCTTAAAAAAATTCGGCAAAAAAAATCGCGTTGGTTGTGGAGTCCCCCTTAAATATATATTTTATTTTGTTTTTAGTATTTGTTATTATAGCGGCAACAGAGTACATAATTTGTGAAAATTTCATGTGTCTAGCTATCGCGGTTCTTGAGAGACTGCCTAGTGACAGACAGACGGACGGACAAACAGTGAAGTCTTAGTAATAGGGTCCCGTTTTTACCCTTTGGGTACGGAACCCTAAAAATATTAAGTACTTAAGTGTATTTTAATCTGACTAACTGCCGAGCACAGAATAAGTAATAGTACCTGAGGGTGCAACTTGCACTCTAATTAAGATTAAAGTTATCACCACTGTCTGTCCACAGCCTTCATAATATGAAACAAAATCGTATTCCTCGTTTGTCTGTTTACACGCTAACTCCTAAACAGAGCTAGCGATTTTGATGCAGTATTCAGTAATTGTGAAGAGTTGTGTTTTTTCAATCAGTATTCCAATGATGTAGTATCACTTGAGATCTGACCGGTCCATTTGCCTGTATGTCCGTAATTGTCAGGACAAAGTTTGTAAAAGATTTTTCTTTAAAAATTCACGGGCTAAGCCAGGACGGGTCGCTAGTCTATAAGTATGGCTGTACAAAAATGAATCCCTATTTACTTTGGTCCCACCATAACTTAAAAACGACTTTACCGATTTCCTTCATCGCTATGTTTATGTTTCTAATACTTTGCCTTTGCAAAAGGTTCTTAAGAAAAAGAAAATTTCCCAGAAAATTGGAAAATTTCAGAAAAGGTTTATATGTTATTATGGAAAGAACACTTATGAAAATTTCCTAGAAAATTGTAAAATTTCAAAAAACAAAAGCCATTTAACCTTTGTGCGTTTAACAGCATATTATACTGTTCATAACTTAGGCAGGATATCTACCTACCGGGTTAGCTACTAGTAACCGCTTATAATCATTACAAAATACGGTTATTATTTCAACATTGCCTCCCAAAATGTATAATTAAGTAGTATTATCAATATTCAACTGTTTATCAAGTGCGTAAACTAATACCTGGCTATTTACTTAAGCTACAAATTTTCTGAGAATCCAATCTTCCAAATATACCTTGTACCCAGGGTCGATAGCACCTGAAAACCTTTTCTAAGTAAAGTCAAACACTTGAGCCGCTAGCCCCGTAAACACGGACTTAGCGGAGATAGGCAATGTTTTTCAGGAAGGTATATTTTGTCAGAACTTTTCCAGATTAACTTGAACAGCTGGCGGTTGATAAACATCTTTTAATATTCTAAGGCTGCTTTTAACATCGTGCGGTTTTGATCACGCATGCGGGGTTGTCCCGCACGCGTTCCCCCGCAGATGTCCTTTTCATCAAGGATTTATTGTAGTGTGTGGAGCACGCGAGACGCGGGGTGTGATCCTGGACATCAGCCCCGCACGGGGATCCCGTTTGTTCGTCGTTCATTGTACACAACCACAACGCAAAGATCAAAACTGCACGATGTTAAAAACACCCGAACTAACTGCTGCCAACTGTTTTGCCTGCGTGAAATTAGAAAATCGTCCCAAGGGATAAAAAGTACTATTCCAGGACATGTTCTACCCATGTGTCATATTTCATCCAAATCCATTCAGCCATCCGAGCGTGAAGAAACAACAACAACATTGTGCACTTATTCTTTTAAATGTTTGTCCTGTATTTTTGTTTATTTGGTGTACAATAAAGATTATAATAAATAAATAAATAAGAAATAACAAACACACACACAAACTACTACTACTACGCGACGGCGCGCTTTTATTCTACAAAGCAGTTTGTATCGATAAACACGCGCGTTTGCATCGCGTCTGTATCGCTACACACGCGCGTCTGTATCGATTCAAACGCGTATTTTAATTTATACAGGTGTGCAAAGGTCTACAGGCTGCGTCTGACTTGCGTGCGTATCGCGTCTATATCGCCACAAACGCGCGTCAACGGCACGTTTAAAAAACGTGGTGTGCATAGGCCCTAAGTCAGCAAGTCTTACGCTCTCTCTCACTCCGCCCTAGAGCGGAAGAAGTGAAAGCTCTAAGGTGGGAGATGATATCCCACCTTGAAAAAAGCAGGTGTACATTTCTAATAACGCTTCATCATAATCATTACCTACTTTAGTCAGATGAAAGGAGACACATAATGATTTCCAATCGAAAAAAAACATAATTATATACTCTTTGTAGCCATTTCATAAAATTGCCTCAGTAAGAAGGATTGGCCGAAGCCTATTTTCATTAACTCCAAGAACATAAAAACAAAACAAAAGTCGAGGTTGTATTTTAATTCCATTAGGCACCCTTTTTTATTAGCAGTTGATCCAATTCAGTGGTGGAAGTTACCACTTTATTTGCGTTGATTCCACAAAGTTAGGTACTAAAAAGACCTACACAACAAGTTCCTCGTATTAACCTACATTTACATCAATATTCACTTCAAAAGGTTCATCTGCATGATTGGGACTGAATTAACATGAAGGACTACCTGTCCTAACGGAAAATACAGTACCTGGATCTATCGGTCATCCCAACGAGTAAAATAAGACAAGGGTGCTTTCGCATTGCCTTGGGAAGTTTGTAAAGGAGCTGATGAAACGCCTACAAGCCTATGGAGTGCCTACACGGGGCTACAGTCCACGTAGTCGTCTTTATGATTACGAGGCTTAAAGAAGTGGAGCATACGTAGCGTCTATGACGAGCTACGAAGTGAATCTACGCGGCGCCTACGCCGAGTCTACAATACGCCTACGGTGAGCCTACGAGATCACTACGCCCTTACACCAAGTCTACGAGATGCCTACGCCAATTCTACGAGATGGCCTGATTTTACGAAGTGCCTACGACGATTCTACGAGGTTCCTACGCCGATTTCAAAAGACGCTACGTATTCCAGCCCCCCTAGCCAAGTTACAACCGTTTCGCTTGCGTCGAACGCTTTGAGTTGACCTTGCCGCCAATCCTTTTGTTCTGACCACGTGACTGAGCTTTGTGGCGACGGCATTCCCGTACATTTGAAGCTTTCTACAAGCGTTAATTATTGTAGATTAGCAACTTGGCTAGTGGTACTGGCATACGAGCTACGAAGTGAATCTACAAGGCCCTACACCAATACGCCTATGGTGAGCCTACGAGTCCAATAGGCCCTTTCGCCATGTCTACGAGATGGCTACGCCGATTCTATGAGGTGCCTAAGCTGATTCTACGAGGTGCCCGCTTACGCTGGACCAATACCCAATGCAAAGGCACCTTAAAACACATACTCAACCATAATATCCGTTAATAACAAAAGCTCCTTGCTTCACATGACACATGTAGCCTCGGATCCTAACGATCCAACTTGAGCATTCACAGTCGACCGATTACAAACGCTGCTTTAATGTCGAGCGACTCGGTTGTAACCGCAACAGGAGCAGTTTGCTACGTGAATAGACGTGAACGTACGGTGGTTGTAGGATGGGGGCGTGATTGGAGCTATGCTTCTTTAATAAAGTTACCTTTAAAATTTTGAAAGAAAGAAAGAAAAACATTGCATTAAATTGCTTGAAACAGTTTCAGGAACGCAAAAGAATGAATGCCCTCGAGCTGATCAACGATGCTGCTAGTACATCTGCAGCTGGGACGGTTGAAAGTATGCAAATGGTAGATGAAATAACTTATATATTAACGCCTGACTGTGTAGGCGTTACATACAGGTACATTTATCTAAGTACAACACACAGCCGTGCACGTCCTCACCAGATATGGTAAGTTCGGGGGATTTCTGCACCGGATTCAGGCGAAAGAGACGCCCAGGTATCGGCGTTGTGTGGACCACCCGGAGGACACAATGGAGTGGATTTGATCCTAGAAAGCAAAGGGCTGAACACAGGGGCGGTTTTAGTCAGTAAAAGTCTGACACGCCCTCGCGATCCACCCAAGAGCGGGAGAAGACATTGGATGATTTACCATAAAAAAAAGCCATACCACTTTTTTCTTCAGAACTTGAGTTGATGGATTTCATAAGACATGCTACTTACTAATATTATAAAGAAGTGTAGATAGAAGTGCTTACTCAAAATTACGAAAATGCTTTCGCTGATAGAATTCCTACACTACACTTGCACATTATCATGAAAAATAAAAATGAACGCTATAGTAAGGAGTGACACAGTACACTTTTGAACGACAACTTTTTTGTTTAACAATAACAATAATTTAGCACTTCCCCAGACGAGTTTGTTCGTTAGAATTTATTATCATTTTTTTGTTTTTAAAAATCACTCTTGGAATTATTCCTGTATATTATTATTATTTATCGTGCCGTCAAATCTATACATTTCTCTAACTGTGTCTATTTTAAAACTTCACTATGTAACACAATTTTATAAATAGAAATCCATTAGCATTGCAGCAGGGTGGTCGTGAGGTAACTAGAGAATCATGTGATTGACTAGTTCTTATGTAGGTACCCGCCTACTTACAAATGTACAATATTTGATCATATTTATAACTAGCTTCTGACAGCGACCTCACCCACGTGAAAGTAGACAATATATGGCATATGACATTCAGTTATGTAGTAGCATTCTACTAGCGAAAGAATTTTTTAAATCGGTCTAGTAATTTCAGAGATTACCATACAAGTTTACAAATTGTTGTTGTTATGTTGTTGATTGTTTTTGTTTAGAAGGTTCTTGTTAAAGAGATTAAATGTATTTTAATATAATAATCACTAACACAAAATCTACAAGTCCGTGATAAGGCCTGTCATACTGTATGGATCAGAATGTTGGGCTGTGAAAAAGACGGATGAAAAAAGATTTCATGTAGCGGAGATGAGAATGTTAAGATGGATGTGTGGTGTGACGAGAATGGATAAAGTGAAAAATGAGTATATTAGGGTTAGTAAAAGTTGAAAGGGAATCGTTTGTCTTGGTATGGTCATGTGAAAAGGAGGGATGAAACGCATATTGCTAAAAAAGTTATGAGTTTACATGTGGATGGATGGAGGGGAAGAGAGAAGCCAAAGAAAAGATGGATGGATTGTGTGAGAAGCGATATGAAAGAAAAGGGAGTTAGTGATAGCGTGACGAGTGACAGGACAGAATGGAAGAAAAAAACGTGTTGCGCCGACCCCAAATAAAACGGGACGGGCAGGAAGATGATGGAATCACTAACACAAAAAAATCCCAAACACATTCCCAATTGAATGACAGTTGGACTTTTCCAAGTCCTTTTGAAAACAACATGTCATCCTACGTATATACGCATAGGTACAAGTACTTTACCTCAAGATACCAATACAGGCTACATCTTCCTTGTTTACGACAAAACTAACTACAATTAATATAATATTTTACTAATGAATAAGCGGAAATTAGTCACGTTAGAAGAACACAATAGAAATAGTATTCACAAATGGAAGTCAATAATTTTTAGCACATTTAATATGAAATTAAATGTTTGACCGCAAACTGGACAATGTTGTGATAAACAATATGAATCATGGGATATACACCACAATTTTTTAATTAGTACACATACTAGGGCTTATTAGAAAAGCCCTTGTTATTTTATAAGTAAAATCTCAATAAATAATATTCATAAACACCAAAGTTATTAGCGTTGGTTTATGTCCCAAAATGTCACTCAATTTATGGAAATATTGTGCAGGCTATTGATTAATGAATGAATAAGTAACAATTATTAAGGAAGAACACTGCCCGCAGTATTTTCTACTAGCAATTGTTATGTATGATTGATTCTGTGATGAATTTGCCTTTTCGTGGTAAATTTTAGGATTTCGGTTTTTTCTACTTTTGACTACAAAAATATGATCAGTGACGGCTACTGATAGAGCCTCATTTTTTTGTGTACTAATTAAAAAGTAGGGGTGTATAACATATAATAATACCTAAAGTTGGCAAAAAATTAAAGCCCTGTTGACTACCTAGTGGCTTGTCCGGTGTAGTGTAGTTACTACTAAAACAGCTACTACTACACCGGACCCCTAATTATTATTTTATTGTTTCTTTTAGTTTCGTTCCAAGTTACATTCTACGGCTTTTCTCAAATGTCGAAAAGGGCCTTTTATTTTTTAAGAAGTTTATATCTATACATCATCATCATCATCATCTTCCTGCCCTTGTCCCGTTTTATTTGGGGTCGGCGCAACACGTTTTTTCTTCCATTCTGTCCTGTCACTCGTCACGCTATCACTAACTCCCTTTTCTTTCATATCGCTTCTCACACAATCCATCCATCTTAATCTATACATCTATACATATGAATAAAATTTGAGTGTCTGTTTGTAATATTGAAATAACTGCTTTTTACTACATGCAAATGAATTTAAATACGGCACATACACCAAAATAACATTTTTTACATTTTTTTCTGTCTGTCTGTCTGTTTGTCCGGGCTAATCTCTGAAATGGCTGGACCGATTTTGACGGGACTTTTTTGGCAGGTAGCTGATGTAATAAGGAGTAACATAGGCTACTTTTATTTTAGAAAAAAATAATTCAAAATCCTGCAGTCCACGCGAACGAAGTCGCGGGCACAGCTAGTATGATATATAATTTGTTAAATGTATTCTAAGGCCGATTGTACACGTTTTGAAAAGTCCCCGGGCCTATGCAAGAATTCGTATTTTTTTCTTGGTCAGCCTCTAAGCAGTGTGTACCTATACAACGCTGATAGTACCTACGTACTCCGAAAGCAACCCCATCACTATACCCAACCCACCGTTCGAGTGGAATTCTCAAGGAAAAAGAAAGCGTGACCGTCCTCGTCAAACCTGGCATCGCACCGTGTTAGCAGAAGCAAAAACATGGAGTGAGGCGTAACGCTGAACACTGTAACATTATTCGCGATGCAGAACTACTATGGACGCTCTTTGCCCCGTGTAAGAGACATGGGACATTACGTCAAAGCTACGAATATTCTTTGAATATCAACGTACAAAACAAACAATAAAAATTTACATTTTCAGGCTCAACAAACCTTCACTTAATAACAGCTAAACAAGCCACATACGCTATTTTACAACCAAAAACATCAACATCAACAACAAAAGACTACGACATCACAAGAGTTTCGACTCAAACTTGACTTAATATTGGCAATCTTACAGAGGCTTAGGTACTTAGGGAGAACTTTGAAACTGGTCTCTGAAACTGTTTGCATAACGCGATAAAATGTAGGGACCAATCGATTATTTCTCACTAGTATCTGCCAGCGGCTTTGCCCGCGTGATATTAGAAATTTATCCCAGGTGAACATACTCCCGGGATAAAAATGTCATATGGGCTATTCCAGGACATCTCATCGGTCTACCCGTGTAACAACTTTCATCGAAATCCGATCAGCCGTTTGATCGTGAAGAAGTAATAAATGTTGAAACATAATTCTCGCAAACTTGTCGTTAAGGGCCAAGCGCCTGAAAAGTGCCATAAAACAGTGATTTTCTGAGGCCTACTCCTCCGTAACGGCTAAGTCAATTGGTTTGAAAAAAATATATGTTTATTATAGATTCATGAACAATAATATCAACATTTGATTTTTTCGTGCAATTAATACTTTTGTCAAAAAAAAATATTTAGCAATTTCGCAACTTTTCGCAACTTTTCCCGACTCTTTCGAAACGGCTTGGACCTTTAGAAACATTTTTACACATAAAAATTGGTGGTTAAATATTCTTCAAAGTGAACATTGCATATGTAAATCAATCAATATCTCGCAGAGAAAATGGATTTAAAGCGCTTTCCGGGCGCTGCTGGCCGCAAATAAATGCACAGATTTGCGTACTGCCGCCTAGGCGAGTGCGAGAGTTGCGTTCAAATAATTTCGGTCAGATGGTTCAAGGGACTATACGCCTTAAGTAGTGTGTGAGGTAATGTCAGAAATAGTCCCAAAGTAGAGTAATTTCTCCATCTGACAGATTTTAGGAATGAAAATCACCCTGTAGATACAATAGTACATCAAATCTCACACGATCACATTATAATTCTCATTTTATCTTTCCAAAATAGGACAGATAATCTATGAAAACTTCCGCGTCACCTTATTTTTACAGTTATCACAGATGAAAATTGCTCACCTTAATTGGATTGCTCAACAGTAAACTTAGTAACACCTAACTGAGCTCAACACTTCTTACTAGGTTTTTCATTTGCATGAATCTCCGTAGATCTTGTCTACAGTATATATCTAAAGCATATAAAGAAATGCTCTGAACATTCTCTTGGACATGGAGAAACAAAAAAAATGACTTATAATGTTACAATAGTAAAAGCAAAGCAATTTCAGAGGCCCTACCACGAGAAAGCGATCCATTTGACGTTCTAAACTGAACTGTTTAAAGGGAAGGAACTATACGAGTATATGCTCCATCCCTCTTTCTCGCTTGCACGCATACAATTTTAAAAGTTTGGCCACAGATTTTCTTTTGTGCTTTGTCAGACCTAAATTCTAAAATAGTAATATCCTGGTGGATTCAATGACCAACCAACCAGCCAGAAACCACCAACCAATCAACCAGACCAGTCCACACACCGACCAAAAACAACCTAAGCAACAAAAATAGATCTGTGTTTGAGGAAAATGTTTTTTTACTTTAAATTATTACTTAGAATATTATAATGTTTGTTAACAATTTAATTCGAAAACTGTCCATAAATATGTAATAGGTATTAATGATAAACAATATTTTTCTGGGAATTTATAATTAAAAAACCGTGATTCATTTTTTAGATACGTCATCGAAAAATTATTGTTTACTAGTCCTCTTGCAAAATGAGACCAAACGTTATCTAATTTTAACACCAAAAACATGTTTAAATTCACTGATAGAGTAATGCCAAAAATCGTGTAGGTATCCTACGAGTAACTTAAGGTCTTTTAACCTTAAATTAATCGTAACTCGGTATCCTACGAGTAACCAAAAGCCAAACCTTTTTCATAGCAAGGGAGGGATGAGAGCAGGACGAAAATATGCATCTTTACATGAGAGAAAAGGATAGGTAGCTAAGTTGTATGAATCTGACAGCTGTCACCCGCTGACCCGCACCATCCTATAGCAATTGTAGTGTTATATTATAATAAATGCGAATATAAGTTTGTTTGTTGCGTAGGCACACGCACAAACGATTATACCGAATAGATTTAGACTAAATTTAGCACATGGAAGAGAAAAACATTTATTCGGAACAGACACAAGACAACGACTACAACACCGCCGAAAGCGCCGAGCAAGCCCGCACCGAATAGGCTACCACCTCAGCATTTGCTGGGCGTCAAACACCCAGCGCTGGTTGTCAGTTGGCACTCGCAGTAACGCACGGACTAGGGTAAACAAAATATGTAATTAAACTTAATATTGATATTTGATGAAACCCAGGAGTTTACTCCTTTGGGACCATTTTCAACATTGACGTGGGCGAACCCGCGAACCCGCTGGCTAAAGCTAATGATCCAATAAATTAAATCGAACTTATGTTAGAACTACATACATTAGACCGACACGCACACATGTAACACGCCTGTACCTTTACCATGAGTTGAAGCAATAGTATTTGTCGATACTCGATACCGATTAAGTAAATATTTTGTACGGCAAATTTTGGTTCCGTAAGTGACCGCTAGAGGCGCTGTAAAATTTGCGAAAATGTATATAGAGACCGACACGCCCAGATCGGCGTGAGTGACACACGTGTGAGCTATGTAGTCCTACCTTACAACAGTATCCCTAGCAGGAACAATTTGCGAAAAAGTATTCTTATCGTAGCATTTTATATGGAAACATGAACAGCGCCTCGTCGTGTGATTTTTTCGAACACTGTATTCGACCATGAAATGTTTACAATTACCAATTTATAACATGCCTTTGTTACCTTTCCGAGTGTACTACGTACCTAAACAAATGCTAATCTTATCATGTATACCTACATAATCATTATGTAACTACATAACACTTTGACTCCAAACAGACATTTGGGAAACCGCGAATTGCCGTAAACAAATCTATTTTAAGATTTTGATGCGCAATACTGAAATACTGGAAGAGTATTAAATAGGTATTAAGCCAAAAGTATCTTTTACTTTTTTGAGGTGGTTTATCTTCAAATAACTTCTCTCGCTCTGGGTGGACCGAGAGAGAGTGTCAAACTTTTACTAGCTAAACCCCACCTGTGTTGCGTCAATTGCCCTTAACGTTCCAGGGGTGCGGTAACTTTGGCCACAAGCCAAGTCGAAAGTATCTTTCGAGAATGTAAATTCTGGGGCCCTATCATACCATATCAGCCGAAAGACGTCCACTGTTGGATATAGGCCTCCCCCAAGCGTCGCCACAACGACCGGTCCTGTGCATCACGCATCCATCGAATTCCCGCGACCCTGACCAAGGTCATGGGTCCACCTTGTCGGAGGCCTTCCAACGCTGCGTCTTCCGGTACGTGGTCGCCACTCCAGAACCTTTCGTCCCCATCGACCATCTGTTCTGCGTGCAATGTGCCCTGCCCATTGCCACTAGTTTGGCGATTCTTCGAGCTATGTCGGCAAACTTGGTTCTCCTCCTTGGCCCTACCATAACGTCTCAAAATTATCATTATTTCGATGTAAGAAGGAGACAGAACTATACAGGTCGTATAATTTAGTTAGTTATATGATTAACTTAAGTTCCTTTTTAAATTCCTGTGGGGACATAGTCCCGGAGGAGGAACTTCTCAAAAATGAAGAATAAATGATAAAGATGATAAATGATATTTATTTTACATGTAAATTTTTAGTAAATTTTTAGAATTTAGTCGTTTTATGTAATAGTAAAATAAATTGTGCAACGCTACTTACTCTACGTTTACCCGGACGAAATCACGGGTAATAGCTAGTTTATTATAGAAATCTGTATTACAAAAAAAAGAGGAACTAATTTAAAAACGGGAAAAGCATGCCGATATAAAGTTTATTTAAACTCATAATTCTAATTCGATCTGAAAATATCACAATTCAAAGTGTGCAGTTTCATAAATCGACAATTTCATCACACAGACCAAGGCACTAAAAGATTCAGCGAATTTCGCATACCTATCGATAAAGTACTCAAGTATCGATTTTTCGTTTGATCCATAAGTGCATGTTTACCAAGTACGAGTGACGCAATTTGCGCGCATGAAACATGCAGAATTACGTTAACCTAGATTTGAGCCTGAAATAGCCCAGTGCATTCGCGAGGGAACCAATTCCAATTTGGTATTCAACGCACGGACGGATGGCGCGTGTTGATTTGATATAGAGAATTTGTTATGAAAGTTTAATTACGACTCGATGGCGACTTCTCCAACGAAATTAAGAATTGGTTTTCGATTTGTTTATAAATACAAATTCTACCCGTATAATTCTGTTTCTGTACTTTGAAATAGAATTGTTTGGGCAGATTTTTTTTTTACTTAGGCGTAAATAAGTACATTTATGTTATAAAGATTTAGGTAAACTAAAAACATATTGTTTAGTATTTTAACTAAGCTTCCGAAAAGAGGACTAAAATCTTACCCAGTGAAAAATCTTTTAGACCTTGTGAATAATTAGGAACAGCGCTCTATAAATTAAACACTCTTATTTTTTTTATTATTATTATTGATAGGCTCGCGTTTGAGCACCATCTCACCTGATGGTAAGCGATGATGTGGTCAATATTTATTTTCACTCTTACGAAACTTTTGTTTGTACATACCTAGGTAGCAGCCGGCTAACGGTGGGTGAGTAAGTATGTAAAATATGAAGACGAAATCTTGTCAAGAACTATAAATTAAAAATAGCTCAAACGTAAAAAATATGAAATTTATAAATTTTTCTCAAGCAGATAAAAAAGTTGGACCAAAAAGTGGGCCGGGATAATCCGGATTAAAATCTTTAATCTACTACCTACTACATATTTTCAGTTAGGTAGTATTCTGTATAACCAACTCCTACTAGTGCCTACACCATTAATCCTAACTAATATTATAAATGTGAAAGTGTGGATGTTTGGATGTTTGTTACTTAATCACGCAAAAACGGCTGAACGGATTTGGATGAAATTTGGCATGCATATAGCCTTTGACATGGAAAAGAACATGGGCAACACCTTTTATCCCAATTCCTTAAGTACCTAATGCCACGCGGGCGAAGCCGCGGGCAAAAGCTAGTAGTAGATAAATATTATATCTGTAATCTCACGGAACAGTAAAAACAGTGGAAGAAGTAAGTAGGCGTGGCACTGTCGCCGCTAGTAAGAATCGCGTTGCGCACTTGCTATTCAAGCGCTCTCATTCTCTAACTAGACTGCGCAACATAATAATTAACGAAAAATAATATTAAAATGCCTTATTGTCCCATACTGTACTTTAAAAACCATAGTCTTACTAAAAATCTAACTCATGGAGGTGTATCATACCACCGAAAAGTATTATTTTCGGATTTATTTTAATAAAATGAAAAAATAAAATTACGTGAAACATAGCGCAGGATATACAAACAAAACTAGTCCTTATTCACATCTCTACAAAGTTGATTTTCTTTTCTCGGTTATTAGCTTTTCTGGAATATTCGTTAGTCTACCTATACTTTTGACGCTATCCAAATAGTGCGTGACTTTATCGATAAAATCAATCGATATGTATAATATGTATTACATTGCCTTTTTAAAATATATATTATAGTTTAATAGTTTTTGAAAGTAATATAATACAGATAATTATTAAATTAATAAATATAATAAAATAAAACTTGTGGTATGATATTTGTGATGTATTTTAAATAAATTTAGTTAAAGAGTTAGGAACAACATAGGGCGTTTGAATTATACTTAATATTCTTATGTTTAGCAGTGGGCGATGACGATGATTTCAGCTGAGATGATGATAATTGATGTACTATGCAAATAAATACCCTTTTTACTACGTTTAAAAATTGCCTTTAATCATATTAATTTCATAATTTTAATACTATCACACTATCGCATACAATTTTTTTTTTGCATGATATGTTTTAAATACGTTTTCATACAATCGATACATATTTCGATCGAATAAGGTCACTTCCCTATCTGAGTAGCAGCGAGCGCATTCGCGTCAGTGATACGCCATTCAAATACCAATCTTATTTTTACGTGATTACAGTTCATACTGAATATTATATACTGAACAATGCCATCTAGCGACGAGTGGCAGTACTTGGTAGTCAAAGATGTATTTCTTTCTTGTTTTTGTCAATTTGATTTATAGAGATTTGAAATTAAAGTTGCATTTCGTATGAATTTTTTTTTGCATTTCGTCTACGCCCTGTTTTTGTTTTCAGCCAATCATATTTTTAGGTTTGCAGTAAGAGTAAATTGTAAATGTATGAGTTTGGCGACACCGGTTCTGGAACAAACATTTTCTCAAGCTACTTCCACTGTTTTTACTGTTCCGTGTGTAATCTCATACCTTTCAAATACCGTAACTAGAGACAAATACACAATATAAAGATAATGAGAGAGCAAACACTTTCGCTTGGGGTTTAATGAATTAAAATTGTTTCTTGATGAACAAAATAGAATAGGTAAGTTGGTATACGGTTTGATAAATTTAGCTGAAAATGACAGTGAATTATTCAAGCTTTATGTGTAGCCTTAAAAGCCAAGGAACAAAGAATGTATAAATACAGTGACATAACAAGGCAACGAAAAATAAATACGTAATGTTATGAACTCGGGACCTTTTCGTAAAAATACTTTTATATTTTATTCATATTAATAATATCTTGTGTTCCTTCCTACCGGTATTTATAGAAGGCTGCTGGAAACATTGAGAGACGATATACGTCAAGAGGAAATGAAAAATAGCAGTGGGTAAGATTCCATGATAAACACGTTATATTTTTCTAAACCTACGATGGAAAATTTAACTTTAAATTACATAAAACAGATCTCTGACTAAAACCCACTCCTAGTTCCTTCGTTGTCTTTCATTCCAGGGCCGGGTTTTCCTTTCAGAAGCGAACCCATGGCCCCAGTAGGCTTCGACCCTGCTGGGTCCCTACGGTTGCTAACCATGCGCTCCGCCGTCGAAGACTTGAGCTCGGTCCGGACGGTTACCGGACGGTCGGACGGTCGGACGGTCGGACGGCGAGCGACGCATTACTCACAGTTTCCAAGCCCGTGCATACTCAGGATCCCGCAGGCTGAGACGTGAGAGCCGTTTCCTCGAGCGTATGCGTGCGGCCGCCTCCTTTGCTAGCATTACTGCTTCGCAGAAGGAGGCGTCCGCCTGCCAGTCCTCCTCGCTTCGGACCATGGCCTGTACCAAAGCCCGGCGCAAGATTATTACCGCCGAACGCCCCCACGAAGACATGGCGGTGCACTGCCCATGCGGGACACACCTAGGTTCCACCGTATGCTCCACCGTGTCCTCCGGGCGCGTCCAAACAGTAATGAATCTCCCGAACTGAAACTGATCTTAAAATTAGTAGATATTGAATAGGGGAAATAACTACTGAATACCTACTTATCAAATTATATATCTATCGAATCCCCTAATAGACAAAAGTAATAGACCAGCTTTTTACTAACGGAATTTTAAAAACAGAACGTTCCATTTTCGAAACATAAAATCTTAAAAGCTGGCAACACCATACGTTACAGTCCCATTAAACCGCCACAATAACTACAAAAGAACGATGTAACGCTAATGGAAGCAAAGTATAAAACATGAAAACAAAACATACCTCTTCTTTGTACATTACCGCATGAAACAAAGATAATAAAGGTAATCGGAAGGTCTAATAGAAAGTGTAATGTGATACTGGCAACATTAGCGAACAATACTTGTTTGTGTCTAAGTTCTATTGTGTTCTGGCAACACTTTTACACGCTTTATGACGACTTTTGTCCACTTTGACCCCGTTGAGTCATCCTCCTTTATCTTTGGGTTAATAACTAATGATGTTGCGTCATTTATTGGTATTGGTAGCGTCTACCTACGTAGGTACATCAGACAATACTTATAATAAGAACTTTCGTTTCCAAGTGTTTTTTTTTTTGGAAAAAATCATACAAATGACATCCCGCGTCCTTAGGCGGAGCAGGTGATAGTGTCAGACTCTTGCTGAAATAAAAAACCCACCACGTCACGCATGCGGATTTGCTCCGCATGCGTAACCTCCGCAAATGTCCTTTTCAAACAAGTACTGTTTAAAATGGGTGCAAAACGCACGCAGGACGCGTTTTATTGTCTTTTGAAATTTTCTGCACGCTGAGCAAATCCGCCAGCATGATGAAATCCGCATGACATTAAAAACACCTTTAAAGACCTAGTGTTAACTATACCTACTAATATTCTGGCACAGGACCAACAGCTTTAAGTGCTTTCCGCAGTGCGTAGGTGTCACATCACCAATTCCTGCCCCAAATATCCCTCCGGTCGTGACGTACTGCCATGCCATTGGACTATGAAAGTAAAGGAACACAGAGTCTAGTCTAGGATCTAGGCTGGACCCTAGAGACCCTTTTCCTCGAGAGCGTGACAGACTTTTACGGTCTAAACCCGCACCTGTGTCCTACAGTAGCTTTTTCCATTCCAGGACCACAGCTTCCCTTTAAGATTTTCCCCGTGGTCCTAGCAGGCATCGGCTTTACTGGGCTCCTATAGTTTTGCTGACATCTCTTTGAGGCGCGTGTAAAACAGTACGCGCCTTCGGACGGCGAGCTATCCATTGTTCAGGGATACTGTGCAGATGTAGACGGTGTGTATAATTTAATCTACACTAATATAATAAAGAGGTAAATTTTGTTTTTATGTTTTTTTGTTTGTAGGAGGAAATCTCTGAAATTACTGGTCCGATTGCTAAAATTTTTTCACCGACAGAAAGCTGCTTTATTCCTGAGTGACATAGGCTATATTTAATGTACGCGGGAGAAGCTGTGGGCAAAAGCTAGTAATATATTACATTAATATTATTACTGGACATTACATTAATATTAGTTTTAAGTTAAATTCTTGTTACAACTTTTATGGACTGTTTTGTCTGAATTAAAATATTTTTTTTTTTATTGTTCTTCATCTGCAAACTCAATACCTACATACTTGATAACCGTTAAACAAAATTCTACCTACGTACTCAGCTATCTAATAGCCCTATCAGTAACCCTAGATATTTTCAATATACACCAGTATTTGATAGCGGAGCATCTCCATTATTATCCACGATTATACTAACCGTCGGCGTGGGAGCCATCTGTATTGAATTCGATATTCAAAATAGACTGAATATCGACATATTTTTTCAATTTCTATGCATAGCGATATTGAGGTTATATCGATAAAATTTCCATCTCTATTGCTGTAAAAGAAAATGGTCAATAGTATTATGAGATATCCAGTTTTCGAAATTAATATTTTGTCTTCTGTTTTCAGATTTTTTGTGCGTGTTTTCCCCGTGACCAAAGCCTCAGTGTTTTCCGCGGTATAAAGTAGCTCATGACATTCAGTGGCATTATAGCTTTCGATAAAAAATAAATAAATATTACCTATCTTACAAAAAATGGTGATGTATTCAAAAGACATTTCAAATTTTCCAATAAAGAAATATCGTCTGTATTTCTACTTCTTCGCAATCGAGTTAATATTTCTCGGATTGTAAATAATGTCGGTATCGATACTTTCATCGGATTACATCGGTTCAAGGCGTAATCATGGAGAATGGATGGAGCTTTCCTATCCAGGTATAAAGTAAGTATAGGCAGAAAAGTTTGAAAGAGATAAAGCTATCGTGCGGCCAGATGTTGTCTTTTTCTGCTATTTGTTTAGGCAGCTCGCTTAGGCCTCGTCCTCATCTCTATGACCTACAGAAAAGAAACAGACAGAAAAGTTAAATTCTTGGTTTTTACTTGGCTAGGGGGGTCCTGGCCAAGTAAAAACCAAGAATTTAACTTATATAATATTAATGTAATGTCCAGTAATAATATTAATGAAATATATTACTAGATTTTGCCCGCAGCTTCGCCCGCGTACATTGAATATAGCCTATGTCACTCAGGAATAAAGCAGCTTTCTGTCGGTGATTTATCGACAGTCATCCTTTCTTATGATTGCTCATATATTTGGTATGTATGTATTATATTGCATATGTATGTATCTGTGTATCTATCAATTATAATAAATATAAATGTAATTAATTTTAATGCTTATTGTTGAACTTATGACAGCCCCATATCATGTTCTGACAATTACTGTCTAATCTAGGTTGCCTGGAAGAGATGGCGGAATGCGATAAAGCCGCCCATTGTACGTGTTTTAGATATAATTTTTTCTTTGTTATGTTTGTATGTAACTACAATAAAGTATATAATAAATAAATAAATAAAACCGTTTCTCTTGCGTCGAACGCCTCGAGTTGGCCACGCCGCCGATTCTTTTGTTCTCATCACGTGACTGAGCGTTGAGATGACGTCATTCCCGTACATTTGAAGTTTTCTACTAGCGTTAACGATTGCAGATTATCAACTTGGCTCCCTAGCTACTATGCGGTCTATACCTGTACGCCTGTACAGGTATAGACCGCACAGTAGCCCTGTCTCTTTCTACTGAGTTATCAATTTTATAAAATCAGTCCATTCTCCTTGTCTATGGATCAAGACATATAGACACCTCTTTCGAAGAGAAATCCATCGGTGTAGAGACACCGGTAAAGCCTTCATCAATAACTGATCCAATACGAATTTATTGAACCTCGGAGTAATCTATGGATTACCGGTGAACGAATATTGAGATAACAGCTTAAGACAAATGTTTGTTTCTGTACAGATATTACTGCCCTAGTTATTGGAGAGAACAAGAAGTAAAGAAAAGCTATTTTAGAAAAAAGAGCGTAGACTTGTGTCAATATTTATGTGTAAGTATTACTACTATACACGACTAATTATAGTATGAAATTTCACTGAGTCTAGAGCTTTCGCCCATCTGAGAATTAATTGAAACGATTTCGGCAACTGTTTTTTAGACAAATGATGTAACTATCCGCAATTAGTCCGCAAGGACAGGAAAACAAAAAAAAAACCCCTATAGTTAAGTCTCAGTAATTTTCCTCAACAAGTCGTTATCCAATTAGTGCTAGTTCTAAGTTCAGATTCTGATGCTGCAAGCCGTATTGTTCAGACACTCTTGTACCGTACCCTTGTCTACTCCGTCCTAGCTGGAGAAAAATGTAGCAGTCCGGTTTTCTCTTACATTTATCTAAGAAACATCTTCTACGTTAACATGGTTATGTCTTTAGTTATCGAATTTATCCTTATACAAGAAGCTAGTTTTCCCCATTATTTTTCAGAGAAACTACCCGTTAAGGGGTGACCAGACGGTTGCAAACTAGAGTTCCAACCAAGGTGACCTTGCTAGTTTCAATCCGTGTAGACAGCAGTAAAGCGCCGTACGCATCCATCCTGACGTACGTCCCGCCAAGGCCATACAGATAAAATAACTAAAATAAAATTTAGTTAATTTTAATAAAAACTAGAAAAATAGAAAAGAATTTTAGTTATTTTAAATAAAAACTTTATACTTCTTCGCTGTACGATCTTTTCGTTTCCAAATTTCGATTTTTAGTAGTCGTATTGTCGTACGATAACCCCTTTTTTGCACCTGGCAGCACTGATTTTTTGTTGATTTATCTCTTATTTATCTGTACGGCCTTGGCGGGACGTACGTCAGGATGGATGGTGCGTACGGCGCTTAATAGTAATCCATGACTTTCAACGCCCTTGGTTGGGAGGTACGTTTTCCCAACCACCGAACGTGTTGGCGCGTGGTTTACATCCATGTAGCCGCAACACAAACCATTCTCCAACCAAGGTGGCCTTGGTTAGAACGCTAGTTTGCAACCGTCTGGTCTACCCTTAACTTCTGTCATATTCAGTCCAGCCAGCAATTAATAGCACACATCAACGTCACAGTTAATAGATCTCGTCATAATTTCCTAGGATTCCATCTAGCAGCTTTAATTCACACTAATTAAAGGAGTGCATTTAACAATTATGACAAATGCTCCGCGGTCTCAATTCTCTATTTTTAGTGCGAAGTGCAATAGGAACTAATTGGACCACAGTATCTATCACTTTATGATTGCCATTAAAATAATTAATGTGTCAAAGTTCAACTGCTGATTTAACATAATGTTTTTGTCGAAGATAAGGAATGCAGGAATATAAATAATGATAACGAGTGTCGTCGACGAATGTACTATGTTCTAACATCTGATTTCATTGATATGGCATTTGGGAATTGCGGTGAAATCAGCCAAATGGAGTGTCATTCAATGTTGACTGCTGTCACAGAGCAATTAGTAGTAACAAACAGAACAATTACTGAAACCAAACTTCAGATTAATACAATTTATCTTCAGCCTACACTAATTGTCGGTCATCATGCCATTAAACATATACTTACGTAGGTAGCTATAATATTAATAAACTAAGAACAGACTTAGACCATATCATTGTGTTTTTAACCTTTGATCATAAATCTTAAAAACTTAAGTGCGTAGATATGAACTGTGCTTAGACACTATTGACAAAAACTTTTTGCAATTTAATCATTGTTCTCCTGCCATCATTATCCTAATTTATTCTGGGTTTAACTATTCTACATTACCTGAACTACCTATATCTCTAGTTGTCATTTCAACTTTGAAAAATATCAAGAAACATAAAATTATTGCCATCGTAATCAGTAATACAAATATCTATTAGATATTAAACTTGACACGTGCAGACACTATAAGGCCTACAGAGACATATTCATCTGATATCATATATCTTACGACTTACTCATCGATAGCGGTTTCTATCAATTAACAAAGGTCAAATTCATTCATTTCAACTCACTCAATATACGTATTGTTCAAATCAATGTGTATATCTTCATAGGCTCCTATTTTATCAACGATTGCACGCTCTTTGCAATAGTTACTTCTATTTATAAGGGTTTTATCTAGCATTTTAGATAATAATGTTCCTTTGATTATTCAAGGAAGTCATCAATGACTCATACGTAACTTTAAATTTTGGAAGAGCGAAGTACCCTAATATAGGCATGTTTTGTCACTACAATCACTAGTGTGTAGTAGGTGTAGGTACACCATTTGTAAAAGGAAATAAATTATTTGTATTTGATGAATCATAAAAAAATTACTATGTCTCAAGATAAAAAAGTTAAATTCAGATATAATTGAGTGCGAATTTTGAAGCTTAAAGAAACACAGATGTAGTGCAGAAATAGAATTTGGGAAATTATAAGACTTACTGCACCTATGGGATAAGGCTGAGCATAAGCTGTAAGTAAAAAAAAAGAGCCAATTAGAAAAGACAGAAAGATGGTGAAAATAATTACTAATTCACAAACAAATCAATCACAACTATGTTTGTTCGCTCGAAATTGAATAAGTTCAACAAAACGATTAGTTAATATGCCTCAGCCGGCTTGTCTAAACAATGCCTATCAAGTAATTAAGTGTATCGTTAACTAACTACATACTAAACTTAACTAAGTTTTGTTTGACATATAATTATATACTCGTAAACGTCAAAGGGATCCCATTTCATTAATAGATAGTTAGAATAAAGCTATGATAGGTAGCAGGGTAGACACGAATCTACGTATAATAGGTACCGTACAATCTGCAATTCAACAAGCTTTTTTAAATAACGATGTTGTAAGTGCAATTGGTTCACATTCAGTTACACTTACATCTGCTTATCTTTGTTTATATGATTCCTTGTTTACTTACTGTAACAGTTGAACCAGTGTATGGATCTGAATGTCAATATTTTTTTTTAATTTACCCTCAAAACATGTTATAGTCGAAGTCTGGGTTTGTAATATGTCCAATAGATTGATACCTATATACCTAGTTTTTAATATTGTGATGTTAGTGAATATTCGACGGTGAAGGTGAAGTGCCAATAACTCCCAGGCCCAATTGCAATAAAAAAATAACTCCCAACTGTAGAAATCAAAAAAAAACTTTTAATTTCATAAGAATATAGTTTATGAAAGTGTAGTAGTATCCCAAGAAAATTAGGAGGTAAGATCGCGTCGTACCTATTGTTATTTTTATAAGAATCTCAAACGTCAATTGGTCCATACATTCAAAGTTGATTTCATTCATGGCATAAAGCAGGTCACGGCAGTCTTCAGCGTAAAATTATTGCAAGCAGATGGTTCGGTGCTCAATTGATACAGATAGATCTTTATCTCGTCTTTTTATATCCATTTTGTGCACTTTATTTTTGGCTTGACCTAGAATCAGTTTATTATATACTAGCTTTTGCCTGCAGCGTCGCCCACATACGTACATAAAATATAGCCTATGTCACTCAGGAATAAAGCAGCCAACTGGTGAATTTTTAGCAATCGGACCAATACTTTCAGAGATTACCTCCTACAAACAAAAAAAAAAAACTTTACCTCTGTATAATATTAATAGTGTAGATAATAATAACAATATTAGTGTAGCCTTGTTTCAGAAAATGAGCTTCAAGGTTATACATATTACCTAAACAAACTAGAGAAATAATAGGTAAATCAAAACAAACACCGCAACTATGGAAGAAACCACGATAGTATTCCTAAACGCAATAAAAATATAGTAAAATTATTGCTAATTTTATTAATTAAAAATATCAATCTTACAACATACAAATATAAAAAGCGACAGTAGTATATGTTTATGTCGTACCGTTCGTATTTTTGAACTCAAAATATTCTCTCCTTTCATTTAACATCACAGCAGTTACAGACTACAAAGAAAAAAAAGCAAATTATAAAGTTTTAAAATTAAATTATATCTTAATATCAATAAATAACATCTTAAATATACGCGAAACTGATTTTATTTTATACTATCTGTTAACCGTGTATTTGTTCGCATGGAGTTTAAGAACATTACTCTCCTTTTTAGGACAAGTTATTCGTTCTTAAACATCTAAACCATCTGTTAGTAAAAGTCGAGTAAAAATCTGTTCAACCATTTTGGAAATGTTATTTTGATATTACAAACAGACACTTCAATTTTATTTGTACTCGTATAGATGTAATTTTTCACCTAGACCATAATGATAAATCGATTTATACCTCTTTCATCTTTATGATTATGTTATAAATCTATATGATTTTACTGAACCGATATCTGGTTTGGCCGTTTTGTAAAAAGAGCTTTCTATGGATTCTCCAATTAGTGCAGTTTTATTTTCCAGCAATTTTTCCAATTCAGTAATAAATTCCGTATATTTTTTTCTTTTAAGAATTGATCCATAAAATATTGTTTCATATCAAAAAAGTACGCAACATTTTCTCTTACATATTTCATATCTGTTTTTCTAAGAACCCGCCGTCAGAGATAACATGAAAGATGTATCTTGTCTTGTTATTATTTTTCTATATACTCTCTTATATTCGATTTGTGCGAATAACATGTAGCCTTGTTAGGTGGACCGTGTGACAAGCACGTGGGTGGAGGTCAGCGGCCACTTTAATTGTTAATCCCTGTTAGCCGCATCGCCCATCGTCCATGATTCAACGGAACTAATGCCTGGAATAGCAATCAAGCTTCGTCAGGACTGGCTTCGAGTTTCGTCATTATTTCATTAACTGCTAAACTGTTATGTAGATAACTACGAGATAGGTAGAAACCCTTTATTTTTCCTGTTTACTGTGTAGATTTTAGTGTCCGTTCAGATACGTGACGTTTGGACGCAACGCAAGTACTCAATACTTTATTGCATTCATTCCTATTTCAAACACAGATATTCCTCACTAACACATACATCTAAAACACACATTCATAAACATATATTTTTTTGGAGACAATAAATTTATTATTTTTATTATACGCGCACATATAACAAATAGTCAAAGATCAATATGATGTCAGGCACAGCAAAACTGAGCACAGCAGAATTGAGAGAGAGGAAGAGATTTAAATAGCAATTCACGGAATTCAATATGATTATAATCTAATAGATGTGTTTGATTAGATAAATTACACAAGTACATAAAAACTCAAGCAAAAGCATTCAACGCTGAAGCGAAAATCATCTTTAAAGCTCTTTGAATAGATAAAAATGTAACTGCGAATAATTCTACTTATATATTTTATCTAGCAAACTTAGTGAGCACCATAATAAATAATGATTCCAAATAAGTTCCAACTCCTAACTAATCTGTCAGCATCATTAATATTGCGACTAGGTAAACGGCTAATAGCTCGTATCCTTCCGACAAGGACTCGGTTTCTCCGAATTTGGTCGTCGCAGTCCGGTCCAACCGGTTTTCAAATCAGGTTTGTAAACAATGCCATAATTTGGGCGAACATTTTTATTTAGCTACTGACTGGAAAGTCAAGCGCGGCCAATATTATAGATTTTTTTTCTTTTAATTTCTTACGGTTGGTGCATTTAGCCAGTGTGATGTTTAGAAAGTATTTAGTTTTTCTTACAGAATACTGTTATTTGCTTTAGAATGCGGATGCAACAAAGATTTTAATGTTTTTGCAGTATTTGACAGCAAATGTATTGAGTCAGCCTTCTCGACCAAAATCGCTGTAGTTGTCGATACAGTAATAAAATTCTCAGCTCTATTTTGCTAAGATCACGCCTGTTTCAATGATTAGATGATGTTGATGTTATTGTTGTTGTTTGTGTTTTGATATTGTCCAGTAGTTTTGACACTTACATAAAATACGAAACTACACCAATTTTACATCACAGTTTTCACGAAGAATTAATTTGCGAATAATTAAAACAGCCACTAACATTAATAAAAAAAACTCACCGAGAACTCCCGTATACTTGTACCCGTATATTTAGACTAGCTTTTTCAAGCGATTTCGCCCGTGTGATAGTAAAAAAATACCCGAAGGGAACATTATATTCCCCGCTCAAAAACTACGATAAATACTAATTATTTCCTTACCAAATGTCATAAGTAGTGATTGCGACATAGTATTGAACAATGAGAAACTAGAATTTGTTGATAAAACAGTTTTCTTGGGGATTACGCTTGACTCTAGGCTACAATGGGGTCCTCACTTAACATCTCTTGCAGGACGGCTTAGCTCGGCTGCATATGCTGTTAGAAAAATCCGCCAATTTACGGATGTTGATACCGCTAGACTAGTCTATTTTAGTTATTTTCATAGTGTCATGTCGTACGGTATCTTACTATGGGGACGGGCTGCAGACATCGAGTCAATCTTTATATTACAGAAAAGAGCCATCAGAGCTATTTACAATCTCCGCCGGTGCGATTCTTTAAGGGAACTGTTTAAAGATATTAACATAATGACGGTACCTTGTCAATATATCTATGAAAACATCATGTATGTTAGAAAAAATCTTCATCTTTTTAGCAAAAGAGGCGATAGACATAATTATGTTACAAGAAATAGGGATCAATTAGTTCAACCAGGTTTCAGACTGGCTAAAGTGGCCTCTTCTTTCATGGGGTACTGTTTGAAATGTTATAATAAAATACCACCCCAAATATTAGAACTCAATGAAACGAAATTTAAATCCTGTATTAAACGCACACTATGCAGGCAAGCATATTATAAGTTGGAGGATTATATTCAAGATAAAAATGCTTGGCTCAATGCTGGTCCAGCTCCACTACCACTAGGGCGTACTAATTAGTTGATTAGTTGGAAACTAATATTATTATTTTTAATTTGAAAGACACAATTGCATTGTATAATGTAGAAGCACTTTTTCCAAGTTTGTGAATGTGAAGCACCATGGAGCATTTTTATTAGGTTACAACTTCTTTTTTGACATTACGAGCATGGCAGTTGAGAGTTTGTCATGCTCACTCAAATGTCTCGCTGTTGGTGGCACGTGTTATTGGGTCGTTCAGTTCCCTTCAAAATGGTTGAGCTGAGTGGGGCTGATGCACGCGTCATGCTCGTGAACGGGTGCCGTCAGATGGGACTGGTCATCTCTTAGCTGCCAGTGGCTTAATTCAGTTTCTATCTTTTAATTATTTTACATTTTTTATTTCATTATCGACATTGTGCTCACATGATAGAAGCAACAAGTAATATGTAACCAAGCATTATATGTAACACATAATATGATTTAAAAGAGTGTCCATGGAGTTTCTTGCACGTTCTTCTCCATAGAGACCTACTCTTTGGAACGTGCAATTTAGCTTCACTTTTCTTGGACTGACCGACATTTGACTATTCAAAAGTGCCTGTAAATGGTCTATTTGAAATAAATGTTTTGATTTGATTGATTTGATTTGATTACGTCCTATGTCCATTACACATGTGCCCATTTATCCAAATCTGTTTAATCTATCTGTTTAATCTCTAACCGTGAAGAAGTAACAAACATAGAAGCATACTCACAAACTTTTGCCTTTATAATATTAGTTTGATAGAGCACTGGGCATCAAACTTTTACAAAGTAGGTTACTATGTTAAAAAGTTATGCGACAACATTTACGAGACTATGTCAATCACATCAGATAATTCAGCGAGTAAGATATTAAACAGTAATAAAATATAAAACCCTTGGACTACATCTACGTAGATATAAGACGCATTTGATTTCACATACGAAACAGAAAAGTTATCTGTGCCAAAATCGTAATCGTCAGTTGAAATAGTATAAACTTCTATTCATATTTTTGGAACATGTAGTCAATATGAATCATAATACTGCAAAACTTTGGACCAAACTTTTGCATATTCGTCTAATATGTGACGTGACAGCAATATCATGAACGTACGAAACATATTGCTACCTACATGGTTACAATCTGACTAAAAATATTCTCATATCATATTAAAGCAAGCTCAAGGTTATACACACATAAACAGCGTTTTATTTCATAAGCCCTGCCAATAAACATTAACACCAAAATATTATTGCTGAAGTGTGCTGAATAATTAAATAATTTATTGACTATTAAAGCATACTTTACGAGTATATACACACGCTTATACACTATTGCTTAGTTTGTCGTGACAGTTATCGTTTACAATGACAAAATCATATTGCCATCAAGTATAACTTGCAAATCATCTTTGGACTTCATTTCGGTGTGACATGTGTAGGTAGGTGCATCGAAATAAAATCTTCGGCCACCCGAATCCGGTAATTTTTACGATTGTTAAATGCAAAAAGACATTTCGATTGTTTACTTGTTGTTTTTTTCGATGAGAAGCAGGATTTGTTTTGCCAACATACCAATTCACTGAAATCAGCTTTCACTCAGTCTTAAAATATCAACTTTTAAGTAAGATATCTCCTGCTCAAAATATTAAAAATAACAGCAATGCATTAGCTTCAATTAATTGAAAGAGATTTGTTTGGATATGAATCATGCTCACACCCGGTTCATTACGATAAATATGTTTTACACCTATAACACATCGTTTTTCCGTCTATATCAAACTTTTGAAAATGAAATGATATTTTTTTATCCTATAAATATTTCACCGGATTTATTTCACAAACTGTGTAAAACTTTAATAAATCTTGCAAGAGTCAAGAGTGGAAACTTTTCATACAAATACTATGAAAAGATCATTGTAAATACAATAAATCACATCCCAATACTATAATTTACAATGTATGTCTTTTTTTAAATATAGAGTTTTCAATTTTACGCGATTTATTACAAACTAACGGTGTTTGCAAATATCCGGGACAAATATATTCTTACGGCATTTTTGTAAGCATTTGCTAAAGCTGAAAATCTAAAGCTAAAGCTTAACTAGTAGTTTAAATATAATATATGTTATTCGGTACTTTACTAACGATATTAGTATTAAATAGTATCGTTCAGTTAGGATAGGTTACGAATCATGACGCAAGTTACAAAAAATAATGATTTATCATTGCGTACGTAGACCTCGTTATTGATAAGCTAAAAAACACGGCATTTGGCATCTCAATGAATGCCCTTTAAAATTTATCTGCAATGTCTACCTACAACAAAATAATACTTTTACTATCAAAATCTTTTCAACCTTCAAGCCATCTCAGCAAATTTAATTGCTAACAAGTTATTGTTGAAACAGCGACGATAGTATGAAATTTTATCTTTACAGCCTACTTTCTTAAAATGTAAAGAAAAGAAATACAAGTTACAGGTAGGTAGTTACTAGGGAAATATATCTTATCGCATTTTTTAATGTCTAACATCAAACGGAAAAGTAACAAAACTTTTCATGAGCCTAATTTCTATCAAATGAATCCTTATATTTATTTTCCAATCCTTATATTTTTTTTAAATTTAAATTGACGAAAAAAATTTACGTGTAAAAGTGTTTTTAAAAACATATTTGCAAAATAATAGTAGGTACAAGATACAAGTGCATAATCTTGGTGATTACCGCTAAGGCGGCATTTAGATCTTAAGAGAGCCGAGGACGGTAATCGCCAATATTCACGTGTATCATACGACGTTTTTCGACACACTTGAGAAGAAAAATTTTACAAATTAATTAATTATTGCTTTAATAGCAAAACTGCTTTTTTTTTTTGGAAGAATGGCGGCAAAAAATTGTTCTTCTTATGCGCGCGCATCCAAAATGGCGGCCATAGACTATCTACTCTTTGCTCTAGCGCTGTTTGAATAAAAATAAAAATGATTCTTACTTAAATAAACAGAAAAAATATTTTTATTTTATGAAAGGTTTAATTTATTAAACATGTAAAAGTTAAAATAGTTTATTTAAACACAAATTAGCATAAAATAAGCAATTAAGACACTAATTTGTACTATTGAACGCAATAGGTACCTAATGTATTTTTTTTTTCGAATTCAATGTTTGATTTGAGAAAAAGGTCATCACTACATTATCACACTTGTGCATAATGGTAATCAAAAAGTCACAGTTTGGTTACAAGCTACATTATATACCTAAGTGTAGTGCAACTATAGTCACTTTCTGGGCAAGTGTGTCGAAAATATCATTTATATTATTTCCTACATTTCTTTTCTCTATTACATTATCCATACTACATTATAATGGTAATATTATAAACACACTTTTAATTTTATCGTAATACATGTCACAGGTCATGTCATACGCCCGTATAAGATTTGAAAACATCTAGGTTACAACTCTGTATTGAGACATCGAACTTTCATCAAACATTAAAGCTACACATAATATCAAAATAGTCGCCTATACATATACAATATACTGGCCGGTGTTTGGGGAAAACACGCTCTATTTTCCACGTTTTCTGCTACAAAACAATGTGTGTTGTAAATATTATTAGAAACCACCGTTCAAAACACGAACTAATAAAATCTAATTCGAGGAACTAGCGATAAATCTCTCATAGCATGCCATTTACTTTGTAGCCCAATATTATGCTTCAAAATGTCGTCTACGATCGACCTGGGCCCGCGATACGGTCTGTCAAAAATTGGCGCCAATCCAACCTCTGTGTTTGTAAACTTTCATCTTATACGCTTCTATATTTATTCGATGAATTTTACGTGCGGCATCGGACGGCCTCGCCAAACGGTGCTACTTACAAAATATGCCAAGAATTTGGTTGCGATAGAGATGTGCTATTAGGCTCATAGTATATCTACATTTATATTATTTGAGACACCCTAATGTCTCATAAAGTCATAACAGTAATAATATTGTCTTAAAGTGAGATCCCTCTATATTCTTCCTGTAATAACCAAGCCTCCATCGTAAACAATTTATGACTTTTCACACTACTGATGATCGTAACTTTCTGCAAAATTCCTGTCCTAAATTATCTTTCATTATTATATTATGTTCATCAACTGTCAATAAAGTATTATTTTTTTACATTTTTCTCCAAAAGGAACTTCTATTTCTTAAATTCAAGTTAACTTGCCATAAAATTTGAAAACTCGTTACTCTTTTTTCAACCAATATTTGAGTAAAATATGAAAATAAATCACAAATGATACAAATCTTGGAAGTTATAAAGTAAAAGTATACTTATAACTATATCATAACAGATTTGAGTAATCCCGTCATATACATAACACAAGTAAGATTACTACAATCACTATGTGAAATTATTATGGTCACTAATAACCATTTATGTGTGTTCACAGCTTCAAAAGGAACAACATGTTTAACAACCTGATGTAATTCTACCTGATGTATTACTTTCCTTGTTTTTATCGGACAAAGTCAGTCATAACATTTACATGATTCCCTTAAGCTTTGTGCATAAAGTATGATGCTAAACTACGATATTTATGATAAATTGGTATTGTTTTCACATATGGCCAAATTTATATGTACAAATAGTAATGTCCATATTATGATTTTCCTATTTGGAGATATTACCTCAATTATTGTGAACTGGGCCCGTATTAAAGTATAAATTTGTTCACAATATCCCAAAGATTTATGAGTATTCTACCATTGTGAGCATAAGTATAGTGCCCTGTGGGACCCTTGTTTACCCATTGTAACTGGTCAACCACTTAACAACTCGGTAAGCTTCTTATTGAGGTTCTGACAAAAATAAGTCTTTAAGGTAAAAATTGTTGCTTATTTCTATAACAGTTACTTACACTAATATTTTAGTTATTTCATGTTTTTGTTTATTCATCTGTTCGTCGAAACTCGTGGTTGATTCATTAGCTAATGTGTTATCTACCTTCATGCATGATTACATGAATTCCTTCCTGAATCAAAAATGAGTCTTTACTGACAAACCTCTTTGTTTTTTTATTATGAATTCTGCCCTTTTCGGATTCAATATGTATAGGTACTAACAGTATATTTGCTAGTGTTACTTTTTTTTGGTGGGTACAAATCATCCAGATGACATCCCCGCCCTTAGGTGGATCAGGAGATAGTGTCCCTTCCTTCGTTGCCTTTCATACAGGGGCCGAGCCCTTCCCTTGGCCCCAGTCAGTAGACTTCGATCCTGATGGGCCCCTACAGTTGCTAAAGTGATACTTACATTCTTCACTACGTTTGTGTCAATGACATAATCATTACAGTAATTGATATTAAGTGGTCTATCGTCAGCCACTTCAGCTACATTAAAATTCTATCGTAAATATTTTACTGTCTAAGGTAGCTCTTGGAATCTAATAATATTTTTAATATCTCGTTAATCGTTCGAGTGGTGTGAGGCAGACCGTTAAAAGTTAAACACTCGTACATTTTTATGTTCTGTTTAACTTCTCACGGTGTCGAGTGCTTTGTTGCTATTTATATTGACGATCTCATTAACGTTAATTTTATTTACATATAATCTTGAGTAATTAGTGGGTTTTTTGGTAGCTCTGGGAAATATTTTATTTTTACTTGTTCTAAATAATTAGAGGTTTAATCGAGATCGACCCGAATGTTAAAAATTCTTTGTTAGGGTCTTGTAATAGAATATTTAACAAATTGACAAGAAGGAGACCTACATAACAAAAATAAATATAAACTGTAAGGGCTGTATTTGCAACCATGATTATGTTGACAATATAGAATATATATGATAGAGAATCTACTAAAAATGCTCATGTTTAACCATAGACAATTTCTAGAGAGTGGTTTATGGTGAGATAGCTATTTTCACAAATATTGGTTGAATTATATATTCTTTATAGCACCCATAAATAAAATTACAGTAGAAACTAAAATTAATAGGATAGTCGTGTGACAATGGGCTGTTTTTTGCAATAGGAAGATGACATTAGATATTTATTATCTATTTCGTTTTCTTTGAGAAATACCTAGGCATAGTGTAACAGCAATAAGTTAACTGGTTAATGGCATTTTGAAACGCAGCCAAGTGAACCTCGAGGCATCTTCGAATAACTAAAACATTAAGACGATCGAGTTAGTAGAAACCGAATGATTTGCTTGTTTTGCACGGTAACTCTGTAACACCACAAAAGAGGTAGTACCTATAGGTATCTAATACCTACAGATAGGTAACTGGGACGTACACTACTTCTTTTAGATCGACAAACTACCAGCACAATGAAGTGTGACAAAGACATATCCCACCTCTGCACAAATAGTGTGACAACTCAAAAATCAAAATTGATTGAAAAAAAAGGCCTTTGAATTCTAATAATTTAGGGATGTAAGGCAACATATAACTTAATAATATGGGCAAATAATTGAACTACAAATATGACACTAACTGAGCTTAAAGTATGATGAATTGAAATTAATAGCACAATATCAGCAAATTTGAACGGAGGTACGATATATAATGTATATATTTCAACCAGTCATATACGTCGACACGCAAATAAAAAAAGGGAAAACATTATCAAACGTAAGCCTTGTTAAGCGTATCCTCGAATAACGATATTTACATTATTTCTCGTGGAAACAAGCTACTGTCGGTAGAAAAGGAGAACGTCTCAAAATATCAAATATTTATCATTTTGAGTAATGAAGTTCATAAATTTTAGATACCAGCTTCTGCCAGCGGGTTCGCCCGCATAAAAGTAGAAAATATGCATGTATGTCACTCAGTGGTAAAGTAGCACTTTATTTATGAAGGAATTTTTAAAATCGATCCCGTAGGTTTTGTGTTCATTGATTACAAACAAGAAAACAAATCTTTTCTTTTTATAATATTAGTAAGTATAGATTTCGTATATGTTCATGTAGCTGATACAAAATCTATATTAAATTTGTAAATATATTTACCTTGTATTCAAATCCTGTAATATTTGTACAAACAAGGTTGAAAGAACAACTGTTTTATTTTACCACGTCATCCATAGCACACTCAAGCAATTAAATGTGATTTGATTTGGTTAAATTATTTTCATACCATGGACTTCAATTTTGAATGAATGGTAGTAGGTACTGATTCCACGCTACTGACGGAGGCTAGTTTTTATAAAGTCATCAAAATCATAAATATTTTATATTATACTTTTAAGTTTAATGGATCCTACAACAAGAATGAGGTCTTCATTAATGAAAAGATTTAATTGTCGTCCAATTAATGCGACAATACTACAAATGATGTGTTGCGCAAGATCGGCGCCTACCGCCCGGCACGTTTTTGTTTACATTCGTAACTGGTTGTAGTGTTAACAAAACCAGTTTCGTACTCTCTAGATCCACACCGGGTCCTCCCAATACTCCCGAGTTTTGCGACAAAAACCAACAAAATAACCTTCAAAATCTATTGAATTGCTGTTACTTCTCATCAGTTCGCGCAATAGACGTGCGTATGAGGATACTAACTGTTTGAACGTCGTCTATTAAATTGCTGCCATGCCAAACGATCGTATCATTGCTCACTCAATTGACTATAATAGAGTGGAGTGTTTATATTGTAGACCTTGGCCACTAACTACCGAGCTTCTGAGGCACCGAGCGAAGTGGCGAGTTATCTACAACATCATAATACTACGCTAATTACATAAGACATTCTCCGCACGTTCCCAGCCCTCACTTTGCTTACCTGGAATCTGATTGTCTATTCTTTACAATGTTTTTGTTTACCAGTTTCCAACGTAAATAAATTCGGGTCTAGGCCTGTTTTGGATATACCCAAAAGCCAAAAAGGAATTGATTTTATCCTTTGTATTATTTTTACCTGACAACGCCATGTTGCTGGGGATTAAATAAACATCCGTTCAAAACGAACTGCGTACCTATCAGCAAGCTAAAACGAAATAAAAATGTGCATCATCTACTCTTTTATTAATATCAGAGTTTGATACCAAGTATATTTACTGTAGTTTGTTCTCTTCACGTTTTAGTTCAAAGTCGTTGTAATGTTGACAGCGGATTTTGTAATCAGGCATAATCTGCGCGTAAACAAACGTGTTGTGTTACTGTCTAATGATATGGACTTACCGTGTCCTGCAAGTCCTTGAACTCGTTGAACAGTTTGTTCTTCTCGATCATCTGGCTGAGAGACTTGACGTTGGCGGACACGGCGATCATGTTGGCGGTCAGCTCGTCAACCTCGTGACGCAGCTGCCGGATCTGCACCTCGCGGATTATCGTGAACACCAGCAGCCACGCTAGCAGCGCACCAACCACCACGGCCAGCGTGATCAGCCACGTATGCCATCGCCTATCCGGCTTCTCAGCCATTGCACCCCTAAATTGTCTCTCAAAATCACCGCTCATCAAGTTTTTCGATATGTCTTGTGACTCCTTCATGTTCGTCTGAGTATACATCGAGTTGGCTTCGGGTATAAGTGCGTGATTCTCAGCCATCACAGTCCTGACACTGCACTCGCGAACGTCACTCGATCCCTAAATGGCCAACTACGCGAGTAATTAGCCTTTATCGGCCCATTATCGAGGTTCGTGGAAGAGCGGATCGTGGGGCCAGTGAAAGAGATAGAGTAAGTCGGTGCACGTGCCGAGTAGTTCGGGAGAATGATGCGCGTGCACTATGAGACGGATGGGAAGCGAGTGCGGAGCGACGGCTATGTAGATGGGTACGCGCGCGGCGGACGACTGGACGCGAAATCAGAAACACGGCAGCCGGCGCGCGCGCATATCTCGGACCGAACCCACCTCGAAGTTTGTGAATGGAGAAGTTCCACTCCGCACAAGTCACGATAACAAGTTCATTCACAAAAGTAGACGACAAAGTATACAAAAATACTTTTGTTCATTCACCACAAGAGTGCAATGGTTCGAGACTTTTCCATGTGACCTGCTATTGAAGCTCGAACGCAAGTTTGAGCCCCTTTATTACCGCGTGTCAAGAAAATAGTACCTTCGGCCTTAACTATTTTCTGTTGGGGTCCGGGATGATCCCGCATTTATCGGTGAATACGGCGTATGCATTATAAATAATAACCTTCGTTGACCGCTCGAGTAAGATAAAATGTTAATAACATTATGGAAATGAGGTAACCCGATTTTGAGAACGACAAACAAAACAAGTAGACTTGCGATTAAAATATTTATTTATGTACGAATGCAGAAAAAAGTAATTTATAAGTCAATTAGTTCAGGTCCCAATGTGAACATTATTTCACTCAAATGAAGTGCGTTTATTTTTAAAGGTTTATAGGCATTTTTAAAGATTAAATTTTGATTTGGTTTTATTTTAATATAATTTAAATTTATTCATGATCATACAATATTGTAATTAATCATTTAATAATATTTATAACTTAATTGTAGAATCTCTGCACGAGTTGGTTATAACTGTTCAAGGAGAGAGTAATAAAAATAAAAATACATAATATTATTTCAAACTTGTGATGTTTGTGAATCTCAATGAACTCTCCAAAGACAACATTTTTTTACAGCTGCTCTAAACCAGCATTAGCATAGATAAAACATAGTCTCTGTCAACTAGCAATGTTATGTAACTATGAAATAACCATAATTAGAATAGACCTATTTTATCAAATTCAGACAGAGATCCTTTTGCTATTTTAGACAAATCTATGAACAGTCCAGACTTGACGACGCATTCAGAGATCTAGTTAATAACAGATAACATATAATAAATACGGACCTACTTAATGTTTATTCAATAAATGTGTACCTACGTCATCATGAGTGCGGTTAATGATAAGACGAACATTAATGAACGTATTTCAAACCGCGCTGAATGAATATGCACGAACCTATTCATTTGCTCATATAATCTATGTATGACGACTGAGTATGAAAGTCATAGTAAAAAAAAATGAAACAACGCTGTTGTGGTTAACATTACTCAGAGCTGGATTTTTAATCTGGAATAGTATCTTTGGAAAACGTCATACTTTATAATATAATATATTCCACAACTATCACACAACGCCATCTAGTCTAAACTATGCAGAGCATGTGTAAAGAGTACTAGACAAATGATAAACATACCCATAATATTTCTAAACATATTCCTGGGTGGGAATCGAACTCATGACCTCCGGCATAATAGTCAGGACCACTACCACAAGACCACCAGGCCAGTTTATGTTATTAAAGTTTTTGAACTAGGATCTGCGGCAGTATTATTTCTTCCGCGTTAAGCATTCGATACCTTTGTGTCAATCCGTATATGTACCACACTAACTCAACAACATTTCTTGTTAAGGCATTAGAAAGATAGAGAGATTTGTTAAACATTTCTACGGTCAGCATCTACGTAGAAATAGACAAAAGCGATAGTATGTCTTTCTCGGATCACAAGAAGCTATTATACCTTTGGTGTGCTACAAGGCAGCATCATGGCACCGTAGTTTTTCATTTTTTAAATTAAATCATAGTACATCGTAATTGTAACTATAATATAAAAATTAGCGTCGAATAAACTTGGTTTGTTAGTAATATGTATGTTGATTACTGTTATAATAAATTAGATCATAGATCCGAAATACTTATTCCAAATCAAGGCACTTATAACTTCTTAGTGACATTACTACGCTTTTGTCAAGAATCGGCTTCGCCCGCGTACATAAAAGACCTTCCCTCTTTCTCCCCCTTTTCTCACTTTTTTTATTAAAAAAATAGCCTATGTTCGTCTCTAGGGTCCCAACTATCTCTGTACCAAAATTCATCAAAATTGGTTTTGCCATTTAGGCGTGAAGACGTAACAAACAAATAAACAAACAAACTCAATTTCGCTTTTATAATATTAGTAAGGATGTTTGCAGTATTATTAAATTACCCAATCAGATATGTAAGAAGGTTGTTAAGGTATAACATTCAATTTTAATAAGATTTTGCAGCCACCTTGGTGGTGCAAGTTACAGAGCAGCTCAAGTCAGCACTATACAACATAATGACTCATTGGCGACGCCTTGTCATCGCAGCTGAAGTCGACGAAATTCGGCATCGAGTGACACGGCGCCTAAAAGTCGTCCGAGCCTCGACCGAGGTTCAGCAACAGCATCAATGCAGCATACTGGGCTTAAACATGTTATCAAAGATTAGACTTTGCAGGTTTCCTAATAAACAGCATTAGTTTTAATATATGCGACGCTTGGGGGAGGCTTATGTCCAACAGTGGACGTCTTTCGACTGTAATGATGATGATGATGACGATATATTATTTAATTTAATCAGAACTGTCGTACAAACAGCATCAACAATTGGGTACCCCTCCCATATTAAAATATTTTAGAAAAGGGGGTAACCCTAGTGACGTACGTTCTTGACTGGCTGAAGTTGAAATAAATTGAAAAATGTGTTAATATATAGGAATGTATGTCTTATTGCACGTGACTGTACATGGAAAGTACCTACCTACATACGTTTTAGCAATCGGTTAGCTCATATTCATACAAGTCATACACCATTCAGCTGCTGAATGCAAAAAAAGTTCTAAAAACGAAACCAAAATAACTGTTAAGTCAGCATAATTATAGCAAAAAGTAGGTCAATTAATTAAAGCTGACATCTTCTGCGGACAATAATGTGCACGTTTTATTTAATTTACGGGTAAAGTCCACGAAGAATATCCTTATAATAAAATTGACGTCAGCCGCTACGCTTCGTAGGTAACTACCTATGTGTGCAAAAATTGTAAACAACATCACGCATGTTCCCAAGCAGTAGGCAAACATGTACAACCACGGTTTATCTTAGATTGTGAGTGCACACTCAATTTGGCGAGGCGAGCTTATTCCCATCAACTAAACAAAACATTTAAAAATATAAAAACACTCCTTTTTTGGGGCAGTCGTGTAAAAATAGTAGTCCGGAGCAGGAATGTCGGGAGCAGGGTCCAAGCCACCGTTGGTTAGGGCTTCTGAGACAGGAACCTCCTCACAATGCGAGCCGTATCGAGGAGTACTGCTCCTCATCAGGCCCTTGATCCAACCGCGCAACGACAGCTTCGACAGATAGTAGTCGAAACTTTTAGCTATAAAGCCATTGATGGTCACGACAATCGGGCCAATGATAGCTGAGTCCTCATTATTATTATTTCTATTGGTTCCTCTTTCTCAGCTTTGCTAATCTGTCTCTCACCACTATATCTGGCTTACTGGCTACAATAGTCCGATCAGTAATGATAGACTGATCCCAGTACAACGTAACATGGTCATTTTCGAGAACTGGGTCGAGCACATACCAGTAATAAGGTGCTTCTGATTCCACAAGTTTGTATTTCCAAGCAAGTTGCTGGTGAATAATTCTGGCCATTTGGTTGTATTCTATCTGTGCAAATACTCGCCGTAAGCCAGACGAGAACAACTAGAGATAATGTTTCTAATGGACTCACCAGGTCGATTGCATGCTAGACACGCGTCTACCGTCCCATTCTTCATTATATATCTCCGGTAGTTATTCGTCAAGATGACTTCGTCCATAATTGCACAGTTAAAACCTTTAGTTTCCCCGAAGAGGTTGCTGAAACGTAGCCAAGCCACGGACGCTGCAAAATCTACATCAGGCTCATGAAGAGCCCGATAAAAGCGCCCGTGTAACTGCTTGCTTTTCCTTACTACCTTACGGGCATCAGTTGTAAGTACCACAGGTTTGCACAATTGCACCAGTTCTCTTTAACCATGGACAATGGGATGAGTGCCTTATCCACTGGGACCACATCTCGGTGCATATTACATATTATTATTATAATCAAACAAAAGCTTCATTGGCAATACTTGTTCAAATTTCCAAAGAAGTGTATGGGTTAGAAACCCATTCATACGAGTATTACAGCTCAAGCTTTTTTCCTCGAATTGACTCGTTTGATTTACATACTCGTAGCTATACCTAAATATAAAGGTAATCTCGGTTAATAATGACGACGTATTTTAATGCAATTTATTTCGATATTTGCCTGTTTTGCATTACTTTTCAATCGTGTGGGTAAATAGGTCAAACAACAATCACCAACTTGACGGCAAACTAATTTAATGATGAGTTAAACTAGGTACTTATATTGACTACAGTAGTTTAACCAGATATTTATATTATTTTCTTTTGTACTAAGATTAAATATTGATTTCATTATTGAGTCCTTATTTAGTTTGGGACAACAACAGCTCCATATAAATCTACACTAATATTATAAAGAGGTGATTTTTTTTTGTTTGTAGAAGGTAATCTCTGAAAGTACTGGTCCGATTGCTGAAATTATTTCATTGATAGAAAGCTGCTTTATTCCTAAGTGACATAGGCTATATTTTATGTAGGTACGCGGGTGAAGCCCAGTCATCTAGCCATCTATCTATTCAAGTTTTAATTTGACGTTCGGATTTTGAAATATTTGATCTTAAACTCAACCCTGTCAGAAGTTTTTATTGTACAATATTATTATGTACTTGTTCTGAACCCACTCTGAGTAGTCTGAGTCCTTCCTTCTGTATTTTCGCTTTTCCTAATCTCTGCCAGCCAGTGCTTTGAGTAAGACTCGAGTCAATTTCTGGGGTGTTTACCGTATTGTCGCTTCCTGGCGTTTGAGAGGATCCACTATTTTTTAGACCATAGCTCCTCGGAAAGCTGTAATAGCCAACCCCATTCACATCTTAAGATTCAAGTACATTAAATCATCTATAATCAATGGCTAGGATATTAAAACAGATGACGCAAACATTCCGGGCAGAGATCGGTCCATTAGATTTCTAGTACGGATGCGCATGCGTCGATCGTACCGCTTCTTATACCAATTGTGTAATAGAGACGCGCCCGCATACTATCTTCATATAATTGATTATTATTTATCAATGAGTATGGGAATAAGTTGGCAACACCGCTGTGGTGGAGGCCAGGAGTTGCACACATAAAATGAATATTTGGAAAATGCTATCTGCAAAAGTAAACTAGCATTTTTTTTAAATATATTATTGTTTAATTAATCTATATTTCTATAATATTGTAAAGAAGAGAGATTTTTGTTATTGTTTGTACTTAATGAATATACCCAAAGACTAATTGACCGATTTTAAAATTTCTTTCTCCAATAGAATGCTACTGTATCACCGAGTGACATAGTTAGTTTTTAATATAAATACAATTGCTGCTATATTTTGTACTTTTTATGGTTTTAAGCCTGAAATTAATGTTTTTTTTTTTATATAAAACCTGTTTAAAATGTTTATGTGTCAACTTTTGCTATGAATCAGTACTCATAGTATAATTTTGTTACAAAAGCTAGTTTAAAACTTGCCAAAGTAAAGTAATAAGAAAATTGTATTTTCACATCACCCCAATATACATTTTACTAAGTAAACAGTTTCGCCGTCAAACAAAAGCACGTTTAGAACATTTCAAACAATAATACAAACTAGCAAAGTAGCATAGCCTCGAACTGAGCAAAATATTTCTTTAGTATTTGGGTTTTTTTCTTCAAACGGTTGTAAATGCCAGTCTGGTGTCAAATTTAGAAAGTAATTAGGTAGTGCTTTGATGAATGAATGTCACTTTTTATACCGATACAATTTGAATATAACATATTATAACTTTTTTGCAGTAGTTGGCAGCAAAAATGTTTTGAGTCAGTCTTCTCGGCAAACTTCGCTGAGATAGTCAATATTACTCGTTTAATAAATAACATTTTAATCTCTATTTTCCCAAGATCGCGCCCGTTTCTATGATTCCATATATTGTCCACCTGCGTAGACAATTGAGATACAAAACTACATCAATTTTGCATCACAATCATCATCATCATCATCATATCAGCCGAAAGACGTCCACTGTTGGACATAGGCCTCCCCCAAGCGTCGCCACAACGACCGGTCCTGTGCATCACGCATCCATCGGATTCCCGCGACCCTGACCAGGTCATCGGTTGTATCACAATACTAGGAATCATTTTGCGAATAATATTTAAACAGCCACTGAAGTTCCTGCACAAAAAAATATTTTAGTATTTTGTGAAAATTGACGCAAGACTTAGTAAATTAGGTACCAATAATAATAAGCTTCGACGACCATCTGTCGAAGCTGTCGTTGCGCGGATAGATCAAGGGCCTGATACAGAAGGCAGTACTCCTCGATACGGCTCGTATTGTAATCAAAATTAAACACTAAAGGCTAAATTAAATCACAAAATCATAATTAAACAACAAAGTTAAAATTAAATCATAAAGTCAAAATTAAATAAAAAGACTCGGGGACTGCCGCGGTAAATCTATTGCATAGCATTTTTATCAACTTATGCAATTATAATTATTTATTTATTTTATTTATGCAGTATTTTTTTTTCTTTGATATTAATTGAAGTTACACTTTCACACATTGAATTGAATTTTGATTGATTGTTCACTCATTTGTTTTCTTATCGGTCACACGCTCAAAAAACAAATGAGTGGGGGGTGTTAGGTTATTTTCGTTACGGAATTTCTGGATTCGGTCTCCACGCTCAAGGCCCGCGATAGAAGCTATGCAATAGCTTAATAAAATCAAAATTAAACACTAGATTTAAATAATAATAACGTTTTAACAAAACGTTTTTGAAAATACTCTGGGTAGGTAACAATACCTCCAAGTATTTTTATTTAAATAATATGTTTTACAATTTTAACTTATTTTTGTTTTACCTGCAGTAAACGATTAGATATTTTATTTGTAAATAAGTACCAAAAGTCGAAACTTGACACCACATAAAATGTT